>CM067355.1:14285174-14412840 GCA_034190875.2 Urechis unicinctus
ACATACAGGGAGGGAAAGAATTAGGATGGAGAAGAGACACCGACAGATAGAGAGTGACAGAGATACGCGAAAGAGGGGGATGATTGGGTTTGGGGTGGGAGTGAGTGCAGGACGGACTGCCTGATAGGTGGGCCCTGCTGCAGCATAGGTAGGTAGGTATAGGCGGGCGAGTGTAGGCGGGCGAGTATGGGCGGGGGTGCAGGTTGTGTGAGCGTGCGTGTGTTGGCGTGCGTGTATGCATGTGAGCATGGTGGAGCCAACGAAAGGTAGAGAAAGAGAGATAGATGGAGAGAAGGCAAACATGCACGTAGAAAGAGAGAACCAGTGTGGGGGAGATAGAGGGACAGTGACAGCGAAACTCACAGGGAGCCAGAGAGATTGAGAGAGAGAGAGAGCCAGAGAGAGAATGAGCGAGTCAGTGAGGAGAGAGAGGGGGGGGGGGGGGGATCACTTGACAGCGTGGGGGGGGGGGGGGGGGGGGGGCGGGGGGGCGTATGAGGGACAGAGATAGAGACAATGAGAGAGAGAGCCAGAGAGAATCAGGGTGGGGGAAGAGAGAGATACAGGCACATGCGGAGACATGAGGGGAGAGAGAGAGAGAGAGAGAGAGAGAGCAGAAGAATATGATACAGGCAAGTGATGCCCATAGTTGCTTTAGAGGTGCATGATACGTGGGTCATTCGTAAGTCTGGAGCCTTGAGTGAGTCCCTTGCAAACAGAAATCATATACACACTAACCCTCACCACCCCCATCCCACTCCACTAGTGGTCCCATGGTCATTGTTCACCCCCACCTCCCCACCTTGCCAAAAAGCCCATGTTTCTTTCATTCATGGGAGATCTCCATGGTTCCCTATTAGAGCGCACATCCCGTTTTTCAGTACATGTGCTTATTCTTGAACTAAAATCCAAGTATCATTGCACCAAAAAACACACATTTCAACGAATTTCTAGATTTCAATGTCTCATTATTATGGATAATTTTTGAAGCAAAGGGCTAACCACTGTTTTATACCTACCAGCATGTTTAAATGCAAAGGGTGCCTAAGTTGGCTGCACTTTTGATGGCTGCTCCTGATAGGTATTTGTTTAAAGATAAATATGTATGTTTATATCATGATATTATCATTACCACAATTTAATATTTTGCACTGTGTGTTAAGGTTATGGTGTTTTTTGCCTCAAAAGCACATGAAAAGGGTTATTTATTTTGGAATACAAGGGAGAACTTCTTGACAAGGAACAAGCTGAGGAAAGAGATAGAAACTACAACATTGCTGATGGCAGTTTTATGTACTTTTTTAAAGACCAGGGAGTTACAATGTGGTATGTCAACAAGAGGAGAAATGCAGTCTGTTGTTTCTGCTTGTGTGCATCTCTGAAATTATGTGGTGGTGGTAGAGCTCTAGACCACACACACCAACAGGTCCAGGGTTCACTCCTGACCTATATGTCTTGGAAGTGTTCTATTTTCAGCACATCAATCCAACATCACTGTTGTTGTAAAAGACGTGCTTGATCTATGAACATTCTAAAATGTACTACCCTTTTTTTAGTAAAATCATATGAGACCAATGTATATTTGAATAGGCATATTTAGTATTTTGATGATGTAATTTTTACTTATAAGAGAAATACTTGAATATGTTATTGTGCAGCATTGATGCAACACAAAGCAATGGCCTAGGCAAATTGGTGAATGACATTGACCAGCAAAAGTAGTTGCTATTGACAGAAAGCCCCACATATGCTTGTTCGCATTAAAAGAAATTCATTTTGGGAAAGAACTTCTCTATGACTATGGAGTACCAAATCTCCCTTGGAGGAAAAAGGTATCAATATTTATGTTGATCATTTCTCCATGTAAATTTTGTCATTTTACCTGCACTTAGTGCAATGTATTGTATTGCATTATGTTTTGTTCAATCAGTCTGTTTTAATAATTGATATAGATAGTATATTGTACTCAAAAACTAAATGCATTTACATTGCAGAGAGCCAAGAAAAGTACTGATGTTGGTGAAACTGAGAAGTAAGATAATAACACTTAACAGTGATGAACTATGTCTGGATGTTTTCATACAAATCTAAAATCATGTAATGAAGAAAGCTTATTTTAAGACTGAATGAAATGGTTTACTGAAATAGTGAGTTTATTTTGGACCATGAATTTCTTTTGTATTTGAACACTACATTCAAGATATCATATTTTACAGTTTGTATATGATTACAGTTGTGAGGTCTCACTTGTAAAGTGGGTTCATTCATGATACATCATTCTCTGTGTTCTGTATAACCATACAGGGTGAGCCTTGATGACCTCACATTTTGTGGATTTACTGGTACTGTTTAACTCATACTTTTTTGGACTAAGCATAGTGACAATTATTCATATTAAAAAATATATCTCTTTGAGTATACATATACAATGCATTCCACACTTGTGTGCAATCCATTAAGTTGATATATAATTTGTTATGGCTATGTCTTACTTTGATTAGCTATACAACTTAACAATGGACTCAGTCACTTTTCATACCAGTGTAGATGTAATGCTCTAGATTAAGTCAGTGGAATACTTCATTGCCGATTGTATGAGGCCAGCTGTGGTATGTTTCTTACATTCCTATCTGGCTTTTTTTATATAGCATATAACCCTACATATGACTTTAATTCTTCTCTTAATTAGTATTTTGAAGATTACCTGACCATTTGGTCATCAAGATCATTGTCTGTGTTATCATAAATAATGTGAATTTTGCACCATACACTGTTAGTACTGTTGACAAACAATACATATTAAATGTGGTCTAATAAGTGCCAATGTTCTATTAAGTTGCCCTACTTAATATAAAGATTCTGTATGCTTCCAACATAATCTTAAAATTATTTTTCTAAACACACAGTGCACTTATTAGGTTGAATATAGTACCTGCTTACATTGTATCAGTGACCAGCAATGAGGAGGGACAAGTTGCTGCCAGCAATGAGGAGGGACAAGTTGCTGCTACATCACATCTCCAGATGGCACTCGTAAAGAAGTTGACATCCTTAACTGCAAGAATTGCACATACAAGGGCATATTTACTCCAGATAATCAAGGTTTACTACCATTTAAATAACTAAAACATGTTTCGGCTAAGCAGAGTTAATATATTCTCTTAAGGATTTTTATTCCCTCACCAAAAGTTGACAGGCAATATTTATGAAGTCATGATGAAATAATTTGTTGTGCAATTTCCAAATAATAAATCAGTTCTCTGTTATGTTTCAATGGTATTCAGATAGTCACAAGGATATTACATTATTTAAGGTAATTATGAGTTCTAGAATTTATGAGTTCATGAAAGTTAAATATTCTTTCCACAGGAGTCTATAAAGTTGATGTCCACTATGAAGGTGTTGAAGTTAGCCACAGCCCATTCAGCATCACTGCCATACCATTCTGTGATGCAAGTCGTGTGAGTGCTCATGGTCCTGGACTTGAGGAGGGCTACACTGATACACCACAGTACTTCACAATAGACACCACAGGTGCTGGAGAGGGAGACCTGACTGTTTCTATTGAGTGACCCTCTGAAGCAAACATTAACTGCAGACAGAATGTAGATAGCATCTATTCTGTGGAATATCTAACTACAAGCCCTGGAGAGTACAGTATAACAGACAAGTTTGCTGAGCAAAATATACCAGGTAATATTTTGTTCTAAATACCAATGAAATAATTATTCTGTGTAAGTTTCATTTAAATGCGATGTAGTTTCAATATCAATTAGTTGTATTTGAAATAATGTAGCTCATGCTCTGATGTCAATGTGTGTTGATCTTACCTAATAGGGAACCCATTCAGAATAAAGGTCTCTGAGAATGTCAACCCATCCAAAATTAAGTGCTTTGGACCTGGTATAAGTGAACCAGGGGTACACTATGGAGAGTCAACCATTTTCACAGTGGATGCAACTAAGGCAGGCCATGCTTCATTGGAAGTTGCTGCAACAGACTTTCAATGTCATTTAGAGTTCCTAGATGGTTATCATGTCTTGTTGATTTGTAAGATGTGATGTGTCAGCCGAGCTTATCATTTATTGAATCGTCTGTCCACCCGTCTGTCTGCCCATCATTTTAAAATTCTTAAAATGACTTCTTCTCTGAAACCACTGGCCCAGTTGGGCTTAAATTGTGTATGTAGGTACTTGGAGAAGTCCACAACTAAGTTTGATGAAATTTTGCTGTTTCAGTCATATTTGCTGATTCTGTGAATCATGCTGTATTGTTAAGCAACTTTTTTTGTGAAACCACTGGCCCATTTGAGCTAAGATTTGTATGTTTCGTTCTCGGGATGGTCGTCCACCATTTTTGATTAAATAGTGTTGATTCAGCTTTTTTTGCTGATTCTATCAATCTTTTGCTTTGCCAGCACCTTATTCCGAATCAGTCATTGGTGTCAACATGCCCAGTACAGATATATTCTGCGTACTGTCCTAAAGGAGATCGACCTTACTCTGTCGATGTTAAATATGCAGGATTTACAGTGCCCAACTGGTATGCATATTCATCAGTTGCATTTTTTGTGCTACATCCTAGAGAGACATGACATTAACTTCAGGCAATGTCTTTTTTTACAGTCCTTTCCTGGTGAGGATATCGCCTGACACCAGACACGTGAGAGTTACAGACAAGCCAGACTGTGCTGACAATGTTCCTGCTTCCCAACCTTTGTCTCTTAACAGCTGTGCTCCTCATGCAGACAACGCATGCTGTCATATTCCTATACTGGTGAGAATTATTTTTCTTAAATCCAGTGTGCATATGATGCCTATTTTGTTACTCAACTGATTTTGCAGTCATAGTGGGGGTCATGTTGTATGGATACATGTATAAATGAATGGATGGTGCAAATGAATGAATGAAAAAATGATTGAATGAATGGATGGATGGGAGAGAGGGAGGGAGGGAGGGTATGTGTGTGGACGGACGGACGAATGGGTGTACAGGTGGGTATTTGAATAGTCGGATGGATGGATTGGAGGATATATGAATGGTTGGATGGGTGGAAATATATAATCCTGTAGATGGTAGGTGATATACCTGGTGCCTCATGCTGGCGACTAAGGTACCTCTTGACAGTATCAGTGGTTTGGGAACTGTCAACATTGCCAGGCCTGTATGACTTAGTTGGCGTCACTCTGGTGCTCTCTGTTGACACTTCCTCTACGGAAGTCTACTTCAGTTGTACTCGGTTCAGCCACACTGCAAGGCTGATAATGATGTGTGCACACGTGGTCCATGTGACGGCCCACCATCCTACCATCTGTTAGTTGTACTAGAACACTGGAGTCTTGTGTGACTTGACCAGGCATCCACTTTGGTCCATGCCCAAGTTTGATACGTATACCGAATCACCGTCTGTGAATCTGTCTACTCCTGACTTTCTGTCAACTGCTCACTGTTGGCTTTTCTGCACCTTCTTCCTCACATCAGCATACAGCAGATCCATACAGGATCTCAACTTGTTCGACATTTCAGCTGGTGATAGTCCTGTCACAGTTTATGGTGTGATAGGATAGATAGATTTTCCATTGTCCTTTGAAAATTTCTGGTGCTGACGACACCCCGAAGGGTAGCCCGTTATACCCAAACAGGCCCTTATATGTGTTTATGGTGATGTATTGCATGGATTCGTCATCCAGTACCATCTGCTGATAAGCATGACTCATGTCAAGCTATGTGAAGGACGCTCCTTTACCTCAGTCTTGGGAATGGGGTAATTACCAACTTTGTTTACTGTCAGTTTTATAATCATCACAGATTCTGTCACAGCCATTCAGCTTCATCGCTGGCACTATAGGTGCTGCCCACTCTGAGTGAACCACAGACACAGATTTTGTTAGCCACAAGCCTATCCAGTTCAGTTTCAATTTTGGGTTGAAATGCATGGTACAGGAAGTGCTTTACAGTACCTTGGTTGTGCACCTGGCTTCACGAGAATTTGGCGGTCGTCCCCTTCAGAGTCTCTATTTCACTACTGAACACATCTTTGTGTCCGTTGGTCAAGTTCTCCAACTTGAATGGCTGATCTGTTGCGAGATGGTTTGTGTGGAAGATGGATGGCCAATTAAACTTTATCTTGCTCAACCAGTTCCGTTCAAGCAGGTCAGGTTCGCGTCCTGAGGTTACCATGGCTGGCAAAGTGTATGTCTCACCTTCATATGTGACTGGCACCTCCCACTCACCCAACACTGAGATACACTCCCCTGTGTATGTCTTTAATGTCACTTCATTGTTTTTGTAGCTCTGGAAAATTTGCCCTTTGTGACCTTTTTACCCTTTCATATGTTTCTTCTGAAATAGTGAGGTTGTGGCACCTGTGTCAACTTTCACTTCCAACTGCTCACCACATACATTGATGTTTACTTTTATTGGAGGACTCTTCCCTCCTGCGACACCAAACATGGTATACTCAGAGTCAGTCTTATCAGCTGTTTCCAGAAAGTGTGTACGACCCTTACCAGCAGGTTCTTTCCTATGGTATCTCTTGTCATGCCTGTGTGCGGAAGATGTATCAGTCTGCGTGCTAGCCCTGTGCTTGGTATCAGGACTTTTGTTCTTAGATAGACACTTTTGAGCATAATGGCCTATTTTCTGACATTCATAGTATTTGACATCCTTATACTTGCATTCATGAGCCACGTGATTCCCTCCACACCTGATGCACTCAACAGCCTAATCACTACGCACCTCCTCTGTCTGCCTGTGCCTCCTGGGTGCTTGCGTACTCAGCTTTTTCACCTCTGTGATAGCAGGCTTTGTAGATAGTTCTTCTGCATTTTTGGCTTCAAGTTCCATAATGTGGGTCATATCAATGGCTTTCTTTAATGTCAAACATTCCTCTGACAGGAGACGTCTCTGGATCCGGGGATCATTTATTCCACACACCACGGGTCTCTCAGCATATTCTCTAATTGATCACCATAATTACAGTCTTGTGCAATAATTATCCTGAGGCCAGCCTCAAAACTGCCAATGGATTCTCCATGCACCCGATCTCTAATGTTGAATTTGTACCTTTGTACAATTTCTGATGGTTTGGGGTGGTAATGATTTGTCATTACATCACACACTTCTTAGAATGTCTTATCCCCAGGTTTTGTAGGAGCAAGTAGATTCCTCAACATGTTATAGCACTTGGTCCCACACACTGACAAGAAGATCGACACTTTTTTGTCATTTGGAATGTCATTTGCCGAAAAGTAAAAATCTAACCTTTCTGCATACAAACTCCAGTCGCCAGACTCACTGTACTCTTCAATCTTGCCATAAGCTGTCATTTTGACAACTCAATAGTTTACAATTGTCGCCAATTAACATGTATTGACAAACACACACTGTGAATGTTCCGGTCTTTTGACCACATGTTATTCCACAACTCCTTACAGGAACCGGAAAACACCACATTAGAAATACTTGTATTAGTTTAACAACCAGCATGAACTTGAACTATATATATTACAGTAGAATTGTTGAAAAGATAGATGATACATGCATGTATACATGTGAGAACATGTAATTTCTGCTGCTGTACATATTTTGTAGGGTCATGTCGAAGGCAAAGTAAAGGGATCATCATAAAATGTGACCTTGGGGGGTTGGGTTGGATCAGATGTTGTGGGTCACTGAAAAACAAGGGTCTAGTGATGGAGCCAATGGGTGCCGACCTGCCTCCCTCGACCATTTTTTGGGCCTTTACTCTCCAGACCCCACAGGCACAGAGCTTGAGTAATCAGCCCTGTTGCTATGGACACTACAGTTAAACATCTGCATCAGCCAAAGCAGCATGTGTATGTATGTGTGTGTGTATTGTGTGCATGGGTGTGTGTGTGCGTTTGCAGACAGTTATTTTTAAAAAAGAACAGAATAGATTTGCGTGCTATTTTCACACATGATTGGCAGCCACTATATCTCTGTTTTCGGGTCGGGGCTTTTTACTTTTTGTAATTTCTCTCACACTGACAGATTTAATGGTAGTAGAGATTGGAACTAGTATCAAAATGTTTCTGGAAGCATACTGCAGATATTTGCCATCAACAATTTTGTGCAATTTAATGACCTTGAATTGTGCTGAAGGTCAAAGTTGGTAGATGTCAGCTTTTTACACTATCAACTGACATTGAAGAGTTATCAATCTGCTACAATTAAAAGGCCAGCAAAGCCATTAGGATTATTATTCTCAGTGGAGGTTATGGCAGAGTCATAGTTTGTGACAAATCATGTGTGTAATGTTCAACACCACATGCTTGCTTCTGTGCTTTGTAAACAATGGCAATGACTGATAAACAATGGAATGTACACTTCAAGGGTCCATTTATTAATGTTGATGCTTAGGAAGTGATATAAAATTTGAGAAATACCACTTTTTAAGCATTTGTGACACAATGTGAGATTTGCATTGATACTACTTTCACATTTGTTTTATTGTGACCTACTTTTGAGGTAATAAAGGTCACAAAAGGTCATATAGTGTGTCATGACATGTTCATTTGTATGGAGCTCATTTGTATGGAGCTGTATCTCAACAGCTGCTGGACATAAAGGGGTTCATATATGGTTGACCTTGGCCTACTTTATCACATGAGAAGGGTCATTTGCAGTCTCTGACTTCTTGTTTTGTGAATGTTATTGAGGAGCCTGTTTACACTTTTCAGCACATCACTCACATTCACATCACTCATGTAGACTTCTCTGGTCAATGTCACCAAATAAACTAAATTTGGTGTGAGTGTGTATATGCAAGCATGCATGTGTGTAAGTGTGTTACATGTCCTATTTATTGGCCATTATACTGACAGCATGCAGCTGTAGCTTCCCCTGTTTTGGACTGGCCCCTTTCTTGAAGAGTTTGCACTAAATGTTTTTCCTGGAGATTTGTACTATATAAGTCATCACTTTTATTGGTTTATTTGTGTTTGTTTTTTGTCAGGAACAAAGTGATGAATCTGACCTGGATGATGAGGCTGGTTACACAGGTAATAATTTCCTTATAACATCAGTTTGCTTCTCAGTGTACATTAAACAAATCCAACTTAATTTGTGAAATGTATATATATACATATATGCATTTATACAATATATATATTGCCCATTGTTAGAATATATATTATTAGAACTAAATTTCAAATGGATTCATCTTGACAACCTTGTAATGGTATATTTCTGCAGCGCCTACACAGCAAAGCAGTACACCATATGGTCAAGAACTTACTTATGAGCAATAATCTTATAGAACAGGAGAATATTGTTGCTACTCTTTTGTCCTTCATGTCCGTCCATTTCATTTACAGTGAAGAGGATAAAGTTCACAGATATATTGGACACAGATCTCCATCTCACTCCAGTAGATCACTTAAGAGCAGCTGCAAGTCTGTCAGGGAGATTGATGGTACAACTAATGACTTCAACGCCATCAGATAGTAACAGTCCGTGGAAAGAAGGGGAATGCTGTCCCAATAATCATCCCACCCGACACATTGTTTGCTTTAAAGAGCATAACAAATCCAACCCTGTGTTCTGAAGTTGGCGTCAAAGAATCAAACCTTTTGCAAACACCGGTTTGATTTAAATTCTTGAAACACAACTCTGTTGTTGAAAGGATGATTTATCCTTTCAATAATTTTGTTCACTGCTACTTGTTCATATTGCTTAGAAGTTTGTCTAATTGATTTATGCATATCTTAGCCTGCACATAGATAAAAAATTGCATGATTTATCTATCATCAGCTAACATTTAAGATTGACATCTTTAATGTGACGGTGACAAATACAGCTTCCAGAAGTGGTTTTCTGATTCTTATACAAGAGTAGCTCTGTTGTTAATCAACCAATCAATTAATTTGTTATTAATCAAGCTAAGAGCTCTATATCAATCATGCAAGGGCTCCTCTGAGGTCAATATCTCTTTGCAGTCTGAATATGTTGTATCTGCTTGACATTTGACCTTTGAGTGATAAACAAAAATTCTCTTCTTGAATGTTAACCGAATGGGGAGTTGCAAGTCCCATCACTCAGCAACTGGGACATATCCAGCCAACTGGTTCATATCGTAGTTGTATATAGTGGATCTTGGACAACAATTTTTTGGGGCGGCATGTTTTATTAGTATGATTCTTATGATCTCCTAGATTTGCCTTTAAATAACTTTTGGTTCCCTTTTATGTGGCCCAGAATTTTGCATTCTCACCTGTAATGACCTAATCACTGGTCATGAATGGGGGTTTGACATCAAATTGTTTCAGGAAGCATACTGATGGCACCTAGAGTTATCTAGTCTAGCAGTGATGACGACTCCCTTGATACTGATGACAGCAACAATGATTACTCGGGGAGTAAAGTGGCCAGAATCCTCTTTGAAAGTGATGAAAATATGCTGGACAAGTATGGTGATAATGAGCAAGATGAATGTCGGACACCATCAAAAGGTGTGCAGGACAGTTGTTAACTTATCTGGCTCATTCTTCTTTGCCATCCAGGTCAGCAACAGGGCTTCATTGGTCTCTGATGTGGCTGCCTTGGCTTCTGGCACTGGTGGCAGCTGCGTCGCAGCACACTCCTGAATCTGACGCACCTTAACCTGAATCTGGTACTCGCTTGCGGTGTCGCACTGGAGGCCATCGTCAACACAGGTAGCCGTTCATCCCAGGTCCTTGGTCGATCAGCCATGTAGGTCACTATCATTGTCCCCAAGGTCCGGTTGAACTTCTCGGCTGTCCTATCCAGCTGGAGGTGGTAGGCCGTAGTGCGAGTCTTTGTTACCCCAACTACTTTGCACATCTCCTGAAACAGCTTCTACTCAAAAGTCCTTTCCCTTATCCATATGAATCAGCTGTGGTGCCCTGAACAATGTGAGGAAGTGGGAGACTAAGACTTCTGCCCCTGTCCTGGCTTCCTGGTCCAGTAATGCTTCTGCCTCTGCCCACTTGGTGAAATAATCGGCCATCACTCCCTCATACCTGTTCACTATTGTGGACATGGTTAACATACCTATCACATCTAGAGCTATGTGTTTCATGGGCAGGCCCACCTGGTTGCTCTGTTGTGCTGCTCTGGTCTTCTTCTGTGCCACTGCTGGCATCAGTCCTTCACTGTATGCTTAAGCCCCGGCCAGGAAACATCAGCCACACTGCCACCAGGGTCCTTTTTACTTCCATGTGTCCCGCTGTGACTGTATAGTGCATCTGCTGCAGGACTGCTTTCTGGAGGCTTTTGGCAAGACCACCTACACCCGGACTGGTATTTTCTATCCAGTCCTCTGCCCACTGACAACCCTTGGACGGAAGTTGATCCTCATCTTTTGGCTCAATGACCTGTCACACAACTGTAATAATTCCCACTGGCCCCAGTACACATAGCTCTCCAGGCTTCGTACAGCTACATTCCTCCAGCAGGCTTTTTCTCTGTCTCCTTGTGGACTATGTGCCATCCCATGATGTTTATCAACACCCTCAGGGCCATGTGGTCTGTTTTGACAACTAACATATAAGTAATGTCATTGCTGCATGATGAATTCTACCACTACTAGTAGTTCTCTTCTGGCCATGCAGCAGCCATAGGCAATGACCTTCTCATGCCCCTTCTACTACTGCAATATTACTGCCCTCATGCCGACTCCCCTGCTGTCTGTGTCTTGGACAAAAGTCTTCCTGGGATCAGGATAGACAATAATAGCCTCTATCAGCAGCTGCATCTTTAACTCTAGCCAGGCTATCTGCCACTCCTTCCCTATTCAAAGTCTTGAACCTTTTCGATAAGTCTGATCAGCAGCTTGGGTATGGCAGAGAAGCCCGGATTCAAGCTCCTGAAGTACAAATACAAGCCCGGGAAGGAGCATGCTTACAGGAAGGAGCATTCTTGGAGTCCCCCAATCTTCTTCCTCTTTGATCTTCTCTGGATTGGTAGCCACTCCTGCTCGGCTCACCACATGCCTCACGTAAGCACCTTCATGTGCATTTGTCAACATTTCTTCAGCTTTATAGTCAACAATGTATACTGTTCAAACGCAAATACTATGTGCCCTGCATGTGTACGCTACAATAGGGCCGCATTTTGCAGTATCCTCACACCTGTAAGCATTTTGTGGTGTCCTCACACTGCAAATAGGCTGTCAATGTGTAGTACCAAGCAACGTGTGGTACCAGGCAAACCTCAATTATGCTGACACATGCAGTGTCTCCGCACTGCAAATGCAGGGCCCAAATGCTGTTCTGATGAGCTGATGAGTGACACAAAATGTGGCATCTCCACTTTGCAGAATGCGGTTCTTTCATTTGCTGCACACCCACCACAAACATGCTGCAGAGGTTCTGCCACCTGAGTTTCATCATGCGTGCCCAAGCTCAATGTTACCATGTTCATTTCCCCTGCTCTCAACTTTGCTTATGAAGACATTCAGGAGCATGAGTAATCACTCATTTCTTGACTGTTCTTCCATTCAGACTGTTTCATATTCCAGGTCAAATTGTTTAGCAGATGTTTGACTGAAAGGCCTGTTTCTTTTGAGGTACAAAATAGTTCACTTAACATTTGCAGATCATGGCTAAAATATCATGTCATTCTTAATATTTGTCTTGCAATAATCTAACCTACTTGTTTATTTTTCAGACAGCATCAAATGATAAGGTAAAAACCTTTCCATTGCTTTCAATAGTATAATTGTATAAGTTCATCACCTCACTCTAACTTTCTGCTGCATAACATATAAGTAATCCCAGAAACTTTTGTACGGCTTCTGATTAGAAGAAATTGCCTGCAAATGGTCGGTATTATTTGTGTGCAGAGATCCTATGTGACTGTAAATGTTCTGCAGTTTAAATCCAATCACCTGGAAAGCCAGCTGTGACCTAGACACTTTGCAATTAATAATGTATATATAATTGTTTATTGTATGTTATTGTTTGTGTGTCTGCAGCTTAAAGAAGAAACAATTCATGGCCTGAGGAAGCTGAGAGCACTCTGCAGAATGTATTCTAGTCATATTTAGTCAGGGAGGCATACCCTAGCATAAAGGAAATTTGTCACATCGAGGCGAAGTACCCTTTGCGGTTTGAAGAACGCTCAACTCAACAAATAAAATTGAAACTTATGCATCTTATTCACAAGAGCCAGCAGTGAAGACTCTTTTTTTAACAATGTGAATATCTATTTGCATTTTTCTCAGTGTTTTTTTAATTATCCCTGTATCTTAGGTATGATAAGAGTAGTGTTTGAAAGAGGTTTGTCTGTCTACCAACCATTAGCCGAATATGTTATGGATATCTATTTGAAAGCTGGCACTAATATTTTTGCTGAATTCTTATTTAAATCTTGTTTGAAATTTGTAAGTAACTGTGTGTTCATCTTGTCATGCTGCTTCATGCTTGTATGTCATACAGTTGTAGCATGTTTAGCCTTTTGGATCTTTTCCCCCCTTGTGCTGTAACAAGTGTATCTTATAGTTTTCACTGTATTCATATTTGCTTTGAAAAACTTGCATTTATCTGTGTAGTATATACTGACTAAGTATGCTCACTACAACTTAATTTGTGATGCATATTGTGCTAAATATGTTTGGTATATCTAATGTGCTTTGCTTCCATAAAAATTAACTTTCATTAATCTTGCCTGTCTGGCTGATTAGACAGTTTAGTTTTGCACATCTCCTAACTCAACAAATACAGTTATTCAGGCACAATTTCACAATCAGAAGAATAACCTGTGTAAATCTTCATGTTTAAGCAAGACAAATAGCCATTCTTGTGTAAAGTTTTGGGAGTCTCTCAATTCAATTGTTATTCATATGTTGCCATGACAACTTACAACTTACTTAATGCAGGCACTGCATATGACATTGTCATTTGAGATTGTAGGATATGATATGCACCACTTGTCTTAATCAACAATAAAATGTTTTATTTGTTTTCAAACATGAATTCCTTGTTATCACCCTGGTTTCGGCAATTTTTGGCACAAGTTGTTGGAGTAATAAGACAATGTAACTGGTGTGCTTGGCGGAACACTGTGCCAATAACGGAATTCTCTAGAGAACGCGGTGCCAGTATCACAGGCAATATCGTATTGTAATTACACAAGAAATCACACCCAGTTAACCATAGAATTGAACATTCCAACATTTCAAAAGCAATATTATTACCACAAGTGGAATTATTGGTAACAAGTGGAATAATTGGTAAGTTAGCATGATAAATTGCGAGTCAATAAAGCAGAAAAATTAATCATTGTTTAAGCTATGCTCGGCTATGTATAAACAACAAGAAATCACATACATACCAATAACTCATATATTGTTACATACCAAGCAACATACATGTACATACATGAACATATCCGCGACTGCCAACCCTGCAGGTTTATGTAGCGTGCATGCAAGCATGCTAGGAACATTCTGGTGTTACGTCTCATCATGTTTATACGACCAATAACGCAGTCAAACGTTACTTCCATTGAAACATGCGAAAAACGCAAACTACATACATGGACGCATGCATCATACACTACATGGTACTCTTACAATTTCAGGGTACATACGTACCTACATCACAATAGGGATATATGCATAAGTACATATGTCAACGATGGTAGCATCATGCATAGACATATCAGTACTGCTGAAAATAAAAAAAAAAGCGGAAAAACATGTTTACGACGCACAATCTGTCGCAGTACCAACACCCATATCGTGGAGGAACAATATATTGATGCTCTTACATACATACAAATGTGAACATTCCACGCATATCTGTTCAGTACATTTGGAGTAAATCGACTGGAATAAAATACTACACGCACACAACGTATATACATACATGTATGCATGTATGTATGTATATGTATATGTATGTATGTATGTATGTATGTATGTATGTATGTATGTATGTATGTATGTATGTATGCATGTATGTATGTATGTATGTATGTATAATGTATGTATGTATGTATACATGTATGTATGTATGTATGTACATGTATGTACGTTTGTGTGTATGTATGAATGCATATACATGTATGCATGTATGTATGCATGTGTGTACATGTGTATGAATGACATACATACATGTATGTATGTATGTACATACATGTATGTATGTATGTATGTATGTACATACATGTATGTATGTATACATACATATGTATGTACATGTATGTATGTATGTATACATATGTACATACATACATACATACATGTATGTACATGTATGTATGTATGTATGTATGTATATGTATGTATGTATGTATGTATGTATGTATGTATGTATATGTATGTATACATATGTATACATATGTATGTATGTATGTATGTACTTTTGGAGTAAATGTATGTATGTATGTATGTATGTATGTAACTACACGTACACAAACGCACAAACACACGAATACACACGCACACACACCCATTTATATATGCATGCATGTATATGCATGTATGTATGTATGTATGTATGTATGTATGTATGTATGTATGTATGTATGTATGTATGTATGTATGTATGTATGTATGTATGTATGTATGTATGTATGTATGTATGTATGTATGTATGTATGTATGTATGTATGTATGTGTATGTATGTATGTATATGTATGTGTATGTATGTATGTATGTATGTATGTATGTATGTATGTATGTATGTATGTATGTATGTATGTATGTATGTATGTATGTATGTATGTGTATGTATGTATGTGTATGTATGTATGTATATATGTGTATGTATGTATGTGTTTATTTATATTTCTATGTTTGTATGTTTTTCTATGTATGTATGCATATCTGTATGTATACGAATGTGATAACAATAATACTAGTTTATTTCAGACACCGGGCCCATGGTACATAAGACATGTAGTCCAGCCATATTACCATTATACCCACCACAAATTGCAATAGTTTCCTAGCCTGTTTCATTTGAGGTTGTAGGTGTCTTGGAGCATCATATCCAAAACGTACCAAAATACATTTAGTGGAACATTTATATGGACCCGTTTTCCGCCGAACCCCTTATTTTCGATAATTATAATACGTAAAAAATAGAAAAAATTGAAAAAAGGTCACAAATTAATTTATAATTATTTTTGCTGTACCTTTTTTGTACAAAATGATCATATTAATCCTTTTAAAAGCTTAAATAACATCTAGTACCAATAGTTCACTCATTATCTAATGGTTCATCCTCAGCGTCTGTATTAACAATGAGGTATTTGCACACATTCCTCGACATTCACTACAGCTCATTGAACAGTCCAAACCATTTTTTAGCCAGGTGCATATAAGTGTGTAGCAACCAGTTTTGCAGTGGCACCGAATCACTTCCAACAGCAAGAGGATTGTCTGTTAAGATCAGTGTCATTTTGCCGTCATAAACTTTCCAGCCCCAAGGAAGGAACCGCTTTTTCTTAACCGAGCTAAACTTGGACCAGTTGGTACACTCTGAGGCTGTGGTATTAACCAAGTAGTGTGCGTGGCTCAACTGCCAGGTTCTCATCCGTAGTGCCATTACATAAGGAAACAACATGAGCACGTTTCCCTGCTTTGTTGACTTTCTTCTGATGTGGAATTCATGTTCAGCAAAGAAAATACCAATTTTTCAGTTTGCTGATAGCCTTGTTTTTCCCGATGCCAAACATTCTTGATGTGGTATCACAGCAAAGCACGTAATGAACGAAGAATATTGTTGCTTATACTATTCCCAATGTGACATAGTGTTGCTGTAATGTTCCTGCAACGTTGAGCCTTTTTACTTTCTATTTTGGGATTTGGCTGGAACCACAGGTTATGCATTGCATGTTTAGCATGGTGAATTAG
Organism: Urechis unicinctus; assembly: GCA_034190875.2. Classification (NCBI taxonomy): domain Eukaryota; kingdom Metazoa; phylum Annelida; class Polychaeta; order Xenopneusta; family Urechidae; genus Urechis; species Urechis unicinctus. The sequence continues at coordinate 14,302,022 of CM067355.1, forward strand.
AAGAATCAAGATGTCTGCGCCATCTGTTATGACAACCTTGTCCCTTTGATCAGCAACATCCGTCTTTACCACCAAAATGTCTGCATCGCCTTTAGCATGGTGAACATCACAACCAGTTCTTTCCAATTTGTCGCCCAACATGCTATTAAACCTTTGTTTGTTGTGTGGATTTGCGAGAAACTCATCTTTCTTAGTCTGCATGACCATGGCCCTGTCAGCTTGCACTACTGCACCAAATCATCAACGTCCGGAATAATTACAATCGCTGTCGCTGTACCCATGGAACATAATGATGGCCCTGTCATATTTGCGAGTAACATACCCAGTGTACATTCTTTGGATCTCATGTTTCCCTTTGTCAATGGAATTATGTAAAGAAGAGGGCCTCCATCCAAAATGAAAACGTAATTTGATTAGAAAAGCTAGAACTGAATCAATACTAAAACTGATCCCACATGGCGAAATGAAAACAACTGCATGTATTTATCTGAAGGGCTAACTATCAAGCTATAATTACATTTGACTGCTGCAGATTATCTTGCAAGATCACTATCATATCACACATAATAGATTACAATAACTTACCTTAAAGATATTGTAATTTCAGTGGAATTACTGCCCAATGTTGATTAAGCACACACAGGTGTTTTGATGTAGATGCATCAGATTGACAGCGACACTTAAAACAATATGTTCCACTGAATATATTTTGATATATTTTGGATATGATGTTCCTAAATACCTATTTACTCAAATAAAATAGGTTTTGAAACTGTTGCAATTTTCAGCAAATTTTGCCTGGACTAATGCATATAAGTTAGCATTCAATGCGGTGCATATAAAATACGGTACCTATGGGTCCATATGTAACAACCATTCTGAGATTTTATTAACAAGTTATTGGAGAGTTAAATCTTTGTTATAAATGTGTGAGTAGATATTTCAATATATTCTTGAAATCTTGCAATTCTGTTTCATGCGAACATCTGACTGGCTCGGTCTCTTTGTGATGCACTCATAATATTTTGGTACATGTTGTTGAAAGCAACTTTAACTTTATCAAGAAACTTTTGTTTAAAATTAATCCATAGATATGGACAATAGAGTTTAACATGCAATGAGCATTGGGATATATTATGTTTGACCGACCATATAAAACTCGCATTTGCCTCAGCATATCATCATCATCATCATCGTAATCATCATCATCATCATCATCATCATCATCATCATCATCATCATCATCATTGGAGTTTGTCTTTTCCATAAGTCCTTAATATTTAAATATTTCAACATATTGCAATTGCATATTATTCAACATTACTAATAGACCGAACAGTTAACGGGTCTTTGATTGTGTCACAATGCAAGCAGATTTCGATGGATTGAACACTACATCATTTTGAGCTCCGAATAGAAAACAAGGATCAAGAAGTTTCTGCAATCCATTGACACTTAGCGACATCAGACATGGATCGTCCGCATAAAATCTGTATACGTCCATTCATGTACATGTATATGTGTATATGTGTATGTTCATATGTGTGTATTCTTTTATTTGTATGCATGTATGTATATATGTATGTATGTATGTATGCATGTATGCATGTATGTATGTATGTATGTATGCATGTATGTATGTATGTATGTATGTATGTATGTATGTATGTATGTATGTATGTATGTATGTATGTATGTATGTATGTATGTATGTATGTATGTATGTATGTATGTATGTATGTATGTATGTATGTATGTATGTATGTATGTATGTATGTATTAGTTTTGATACTGGTTACTCTCTACGACCAGTAATCAGGTCGGTGGTTCGTGTCACTATCCTAAAATGACGGATTGAGCGGAATATCAGGTCTTGGAATATTTGCGTCTGTCAATGCTGATCGCGCCACATCGGATCTATTTTCACCTAAGGCAAGAATGTAGGTCAATGAGATTGGATCCGACAGATCCAGATGCAGGTACAGTATATTCCTAAAAACATGCTAGTGAAAGTCCCACTTTTCCACAACCAGTATTGATTTCAGTACAGGTCAAAATGTAATATCAATTGCAAAACTACGTCCGGACTTCGCATCTGCACAGCGCACGGGGAGGACCGATATACCGTGACTGTTAATCGAATAACAAAATAATATGGAGATCGGAGTAATAAATTCTGAGATAATTGGCTGCAAACGCACACATTCGCACGCACAAAGATGCAGAAACAGACACACACACACACACACACACACACACACACACACACACACACACACACACACACACACACACACACACACACACAGACCAGACAAGCGTGCGCGCAAACACACATACAATAACCGTTTCCGCATGTAAAACTGCCAAATCAACAGAGCCCTAAGTAGCGAGATAGGATCTTGTAATAGGAGGCAAATGTATGTTTGTTCGTTTGTATGTGTTCGTGCGTGCATGCGTATGTGTGTATGTGAGTGTGTGTGTGTGAGTGCGTGTGTGTGTGTGCAGTTATTAATTTTAAAATGGAATGGTCCGATTGGCATACAATTTCTCACATGATTAAGACTCGAACCCCTTCGAACACGTCGCGGATGTGGCAGTGGATGCTGCGTCCAGAAGCGGTTAACGGATTTCCACATCCCCCACACCCTCTAATGACCTTATATACTGGTCGTAGAAAGATGTGACGTAGACCAGAATGTTTGTAGTACCAGAGGTCAAAGTGGGTAAGTGTCTGATTTTAGTACCATCAGCATTGGCTTACTAAGCACATATCTTATAATCTAATAGTCTATTGAACTCGAAATTGAAAGCATGAGGGTGTGAGGCAGCAATGAAGCCCACCTGAAAATGATACAGATCGTACTAACCCAAATACATGTCGTAGAAAGATGGGACTTCTATCAAAGTGTTTTGGGAAGCATACTGAATGTAGGTATCATTACTTATCTCTCAGGGTTATGCGCTAATTTCACCACTGGTCAATGAATATGATGTATCTTGGGTTATTGCGTAATGTGGAATATTGTTGGTGAATAGAGCAGGGCAGGCAGGGGAAAGAAGGCGATGACAATTTCTCTCTCCCGTCACTTAGCATGCAATTGACAGAGCGAGGGTTTTGCATTCTCATATTACTCTTACTGTGAAGAGTTTGCCGCCGTTGAACTACACGCGAGTTGTCTTAACTCACCACCAAAATGCGCTATTACTTTATGGTGATTTTTACGTATTCGTCTTTATATCAACGGAATGAAAGGCACCATGATACAAAAGAATAATATGGTTAGTGAACTACGATGAAATAACTAAATACCATCCGGTCAGTAATGGCCCTCATCTTATTGCCGACCACGCTGTGTCATCGGTAAAGTAGCTCGCAAATCCGCTACGGCTACTCCTGCAATGTGGTCTTGTGAGGGTGATTCTATACCTTGTAACATAGTGCAGGTTGTAGCCATATCGAATTTCTACACCTCATAATGTAACCTCACAAATCAAATACCTCGGAAGTCCATCTATGTGTCTATATATATATATATATATATATATATATATATATATATATATATATATATAGATAGAGATATATATATATATATATATATATATAGAGAGAGATATATATAGATATATATATATATATATATATATATATATATATATATATATATATATAGACATATATATAGGTATATATATATATATATACATATATATATATATATATATAAGTCTATATATATATATATATATATATATATATATATATATCTATATATATATATATATATATATATATATCTCTATATATATAGACATCTCTATATATATCTATATATATATATACTAAAAGATTACCAGTATATGAGACCCATTTTCTCTATACAAGACTTATCTTGTGAGGAATATAAAATCTTTAGGGGCATTCCGAAAGCCCCACAATCTAATGCGGTTTTTCCACCTTCTCTAGTCTCCTGGACCATTTAATTGTGCTTTTCTCATAGGGATGTTTTATTTCAAAATCGACGTTGATGCGCAATATTACATTAATGCTCTGCTGTCACACTATTCAATGCTAGGATTTTACATGACCATACAGTTGGTAATTTATTAAATTCAACGATTGTTTTGATACCAAAAGATATGAGATCATCATTGAGTTGTAGTGACAATTGCCGTAGTTCTATTTGTAAAGTTTTAGATATGATAATACTAAAACAGTATGGTGATGTTTTGTGTACGTCTGATCTTCAATTTGGCCTCAAAAAGGGTCATTCTACAATCCTTTGCACGACTGTATATAAAGAAACATTTGGTTATTATACGCAAATAAATAGCGATGTTTTCAGTTTGTTAGATGCTAGTAAAGCCTTTGACAGAGTACATTATAGAAAATTATTTCAATTGCTGTGCAGCGTAAAGATTCTCCGCTTATAGTTAGGTTTCTTATGGATAGCTATACAAGACAGACTATATCTGTTGAATGTAATGCATGCTTATCAAAAGAGAGCCATGTATCAAACGGTGTTAAGCAAGGTGGTGTTATAACACCGATATTATTCACCGTGTACATTGACGAGTTGATACAAAGATTAAAAAAGTCTGGACTAGGCTGTCATATAGGCAGCGAATATGTAGGTGCGCTTGGTTATGCTGATGACATTACCTTATTCAGTCCAAGTCTCATTGCATTTAACAATATGTTGTGAAATATGAGAACTATTTGCTGATGAATATAACGTGGCTTTTAGTCCGTTGAAAACAAAATGCATAAAATATGGCAGGGCAGTTAATGAATTTAATAAAGTGATATTGCGTGGCTCTACTATTGAATGGGCCACAACTATCAAACACCTGGGGAACAATATTGATAACAAGTTGAATGAGTATAGTGATTGTACATCAAAATGTTCTATGTTTAATGTTGCTTTTAACAAAATGATGGGGAACTTTGGTGAGTTGCATTACAATACATTGTGTAAATTATTCAATTCCTATTGCTGCAGTTTTCATGGCTCACAGTTATGGACCATTGATTCTGATGGTTATAAAAAAATATGTGTTCAATGGAAAAAGGCTGTTAGGAGAATACTCAACCTTCCAATCGCTTCATTTACTTGGGTACTGGGGCCATTAAGTGGCCAACTACATATTAGCGTTTCGTTATGTGTAAAAACGTTGAAAATGATCGGCCAAATGTATCACAGTGACAATGTAGTAGTTTAGTGAATGATCCAACGTGCTTGTTCTAATGCCCTTTTACCTTTGGGAAGCAATATTGCTTTTCTCGGACACATATACAACATTGATGTTAAGAAAGAGTCATTAACAGATGAACAGAAGGCATTGGTATTTACCTTAAATACATTGTGTTAAAAATAATGAAATTATGATTATTTGAACGATTAAATGATTGATTTGATAATACAAGATATTTTAGTATCGTAACAGTTTTATTTCTTTTCCGTTGAGTGTTTCACTATAGTTTAAATTGATGTATCACAATTATTGTTTATGTAGGTACCTTGAGTACGAAATAAACATATATATATATATCAAGTAATCCAAATGATTCATTAGACGGTGAAGTGCATGCCGTCCTAGTACGTTTGAACTTGCTCTAGAAAGGTTGCTTATGGAACAGTGGATCGATAGTTGTTCTGCAAACGGTCGAGCAGAGCGTGTCAGTGACGTACCTACCACGTTAAATATCAGTATGCTGATAGTCACCATGGATAACAATAACATATCTTGAATATTTATGACGTCTCTGAACAAGCCCGCGTTCAACATCTTGCTGAGAAACATGACTCATGGTAATATTTAACTAAACTATGGGGCCTATTGTTGTTGTCATTTCTATTGTGTCTCCCTTTTTTTGGCATGAGAAATTTAGTCGCATGCAAATCACAGGTGATATATTTGTTTTGCAAGTTTCGTACTAGCCAATGTTCAAAATGCGTTTTCCGTTTATATTGTATGTTTATTCAAAACACTATCACTATTACAGTAACTTAATTACCATTTAGTAACGACAATTATTTTTCCCCATGAACATTTATTCATCGCTTAGTTATTTGCTCTTTTAGGTCATTATCCATAATTATCAATGAAATGTTAAACAAGGGTTTAATCCAACTGAGAATGATATTACTTATGCTCAGAACATACATATATATATGATAAACTATTATCCCTTTCAGTGACCCAATATCATACAAATGGCACATACTGGTTCACATACAAAAAAGTATGGTAACTGGATAATGGTGATGCAAATGATTGATCGGTAGTTATTATCGCTCATCAAATCAATTCAGTGAACTTTCAGATATAAGTTGCTGGTTGATGCACTGGCTATTGTACTCCTCCCATATGTTTCAGGGTGACTATCGTCTGCTTTCGTGGATGCCCTCAACTGTTATTGGACATTTCCCTGATTAAACGGTTGATATATCCCCGTTGCACGCTGTTGCCACTGTGCGGCACTGCTTGCTATGATACGTACCTGTTGCTCATGGCTGAAATAAAAACCGATTTGTGCAATTCATTATGCGCAGATTATTCTATTGGAATGATCGGAAATAATATGAGTGCGCTAAATGATTATCATTTTAGTTTCACTGTGACGATTCGCAATATTTGCGATGTAACACAATAAGAATAACGTCTCAAAGGCTCTGGGAGAAGCTACTGATCTTTACAATTGCTATATTATTTCCAAATCTATTTATGAATTGGTACACGCACAAGTAATCAATTCTGGCACTTGAGATACTCAGCGAGTGATATATGTTTTGTTGTTTTAACCATTGGGACATTTCTGCACCATTTCTGCACCAAGTGCATGAACTGGTCAATAATGTAGTTGACAGCACATTCCGATGTCACGCATATCCATGGAACCTCATTTGGTCAATTACTCCATATACATCAATACTTTGGATTATGGGTTTCTGTAAATGTCATATTGGCTATTCGTGCGAATAAACAGTAATTTACACACATTTAAGAATGTTAACTTGTAATGTTGCTTATGCCGAGATATTTGTAACGGCAAACAAATCAGCATACCAATGACTAAGATTTGCGTGTGGTTCTACTCGATTTAAAATGATATTCTTTATTAACTCGCAATACCTATTTTATGAAACTAAGTTCCGTGTTTCTATCTTGATAATGAGTTTATATGCAGGGCAATATCTTACGATCCTCAGGAATCTCAATCAAACCCTAAAACACGTTTGATTCTTTTAAATGCCTCGATATTTCTAATGGACAGCCGCCATCGATGGCAATTATGACGGCTTCTTTTTGATTATATCCAGATGCAAATTAGTATCAAGAATTCTAGAGGGTGTTTAATAGCGTCCCATTCGTGCCATATTAAGAAGCACTCAACGCATCAGACAAAACCTCCCGATTCGGCTCTGGTAATCCGAATTGCAGGTCTCTTTCTCGAGGCTTAGTAAAGTTCAGAAACTGTAACACCATTTAAACAATGTCATTATACCGTACATTTAAAAATTAAGACAAAATTATATAAGGGTTCAATTACAGGAAGTCTATCATTTGCAAGTCCTTCTTCACACATTCCACGTAAGCGTCTCCAAGTGAACCGAATACTTCGAATAAAAAACGTTATATCTTTGCGTCTGAAAACTGTTATTAATGTCTGTGTTGGCACATATTTGCACGCAGTTCGCTTTCTTTTTTCAATACATCCATATATGTATCGATCCATCCATCTACTTGTATATCCATACATTCAAACATATATACATAAATACCTACATACCTACATGCATGCATTTATACATACGTACATACATGCATATTTACTTACATGCATACATACACTATGGCATGCATACAAACATACATATAGAAATACATACCAAAAAACCTCTACGCGCACACACACACACCCACACACAACACACACACACACACACACACACACACACACACACACACACACACACACATATATATATATATATATATATATATATATATATATATATATATATATATATATATATAATATATATATATATATATATATATATATATATATATATATATATATATATATATTTATACGAATGCGATCTTTTTGATACAATCGACTTACTTTTTTTGCACACAGTCACATCTTGGCACACGATGTGAGTGCCAAAAAAGTTACCTTGTTGATTATCTCCATTCACATTTATCCATTGCAAGGTTTTGTCCCCTACATCGCGCAGAAGTTAGTTAGGGACCCAATTAAGGACATACCACCTCATAATCAGTACAATGCCTAGAACAAAACTCTTTCCGGTATAAATACACTAGTCATGGAAAAGTAGTTATCAAAACAAACGAACCCGCGGAGCAATCAAGGCGGAATGATTGATATTGTTACTAATAACCACATATTAGCGTCCACCATGATTGCTCTGGACACAATGTCGGTAGCAAATACAACTTATCTTTATCACTTCCGGCAATTCGGCCTGCCACTGTTAATATACTATTTTTTGGTGTGAAATGGGATTGGGACTTTCTATGAAGCTACTGTTGTATTAATCGAAAACGGTTTTACCATAAAACTCATATTACTGGAGCTTTTTATACTATTGCGTTGGAAATGAGATAAGCCCTTTGGCATCCGTGTAGCGGAAGCTTTTCTTTATAGTAGATGACGCTGCGTAGTTGAGTTTAATGCAGCAAGCATCTCTTTTGTAGTTGGATATCACGGACGTGGCATTGATAGGTTGTTCCAATGAGTTCCTGCAAAGGGTGCCAACTGGTTTTTTTACCAGTGAGGTACACTTGGCTGCCTTTATTTTACCATAATGGCAATAAAAACTTAGTAAATATTAACTGCGATAGTTACATATTCGATCTTTGCTTAACTACTGAAAGTGAGGCTTAGTTATGGAAGCTCTCGAATATTGTTTATTCTGATAGCATGCACCATATGCTGAGGATTTTGTTTGAGGTGCACAACTAGTACTTAAGTTCTACAATGATGGTTTACAATGGTGAGTGGAGCAGCTTCACGTTGTATTTAATTATACTCTCAGTATTTTCAGAACTTATGGTACATTGGAATTTACCTTACGTAACTTGTCGCAGGGCTCACCAAAACATGTGTAACGATTACAGTGCATTTTATTATAAGTGTAATATGTTTATTAAACACATCAAACATCTATCTGCTCTTTCGTATGTGCGCGCACGAGTTTTTATTGTACATAATCAGAATTAGTAGAATCGAGACATTGGAAAATTCGTCTAGCGGTGTCGTTTAGATAACTCGCAAAAACTACTGGTAATTTGGCATGCAGCAAAGGCTGTTTGCATCTCACAGTTTGTGCTTCAGTCAAGTAACAGAGACATCCGTGCTATAGTCTTGTAAAATAATTGCTCTTTGACTCCAAGCTTTGTTTGGCTGCAGGATTATGCTGCATTTTATATATCACACTAAGGCATTCAGTTTATGTTAATGCGAGGACTGTTCTCATATCAGATGGGTTAAAGAGCCGAGTATGGTTGGTGTTCTGCGGTCTAAGATTTGATTATATTCGAGAGATAAAGCGTATATGAGCGCCATGCACTGACCGCTCATGACAAGTGATTTTCGTTAGCGATTCGAATATATCAGGGCTGTTTTTAAATCGCGTCAAAAATTATATCCGGGAAACAATCGCCTTCCATGAATATGTTTCCTTTCGAACGTCAAGAGGATGAGCCCATCTCATAATCTGCAAAACGTCTATCGAACATTACATTGATTATATAGCACATGTTACAAACGTTTCTGACAATAGTGTAATATATCATTGTTTTTCTTATATCTGTATAGCTTAAAGCTAATATTATTGATGCGTGATACGCTCAGAGACGTAGTCGTATTTTTGTTGTTGTTTATAAATCAGAATGCATTACCTGGCATCGAAACAACTTTCGACCAGATGTGTGCTAACTGCCCGTGTTCCTAAAGTCCCTTGCTGTATATTAAATGAAAGTCAAACGAGGCTAATACAAAATATAATTGTCTTTCCGGGGATTATCATTGCACCTTATAGTAGCATTCAAATCAGGTCATGATGCATAATGAACCTTGGAGGGCGTTGCCAAGATGGAACAACACGCAACCAGATCATCCGCCAAATTGGAGATAATCGACTGGTTCACACCTTGGACCATAAAAAGGGATACTTTTAAGGTGACAAGTAAAATTAGAATGATGTGACTTCTATACTTTGACAATTCCTTCATTCGTTGACTGAAATGCCATTTCTTGCCACGCCTATTGTCAATTCTTTAATTCGTTGATTTGATACCATGTAAGGAATAAGAAGAATCTGCTAGCTACAATCAAAATTATGCAATACCTGAATTTTTGCATTTTGGGAATCACACTAAACATAACTGTCGGCCGTTTCATCTACGCCTAAATATGTACCAGCAGATCATTGTTTGATATCAATGTGCGATGGGTGATTGCTAAAGTTGTTTGGGATGCTTTGACAGCTTTCCTCAAAATCAAGTGCCAAACCAATCGACTGGACCGGGGTGAGAACCCAACGCCCTTTGAATTAATGTACTGCGTGGTGCCACCGAGTCACGGGGTTAGCTTGTTGGAGATATTACCGCCATTTAACGTGGTCACTCAGGTGTCAAGGAATCAGTCGGGTTTTTACTTCTTCGAATCCACCACCAGCCCACTACCTGTTGGTTAAAGAGGTAACAAAGCTAACAACGTCGGGAAGGGGAAGGGACAAGTGATAACGGAACGTTATTATACCACTTATTAGAAACACCTCGTAATCTTTTCTGCAGCGCAATCAGACCATGTCTACCCTCTTTGACAGCACCAACACATTAAGGTTTTTAAAATAAAACGCCTGCTTGACTTTGCAAATGTCAGACAAAGCGTAGCATCTGATTGAAATGGTGAAAATAAATCAAATTCGTCAAAATTTAGTATTACAATGCTTCGCTTCATCAACGGATGTGTATATATATAGCCCGAGAAGCAGGTAGATGCCTGCGATGGGCAGTGTAAGCTGTTAAGATGAGTTTTATTGCACGCTTAGCAATTATATTTTGTTTCACGATTTGAGTATCACAGTCAACGATTCAACTAAATATTTTACAATCATTAGGCATAAATACCAATATGGTAATATCTTCATGTGAAAAATCACTACGTTTTAATGTTTTACTAATAGCTAGTCTAACCATGCATACCCACTGGAACGAATTATCAGCATTCATGGGTTCGTTAATTTAAACATTGAAACGGCGTATTGGCCCAATAGACGTTCCGTTAGCGTTTACACGATCTTAGTGCTTTGCTGTGGAATTTGTGTCAATACAAATTAACTGTTTTCAATTCTGCTGGTGTCTCTTTTGATTAGAAGCAATATTGAGCACAGCCTAAACCATAGCACTTGAGCATCGATCGTAACGTATTGCTATCGTTAAATACAACAAAACTTACACTTTTTCTACTTACCCATGATTAAGCAGCTGACGTAATAGATCAGCGTTTAAGTGTTCTGCTCAATAAGGGCCATTTACTAGGCTACAACAACCTAACATATCGGAACAGAAAACAGTACAGCACATTGTACACAACATCTCTTAAGATAAATGTTTAAAAGAAACAAGCGTGCAGTAGAAAACGCGCTTGTGATTTGGACAGGCTCAAATCTGGGGTTAAATCAAGGACGTCTGGTTTTCGAGGGGTTTTTTGTCACGACAAAAATGTACGTGGATGAACCAGAACATGAAGCGTATTACCCATGGTAAGATTGTGTTAAGGAGAGTTATGTCAAGCATTTGAAGCGGCTTTTGATGATGAGAAGTAGCACATAAACCAGTTGCTCAAACATTTTACGGTCGATTATGTATGTTTACTTCTCAAATTGTTTAAATCATTTTATCCCATCTTTATCATAGAAAGTCGGCATTTTCTGAACAACTGATCAATCACCCAGGTTATTTATATAAGATATTACTCTTGAATAGTACAACATAGGTTAAATATATTAAATGACGTCGTCTCAGTAGAACAATGGAAACTGGGATTTGTTGTCGTAGTGGTTTTTATCATATTGTCATATAATATGGAAGTACAATTTCCAGCACAAACTGTGCATGCGAATATGGATAATAAATATTTTGCTACTCAAATAATTGAATTAAAAAATACCCTTAGCCCTCTTGGACAATTAACCTAACAGCACGCACGATTCGCCAGGTTATTATGTCACTGCGGCTCATACTACTATTTTGGAGCAGTCTCTGCACTCCGGACCTTTGTACGAGCTATTGCGTTCATTCTTTATATAAATTAGAATTAACGAAGCACTTAACAATCACTAGACATGTAATAAATGGGCCTGTCCAAAAGTCAAATAATAATTTCAATTAATATTATCAGTTACTTTGACACTCTCAAACTGTTATATTCGCAACAGGGAGTAAAGTAACCTTAATGTATCAATACATGATAACATACTCCTCTATCTAAAGCCATTCAAGTGAATCACTGATATTAAAACCGCGACTTATAAGTTGCTTGACCAATTTGGCTATAGTGCACTTAATTAAGAAACACGGAGATGTATTACAATTGCGCGTTGGTTTCCTTGTGAACAATGCACATGGGGCGAATGGTAGTAAGTGCATTCGGAGTAAATATGCAAAGTATTTGCCATTAAACCTGCTTGATTTGCCCACTCATTGATGTAAGTAACTATCTATAAACTTGTTATCATCTCTCTTGGGGACTCTTTATATCTCTTAATGGGAAGTTAACCCCTTTCCCCCACTTAGGTGGTTCTTAACGCCTATGTATTGCAACACATGCAATTTAGACCTGGCCCTGTGAAGTGTAACGAAACAGTAGATAATGCTGCGTATGGCTGCTCTATTGTCAACAGAATCTAGAGGGGCGCCGGGAATCAACCAAAGTTGTACTGTACAGACATCTACAATTCAAGCGTCTGTCAGTATACACACTAGAGAAAATATTGATAATAAGCTAGCTTGGAACGTTTGAATGAGGCAAAGAAACATGTATCATATGGTACAGATTGTTGGGTGACTTATATGAAGCATCTACAGTCGCGCTCACATAAAGCTTGTTCAATGCCAAATAACATCTGTAGCATGTTGATAATGCAATTATTTATTCATCGTTCCACAATATGTTCTTGTAATGGACTGTTCTTTGCCTTAACGACCACAATCTTTGGGCAAGTCATCTATATCGTTTTGTTGATAGTAGTATATGTTACATATGTAGGGCACATTCTTATACTGAATGATAATATATTGCGTATTATGCAATCAATCACAAAACATTGAGAACATTAACTCCCAGAGTGTCGCCCAAAAGACAACAAGACATGCTTTGCGTATTAACTTTTCAATGACCAAGTTATCACATTGATACGCTAGGCAAGAAAAGGTGTCTGTATTTAGCTTATTATTGCAATTGGTTTAGCCTTGTCTATATATGAGTTGTCGATATTTTGGACAGTGACACTCGAAATTCAACGCCTGTATGCGTCGTTTACTACAGTTAGTCTAAATGTGATGTGGTACGAACACCCATCACGAAGCTGGAGGCAAGCAATAATGTAGAGTAACCAAATTCCTCACAATCCTGCAGGAGTTTAATTATTGGGCATTCAGTATGCGTTTTATTTTGGAGTGCAATACACTGTACAGTATTATAGGAAAAAATAGGCAGCGTACATGAATCAATTTATGAATGCAATCCACCAACAAGACCTAATGGCCGAAATAATTGAAGCATACCAACGCAGGGAACAGATAAGATTATACTTTATAATGCTACCAGTACCTGCGGCATGGAGTCTGTGATGGTGCGCTATTCGAAGGATACTGTGCTCAAGCTTTACCAATAGAAACATTCGGCTCGCGCCTTAAATCATGCTTCTGCACAGACGGTGTACAATAGCGAATGCATCTATAGGTATATGTTCACCACCTGATATCTGCCATAAGTAAATGTCGATGAATTCATGTCACACATAAAGCCGGATACTTTGCTGGACTTGCTGGAGTTATCCTAATGACCCACTGAGTTATCCATTTGTAAATAATGAGACCTTCACGAGCCTACGGTCACCAGTTGTAGGGTATACAGCAAATTCAGAAATGAGAGAGTCATCTTCCTGTGCTAAATGTGTCTTGATCATATATTTAACTAGCTCCATAAACAGGTGCCAATCTATAATTGACGCTTTAACTGGACATGGCTGTGTGTCTTTCAAAAAACTCAGGATTGTTGGTGTGGTTACAATTGATATTGATTGTGATTTCGCCGTGATCCTTACGTCGTCGGATAGGTCTCGGAACGAAGTGTCGAATCGATAGTTCAATATTTCATAAGACGGTGATAAATAAGTTTGTTCTACAGCAAACCTACTATTGAAGTGGGTTTGGTGGCAATGGCGAGTGAGCAGGTCGTATCGGTGCAAAATGTGACAACTAGCCCTGGGCTCGTTTATGTCGTCGTCAGTCGAGACCCAAAGTGATTTTATCTATCTGGATTAGTTACTTAACGCCAGGAAAGTTCTTTAGAAAGTAGGGGACGAGGATGTTCTTCCTTTCGTTTGTTCGACGTCGTGACTCAGAGAGGTCAAAAGCTGATTTACTGCTTGATGATATATCGACAGCACCTCAAAAGCTTGAAGCTGCTGAAAAAATGCTTATTTTTGCAGTTAGTCCGCAGGGCTTACATCGTGCGCCGTTAGCATATGTGAACGAGTCAACGACATAAGGGGTCGGCTCAAGATGCTCGAAGACGCAATGGTCAATCTCCAGTTTATAGAGAGTCGTCAATCTGCTCAATTGCCAAGTAACAGCCCTTCATACGCTGCCACAACAGCCACTGCAAAATACACTGGCAGTAAAACGATTACCGAGTCTGCAACCGATACCCCCATTCTAGCAGTCGCCTCGCATAACGATGTTTTTGAAAACGAATTTCTCATGGAAGAATAAAAGGGAGAAGCAATAAAAATTATGAAAACGATACGGCGCCATAGTGTAGATCAATATTACCAACGTTGATGTTTTTCGACAAGATGTTGAACTAGTTTGAGTTCAGAGACGTGGTTAATGTTCTATTATGGTACAATGTATTCTTTACTTATTACCATACGGATATTACACGTGGTAGCTACGTCACTGACACGCTCGCCATGACAGTTTAACGTACAGTTATTCCCATCCTACGATCTAATGCAGCCTTCAATAACGATCTATCTATCCGGTTGATCGTCGGTAAAAGGAGGATTATGGCCTGTTGTAAATATATACTGGTAGAGAATGATGCTGTTGAATGGATTAAAAATGCTAAGAACCGTAACAAAGCGCTGATTAATATAGAAGATTACTTCAATGTGAAAGGCTTTACCAACTGGGTTTATGATATTATCGTCTGATCATTCACCAAGATTCGTCTTAGCTCTCTGCGCTGATATTTTCAATATGTGAAGCCGTGATCAATCTCTTTCATTTAGGTATTATCAAATATTTATATATCAAAGTAAATAATCTGAGCAATAATGAAAGTGACATAATCGGCGTTATCTGATATCTGATGACATTTGATTAAGGTGAATAAGGTGACATATAATCGTTGTCTGTCAATACATCACGAGATGTGTTCTCGGGTAAGTTTTCGTTAAACTAGTCACACATGCATCAGCAGGTCTGCCGAAGGTTAAAACGTATCGTAACATACAAAACAAAGCGATAAAACTGTAAGGTTAAATCGCTTGGTGCTGTACTGTAATTTAAAGGTGTTATTTTGTTCAGGAAGGTCCATGCAATATAGACGTGGTTGCTGGTGTTGGAACGTTTTAATTTAGGACCGGATGTATAGATAAAGGACCACTTTAATGTTCAAAATTATGCTGGGCATGTATGTGTTGCCACATATAATAAAACCACATTCCCGCCATATTTGCGGCGCAATATTGTTGTAAAACAATTTCTTGCAGTTTCAGTTCCCCTATTCTTGACAAAATACGATTGGAGGACAGTCAAACATGTTGCAATCGTAATACGGACACTTTGCTTGAGTTCAAGGGTAAATAAAAAAAAACTGATAACAGCGTCATATATTTTTAATACAATTTTCATTTGAAATAAAGGGCTGTGCGGCTGACTGGGATATTTTAACGATTTATTGAAAAATAGCCACAGCTAGAAACTATTCATTTTTTCGTCGCTTATGCTGCCCTTCACAGACATTTAAGTTCTTCATTGTCGCTCATGCGATACAAGCTTACTGCCACTTGTTATGTGACGGAAAGTAATAATAAATTGTGACGAGTTTGATTTATTTTCACCATTTGATTTGGATGCTACGCTTTGTCTGACATTTGCAAAGTCAAGCTAGCGTTATATTTTATAGACCTGAGTTGATTGGTGCTGTCATAGAAAGCACACAGTACCTCACTAACACCCGAATAATTTGTATCACCTCACAATTGCACGGTATTAGAGAGCATCCGGAAATATAGCGGTGATGCATTTTGCCGTATAAAATTACATTCTCTATCAGCCAGAAACATAGCGGTTATGCATATTGACGTATAACGTTACATTTTCTAATGTGAAATATAAATCGTGTTAGGAATAACAAAATCCGTTCTGGAATCAAATACATTATACACAGCAGACATATTAAAATTACAAGGAACTCGTTAAGATATTGCACAGCTCGCCTATTCGGCGGAGATCAGCATGTAACTAATGCATCAGGTACATTTCGCTGAGATTTAAACCCAAGTGAAGCATGGGCATATTTCATAATGCAAATAATTGGTGGTGGCAGTCTAGCGCTGGTTTATTTGCGGCATTATGCCGCACTATTTTATCAAAGCAAGGTTAATGAGGCCCGAAATCTAATTAACATCCTGGCGACAACTGACTACCTGCAAATTTGTGGAATATGTTACATTTGTGGCTGTCTTATGTTAACGATTGTCCGATAATCAAATTTTAACCTGTAGCTGCTTCCCACAGGGAATCGTTATGTGCTTCCTGCTGCTAACAAAACGTTCCCCACTTCAGCAACCTTATTCATGCCTTGATATTCATTCGGACCGATAAAGCTGTCGTCACATACAACCATTACTAAAACTGTCACCATCAACAATGTATGTCCTCAACAATTAGTGTGACGCGAATCATTTCCAGGATGACGCACAACAGCTCAGCTTCATCCCCGACCCCCCCTGACCTATATCATGACATACACCATTGGATTATTGCTGCATATTCACGCATCATCCCCTTGGTGGAAATGGTTAAAATATGTAAAGCTACAAAGGCTTTGAAAACATTTGGGTATGTTATTGGTATGCTGTGCATTTCAAACGGACGTCACCATGTAAAGGTGGTCAGTCTTCAATATGATTTTACATCACCAGTATATCATATGCACATGCCAACCATTGAGTTTGACAATATATTTCGAAGGGTTAAGACTTCCCAATTTCAGCAAAAGTCAATGCTTAGGTATGTGAAGACGCAAGACATAGGGGCCACGAAGGGGCATTTTACGCTTAATAGGTGCAGTCTACGAGTGCAATGACGTCAACCCAGTAAATACATTGTATTCTGTTTATTACAAGGTAGCGCCACCGAACGATGGCTGTGTATAATTAATAGGGACCCAGTCATTGCAGAGTCGCTCGTAGTGAATCCTCTTAACAAAGCTATAAGCTCTATGATAGAGCTGCTTGAATGAAAGACCACATGAGAGTACAAGTATTGTTTATCCGACGTTGGGTGGACTTTAGCATACAATGATTGAGTTGATTCATAACAACTTGGTCAAAAATCAAGCTCAAGGTCACGTGGTAAACTTTTCAATGCTTGATATCTTCTTAACCTACGGTGTGATTTCGGAAAAGGTTATAGTTGCTTGTAGCTTAGTTTATAGGCCAACTTTTCTGCAATACATGTCAACGAAAAATATGCATATTTCGCCCCGTTGCCCTGACTCGATAATTTGTGGCATTGTTTAACCACAATTTTCAATCGCTTATAAAATCGACAATAGTAAATCGATGGTCATAAAAATTGGATCAAATGTTTCAAGGGACCGCGTTTACTGAATGGTATTTTTTCATTGATGTCGTCACTTCCAGTTGCGAGCAAAATAATGTGAATAAGAATTTTCACTGTCCCAACCATACGGAACTAAACATTTCGCAAATGCATGTGAAACAGACTATATTTGCAAACTGCTGTGCCGTTGCGTTTGCTTTGTCTTGCTTAAGATAAACAACATAGAAAATACGTTTTGTAATATATACCTAAAACAGCAATAACAGCAACGGCTTTATAATATCCAAGCAAGAAGAATTGCTCAATAACAGGGTTGTATCTGTTTTTTTTTTAAAATCTTTATTAAATATTGCATTGGCAAATATTACAAGTTCTTTCTATGCACGGCAATAATGTTATATATTTGAAATAGCTATAATGTTAAAATACGGAAGTATGGATCTACCGATGGATCATTGGTAGGGTTACTAGGCTTATTGTTACAGGTACTGAACCTAAATGTAGTATTGACCGACACAAAATCCGCGGCCTGTTTATCCACCATCCAAATGCAAACGTCGAAAAAATCTCTGAAATTTGTTCAGCTTGTTTACCTTCCTCCCAGACTGGTCCAAGATATTTATTGGAATTCAAATTTAGGGATAGATAATCGTCGTATACGAGAATATATTGCTATGCAGAAAATTTCTTAAAATTGGATATATCAGACGGAACTACGTCCTTTGTTTTTTCATCCAACAGTGACGACCAAATCACATAGAACATCTGCATGGTTGGCCTAAAATAAAGGCAGCGTGTCAACTGAGTTTCACCATGTCACATAAAGTCATCCCGGAACTCTGCCATAATTCGCGAATATGCGAGGTTTCATAACAGCAAGAAGGTCTTTGCAGTTGGTCAGCCCGTTTGGGATAAAATTGAATACACGTCTCCAATCCGTAGATTGCATTTCGTTCATATCGTTTATATCATTAGTGTCGTTCTTTGGTTGTAACTTTATCTTGACGTCATTGGAAGCCTTAATTGCAATATTTCCAGCGAAAATTATCAAGGTAAGGCTGATGAGCGATTCACTGATGATAAGAAACAAAGCCTACTCCGTAAATTAAAATAGAAAAAAAGCAAGACGAACCGAGAATGTGAGTGATTTCAAATTACAAATGTGTTTATGATGCTGACAAACATGGTAAGCAGATCGCATGCAGCATTATCTAATATTAATGTCCTAACATTCGGAAGAGAAAGTGATTATACATGTGTATAGTTACATATTTGTTTTGATAATCGCAGGCTGTTGCGTGAATCTCTCGCCGAATGTCGCTACTTTTGCTGATTAACCCCTAACGGTGTTCACAGAGGAAATTGTTAATCGTTACTTTTAAGTTTATTCCTAGTAAGTATAGATATGGAACAGTCTTGCTTCGGAAAGCTGTATGTCCGAGTAAACGCGACCAATCATCGACGCCGTCGCTAATGGGGATTTTGCAAGCAATGCATGCAATAGTGCATTTGGTCCTAAATCGGTATGGCTACAAAAAAGGGGAGTAATGGAAATATATCCATTGGTTTGATTGTGGGATGGACCCATTTCCGAGTAATGTGCTGCTGACATTAGTAAGTGCCAAATTTAGGACAATAACAGCTCACGAATCTACTTTGATGCACATAATAGAAATCTCCTGTAACATTTATGCCAACTGTAACTCACAAATCAGAGGGCGAGTTCCAAAAAAGTACAAGACAAATTGACCATGCAGGCATATATCAGGCCAGATATGCCCTCTGACCCCGAATTGCTCTCAAAGATAAGGTGTACTCAATATGGCCGGTATATATATATATATATATATATATATATATATATATATATATATATATAGATATATATATATATATATATATATATATATATATATATATATATATATATATATATATATATATATATATATATATATATATATATATATATCATATATATATATATATATATCTCTATATATATATATATGTATATATATATATATGCATATATATACGTATATATATAAATATATACATATATTTATATATATATACATATGTATATATATAAAATATATATGTATCTTTATAAATATATATATATCTCCCTCTCTATATATATATATATATCTCCCTATATATATATATCTATATATATATATCTCTATCTATATATATATCTCTATATATATATATATATATATATATATATATACATCCGAATATATGTTGAACCATCAGATGGTGAGGAATGCATCGATAACCATGATAACAGAAACAGCTGCATACATTGTTAATTAAGTCTGTAATGCATATCAAACTAATACCGAGGAGGGAAGGCAAAGTAACTTTTGAGTGATTTCATATGACACGGATGATCGGAATGTTGATAGGCGAGGTTTTCCAATGTAACATTGCTGCTATTATTATTCATAATATTTTGATCACAGCGTTAACTCGTGATAACAGGTTCAAATTGTTTATTGCATGATCGTGGGATGTGGTCAATATTCTTCGGATTTTGTCAAAAGTTTAAATGTCAGAAGGGAATGTGTTGAACAGATGTTGAAAACTTTGTTTATGCTGTCGGCATAAGCCCGTGACGACTGTGACCCAATCATTTATTGGCTGGCCTTAACCACCGTAAGTTGTCATCCTTACCAAGTACCTGCTTTCGTGTTGCTGAATAAGAGACACACTTAGGTGTGTAAATTTCAGCGGGTTTTTCAAACTCCAAAACATGAAATATATCGACCATTGATATGAGCCAATATCCTAATGCGAGCACCTCTCTACATCAGCTACCAATCCTCAAAATGTGGGCTCCAACTACTTCTGATACGCGACTATTATCACAATAGGGTATCCAACTACCCCTGATACCCGTCAAACATCAAAATATTGGCACCCAGCTACCTTATATACGTCTATCCTCAATATATATATATATATATATATATATATATATATATATATATATATATATATATATATATATATATATATATATATATATATATATATATATATATATATATATATATATATATATATATATATATATATATATATATATATATATATTATATATATATATATATATATATATATATATATTCGTTAACAATGCAAATGTGGCCAAGTCTTTATGTATTTTCTAGGGCTAAATGGGGTGTGGCGTGTATTTTGCCGGTTAAATGGTTTGCAAACCATTGCAATGGTCGATTAGAACTCACTGAATGCATGTGTTCTTTTATGTTGTCAGTCATTTCGTTGATTGGAGAAAGGAATGTCATATGGAAAGGTGTGTGTTCTTGTATTGTGTTACATCTGCTGCCGACTGTGTTCGTAATTATACCTTATCGAGACAAACATCACAGTATAAGTAATGATGATGAAGTTACCTAGCCAGATACACACTATGTGAGTGTGGGTAATAATTGTGCCCCCAAAAATCAACACGCTTGTCCAAATGGCGTGCAATCGACAGGTGCATCACACAGCTGTGCAGCGCTATTGCTCCGTGAAAACGGAAAGAATATCACTGACTATTGAACAAGATTTATTCCGGGCGATGGTGATTAGTAAAGCGCATATATCGGGTTCTTTCCTCTATGACATATATCAACGTTGTCGACAGACGTCATGGATCATCTTGCAATTTGCCTGCCCACAACGGACTGTTTCGACTTTTGTCCCTGACGTCAACGTTCTGTTGTTTATGCCATGTACAATTACCAAAATCAAAATAAACCTACAATGATATTGCTATTTACAAACCATATCTTCAAGTTATTTTAGAGATGAAAATGAGGTGTCGTGATGCTAATGTTAAGAGCGACGGATATAATTCCAATGTCATTATTTGCACCACTCTATGTCGTGACAGTCTTAAATTACCCAAAGGTAAACCGCTATTTTTATCACAGAAAGCTGTAAGTAGTTGTAACACTCCGAATGGTGCCTTCAGCAGATCAGTGCCTGCCCCTTCGTATACGTTC
Organism: Urechis unicinctus; assembly: GCA_034190875.2. Lineage (NCBI taxonomy): Eukaryota > Metazoa > Annelida > Polychaeta > Xenopneusta > Urechidae > Urechis > Urechis unicinctus. Next base: position 14,324,173 of record CM067355.1, read on the forward strand.
CTATTTATTCTACCACCTTCTATATGGCCATAAATCACATTAAATGTGACTGTCTTGTATACAGTCAGTCGTTCTAAAAGTAACATCTATCCATGATAAATGCATGGGACTTGTTAGGAAACAGGTCACACTACTTATTAGCATGGTACATGCTTCACTCTTGTGCCATTATATCATAAAACCATTATTTCATTACAGACGGCTGACAGGTGCCGCAACATATACGCCCATTGTTTTGGTGACATTATGGCTGACACGAGTTTTCTCAAACACTTCCGAACTTTTAGTACATGACTTCATTCTACAATCCCATGATGATAGTCAGAATTATGCGCGCAGCTATAATATCAATGCTTGGGGTATTTCTTTATGGTGAGGACATCGTAATATTAACTATTGCTTGTGTGCCATTAGGGGTGTGATTAGATAGGACTTCAAACTTACCTCGCCGCGTGTCTGGATTAAAATGTCATTCTAGACGAATCAGTACAATTAGCCAACAAGCCATGCTTTGCCCTGGCAATCAGGTTTATTTTTTCAAATGTGCTGTGAAGGGAGTTGCTCATCACCGATGGTTTAGTTAATTATGGCCATTGAGGCATACAGTTCTGAAAATAATCGCCATGTTATCTGTTTACGCAATGAGGCGCACACATTGCACTGGTATATGTGCACCGATTGTGAGGGGTAAGGCATTCAAAATACTAATATAAGTTGATACAAGCAGGGCTCTTACTAGCCACAGTCAAATGTCAAGGATCCTTCATTAACTCAAAGAATCCCTAGGAAAAAAATGCCCTTTTGAAAGTCAACAATGTGAAGTGACCTGTGCTACCGAGGCAACGACCTCCACATCGTGCAACAACATGGACGGGCATCTAGGAACATTATGTTTAACATGAAGTCTTTAATAAGTTAGTTGTCCCTTACTAGCTTTATGAATTGTTGATGTATGATTATCTGTAACAGCCGTTTGATTGAAGTCGCCCTTATAGCTCTACGGTAATTAGAATAGCATGTGGGACACATGCTCAACACGCTCCTGATGTCAAGCTTCTGATTGCCGAGTCTCTCAACACTTTATAAAAACCAAATGTAAAATGATATTAATACGGTTACATACATTTTGTTATCATGACCAACGTAGTTAATATGTTTTATATGCAACAGATAATTAAAGACAACAATAATGACCAAAAGTCTAAAAAGTTACCTTACAGGGTAACAAAACGTTTTAATCTATCTGTTCCCGCCCCCTGGTAATATAACATGCAGTGTCCGACCAGATACATTTTTCTTTGAATAACGCCAATGAGAAAACATGCGCAGCAAGGGTCAGTTGTGCATTACATACAGTCGAGATAATCATTATTTAACAGAACTGTTGAATGTTAGCAACTGGTAACAATGTCTGGTGGGAACGCTAAAACGTTGTACTTCAATGAATAAAATTCGAAAAATGAAGTGCCGCAATCTCGGGGACAAGACATTCGTTTTCGTATTCGTAGCACGTGTCAAGAGTGCATCCTGCTACCTCCTTAGATTTATTATAGTGGAATTTCGTTATACACCACGTGACAAGCCGGGGCACCAATAGAATCATTAATTGAGTTGATAATAAGTTCTGTTTTAGATATTGCTATTGTTGGAAGAAAGCGACAGTGTGTATGAGAGAGAGAGAGAGATAAAGAAAGAGAAAGAGAGAGAGAGACAGGGAGCAATAGAGAATGAGACAGGGAGAGAGATACCGGAAATCAAATGTTCTGCGATGAGTACTTCAATGGAGTGCTTTCATTCTTATAATGATGTATAAACATGGGAGCTAGTTATAAATGGATTTATACTGCAAAAAACACGTTTCTTGCGTATATCCGTGACTTCATCATATCTTTACCAAATTTCTCATGGTATCCAGCGGAAGAACACTGCAACGCATCCTGATATACGCTCGCGTACAGACCTACGACGTTATGTACACTTATAAACAAGCCGTTTATAAGTATTGTTTCTAAGTAACTGTATGTGTTGTCCATGGTGCTTCATGTTGCTAGTGGTGATCCAATAATTAAAACACACCATAGCACGACGCACTACATGCATCATTTACTTAGGTCAACTCGCAGCAGAAATGTCCGTTTTCTATCCTGGTTGAGAGGTGTCTAGCTAATTGATTTATCCGTCAATTTCACAATTGGTATATGTTTAGATGACTGCTCCCAGATGCACGGTCTGCATTCTTGATAAGGATTATTGTGGGAGCAGAATATCTGCATTTGTCGAGGTAGATTATGGAAGTGACATGTGCCTGAGTTAGATAATCATTCGATATATTTTGAGGAAAAATATATGCCATATGCAGCTTGCAATCTGACATCAAAGGGTTACATGCATTGTGTCACCTCTTGATCAAACCCGATAACCTACTTTCCTGGTGTCTGCTTCTTACCTCCATACGTATTCTCTTGTTATGCGGACACCAGTCAATAGGCACGTCTTGCCTAACCATTATACATTCGATATCATAACCATCAACTGTAATGAAAAGCAAGTTTTCAGATTGTAACTGATTAATGGGAATGCAAGCTTTCAAGCGATATAAATAAGACCGCAAATTCATAAGACCGCAAACTCATTACAACTGTCGAAACTGACTAGTCGATGCTCAATCATTGCCCTGGTTCATATTTGCAACAGGGTATGTTCTGTAGTGATTTCATTCTCATACATCTGTGGCGCCTCACGCCTGTCGTGTTTGCATCAGCAAATGTGCTGATTGCTGATCAGCGCCGGACCCTTTCTGTGTTATTTGATAATTTTCGGTTGGTTGCGTCGTCATTCCCCTATTCATTACTGCAATGTGATGGAATTGACCGTAGTCTGCTTGCCACCCCGAATGGTCACGTTCAGAGCGGTCACAGTTCAAATTGAATATAAGCATTCCCATTCTTCTTTAGGAATAACTTTGTATTGTCAGGTATTCATTAGCTTCAAAGAGCTAACGGTCACTCGCATTCACTTTCACAGCATCCGACGCACACTGCCGTACCTTTTTGTGAGACATATACTAGAAATTCGGCCGTCCTGTGCATTAAATTGTCACTCTTAATGGAACTTTAACCATATAGTAATAAAGACACTAAACACACATGGTATTCACCCAGGGTTGCCCCCCCCCCCCCCCCCACACTGATGAGAATCCAGAGCACTCCTATCGGTTTAATGATATCAGCCCCAAGAACCAATCCCTCGAGAAAGAAATAATGGCGAGCAGATTACTCAGCGGGTGCAGTAGACACTGTCATAACGTTATTGTATCAGCGCATTTATATGGTTACATTATATGATAGCGAGAGCCGGGGCGGGGGTAGGGGGGGCACTCTGCTGCCTCAAAACCGCCATTGTATAAAATGTGAGTCCCTCACGATGTTCAAGGGGCAAAGTGTCCAAGAACCCCCTCTTTGTATACTACTTATACAAACGTGTTCATATCAGCCAAGCTACACGCTCTCTAATTATCTGGTATTCCTGTCGATGACAATAGCGCCGATTGCCGACACTCAGCTAGATGTAACTAAGGAACATCCACAGAAGACAACGCAATTGGTTAAAAAATCCGTCCTTTGCTAACGATAGTTATCGCATGGCATCCTACTCTCAGCCAATCAGAGCTCGAGAAAAAGCTCAGTCTTTTTCCCATATAACCTCAAACGCACAGTTTGCCATGCGATAACTGCAACCGTGTCAATATATCACCGAGAAACAACTTCACTTGAGATGGTCCCCCACAGAGCATCGCTGCTCTAGCATGGTAACACTAAGGAGGTTCTTAATATCACGCACACTTTACAAGTCTTAAAACGAAGGTTTTCGCAAGAGTCATTTGCTTGCCAGCCGCTAATCTGGTCGCGTAGCGCTCATCGGGAAAACACGGTATTACCCCATCTCCCCCGGAATCAGGCGCGAAATTGCAACACCTGCCGAGCCGTGTCTACTTCACTACAGCGTTGTTAACATCAAACAACGGCGAAGTCGGCGGAGCTCTGATTACCTGAGTTAGGAAATTTCTGCAAATCTCACACAACAAATTATCGAAGCATAAAATCGAAAAAAGATAAATCTCCAAGATCTCCTATAGTTGAATCCATTAACATAGGTTCACGCTAATAATCATTACTAGGAAGTCGTGCTTGATTATCGCGTGTAGGAGCCATCGCAATAAGCATGTTATCGCATGGTCACGTGGATGATATGGGGAAAGACTCTCGGACGATCCCCATATCACCCACGTGACCATGCGATAACTAACACTAATATCCTACAAATCACAGGTAATATTCATAAATAGTCTTTACATGAGTCGTCACAAACCTGAGTCGGCTGACCGTATTCATGAAGAATCTTTACATGAGTCATCACAAACTGGAGTCAGCTGACCGTATACATAAAGCAATATCTTCGCTAAGTCTGGAAGTTCTTTGCATGCAATCATTTCACACATATTCGCCTTTTCAGTAAAAGTCTGACAGGCATGCTGATAGCTTCCTCACTTCGTTGAAACGGTTGTTGGGACGTTATAATAGCTGAGCAGCGGGCCTTCAGTGATAGTGGTTATTAGCTGGCCAGAAATATTCGATTGCTGATGACATAGACGATACCTACTTCCGGATTGTCTATTTGACACTTGTGCAATGAATGAGAGACGGCGAGTTCAAATCCGCTACCCGGCAGCTTAGAGCAATGCGGTCCCACACCTGCTTCTGGTGGTCAAATACACATGGTATACATGGAAGATTGCGCAACATCGAGTCGGTATTTTTGATAACCATGGAGAAAATCCTTTTTTTATGGATACGTATGCCCATCTGACCTTACAGCAATTGAAAACCCAGCCGAAAAAGCGAAATGCGAAGCTATGCGGACAAAAAGTTGAATCTATTGAAGGGTTCTTTGACATCGTTTGTTCAGCCAGGATCCATAAATTTTGTGTTTTGGTCAGAATGAGTAAAATGAAAGTCAGTGTGGGACAAACGCAAATTATGCGTCCTGTAAATATGTGTACCAATGACGTATCATGCATCACTTCCAAACCTCGTATCAACATCTTAGACCAACTTAACACTGTCGGACAGCGATTGCATTATAATGACGCACGAGGCGACATTATGAGAGCTATAAACCTATTTATGTTTGTTTGTAGCGACCATCTTGCAATTCAGTTGATCCTCGTTTAAATACACTATGTGGACAGAGCATTGGCAGGGCGTTATAACAGCCTGGCACCGCCATGATTATGACGCACAGTCACTCATGCCTATTGTTCATATATACGTGATAATGTAAGTAAATCTCTCAATGATAGCTATCTCACCCATTGACGCAGCATCTGCTCGACAGGCTAAAATTAACGACTAACTATCCCGATCATTAAGTTAACCCTGGCTCATAGGCGTGTAAATTGCGTGGTACTGTCAGCGACGATCGCATTTTCCCTCTCTCTTCTACGAAAAACATCAAAAATCCTCCCGTTGAGGTAGCCCAAGTGCCGATTTCAGCTACTTCAACTCAATTGTATAGAAGCAATAATCTAACAATTGGCGTCATTTGTATAACACCACTCAGGGTGTGACAATAACACGTCTATCTGTAAATTTGGCTCATCAATAGACACATGGTAGTTGCATAAGCGCGACAGCTGTGCTTAGCACAATTTCGCACAAATACACACTGTTAAGATTATAATAGTGGTCCCGTAAATTACTTGATGGTGTTTACCCACAAAGTTTTGCTTGACATTGTCAGAATTAGTCAAAAGACGAAAACAGAGAGTGAGCATACTACTGCTCAAGAGCAACGTGTTCGATCCGACCACACCTTTGAATCTTCACTAGTCAAATGATACAAGATCTATATAGAAAAGTATGTATTATCATATAAATCCCGAGCAATTATAAGCCGTTTTATAGTATTGATTGCTCATTTATTTCACAGCAAGGACGCTACACACGAAATCCAACATTCACCTACACAGAAAGTACTTTTGCTTGGAAACAGCAAGAATGAAATCCGGCAATGTTGTAAGGAGGACCGATTTATGTTACATATGTAACCTGTGGCAATGGTCGTGCGTTGTCATGGGGATTGCTCTGTGTGGATCTCATTGATGATCTTTATAAACTGTTATTGGGATACTTTGTAAAAACGACATGAGACACAATTGACTGATGGTTTATGCATGGAGTATGTAAGAGTGCGGTTGTAAACGATATGAGCGCATAATAAAACACTCCCATGAATTTGGTTTGATTTATCTCTCATTCTTGTCATTCGTCATTTCTAATGAATGAAAAGCTGAATGATTTACATGAGTAAGCTGTCCAACTCGATGAATCGGCAAACACAACCGTAGCTGGCATTGTGTCACTGCGTTAGTATAGTGTGTTAACGGGCTTGGAAAACACATGCAAGCAATGCTTTAAAACAACATAACCCACGCAAATGTCCTGACTTAGCAGCTAAGCGCCTCCTATGTTGACGGCTAGCTACAATTTTGGTCGATGACGGCAGGGTTCGTCACCCAAGTCAACTTCCCCCAATGCCTGCATAAAAGCTAGCCGCACTCTCATTGGCTCAGCAGTTACCTGGTATAAAATGGCCAGCAAGGCAGGCGGCCTGTCAAAGTCTCTCGCGCCACAACAAGGGGAAGATAGAGACGTCTCGCATACTGTCTTCAGTCACTCATTGATATTGGAGTGGTTCTCATTATCAAAAACGAGCTGCAAACCTGTGCAAAGGAATACATCCGTTGTTTCGAAAATGACTGGTGATTGTGTTTGCTGTCGTCATTAAAAGGCATATTTGCATCGAGTGACAGTTATTGGATTACGATGAAGATCAAGCTTATACTGCAGGTCTTGCGATGAACGCTCTACAATTTTGTCAACCACCGCATTGATGGCAGTGCAGGCTCAACTGTTGGGGTAAGAAGTATATCATGCCATCCAATCAAATTGCTACAAAATAAGACGGAGCGGTTCAGCGAGAGAGGGAAACATTCGTAGGCACCGGTATTTCGACGATGCTGGTTATTAAACAACGTTTTTCGGCAAAACATTACGATTATCAGCGATGACTTTCTTATTCGTTCGGCCATTCAAGAAAGGGGAAAGGATGTTGTGGGTTGTATTGTCATCGGCAATTGTCTAACCTAACACTAATTTGTGGATAGTGCAGCATCGGTTGGTGACGTGATTTATGCTGGCACCATGCTGTGATGTGTGGTAAAGTAAGGAGGCTAATGTTCTGGGTACAATGCCAGTGATAAGCAATAATGGCTATTCGTGTTTCTCGAGTAATTAAGTATGTGCCTTCCATTGGTAAGACATGAAACGAGATTATCGAAAGTCCAAGTTAAATAGCTTTCATTCGATATCAATGTAACTCGATGTTAACACTTGAAAGCGTATTAACAAATAAGTCTCAATACAATACATATTCAACTGAGTGAAGTGATTTTTCTAACTCGAACATCATTTGAAGAAGGCAGGGTAATATAGAAAGCGTTAACATTGTTAGAAACCTTACAGAGAAATTTGCACTAGCATCACATACGCAGGATGAGTTATTTTTATCAAAATGTCGCCCACTACAGCAAACATTGTTGAATAGAATGCGATGCGCTGCTTTAATCCTTCACACATTGAACCACTACGGCTTAGTGGTGCATTTAATTCTCGTCAATGGTTATATTGTTTGGTTTAATAAGTATCATTATCACAATGTGTAATCATTATGGTGAGAAAGCATTTGATCACTAAGTATATCAGTCTCTTGCAGACTTGTTTATTGTGGGTTTATATGTAGCAGGTCCGTATATAATGTAGGCCTCGGTGATATGGAAAAAGCTACAGATAATATCTGATACCTTATTTATTGGACGCATCTCAACAATACATACAAAGAGCATGGATGACGCAAATGCCACCGTGAACTACACAGAAGGATATAAATTCAAGTTCTATAAGGTGGGCATGATGTGTTGGTATTTAGAAGTTCATTGTCTGTCAAAGGATTGATCAGTTTGCAGATCCCTGAAAGTCTGGTTCAGGAGTGAACTGTACTGTTAATTGCGACGGTACATATATAAAAGCCGATACAAACTTACGCCTCCAAATGAAAGTCCATTCCTTTGCAGACGGAGCAGCTGTGCTTCCTCTCAGTCATATTCGCACTTATAGTTGTTGGTAACGCCGGAGTACTTGCCAACATCATTACATCACAGAACCGCAAGTCACGAATGAATTTCTTCCTTATGCAACTTGCAATTGCAGGTACGTGTCTCATGCCATTTGTTAAAATTATAGGACCATTAACCTCTTAACAAATTGTCTTTTGAACAGTGGTCATATATGATGACTTTCAGATCTTACCACTGGCTTACTGACTGTCATACCTGACATTGTTTGGAAGAGCACGATAGCGTGGCAAGGAGGGGTAGTAGGATGCAAGATAGTCAGATATCTTCAGGTGTGTACCTTTCTCTTTGTTTGCATTAAGGAACGTGAGCTTGCATTCATTACTGCGTTGGTTAATTGCAGAGTGTCGGCATTTTCTCCTCCGTGTACGTCCTCGTTATGCTGTCCATTGATCGCGTTGATGCCATTGCCCGACCAATGAACTTCACTAACAGCAGTAAGTTTCTTTCCATATATCGAGGCGTACACTGACACACCCTGACTAATCTACTACAAAACGAATAGAATTTAATGCGCAGCATAAACTTTGACAGATAATGGTGTTTAATAAAGGACACAAATTCCATAGAGTTAAGGTATTCAGCTGCTTATTCCTCCGATTTATTTATTCGCGAATATTGAACCAAAATATAATGTGATATAATGCATTGACATGTATACGGACTGACTAAGAGTCACGACTTTCGTGACTTCGAATGCCTGGTAGAGTTGTTGTAAGTGCATAATGCTGTAGCCAAGGGATGCTAATAAGCAAACCTGCACTCTGTGATTGATTCAGAGAGGCGATCTAAGAAGATGGTGTGCTGTGCTTGGGTTCTGGCCCTTTTATTGTCTTCTCCTCTTGCAATTTTATCGCGTGTATGGCGGAGACATGGCGTCTTCCAGTGCGTTATTGATTTACCAGAACGCTGGATGTGGCAAGTATGTGTATTGCATCATTCATCACAACAGGTTCAAGACGTAATTGCAAAACCAAAGGTGCTATCCCAGATATTTAAGTTGATGCCATTTTGTTGGTTTTGTTCATATTTGTCAAAGGTATACCTAACAGCATTGGCAATTCTACTTTTCGTACTGCCTGCGATTGTCATTGCTTTCTGCTACTCCATTATTGTGATATCGCTCTGGGCAAGGCGCAGGGGGATGTCAGGTGAAACGAGAACAACCTCTAGGACTACGAGCGGTAGGAAAGCTGTCTTCAGAAATATCATTGGGTTCATATTGCTGTGCTTTTGGGTCTTCTCTGCAATTGTGCTGCTTCTCCAATCTGGCACAACACAGCTTAGCATTCAAATTGCTTACGTGCCTGATGTACTTAAACCACAATCAGTGCACACGTTTATTTGAGTTAAATTCCTTTACTGCATCGTAGATTTGTCATCGATTCTATCTAACACTTAACAAATACTGCTACTTCGTTTTGTGTGCCCAATGTTTAACTGTCATCTTGGATGTATTGGTTCGCATTTAAGCCTCCCATATTCGTCATCAGCTGGAACATACCAACTACAATACACACTGCAGCTCTGTTACGAGTTATGCGAGTTCCCAAGGCATTATCCCTCGCGCCCGCATCAAGTCCATCAAAATGACGTTCACCATTGTTATCTGTAAATACGTTTCGAATCCTGCATAATTGTTTACAATCACCGTCTGCAATCATAATCATTTCATACATATGACAGCGATCATTAATATTGACTACGTTATGCTTTTGACAATGAATATGTTATTGTTTTTTGTTGCAGTGTTCATTTTATGTTGGTGCCCCTTCTTCATTTATAATCTCCTAGACGTCTACGGTCACATAGAGAGGACACAGAGAATTATTGCCCTGTCCATCTTCATTCAGAGTCTTGCACCTCTAAACAGTGTCTTCAATCCAGTTATTTACTTCATCTTTAGCCCAGTTGTGTGTTTCAAATTCAAAAATTGGTATGTTATCACAGCAAACCAATTGTGTGCTTATCATGTTCATCTACATAGTGTCATGCTGGTTCTCTCATATATTTGCGATTGTTTTATGTCCACTACAGCTTGTCCAGTACAACTACATTGTCCTTTTCACACAACCGCTCATCTTGTAGCACAGGACAACCACGACCTCGCTGTCATGGCAATAAACTTAGCTGTTCTGCAAATACTGGTTACACATACCTAGCGTCATCAGAACTTCACCAACCGCATTCATCAGATCGCCACTCCCGCATGCAAATCGGAGACATCAGAGGATCCGAACTGCGATCGGAACCCAGAGCATCCTACGTAAGAAGTACACTTAGTTCATCCGAAAATGCAATCCTGCTGCGACATATAAAGGGTTCAGATACCCACGATACCAATGCTAAAGACCGTTCGAGGGAGTCATCATGCACCAGAGATGAAAGTGCTTAGTAAATGAATGTGCGTAGGGATGCAATCCGGATTGGGTTCAACAAAAAGCAATTACCAGCAGTATGTATCTTTGGTGATGTTTTGTTGCACAAATATGTTGTATGGGAGTAATTGTGATGATGTTTTTACAATACCCATGTAGAAATCGAGATGTCGGTTACTTTTGTGATGGTGTGTCGAATATTTATATTCGCTCTGATGTGTCATGTCTTGGTTATCTGTCCAAACAATTCATCGTAATATCCAAATCGGTTGTATGCTATGCATACAGGCATCGGTCTACCTCTCCTAAAGGTCGATTAGTCGATTTTGCTGAAATACTAGTGTCAAGATAATCGGCTACGTCAATGCACAAACCATTTAGCTTTAGGCTAAATACACTCTGCGAACTAAGAACTAAATTATGACAAGTCTATATTCTACACGTATGTTTGATGAGTGCTGTATATTAGCAGTCCTTGTACTCCTACAATAACAACAACACAAGGAAGCAGTTACTTAACATGATATGCTTATTCAGAACTTAAGCGTTATTTTGCAAAAGTAGCAATTGCATAGTGATAGATTATGCCTGTTGAATGAATCAGTGACTTGATATGGGGTTAATATATTAGACACTCGAATTATGAGAGTATGTTTCTGCCGAAGATTTTAAGTGGATTTAAAATGAGTCAGAGAAATAAATTGCTTTACACGAATATCACTGAAATTTGGCGAGCTTTTTTCATCAACAATTATCTTGCCATGTTGCTTGTTTAGGAAAACTATACATTTGCTAAAGCTGAATATCCACTGACGCGGTCAAGGATATATGGAATGTTTTCGAATTTGCAATGACCTTGATCTTATCTTGATGTCTATGTAAGGCAAATGTGCTTGTTTTGACAAATCCCATATGGATAAATCTGTCGACAAATTGCAACATGTATTGTGTTACTAAGAAGACAATTTTTCTTTGATGACAATTAAGTTAGACAGCATGAAGTAAATTGGCTTTTTGCATATAATTACCATTTAATTTATATCTTGATGTAACTGTTGGGAACAAAAAACAAGACGAAGATTATTTAAGTAACGTTCTTAAGACTAGTATCCGTGGAGTAACGACGCTTTTGAAATCCGATGCCGGAAGTCAGACTGTCAACAACGTCATATCCGTTGAATTTATTGACGCTTTGTATATCATCTTGTGACCATATTCTGATGCTAAGTAGATGAAAAGTGACAGTTGAAAACGCTTTCTATAGAATATAGCATTGGATACTTGCCAAGCGCTAGTTAATTAACAACATATGTTAAATCATGTTAGTCGAGAACGCTGAGTAGTAGTGTTGCCTCCCAGAAGGAGTTGAAGTTCAAATCAGAGGAACTGTACATGGCTGTGTACAAATCAATCATCATTGGATGGCTCTAGCGGGATGCGTCTAGTGTGAGTTAAGCACCACAGAGCAATGCTGAGGACATTAATAAATATCCAGTTGCTGCATATTTTAATCCAATGTGCAAGACGGCCGATTGCCAAATGTGTTATTTTCAGGAAAGAGTGTATACTCAAGCATAGTTTAAATGCTGTGAAAAGGAATGCACAAGGACCATTCATAAAAAATCAGCGCGCTACAGCTAATAGACAGTGAACAGCACGATGTTTGGTCACATTTAATTTGAATTCTTCGTAATTCACAATACTTGCTGCCATGAAGAATATTAAAAATGTTGTCTACTATTAGAGGCGGCAAATAGAATACGGTCAATTCAATCACTTTGTAGTATCTCCTGACATTCGTTCAACTTGGTGTGTCATAAAAGCGACCAGCTGTTGAGTGACGACGCTGGCAATGTTTAAAGTCCTTATTAATGGCTCAATGCAAAAGGGACTTCTAAAAATGGTTTGCTGAAGTCATTCACCAGTCATCTCCTACATGAACGTCTTTATTTGCTTTACAGTCAATGTTCATACTATTGTGTATAACTAGATCCGTTGAAGCTTGTGAAGAATGGCTGTTGGCCGCTGAATAATGTATTTTTGTGTACTAAGGAAATATTTGTGCAAGTCAGATCACAATTATAATTGGTCTACAAGTGTGGTGATAATAAAGTAGAACAGACCTCTTAAACAGGTACTCCACGTCTGTGGAGCTAAACACTGCTTCACAAAACGAGAAACAAAATAGCACTCAATATGAGGACACATGAATATTACATTGCGACTAAAGAGCAATAATTAAGCTAAGATATGTAATGTTGATCTGCAGTGGTGTAATGTTCATGCAGGCGCCTGTCAAACATAATCACCAAGACTCGTTAAGTCATATTAGTATCTATCTAACAAGGCAAAGAAGCATTATAATAAGGTTTGCGCTTTCTTGTGTTTGCCTTAGAGCTGGGATTTGACCACATTAACAAGATTCCGTAAACCAGTTATGAAATAATAACATCGCCTTGGAGTAGAGACACTGCTGGAGTGGTTGCACGCATCGCTGAGCAGGTACCACGCTTAGGTTGAACCTATTCATAATTACCATCTAATAATACATCGTGTAATCAAGAAAAGCCAATCGAATTGCCCAATCAGCTAGGAATAACGTCCACGTTGGATTCAATGGCGATGGACCAACTGTAGAATTGATACCTACACAGTAAATGATAATTTTGCACCATTCCGCTTTTGTGAGAACAACAACCCGCAATTCCAGTCATATATGGTGCAGTCTTGGTTAACGTACTGACAATGCCTCCAGAGCACCATCCTAACGAGACATTTTGCGACCCCACGGAGTTTTGTGGATTTATATTTGGCTGCGACGTTCTGTGAATGGATCCCAAGTGACAGCCTCTATTCCATTTTGCCTGCATGCATTTATGTAATCATCAAAAACATTAACGCATCTTTAAGTTCTGACATGCGCACAAAACAATTTGTACAGACAATGGATCGGATTATATATAAGAGGTTTGTAATGTTGTATATCTGATAATCAATATAACCAATTTTGGTCGGTAGTAAAAACTGCTGAGAAGGATTCATCTAGCTGTTGTCGTGCTATTATGTATTTATATCCAGCGATATCATTAACTTCAAACTGCAGTTATTAAGGCCAAATATGCTATTAATTTAGATGCAAAGCATTGGGGAAAAGATATCGATCGTTTAGTTGATATCTTTGCCTCATTGTATACATACAGTGTGGGGGCCGCAGCTTATCGGTTGAGTCGAAAATATCAATATTGTAATTATTTGCACACTAAATGTCACGCATGATCCATTAGATTTTTAAGTGAGTAATTATTGACCACACGCACATATTTTGGCTAATGACGCCTGACGTAAAATGCCACGTATTTCGTTGTTATGAATATGTTGCGCCATTGATATGTTACTTGCCTCAACCCTTTAAATAAATTTACTTATCTCTGCGAAACAAGAAAACACTTGATAAGATGCGCTAGGTTTAATCAAATGAAACAGACAATGAAATATATTTATTCGTGTGATTAGCTAGATAGTAAAAACAACCAAACGGATTAAGCTAATTTGCAATGAAATCGCATGCAGGTCTATGAGCGGAAAGGCATGTTAATGTCCATCTGTAACTCTAAAATTAATCTAATAAGAGAAATACCGTATCAACGAATATACACAAAGTAAGGGACAATCAACCGGGCAAAACTTTTTTTCCATACATATTAATATTATAGATTTTGACCATAATTATGACAAATTATAGTGAAAGTTTAAAAGGCATGTCAGTCGTGGGTTTGCCTCTTCGTATCAGGGCAATTGAAACATATACGTCTAAGAAGCAACAATAAGCTACACGCTGAAACAGTAGAGCATTCGAATGTATGCTACAAGATAAACCATTCAGTGTAAGCTAAATAAGAAATCAGTTGACCATTCAATGTAAGCTTCACATTAAACTTTATCTTCTTTAATGGTGCAAATCTACCTATCGCTTGCTATGAGGTCAATTACGCTCAGTTATTTGAAGGTTTATATGCACTAGTTCAGAAAAACAAGCATTTCTGTTAATGTTTATTATGTCCTAGACAAAATACGCTACAGCTCCCTGCATCCTGTTATCACATTTGCAGCATGGACGTAAGCAGTAATGAGAAAATGTCTTCACAGAAAGCGAAGCAGCAGCGCATTGCTCTTCTATTCTCTCTGGTATGTAAATCATTATTGCAAATAACGAATTTCGCAAATTGCCGTTCCCCAATCTCCGGCGTAATTTTATTGCCTTGTTTTGCCGCCACATACTGATTTATACGTCATTAATTCCTGAACGTCATTGCTAAGCCCCATGGGCTGTATTCTCAGTTTAATCGACGGTTTACGATATTTTAAATTTTTTGTTCGTATAATTAAAACTTTCGAAACTTCTCGGAGAATACCTTCAATTCAAATCAACAATATATCTGTCTTCGCCCAATTAAGGTTGTTAGTATTGACCATATGAACAACGATGGTTTCTTGACTTTACAACTGCGACCGTCCATACCTGTAAAATACCCGTGAATGTTAGTCAGTGTGTTTTCTATCTAAATCGATGTTGCTGAAATCCTAATATAGCTAACGTCTGTTCTCAACGAATGTACGCTCATTTTCTTTGCCTCCGCAACAATACGACTCCCACAACCTAAGGCCGCAATATTACCTATGCAAACTATGGTTTGAGCTGACCAAACGGTAAGCCCCTCCCGGTAGTAAGTCATTTAAACATAAGGGTGATAATACCAAACAGAATGTATGATGATCTATTGTTATCTTCCGTCTTCTACAATTACAATATGTATTCGATTGCAGGCGCTTGAGTATCTTATGCTGTGTCATTTAACACAACATTTATTGGTTGCTTTTTTCTAATTGATTGCCATAGTTGTGCAGATTGCGAATTTGCAGCGATATTCTACTGGCTACGAATAAAGATCCAGCATAGCACATGAACGCCCTATGTAAACGCTTATCGGACGATTATTTCTTTATGCATCAGCTGGACTACTTTGGCTTATTAGCCGTTTTGGTTTTCTTTAGAAATGGAATGGCATGCTTAGCAATAAAAGTACATTGGCTGTCTGCTACTTCCACATAAACCTAGATAACTAAAGAACGTCAATATGGCGGATAGAAGTTGTTGCTAGAATATATAACTTTTATTATGAGGGTCGAGGGGGTGGGAAGTGACAAATGTTACACGATACATGCACACTTCCATTTTCCCAATATAATGTTGCCCATCAATATGGAAACAATGAATTCATTCGTGATTAATAATAGATATCCCTGGCATCTAACATTTTCAGAACGTAAATCAATGAATATCTAAACAGAATACATCGATGGGCCATGTTTGTGATCGGTTAATTACGTTTGTTCACATGCATTATGACCATTATATAGTATATTCCTGTTTGATAGCATATTTGTTTTATATAACTTTTGGAGTGATCGATAATAACCCGTATGTAAATGTTGTAAAATGCTCAGAAGCCACCGGTCGAAGGTCGATGGGAATTTATAGCATGAACATACGTCTGATGAAAAGTAGATGTAAAATGCTGATTCTGGTAGTAATCTTATAAGGAGCCAATGTTTGTAAGGTTCTCAGAATAAGTTTTAATGGGCTACTGAATTTGTTTAATGTCAATAACAACATTGGTTGATCGACGGCTCCGTGATACGATTTGTTGCTGCACATGATGTTGAGCTAATACAAACCTTCCTTGAAATGGAAGCAATAACTTTTCGATCCCGTCTGTCGTTAATCCCTATCATTTGCTATCAAACTACACTTTCTGTTTTATTCTGAAATCAATACTAGTCCGGCTCTTGTCAAAGAATTATGCATGCATTTTTATATGGGTTGAGAAAGCGGAGTAGTGACGTTGCCGCCCAGAAGCAATTACAGTGCTTATCAAAGGAATTACGTGCGCAAACCAATTCTCCTGAAATTAATTTCTGAAATGTGTTTCGCATAAAAAGTCACGAACGCAAGCGTGCTTAAAGCTAATGGATGCTTTTTTCGGTTTCAAATTTCACTGCTCTGATGAAATTGTATTGGGATGGCAAGCACACTACGTCAGTAATGAATGGGGATGCAAGAGGAAGCTGATCGGTGAAAATTCCCACCATATGGATATCAAATGCTTCATTACAGCTATCAACTGTTGAATGGCGACGCAAGCAAGCGGAAATGATCCACGATCACACAAACGGTCAAATGTAGTTAAGCAATCGACATATTGCTTGATGCTAAAACGACAGCATTAAAGTACAAAAGCGATATGAAAATGAAATTATCATGGATAGTCTCCTGTTACAAATATGAACAAAGACAATGGTTGAATGTCGAATAATTAGTTACAGAGACTAAGGTTCATAAATAAAGCTTAATAAAGTGATTTCGAATAGGAGATAGTACCTTTGCATGTCAGATCACTGGTATGTTACAATTGGTTTATTGAGAATGAAGCAGAATAGACACCTAAAACAACCGGTTAACGGGTTGCAGCTCAAACCCGCTATTACTGGAGGGTCAATCGGTGACACATTGCATGTAACACTCTAATGTCAGATTGCACGGTTTTGGAGAAACATTATTTTATTCAATACCATTTGCTTGCTAAAGGTTGCCCATTTATACATTCTCCTAACAAGTTATCCCGCTATCTTTAAATAGACAAGGGGTATTCGATGATATGTATGATAGCTAATGACTAATTTCAAGGCGAGAGCAATAAACGTTGAACTTTTATAAACTAATACCTGAGGAATTGAGTCGGGTTTCTGGATCTGGATTCATGACCTGCAATAAAATAAAAATGACGATACCATATTGCGACGGCGATGGTGGTTGTAGGTAATAGTGATAGTGATGTCCTCATGCACTCTCATCCATTTGATACCCATCTTTTGATTACAACTGATGGATAATCCCCACCTCTCGCATACCTCAATGACGAAGGTGTCTAGTTTATCGCTAAAATCTTGGTTTGGTTCTCCACAATAATTGTATTGTTTAACATGCTGAAAGAACGATTGATTATTCAGAAAACAATCTTGACCCATTTGCATTTGGTTTCCCGCTAATCAGTGATTGAAGCCTAGTGAAACAAAATGAGATATCATGCAGTACAAAACGGAAGCAATTGACATTGCATGATACTCGGGTTCTTGTTTTCGACATCCAATGTTCTACGTCCACACAGGCAAACGTTTGGTCAATGACTCACCAGGCATCACATGACGCCAACGATTTCGGCGTCATCGCTTTAAGCATTACAATTCTGCTAACACTAGCTACACAAACCTAGCATCATTAGCAATTAACCATCCGATGCCGGTATGGGCAACTCCGTCTCAGATCAGGTGTATATTAGACATATGTTGAGCGCTGTCAAACTGCTTGATTACATTGAGCAAAGCCAAACTATATCAGAACGAGGTCACGTAAATATGCAGCTGTCGATCTGATTATTACCTATTTCTAACAATAATATACCAGCCTTAATTTTTATATTGTCAGGTACAAACTGTCAATCCATAGCTTTGCATTGTTTTTATTCATAGAAGGTCCTTAACTATGGCCATTAGCTCATTAGCTTAAACTTTAACACGCAACACCATGCAATGTCGTGACAAGCGAGCTGGACAGTTTGTAAGATTCTTTTACGCTTCTTTATAACTATAGTCACTTTCATGGGCAACGTTGTCCATGATGTATATGTATATGCAATTGCAAGGTTTATGACGCTTAGCTTTCAACATAAATTCAAATTATGCTAGCGCTCGCTTTTTAATCCTACTCACTATGGCTTTGGTAGCCACATAAGCTCCTGCTAGTTCATCCGTCAGGATCGTAAGACTCACAATTTCATCTTTGCGTTTTTGATGTCAGGATGATATAGGGTCCAGATTAAGCTACAGCCATTTCATGACACCTAGAGCGGTACTTTTATGATTGATGACTTCCATAATTCTATGGTATGCTGTGATACAACGAAAAGTCCGACACGATATGACAAAAAATGAATAATAGCCGTCAGGAGAAATGAATCTTTATCTGGCTTTGTATGCTTACCATTTCCGCGGCCAAATACCTCTTTAGTCGGTCGTTGCCTTTGGATTTGAGAATAACAATATGCTTGTGCATCATGTAGGGTAAATAGAGTTCATGTGTTATGCTTGTGTCCAGAAAGCAAACGATTTGAACCTTTGCGCAAGCTCAAACGGTCAGATCTATTAATAATACTTGTCTCAGCTACAGCCAAAAACACCAATAAAGGCTAATGTATGTGTATTAAGATTAATCGCTGAGATTTCTGTACGTATCTATTTTTTAATATCTGCCTAATTTTAGGCTTTTGCATAATAATTAGATCCCCTTAACTTTGGTATATTGCGAATTAAATCTACCGCTGTGATACTGGCTTTTATTTGACCATTCTCCCGACTATAAAGCGATCATTTGCGTTGTCTGGTGGTCGTGTCACCAATTTTGGTTAGATCAATTTATAGTGTTCCCTCGCATATTAGAGTGTGGGTGATATGTTGTCAAATTATCGTAACACGCCGACTGTATACACAATAAAGATAACATTTGTAGACAGATCAAATATCATTATGTGCGTTGGCTTGATCGCGAAATATTCAATTAGCATAAGTCTTCAATTCCTCAGACGAGCATGCTCCATGACTTAATTAAGCGTAGTTGTTATTCACGGTATGACAGAGTACCAGCTGAAACGTCCGCAATTCATTCACCTGAGTCAAAACGAGATCGTCTTACTTAAGCACCCGTAAAGAGTACTCATATGGCAAGTTAAGTGTTAAATATGTCATAGGTCACGTCGACATTAAATGCGGTACCTTGTTTTATGCGTTAATTAAGGCCATAAACTTTGAATGGTAACTGCATGCAGTGCAAACGTTTTTTAAGTTCACTCAATAGCCATGAGTTTGACTATAAATAATCCATTACTAATTGCCATTTCGATCCGATTGTTTTTTTAAGTTCACTCAATAGCCATGAGTTTGACTATAAATAATCCATTATTAATTGCCATTTCGATCCGATTGGTGGTAGTTGATAGAGGGAAGGTGGAATAATACAGCTAATAGATTATATCTTGTATTATATTAATTTGAGCTTTTGAGATAAAGGTGTGCTTTTCGTTCGAAACAGCTGCTGTATTAATTGAAACGAAGAGACATGAAATGCAGTTTACAACAGCAGGTAAGGCTCTACAGACAAGTGCCCTTTGTTTTTATGCGTGGTGAGGGTCTCGCTAATGTATTTCGGAGCTTTATTGTTCGTATTGTAGAACAGTTCAAATATGTTACGAGAGCGCAACTTCACTAACCTAACCGTTGATATGTGATCTTACCTGCGTTTTAAGAAGTAATTTTGGGAGGAACGGTTTTGATTGCTCTGATTGTTTTGACTATTGCATGGTTGATACAATACATCTGTTTACTAAAAATATCTTGTTAGTTTATGCCTATTTGTGCTTCTAATAATATTCTTGCTCTGCGTAGCTTTGTCATATATTTATATTTAATCAATTTGAAACCTATCTATGTCTATTTGATGTACCGGATAGACAACCCCGAGTTAATTTTGTTTGAATGACTCGGCTTGACTACGCACACATCGACTCTTGGAACTGGTCTTAATTGATTCCATGCTGCAATTATTGCAAGGCAAGTTTTGAAAATATATGTTTTTGGTCAGTCGATTATTACCCTTTTACACAATGCCATTGCTAGACATAGTTTTTTTCCAACATATCACGTGTGGCTCCCGCTGTTGAATCCTTCATGGAATGCAAACCTCGACTGATGTGTATGGTATATTGTTACGTTTTAAAATGCTATTTAACCTCACGATTCATTGAGTGATTCACTTTGTCCTCATATACATGAATAAGCAAGATGACATGTGATATAGAGATTTTGTTGAGCATCTAATTGCGAGCCTCAATCATCGGTCCTCTTACAATCGGAATTGAGAACAGTAGTTTTAACAGTTATGCCAGAAAACAAACGGACGCATGTATCAATCGCATATTAAGCTACCCCGAAATAGCGTGATCAATCCAATGCATTGTTTGATATGCTTAATCTCACGTTTGGAATTCCTTGAACATGATTAATTGTATAGCATTAGGTTGCCTACAAAAAGACATGTTGTGTGGTGCCTATATATTTCACATTCGATTACTTAATCATGTTGCAAGTACGAGCGGGTAGGGGGAGGAGGGCATGGGTTAGTTGACACCTAATAATAATTTGCAATTAATTTGGGTTCATCCTTGCCGTAGTCACTGCAAATAGAAATTACCAAGAGGTCCGTTTCTTGTAAAAGTCAAGTATAACAAAAGCAATTACCACCCCCTTAACGGTTAATAAGGCAACGGAGAGCTACTATGCATACGTCAACATGACTTGGTTGGTCAATCATCGGATCGTATATATTAGATATTACGAGACATCTATTGTACATCAAGCCTTACAATTGCGTGAGTGTATTTGTTTATCGGTAATATTATGTCTAAGACATCTATGGTGTACATGATAGAAATGCCCCTGTAATTTGACGAGATGCAGAAATAGCGCTTATCATAGCCACCGAAATGATGATTTTAATCTATTGACACTATATTGTTGGCTTTGTTGTACCTTTTGTTATATTCAACATAAGATTACATCGTAAAAACAGTTGCAAGATTTACTTCAAATGTTATGATGTGATGAAAGCTTGATCGGTGCACTCTAAGCAAGACCAAGGGATTGCAAAGTTTGCTTTTTGCTACAGGTAAGCATACTGATTTATTATTGCGTGCGCAGTATATACCTATCCTCGTAAATTGATGTGTTTTTATAGTATCCCTTTCTTGTCATCGATTCAGAACTAGAACTTACTACTCACAACACAGTCCTCTTGATGGTCATCATCTCTGAATCTTGTTGCCTTCATTTACCGTTAGCTATCATGACTAGCGCATGCAAGTAAATATCAATAGCTGCTGTTTATATATGTCAGCCTCTAGGAGTTAATCCCCTTTGTTGCATTATTAATTTCACGCTTGTACACGTTATTCAGTACGAGCTCCTCAACGTTTACATAGCGAGAACCGGAGGATAATCACTCAGTCAATATTTATTATGATCCGAGCCTTTTTTCAACAGTGCTAGGAATCTAGTTCCAACCTTCACCTTCAGCATATCTGCATTTTGCTAAAGCCGGTACGTACGTTCAGTACAATTAACCGATTAGAGACCAGCCATCGTTTTTATATCACGAAGTATCAAAAACACTTCAAGAGCCAATTCGCATGTTTGATCAAATCTGCATGCTTTCTAGTAAAATCTGCTTGTCAGGAGTGCTTATGTAGTCCTATTGGAAACTTCAGTTCCTTAATACCGGACAGCTGTACGTCGAGTGAGTCAACGTGTAATATGGAACAAAGTGCATTGTAAACCACGATGTACGTGTATCAATGGGTGACTTTCGCCAATACCGTCTAGTATATTTTAAATGGAATGTAAGATGAATGAAATTATAACAAGTGTATTATTTAAGGCCATATTGTTGATGATGTGCGTCAGCACATAGCAGTGTATTTTTGTATGGGTAATGTGTTCAACATGCATATGAGTTCTCATACAATGCTATGGTTCGATGTCCGTCATGTTTATGTGCACTAGTATATCATGCTTATGTATCTGCTAAAACAAGGCAATCCCTATATATACATTGGAATTATGACGTTACTCGTGCATGAGCATTC
Organism: Urechis unicinctus; assembly: GCA_034190875.2. NCBI lineage: Eukaryota > Metazoa > Annelida > Polychaeta > Xenopneusta > Urechidae > Urechis > Urechis unicinctus. Next base: position 14,346,612 of record CM067355.1, read on the forward strand.
AAGAATTTTCAAGCGTGGGCGTAATCAACTGGTTCCAAGAATGCGCCGACAGGGCAGCACCTTAATGAAAATTATTTAGCATGAAGCATGAGGCATGTTACATGGGATTAGTATACAGATAATGACTGCGCTAATTGGTTCGATAGATACACTTGGACAACACGCAAGTGATGCTGCGTGTAAACCATCGATCGCCCCCGTGATGATTGCCCATGATTCGTAAGTCTTTTTGATGAATATCAAATGACTGTGACAAAATGAAATTTGCTTTAACAGGATAATCATTGCTCGCTATTTAGGTCCTTATGCATTATAAACCTCGGAGCGGGTTACCAAGGTGAAACAACACGCGACCAGACCATCCGAGATTATAAGTATGGGATGCCACCTGGGACCCTAAATAACAATACTTTCATAGTGACAAGTAAAATGATGATGACGTGATGCTTTACCTTTTTTTTGAAATTCCTTTATTTGTTGACTGAAATACCATTTCATGCAATGCCTATCGTTCATACGTTAAATCGCTCATTCGTTAACATGCTCGGATTGCACGAATCTACCAGCTGCATTGAAAACAAGAATATTTGCACTTAGGTAACCACTCCAAAGTTAGTCGTGTGCCATTTCATCTTTGCTCTAAAATGTACAAGCGGATATTTTCTGTGAGTCTTGACATACGCTTGCTGGGAAGCTTTAGCATGAGTGCATTCCTAAATCACATTAGCACAACCACTAGATAGCAAATGGACAAGACCACAACATCCGTAAAGCGTTCAGTAAGAGTTAACTCCTGACAACTAAATAGGAACTACCATTGGGATATTGGGTTTTAATGTCACTCTCATTTCTGACGTGATTAGGGGACGTTTATGGATTCGGGAGATTAAGATGCTGTGACAGCTCTTCTACGGTAAAAGCGCCAAACAGGCACAAACCCATTGACAAGACTTGGCTGTGAAACCAACGCCACTGTGATGAATGTCCAACATGATATCATTGAGCCGCGATGTTAGGCGCAAGCTTTTTAGAGATATAACAGCCATTTTACGTGATAGTCCGGGTGTCGATGACCACGCAATTTGGTAGATGTCTTTAGATGGCCGCGAAAACCTTGTAGATGAGTAAGCTTTTATCGCACCCTTAGTAAAACTATTTTCGTTCACGACAATTGTGCCTAGTTTCTGATAAGAGCATATTAACCCTGTTGATTGACTGAGCATGGAGCATAAGAACGCGCTGATTTACTCACCGTTCTTAAAAGGTTAAGTATGTCATAATAACTGTGCATCATTACATAGTTCATTCCTTTGACAATACACATGCTGAAAAATACACCAATTTAGTGCCTATGCCCTAGTTGCCGTGGATATGTAACCATTCGGTCGTTTGGTGATTATTGGGTGAATACTAAACAATAAGCTTGGTGGTTTTGGTCGGATTCAATCATTGCAGCACTGCAAGCCCTTTCTGTGACACATGACAAATTGAATGTTTTCAACACCAAGGCCCGTCGCACATCATGACAACTCTAAAGTAGGTCGCACGAATCGCTGCCTCTGATGGAGCAATGTGGTTGTCGAGTTTCTGAGGTCTTAAAAGGTACAACTTTTGTGTAATCACTACTTTAAACTAATCTCTAGGTGCAATATGATAATCATTACAAACAATACATGATAAGAAATTTAAAGCATGAGTGCATAATTGTTAGCTGGCCTAACGGCACAGTTGTGTTCATTGTACAATTTGATTATATCCCTAAACAATTCCACTGATGTTTCACAATCATTTGGAATAAATACCAAGACGATGATAGCTTAAAGTGAAAATCGTTACGTTTTACGGCCTAACTAGTAGCTAGCCTCAAGTAATACCACGTGATTTAGAACCTCAGCTGCAATAATTACGGTCGTTTATTATAGACATGTTAAGTGAAAATTGTAATTAAAACAAATGGCTTTGATTGTAATGTCGAGCAAATACAAAATTGACCATTTGGTTGCAGATGGAAGACTGCTGGTTGGTCCTTACACTGATATCATATATGAGTCATAACCATATGAAGATGTTGACAACAAAGCTGCCAATTAAACAACCAATACAAGCTTTCCGTGTTGCTAGATAAGTAACGCAATGCATCCCCAATGGAAGAGTATGACGTATTACCTCCCAATTATTGTTCGCCGCCAGATCAGTAGAGTTTGGGTTATCCGTTCACGTGCAAAACGCAAAGTTTATGCATTACTGTTGTTTAATTTTACCTTTAAACCGCTTGTCATCGATGGTGACGCTCTATTATACATAAATCAAACGTTGCTGCTATCTTGTTTGATGTCATTTTGTTGTTAACGCTGCGGCCTTACCATCAATCACGTAATATATTTGTAAATCAGGCCATGCATCAAATTACGCACGCATACATCTCTGACAAGTGATTAAGCGCCGCAGATATATAAACGTATAGTATCGTCTTTTTGGTCAAAGAAGATATTTTGTTAATACAAACTCAAGGCGCTTTTTATCCCGAAGACGTTCCGATGGCGGACAAGATGTCGGCACCGGAATTATGAAGACAGTAAATACAGCCGCAGTAAGATCGTTAGGATGCATAGTTTGGAAATCTTTAGTAGGTTCATACCCAACCTGGTTATGGTGAACATTCTGTTTTTCCTTGTCAATAAACATGGCTGAATCTTGACCAATATTTAATTGCATGATTAAATGGTAAGTGTCATGAATTTTTAGGGGAGCTGCTACATGCAAAGACTGGTGCGGATTATAATTAGCACACAAATCATTCATTTTGTTCTCCTTCGTTTATGATGGACGATGTTGGTATGAGCAATACATTTCTACAATAATAACTTTAATGACTGATTGCCGGTAACGATGCCGGAATGAGCAACATATAGTGAATACTTTTTAAACTAAGCTTGTTTTCAGGATGGAACTGATTAATTAGAATGCAAGTTCTCAAGTGATATAAATAAGACCATCAACTTATTAAAGCTGTCGAAACTGACCAGTCGAGGCTTCATCATTGTCCTGGTTCCTGTTTGCAACGGGGGAAGTTCTGTGGTAATTTCATTCTCATACTTCTGTGGTACCTGACTTCTGTCGTGTATGCATCAGCAACTGTGCTGATTGCGGATAAGCACTGCACCTTTTGTGTGGTATTTGATCATATGCGACAGCAAATGTGCTGATTGCTGATAAGCACTGGACCCTTTGCGCGGTATTTAATCATTTTCGGTTGGTTGCGTCGTCATTAAACTATTGATTGATGCAACGAAGCATATGATAACCAAACGGTGTGAATGTTTACAGATTACCTACCGCTTTAATACTTATTCATTACTGCGATGCTATCAATTGACCATAGTCTGCTTGTCATCCCAAATGATCACGTTAAGAGCAGTGACAGTACGAATCAAATGTAAACATTCCTTTTCTTCGTTAGGAATAACGTTGTATCGTTAGGTATCCATTAGCTTTAACGAGCTGATGGTTTTCTAACGGCCACTCGCATTCACTTTCATAGCATCCACCGCACACTGACGTACTTGGCTTTTTTGTGAGACAAATATTAGAAATTCGGCCGTCCTCAGCATTGAATTGGCACTCCTAATTGAACTTTAACCAGGTAGTAACGAAGACACTAAACGCATCTGGTACTTACCCAAGGTTACCCCCCAGTCTCTACACACACTGATGAGAATCCAGAGCACTATCGGTTCAATGAGATCAGTCCCAAGAACCAATCCCTCGAGAAAGAGATTGAAGAATATTGTGCTATGTGAAAAAATATAGGCTAGCAGTTATCTCAGCGGGTGCAGTAGACACTGCTTTAGTTACTGTTTATATGTGCCTTGGCGCTAGTGGCGTAGGTGTAATGTCTATTGTAGTTGCCATTCATATTATCACTTGTTGGGTGTAACTAGGGCTTCATGTTAGCTACTTGGAATCGCGGATCGGAAACTGACCATCAAGGTAAAAAGACGTGATGATGTCCGCGTTCTGGCTCAGAGCAAATTCAATACCATTGCTAACATTGTATCGACAGCACTTGAAGATGGCAATATCTCGGATCATGTGTTTAAATTCGCCTTATCTGAGGTTAAAAAATATTCCCAATTGAAGGGGGGAAGTTAAGGCTAGATGCATACCAGACTATTTAATCGATACAAAAATACAGTGATTTAACGTGGGAAAGACGAAGCATAACAAGACATCAGAAAAGCTTATTTTCCTTGAAACGTAAATGTAGAAGAGTGGATAGGAAAGCCCGAGGGTAATGGAAAACCAAGGCACAGACACGCGATCAATGACGGCCGGCTTGGGCACCACCATCCTCCATCCATATACCTTATAGATTGCCAGGTTGGAAACGAGCAAACAGGCTAACAACTAGATTATCCGGAAATGCCATTCACTACATATAGAAAATTACATAATGTTAGACCATTTAAGTATTCAACTTACTTGGGAGGTCTCCAACGTTTACTCCGAGTGATGTTGAATCGTTCATGAAAAAAACTTGCGAAGTGGCTGTGGAGATTTCTGGTATCAGTCTAACTCCATTTTACTTCAAAAGAATAACAGTAATAAAAAAATCAAATTAGCTGTCTATTCATGTGAACGAATCTGAATGTTACAACAGGACATGATTGCATACTTTATAATGTATTGTGATATCAACTACTGGTTTTTAGTCGTGGTCACACTTCAGTCTTAAACTTCGTCTTCATCGTCTGCTTATTAAAATTCCACAAATGATATGGTCATTTTGTGTTGCATATATGTGTATGTGGGTATAGAAAATAATTATCTTCTTCATCTGATGAGGCTATAAAATAATCTATACTGCAATCTTCCAATTGCATTGTCACTGTGCCTGAGATTACACATTTGTAGGCAGACTGAAGCTTATCAGAATCTGTGAAACAGTGAACAGAACTGTTATCATTTGCTGTCATGTAGCATATCTATATACATTGAATAATGACATTAATAAGAAATATTGATTAGGCTTATTCCGAGTTTATGGTATATAATTTTTAAGATTCTTTTGCACCTGAGAATACACGCCTCGATTTATTCATGGCAATGTTCTGCATGCCATTAACCGCTTTGTCATCGGGATCTTTAAAGATATATTCAAAAATTATCTAGCTCATCCTATTGAGCTCTCCTGTAAACCATAGCTTGTCATGACAGAACGTAGTAATACCAGTTAGTATTGCATGTCATAGTGATATCAATACATCAACTGCATAATTAATCTGAAATCAGACCTACGACTATATATTCGCACAACTATCTGCTGAATAATACATGTAATCCTCAACTTACAATCATAAACGTGTTTCAGGTTGCTCCAAATGCAAATCGTCATCATATATGCTCACATAATCTGTTTCCCAGTCACTACGGGGCGCTAGCTTTTTATGCACAACCACTCTTTACATTAAGCTCAGGCATTTGACTTTTTCCTTAATGGATTTCTCGCGCCGACTTACGCAGAATCCTGATATAGCCAAAGCATCTGCATCGTGCAGACACAGCGTTTTCCTTAAATTGGAGAACCCAGTAACGACCAGTATCTTCAATTATCTTAAAAATTTCAACAATATAAAGGTATACATAATATCCATCCTTATCAGTCACCTACAAAACTAATTCTTCTAAGAAAATCAGAGCCTAGGTAGAATGGGACTGGATTCAACAACTCAGAACTCAGGCTCCATTTGGTCCCGAATATTCTTTACAAAAATCCAAAACTCCAGTCGCCTTATCAAAATAATTCATCAAATCGCTTTCTGCATGATCTATACCCCGAAGATATTTCACCACTCAACACGTGACATCCTGCAATGATCATCAAGTTTAATGGGTCTATGAAATATCGTCATACGCTACTAAATCCAGCCAGACAAATTTCACACAATGTGTCATTTTGTCAATGATTCTTACTTTGTAATACCTACCTTACCGGAGGAATATGTAACCAGCGATATTGCCTTGTCAATTGAAACGGTAACATTTCTAGATACCCACAACCGGGTGAATGAAACATTTTCTCAGATTGAGAAAAGGTGCGTTTGACGTCATATGTCACCGTCCTGCCGGATAGCCTGATTATTTCTTCGTTTGTTTACACGAGAACTGTGGTAGGTGTAAGCATAATCGTATTTCATACTCTCATCATGTAAATCATATACCGCAACAAAATACATCATTTAATGTGACTTGGAGTACTTGTTCACCTAGAATATATTAAATTGTAGTAAACATCTATTATGTAGTGTGAAAACACCAGGCCCGTTGCATTTAATTATGCTCCATGTACTTTCAGAACTTATGATACAATGGAATTTACCTGACGTAACTTGTCGCAGGGCTTACCGTAAACATTTTAAACGATTACCGTGCATTGTATTATAAGTGTAATATGTTCATTGAACACATCAAACATCTATCTGGTTCTTTCGTATGTTAACGCATGAGCTTATTCATTCGGCCCGATTAACCAGGGGCTAATGTTTGTCAATTCGCCAATTACAGATTGAATTAAATGATTCTACAATTATCAAGCAACATAATCGATTTTTCGCTGTAACTAGCATGCATCATTCATAAATTAAGTACTATGTGATTATTCATGATTTGGGAATCCTTCAAAATGACCACGTCAAGGTACAACTTTAATCTTGACCGAACTCGCCGTGGTGATCATTCAATAACAAACAAGCCGCAACATTTTGCAAGTGTCCTTCCTACTGTAATATGTTCCTTCGTAGTGTAACGTTGCATAGCTATTCACACACAATATTCCAAACGCTTCATTCGACAACCAGGTGTGATGAAAATAAGCTGTAGTCTCTGTGAAGACAAATTAATCAAAGTTAATTTCTTGTTTGTCCTTGCTAATAATCATGGCTGATTTTAGACGAATAATTAAGACACACAAACTGAACATTGCGTTCGCACTGTGTTCGCATACAGTTGACAAACTAACCATAGGAATGCAGGTTTGCAATATAAATCAATCGTTTTTATGGAATACATGTAAATCCATTGTGTTCAATGTGTAAAAATGATTAACAAAGCAATCAACAACCTCTGACAAGACATGTATTTAATTGGGCTGTCCAAAAGTCAGATACTAATTTTAATTCATATGATGCTTCACTCTGACACTCGCATACTGTTAAATTCGCGATAAGGGGTAAAGTATGCATAATATATCAACACATAATAACGTACTCGATAAATATGTGAATTAATCGCAATTAAACCTGCTTGATTTACCTACTCTTCCCTGTAAGTAACTATCTATAAACTAGTTAAGATCGATATCTCCAAAAAGCTAATCCCTTTTACCCACTTAGGTGGTTCTCTATGCCTATGGATTGGAACACATATATTACTTTGCTGGTGTTTAACGCCTTTGACAAAGTAGAATATAACATGATGCAATTTGGACGTGGCGATGTGAAGTATAAAGAAACAGTAGATAATACGCGGATGACTGTTCTATCGTCAACACGGGGGCGTCGTGAATCTAACCAAGTTGTACTGTACAGACGTCTAAGCATCAATCGTCTGTCATTATACACATTATTGATGATAACTTCAATAGGCTCTTGTAACGGACTACGGATCTTTGCCATTGTGAGCTCAACAGAAGTAAGACACCCATAGAACCACCTAGTTAGCGGTATTTATCGATTTGCGTCGTTTGTAAAGTTTGCAAAATCGACCTTGCCACGAGAAATTGTATTCAAATGTGCATATTGATTCACGTTTTCTATATTAGTTCAGAGGCTAGAAGGGCAGTTCCGTTGTATTTAGAACTGCTACCTGCAACTTCTTTGGAACTGACAGTCGTTACAATCGTTAAGATTGTGTAATACGTGGACCATAGTATCAAGCTTTGTATTGCTATGGCAACCGACATTTTTTCCGTTTATTATTTCAAACATGCCCTGACACTAGCTTATTATTCGCCACACCATACTGTAGACCAGTTGTAAAACACCATACTGTAGACCAGTTGTAAATCATTTGTGGTGCACGCGAACGTTGAACTACCAACGGGATTTTTAGCACGGAACTTTTGCAAATAGAAATGTAAAAAAAATTCACATGGACGTTAATGAATGAATTATTTTGCGTCAATGGCAAAGCGTGTAATGCATCGCCAAGGTAAGGTAATTAATTCTTTTTATGTTATTCGTACCATAAAATAGATCCCCGTGGCACTGTGTAAATGAGTAACTTAATTAAGAGATGCAGCAAATGTTATATTATGCCCTGGCTCAGTTATGATGTGGTGTTAAAATAGCAAAAACAAAAAACACTGCAATTTGATGATCGAATCTGCATTAATGCTCGAAAGATATGATGTCATCGCCGACAATCAACCACAGCTCAAATCCTTTTTTGAAACCCACTTCACCCATTTTTGCCCATTAGTGATCCTTTGGAAGGAAGTATGATCACGATTCCAGGTATTCATGCGAAGAATTTAGTCATGCACGAATCAGGTTGTTAGATCAATCACCCCTTGACGAGGCACGCCTTCAGCTTTTTATATTCTTCGGGGGATTGTCCCGCACTGCTGGCACTAGCGTTCGTGATGCTAGCCATGTCAAATATTATATTAGCTGACAAAATGCAATTTCTAGGATGACAGAAACATGCGGACAGAATAAAAATCATAGTTACGGTGTTATGCGTTGGGCACATAAATTCAATATTATTTTGCTAATATTGTCCGGTGTGGCTAGCAAAACCATGCACTGATGATACATTCGCCCGCAGGCGAAAACATGTATGGAACTTTCATAACACTTGTTCAATAAGGTATTGCTAATACAATGAATACGGTGTTGTTACAACTTTTTACAATAAACTGCGTCCGTTAGTTATTCAGTGGATTGATGGTATCATTAACGTCGATTATATTCCGACCCTTTATGACAATGTTGGTTACTTCTTCGTGAGCTTCTATCTCTCATATCCCCCATGCCAGAAGGCTTTTTCATCGAGGACCACAATGTGATTTACGCTGTGGAGATGCTTCTGATGAAAAATGTTCATGCTAAGTATCAATAACAGATATGGAAGAACAGGCTAAAACCTGTGATTGGGTGAGTCGTGGGTAAAATGGGTGTCCTGCATACATACATACATACATACATACATACATACATACATACATACATACATACATACATACATACATACATACATACATACATACATACATACATACATACATACATACATACATACATACATACATACATACATACATACATACATACATACATACATACATACATACATACATACATACATACATACATACATACATACATACATACATACATACATACATACATACATGCATGCATGCATGCATGCATGCATGCATACATACATACATACATACATACATACATACATACATACATGCATGCATGCATGCATGTATGCATGCATACATGCATGCATGCATACATACATACATACATACATACATACATACATACATACATACATACATACATACATACATACATACATACATACATACATACATACATACATACATACATACATACATACATACATACATACATACATACATACATACATACATACATACATACATACATACATACATACATGCATGCATGCATGCATGCATGCATGCATACATACATACATACATACATACATACATACATACATGCATGCATGCATGCATGTATGCATGCATACATACATGCATGCATACATACATACATACATACATACATACATACATACATACATACATACATACATACATACATACATACATACATACATACATACATACAAACATACATACATACATACATACATACATACATACATACATACATACATACATACATACATACATACATACATACATGCGTACGTACACGTGCCTTCGAATACGTCAGCTGACTTCTGATAACTAATCTCTTTATTAACGTGACATCCGATGCGGAAGAACCTCTTATGAGTAAACATACATCGCAATCAGCGTAACTAAAACCGAGTTAAAATTCATTAGAAGTTGCAGACGGACTCTCAAGCATGCCATCTATATCCGTTCATGCCCTGTCCCACCACTTAAATATCTTATGTCATCATGCGTCCTTGCCCTGCCCCCTCCGTCTACGGCGATCATTGAACCCCTTTGACCCCATGCTGGAGAGATGGGTGGCCTTCTTTTTTTTTTGAATGTTCCAGGTACTGCCCGTTTAAGCGTTTATGTAACACACTATGTCCTTGAACGGTCATCCACTTAGCGTTTACATCAGTAACAACAGGCAGCGTGTAAGGTAGACTCAAGTCGATCCTGAGGCCTCCACTAATCTCAATGTACACTTGAGCGATTTTGAGCCATCGTTTGTGAGCCTCGTTACCCACGTATTCATGGGATCGATTTTGCCTGCCATATGCCCCGTTCGCCCATGGTCGGGAGACCCTTTCCGAATGCTTCGTTATGTTGTACAGGCATGAACTTTCAGAAACAGGGCTCAATTGTATGGGAACTATGCTTTACATTAATCATCACGTGTCTTTGACGGCCGCCATCCGACATTTGAATCCGTTGTGTTTTATTGATGTTGAATGGCAACGAATAGTACCGTCATTAATTCGATGGTATTGTTATGGGTCTGCTAAGTAACGAAATAGCCATGCAGGGCTTTGTGTATCCTGGCCTTAAAAGGCGACGCGTAACTTGACACTGTGACTCACAAAAGGAACCACTCGGGAAGACAGCGAGGGCTGCTGCGTTTCGAGAGGCTGGCGACCGAGAACCGCGTTCGCTGTTAGTACCCTCCCCAGTCAAACGACTCCGCTATCATTTCGCGTACATTTCAGCATCTTGTTGCTTTTGACACTCGGGCGTTGGTTTTGTAGAACTTTCATACTTTTTAACTGCGACAATAGATCTACTGTTTTGAGATACTTGAGAATATCACTGTAAGAAGTCAAACAATCACCTGTCATCATGCCGAAGAAATGTGTTGCCAAATGATGCTGTTATCACAGCAAGAAGGGGTGTGTCAGTCTCGGGGGTGGGGGGGGGGGCACTTGGCCTGATTCTGGATAGGGATGGGCCCCGGGACCTCGAAAACCCGTACCCGTCGTACAAGGTCAATATGGCCAAAAGCATACCCCGTCGTAGAAGGTCAGGACACCCATTTACGCCATGACTCACCCAGTCACAGGTTTAGCCTGTTCTTGCATATCTGTTGTTGATACTTAGCGAATGTATAACCCGTCGCACAGATTGAAGCTGAAAAACATACCCCGTCGTACAAGTATGAGGCCCAAAAACCCGTCGTACAAGTCGAGAGGCCGAAAAAGCATACCCCGTCGCGCGGCACATATATACTACCTCTATACACTTAAGTGCCCCCCCCCCCCGGGGGTGTCAGTGTTCGCGTTCCCAGAAGCAACCCACAGTTGTCTAACACATGCAGCTAACAAGAAAGGGGGGCCATTTTATCTCATCAAGTATACCAAGTAAAAGAAAGGAGACTACATTGTCAAGGCAAAAAAAAAGAGAACAAACTTTCAATAGGAATTTAGCAATTTACTTTGTATATATATACATACAGATCAGAGACACTTATAAAAAATTGTTTGATGCATAAGCATATTATAGTATAAAACTGTATTATATTATTTTTAGACTATGTGAACACCTTGAACAATTTCTCATGAAGTTGCTGTCAACCCAGAGAAGTTTGCACATCTGCTTGATGAGTTTGATGTACCTCCACCAATGTACTCGGCATATGTCAGACCTGACACAGCTGTACTCCAACATAGTTCAAGATTTAAATGAGTCATTCATGATGTGCATGACAGATCAGGAGGTTTAAACCCCTTATGTTGTGTTGCGTCACTGGGGAATGCTTTTCTGATGCGCGCCACAGCACATGCTGGTAGTGGAACTCTGATGCGCTTCCCTAGATATCCCCATTTCACATTTTGTTTTAAGCTGTATACCTGTACCGCCTGGAATCATACATTTGGAATTTATTGTAACATATGTTCAATAACACATGCTTAAGTTTAAGCAACTTTAGATTTGATAAAGGATCAATAATCTACTCACTCGTGCATAGCCCGCGGATTGAGACACTACCCATCAAATCCGGGGTGATGTATGATGCATGTGACAGGAGCGCCATGCAGTTCATTTGAATCATTCAAGTCAGCCATCACTTTTTTACCTGAGCGATTTCCTGACAGCATACATATTGTGTGGCAATGAGCATTCGGTCAACTCCTTTTGTGATGTCACACTTGCGCGACCTTGACCCCGCCAGTTTGCGCTGCACGGCGCAACTAGTGCATCTTTAAACCCTAATAATTTCGTTATTTGTCCGACTAAACACATAAAACCTTCACCAGAGCATTTCTCATTCATGAATCGTTCGATATGTGAAATAAAAAAAATTGTTTTAGTGGCCCTTTAAATTGTGGATGTTTGCGTGAGACTAAGATGTCGTACCCATTTCACGAGACTAAAAGACCGTACACTCTTGCTGAAGGAACATTTCATGGCCAACATCCTATCATTTATTAATCAACTGATATACGCATTCGTAAAGGTTATAAATAGAGCTATGGAAGCAGTCGAAGTCATGGTGACGCTTCCAAATCCCACCGCGATCACATGGAAATCGGCAAACAAATTCAATGGCGATGCTGCTGAGTTTTGCTGAATGCCATTCACCTTAGCTTAACGCTGAGGACTGGTCCGGTGTGCTCGATGCCTCCCAGCATGGCGCTGTTTGCAAGCAGGGACTGTCTCTGTGGTTTCCTTTGCTGGGTTAAGCTCCATCAAATACCGTCAGCGAAGACTGCTTCTTCCTTTGCGTACATTTACCAGGAGTGAACAGCGATTATAACAACAAGGCAGCTGTTATGATCAGCATTCATGAAGGCGAGTTAGCAGTTGGTGCGTTACCTATGTACGAAGACACCCATGGAACAACTTAGTTATCGGTAATTATCGTTGTGTGTAAAGTTTGCAAAAGCGATAAAGCCATGAACAAATGTATGCGAATGTACATATTGATTCACGTTTGTTATATTATAGATCACGCTTTGTTGCTTAAACTACAACACTTTTGCTATAGTTACTATGCAGATAGCTATAGGCCCGAAGCTTTAGTAATGCAAAACAAAGTTTACCACGTTCGATGCACTTAGTATCAAAATTGAACAAAGAAAATATTTTTTTAAATATCAGACGGTGTTACTCCAGTGTTACCTGTAGCCATTGCAAATACAAAGTAAGCTTCCCTTAGTCAAAATATACCACTGAACATAAAATCGGTTAATAAGTTTTTGTCTGATAGACTGCCTCGGACGTGTAGACTAATTATTTGAAACAACCTTCAATTTGGAGCCTTTTAGATTGCATAGAATATTTATAAGTGGAGCTTCCTTTAGCATTATACTACATAACACACTGCGTGTGGAGTTGCATATAAAGTGGATGGGGGAGAAGGGTGTGCGGATAAAGTTGTAATGGTGTATTCACTTAAGCGTCGCCCATATTGACGTGCATTCATTGGCAAAGGCATTAATTCCTATGCCATGCCGAATGGAGACTTCGGAGAATGACTTATGTCCCTTGGACACACCAGCTGGTCTATTGGGAAAATTTATGCGGTTCCTTTTTGGCTCCTACTGAAGACGGGTGATCGGATATTGTCGTATGTCAGTATAATGTATCACTGAGGACCCATTTTAGGAAGGATGCATGGTGTCTAACATCTTGTTATCTATTCTGCATGGATGTTTTCGCTACCGAAACCGAAGAATATAAAGCCTTTGCAGCGTGATATCGCATCACTGGCCCTTTCATCGTTCGTATATAAGATACCTCTCTTTAAGACCCACAAATATGCTCATAAACTGCAAGTTCATCCAAGTACGACATGTTAAACATATTGGCTGTGATACAGAGCTACGACCCAATCATAAACAGGAAGAATGCCAATGTTTTATGCTGATCTATTAACTGCAGTTACATCATTCAAGACAGGTTAGCTAATGCTGCGCTAATTTCAACATAAGTGGCATCTTGCGCCGTGCATGGCGAGTGTTTACATCATTGGTGATACGTTTACACATAGTTGGAGAACCCCCACAGTTAATGACTGAGATGAATGGGCTGAGAAATATGCTATGCCGACTGATTCTGAGAGTTTTGAAATGCTGTGGTGATTTTGTTGCATAATTGCTTCAAGATTTATCGTGTACATGATCTGATTCGTCCTAATCTGTATAGCTACATTACTATTATGCTTGTGTATAACTAATATGCACCACAACCAGGATATTTACATATATATATATACATATATATAATGTATATAGATATGTATATATATATATATATATATATATATATATATATATATATATATATATAAATGTTTATATATATATATATGTACATATATACATATGTAAATATACATATATATATATGTATATATATACATTTATATATATATATATATATATATATATATATATATATATATATATATATATATATATATATATATATATATATATATATATATATATGCATATATATATATATATTTGTATTGGGAATTCAAATAAATTCGATATAAATATAGAATGCATGCTGTCCATTTACCAATGATAAATAGGATTACGTTCAGCATGATGATTGTCTTTGTTGCAATTGATCACAAAAGATGGCTTATTGTGCTTCAATATCGTGAATATCAAAATTTCGAAAAATACCATCCAGACGGTCGCCCTAAAGGCAACAATAAATGCTTTGCGTATTCACTTGTCATTGGCCAAGTCATCATATTGGAACACCCGGTTTCGGGATGCTAGACAAGGAAAGGTATCTATATTTAGCTTATTATTGCAATCGGTTCAGCCTTGTCTATATACGAGCCGTTGATAATTTGGATAGTACAACTCGAAATTCAGCGCATTTATGCGTCTTTTAGCACAGTATGGCGGAATGGGGTGTGGATGCTGGAGGCAAGCAATAATCTAAAGTAACAAGATTACTCACAATTCTGCATGAGTCTAAAATTATTTGGCCTCCAGTATGCGTTTTATTTTGGAGACTACACTTAAAGTGCGGTACGCTGTACAGTATAATAGGGAAACATAACACCCTTATAGGCAGCGCACATAAATCAATTTATGAATGCAATTCACCAAAAAGATTTAATGACCGCATTAATTGAAGCATACCAAACGTTAGTAGCTTATAAGTTTATACTTCATAATGCTACCAGCACCTGCGGAGCTTCACCAATCGAGACATCCGGCTCATGCCTAAACCCATGCTTTTGCACAGACGGTGCCCATAAACAAATGCATTTATAGGTATATCTTCACCCCCTGATATATGCCATGAGTAAAATGTCGAGGAATTCATGACATCCAAAAAGCCAGGTACTTGTCTGCATTTGCTGGACTTGCTGGACTAAGGTCAATGTAAAGGTGTTTTAAAGCAAATAATATATATATATATGTTTATATGTTGGATGTTTTTACATGAAATTTTTCTCAGACGGATTATGAAGATAGAACTGATAGAATAGGCGAATGCACGGGGCATTGTAAACAAAATGTCCGAAATGGTGGCCATTAGTTATTGTAGAACACCAGAAGTAGTTGCTGTAGCTGATAGTTTGACACGTGGAAATATACCAAATTCTGAAATAATGCTGGCTGGTTACCAGCTCTGTAGGACCAATAGGTAGGATACGATGATTGGCAGAGGGGGTGCGATGCATATCTCTATGCGAGGATCGATGAGTGCTCTACCATGTGTGGAACTCGATGATTGCAGTAACTTTGCATCGCATATGTAATGCGCAATTGCTTATGTAAACTTATGGTTGTATATAAGCCCGGCCTATATTTCCCAACAATGTACTGGGTGACTTGCTCTCGCATGTCGCAGTTAAACAATGTGGTATTGTCAGTGATTGAAACTTTCCAGACAGGAAACTGGCATTACAATTCTGCGGGTCCACAGGTTATCACCTTTGTCGAACAGGTACAAGGGAAGTTTCTAAATCAAAATGTATTTGAACAAACTGGAGGTACAAATATCCTTGACCTGATTATTTGAACAGAGAATGGCATCGTAAGATATGCCAGCCATAGTGCACGTGTTAGGACTAGTGACCACGTCAGTATAGAATTTGATACTATTTTAAACGTTACTCAAAAAACCGTCTAGAGAACAAGTCCCAGATGTTCGAACGGCATGACAAGTAGACTGAAAGGAGTTAATATTCAAATTGATTGAGTGAAATCTCTGGAAGGCCAAAATGTTCACTATCAATGGACTATATTTACTTCCATCGGTAAGAATGCGACTAGGAATTACATACATTTTTGAAAACGCCTTAGTATTAACAAACCTAGATGGATCAACAATATTGTCAAGAATGCTATCAGCAGGGAGAAAAAGCTATGGACAAATTTAAGGACGCCTTGGTTTTCTTAGAACTTATTCTTCAATGAGATCAGCAACATATTTGTAAAATAGAAAGTTCATGCAAGCGTTTGAAAACAACATAGCAACCGAATCAAATCGAACCCAAAGGCATTTTACTGCTTTGCACGTGCACAGCTAAACACTAAGGAAGCTATTCGTCTCCTTGTGGACAATGTCAAAGTTCTATATATCAATTAAGATCCAGATCTCTATCTAAACAGTCCCATATAGTTCTATATGATCACACGATAGTGGTATTTTGTACTAGACCCGGAATTTAAAACGTTGGCGATTATATATACGCAACAATGACGCAACAAAATGGCCGTAATGAGTCACGCGGAGCCCATGCGGGCTTTACATTCGCTCTGCCAATCGGATACAAAGGCCTCAATATGACTTGATTGAGCAATTATCGACTTATTTGTGTGGTAGTGTACACCTATGGAAGGCTTTGGTTGCACTAAATATACTCGTAGACATTAGCAAATATGGCATTTAATTATATAACATATTATCCCAATGACCATAACATTCTCATACACTTCTCACACCCCTGACCACGCAAGGGATTTCGATGAACAAAAGTTATCAGTTTATTTCAGAAAACCTTGCGAACATATGCAATGTATCATACTAACTACTGATCAATCCTTTGTATCACCAATGATCCGTTACGGTACATTGTTCATATGTGAACCAGTATGTTTGATTGGTAGGATATGGGGCAATGGAAAGCATAACAATCAATTGAACTTATATATGGTTTGAGCATACGCAATGCCTTTTGCAGTTGCTTTTGACACTTGAGAACGCGAAACATCGACAATTACGGAACAAGCATATAGTTCAGGGGAAAATAAAAAAATGATAATAGCGTCACATATTTTTAATAAAAGTTTCATTTGAAATAAACGGCTGTGCGGCTGACTAGATTATTTTAACGATTTAGTACAAACAAAACACAGGTAAAAAAACTATGCATTTTCTCGTCGCTTGTGCTGCCCTTCACAGACATCAACGTTCTCCATTAGTGCTCATGCGATACACGTTCTCTGCCACTTGTGATGTGGCGGATAGTAATAAATAATAGTGAAGAGTTTGATTTATTTTCACCATTTGATTTGGATACTACGCTTCGTCTGACATTGGCAAAGTCAAGCTAGCATTATCTTTTGTAGACCTTAGTTTATTGGGGCTGTCATAGAGTATACATTACCTCATTGCGCTGCAAAAATAAATCACCAGGCATTTCTATTTTGTTCAGTTAGATCACAGCGATGCAGTATATAAACCTTCCTTTCATCACTTTTCCGAGCCCCCTCGCGTCGCTGTCAGCTGTATGACACTTTTCCGAGCCCCCTCGCGTCGCTGTCAGCTGTATGACACTTTTAGCCCACAGTTTGTTAGCTTGATTTAAAGATGTAAAAACCCGACTGATTCATCGACACAAAAATTATAGTACTTATTGGCGGTAATATCTAACAAGCTAACCTAGAACAACAGGGCCTGATGATATCATACTGAATCTTAATTCTAGCAGCGTTGGAACCACAATCCGGTCTAGTCAGTGGGTTAAGCACTTGCTTATAAGGAAAGCAGCAAAGGCATATCAATCACAATCATTCATCACACTATCAAATCAAACCAATGAACTGCCTGTGCTTCTTCGAGTGCACATGGAACGGCAGACGACCATCTTAAGTGTGATTCCCGAATCTTTTAGATTATAGTGCAATCATTGTAGAACCAAAGCATGGACGATGGACATTGTCACCCTGCTGGACTAAACCACAGACTGTGGGATGTACAGTGTTAGCCAGCCTCCGCTACATGAAGGATTCATGTACGATGAGATTTCCACCAACCTGTGTTGTGAGTTATTAAAGTGATCGTCATGTTGTTCTCTGCTGAAAAACAATCTGAGTGATAATCAGGTTCGATATAACTCATTTACTAACATCCTCATATTTGTATCTTTTCACAATTACACGGTTTTGGAGAGCAGCCAGGAAACATAGCAATAATGCATTTTTACTTATAAAGTTACGCATTCTATCGTGATATATAAAGCGTGTTAGGAATACAAAGATCGGTTTTGGAATCAAATACATCACACACAGCAGACATAGCAAAATAAACAAGAATTCGTTAAGATATTGCACAGCTCGCCCATTTGGCGGAGATCAGCATGTAACTAATGCATCAGGTAAATTATGCTGAGATTTAAACGCAAGTAAAGCTTGAGCATATTCCATTTGCAGTCTAGCGCTGGTTTATGTGCGGCATTATGCCGCACTATTTTATCAAAGCAAGGTTAATGAGGCCCAAAATCTAATAAACTTCTTGGCGACAACTGACTACCTGCAAATTTGTGGAATATATTACATTCGTGGCTGTCTTATGTAAACAATTGTGCGATAATTAAATTTTAACCAGTAGCTGCTTCTCACGGTGAATCGTTATATGTTTAATGCTACTAACCAAACGTTCCCCACTTATTCATGCCTTAAATTCATTCAGACTGATAAAGCTGTTGTCACATACAACCATTACTAAAACTGTCGCCATAAACAATCGATGTCCTCAAAAATTAGTGTGACGCGAATCATTTCAAGAATGACGCACAACAGCTCAACTTCGTCCCTGATCCCCATTGACCATTTTTATGACATACACCATTGGATTATTGCTGCATATTCACGCATCATCCCTTCTGTTGAAATGATTACAATATGTAAAGCTACAAAGGCTTTTAATACATTTGGGTATGTTATTCGTATTATGTGCATTTCCGCCGGGCGTCACCATGTAAAGATGGTCAGTCTTCAATATGTTTTTACATCGCCTGTATATCAGTCGCACATGCCAACCATTAAATAGGATGATAAATATCAAAGGGGTACGCCTTACCAATTTCAGCAAAAGTCAATGTGAAGACACAAGGCTTAGGGCTCTCGAAGGGGCAGTTTACGGTTAAGAGGTGCAGTCTGAGATTATTAATACATTACGCTAGTGCCGTCTTCATCAGGATTGTTCTTGTGGCAACAGTAGGAAAGGCATTGTGCTCTCCTCGCAAACAAATAATGCATTCAGATACATTTCATAACGTCGTGTCAACCTAGACATGCTTATCACTTTGAATTAGGACCCTTG
The DNA here is from genome assembly GCA_034190875.2 of Urechis unicinctus. Taxonomy (NCBI): domain Eukaryota; kingdom Metazoa; phylum Annelida; class Polychaeta; order Xenopneusta; family Urechidae; genus Urechis; species Urechis unicinctus. Next base: position 14,366,359 of record CM067355.1, read on the forward strand.
CTTATCTCAGTGAGTCAATGTCATTCCAAACCCCATGTATCAACTTTAGTATTTGACAGGTAAGGAGTGCTTATTCGCAAATTTAGAAATTGCCCCACCAACGACGCGGCCAAACGAAGTTGTTGTCCTCATGGAGCAACCCCAGACTAATACGGTTAAGGCTTAGCGATGTGGATGCGCAGCTCATTCAGATTAGAAGCGCCGATCAGGTATTGATCCAGACTTAACAGCTTAGAAATTGACCAATAAAGTTACAAAATCACATCCACTAAATCTGAGATTTACAAAATAACAACAACGTATAATAATGTTGTTGTGCGCATAATTTCGTCGCTCATCATTGAATGACTCTGGCCCCTTGTGAGGGATGTTACGCTTTCAAATGCATATCAACTAGACACATAAGTTCATTAAGTAAAGTATAAATGTATCAGTATTTCGTTCTGTGCAATTTTAGTCGTTGCCTTGCAATGCGTTTTGATTGAAGCGCTGAGTATATCCAATAATAGTTGCCACAAATGTGCAAACATTACTTGCCGAACAATGCCAATCAAGTGTGTGTGCACTTGAATTATTGCCAAATAGCTGCCTTGAATGAGAATCAAGAAAATATTTCACATAGTGGATACCGCAGCTATGACTATTGGAACAACTTCGTAAATCCAAGTAAGCTGGTACGATAATGAAATAGTTGTAGCGTTATTGTTATACTTGCTCTATACCACAATAGTTACCTTGTGGAGCTTCTTCACAATGCCATATTGCTAACGTTGTGTTTGTTGTCAACGGCGGTAATTACCTCAGATAAATCAAGCAGTCGCACCACTCCTAAGTGACATTAGATAAGCGTAGGGCTTGTGAACTGTTATAAGTTTCATTTAAACATTAAGAACATTATGAAGCATTGATAAGAGTTTAATTGGATGCTTAAACGCAAAATATTAAGACAAAGGCGGGCCTTTTTCGCATTACTAAATGAAGAAATTACGGTATTGGGTTGAAATTGGATCCACAGCCATTATGAATGGGGAAGACTTTATTGATGTCAAATAGGATAAGTTGGCCCATATATTCACGTTCAACCGATCGATTTCATGATTCATCTGTAGTAAGTCATGTACCTTAGTCTCGCAGATAAATGTTCATTGCCATTCATTGGCATAACCGTCTGCCAGCTCCATCCGATAAGTAATGCCGTCACGTTGATCTCTGAGCTGGCTTCATATCTCGCTCGAAACACCCGATGATCAAAATGACTTTGCAAAGTAAAACCCTCTCCCGGGATATATTGCTCTTATACGTTACAACCCGGAGGCAGAACATTTTTTAGAATAATATAATCTAATCGGTCTCACTGCTACCTACTCTCAGTGTGAGGATGGTTCCCGATTATTTCCGTGATGCTTGTCCGTCTCACTTAACTGAGCTGGGATGTAGCGATAAGCGCCCTACTGGCTCTGTATGGTCTTGATAAGCCTGTCTATGCTACCATCCGCATAATAAAGTGCTAAACGTAAAAATTGAGTGCCAGATCCCGCACATTAAGAGACATTGAAACAGTGAATTATCTACACGAAAGAGGACGAAAAAACTTTGCCAAGCGCATTTGTCAAATTCCACCGAATACTGCTGATCAAAACATTCTGCGGTATTTTATTGTCAATTCGACTCATTATCCGGAGAAAAAAAAATTACTTATTTTGTCGCATACCTACTTCGCAAATAGTACAACAGACGTTATACTAAGCTAATAACACTGGCTTATGTATGCGTAACGCAACATTGAATACGTCTGCGCCTTCCCTTAATTCGACTTTCTTATACTAAGAACCGGTTAATAAACAATAACGAATTCCAAAAATGCGTTCAGCCTTCTAACGAAATATGCTAAAGATGAGTACTTAACAAGAAATAATCTTGTGTATAAATATATGTATAAATATATATATAATATATATATATATATTATATATATATATATATATATATATAGATATAGATATATAATATACATATATATATATATATAGATATATGTGTAGAAAATATATATATACATATATATATACATATATATATGTATGTGTAAATATATATATATTTATATACACATATAAAATACATGTATTTATGAATATATATATATGTATATATATACATGTTTATATTTATAAAAATATATTTTCATTTCTATATATATATTCATATATATATGTATACATATATATATTGATATATATTTATATATATCTATATACATTTATATATATTCATATATATATATATATATGCATATAAATACACACATATATATATATATTGGTATTTATATGCATATATCTATATATAAATATATATTTATATATATTTAGGGATATATAAACTTATATATATTTATAAATATATATATATACATAAATATATTTGCATAAAAATACACACATATATATACAAATCTATATAGATATATTTATATATATATACATATATATAAATATATAATTATACATATATATATATATATGTACATATATATATGTATATATAGGTATATATATATATATATATATATATATATATATAAACATATCTATATATATTTATGCGTAAATATATACATATATTTATATATACATATAAAAGACATGTACTAATGTATATAAATATGTATATATTTATACATGTTTATATTTATAAAAATATATTTTCATTTCTATATATATATTCATATATATATTTATACATATATATCTATACATCAATATATATATATATAAATATGTATATATAATATATATATATTTATATGCATATATATATGTAAATATATATATATGTATATATATACAGATATATATATACATATATATATACATATATATATATATTCATGTGTAAATATATACATATATTTATATATACATATAAATACATGTACTAATGTATATATATATGTATATATATACATGTTTATATTTATAAATATATATTTATAATTCTATATATATATTCATATATATATACATATATATATAGATACATCAATATATGTATATATATAAAAATGTATATATTATATATATATATTTATATGCATATATGTATGTATATATAAATTGATAAATATTTATAAATATATATACACATTTATATATATTCATATATATATATATATGAAATTTAAATACATATAGATATGTATATATATATACATATATATATGAATATATTTATATATAAATAAATATTTATATATATTTATACATATATAAATGTATATATATATAAAATATACATATATATAAATATATATATTTGCATATAAATATACACATATATATACATATCTATATATATATATATATATTCATAGGTTTAAATTTATAAATATATATATATATATAAATGTATATATATATATGTATATATAGGTATATATATATGTATATACATATATATTTATATATGTATATATATATACATATATATATATATACATATATATATGTATATATTTATCCGAAATATATATATATATATTTATATATACATATAAATACATGTACTAATGTACATATATATGTATATATATATATACATGTTTATATTTATAAATATACATTTATATTTATATATATATGCATATATATTTATACATATATATATACACCAATATATATATATAAATATGTATATATTTATATGCATATATATGCATATAACTATATATATATGTATCTATATATATAATCATATAGATACATATGTTTAAATATATATATATATATATATTTATATATATGTATATATATATACATACATATGTATATATATGAATATAAATATATATATATACATATATATATGTATATGTGCATATATATACATATATATATATATATTTATATTATATATCAATATATACATATATTTATATATATAAATATATATTTATATTTCTATATATATATTTTTATATATATATGTACATATATATAGATTCATCAATATATGTATATATGTATATAAATATGTATATATAATATATATATATTTATATGCATATATGTATGTATATATGTGCATGTATATATATATATATATATATATATATATATATATTTATATATCAATATATACATATATTTATATATATAAATATATATATTGTATTTCTGTATATATATTTTTATATATATATATATATATATATAGATTCATCAATATATGTATACATATAAATATGTATATGTAATACATATATATTTATATGCATATAGTGTATGTATATATAGATGGATATATATATTATTAAAAATATATATATACATTTATATATATTCATATATATATATGCATATAAATACATATATATATATATACATACATATATGCAAATATTTATATTTAAATATATATTTATATATATATATATAAATATATATATATATATATACATATACATATATATACATATATATACATATATATAGATATTTATCCGAAATATATACATATATTTATATATACATATAAATACATTTACTAATGTATATATGTATATGTATATATATATACATCTTTATATTTATATATTTATATTTATATTCATATATATATGTATATATATATATGCATATATATATTTAGATACATCAATATTTATATATAAATATGTATATATAATATATATACATATTTATATGCATATATATGCATATAACTATATATATATATATATATATATGTTTCTATATATATATATGTTTAAGTATTTAAAGATAGATATATATTCTAGATACTGTATATATATAGGGTTTATATATGTATATATATATATATTAAGATATATATATATATCATATAGATCCACGATATGGCCCTATGTGCATGTCATATGGATATATCTACATCTATCTACTCTATATCTCTCCCCTTCCTCTCTTCTATATAGAGATTCTATAAAAAACATGTAATGTAATATATATAATATATATATAGATGTTTATATATATATATGATTCTATATTCTATATATATATGCATATATATATACAAATATAGTATATATCAATATTTAGATATATATTATATTTATATAGTATATATATATAAATATATATGCATCTATTATATGCCATATCTTATGTTTGATATATATTTATATATGTTATAATGTGTCTATATAAATATATATAGATATAGACATTTACCTATTTGCATCTAGAGAGATATGGGGGAACAGATATGCAAGCTATATATAGATATGTATAGATTTATTAACACTTCTCCTATCTATCTTTCTCTCTCTCATCTCTGTCTATTTCTAGATCTTTTCTCCTCTAGATCTCCCTCTCTCGCCCCTTCTCTCTCTCTCTCTCCCCTCTTCCGTGTCCCTACATATAGAGAGGAACGTATATATATATATTAGTTCCGCTCTTTCTCTCTATTAGACATTAGTGTATTAGTATTATATATATACATATATATAGAGTATAGATGCCATATGTAATAGAGATATCTGATATACCAATATATATATATATCTATTCTTATCTATGTATTTTAATATATATAATGCCTATAAATATAATATATGCATAATATATATATATATGTAACATCTTTAAATTTAAATATATATAGATGATTTATATATAGATAGCTATTCTATATATTATATATGTCTATAGATATATATGTAAATTGCCTATATTTATACATATATCATATATTATCTTGTATATACATATATTTAGAGAGCATATAGGTAACAGTTATATATATATATGTATGTGTATATATTTATATCTATATATTTGATATATATTATATATATATAATATGCTTAAGGATATGGCTATAAAATATATATAATATATATCTCTCTTTCCCTCCCTGTCTCTCCTCGTCTTGCCTCTATATATACTAATCTATATATGTATAGATATGTATATATATATGTATTAATATATACATATATATTTATAAATATTCTATATTATATGTATATGCTATACATGTATTTATCTATTGCATATGTTAAATCTATACATCTATATGTCTCATCATATATACATTCTACCTATTATATAAATTATATCTATATATATCATATATGATATATGTATACTCCTTAATCTCTCCTAAATATATGTTTATCCTTTTATATATATGTCTCTCTCTTATATCTCTTCTATCTCTCTTCCCCTACTCTCCTCCCTCTCAATCTAATATATATCTCTGTGTCCTCTGTTCTGCCGCTATCCTATATCTATATGCCTAATATGATCTCTTATATAATCTCTCTCTGTGTCCCATATATTCTCTCCCCTCACTCTTGCTCTTCTCTATCCCTGCCCTCTCTCTCTCCTCTCTCTCATATCGCCCCCTCTCTATCTCTCTTCTCCCTATCTGTATCTATCTCTCTCTCGCCTATCTCTCTCTCCCCTTACTCTCTCTCTCCTCCTCTCTCTCTTCCCTATATATTCCCTCTATCCTCTCTCTCTGCTCTCTATCTTCCTATCTATATCTGTATATATATCCTGTGTCTCTCTCGTCGGTATCTCTCTTTATCTCTATAGATCTCCCTCTCTATTTCCCTCTCAATCTCTATAGCTATGTCTCTTTCCCTGATATGCATATATTTATGTCTAATATATATATCTCTTTTATATATATATATATAGGTATCGTATATTTATATATATATATATATATATCTTTCTTATAAATAGATATATATATATATATCATATCTATCTTATATAATACTATATCTATCCCGGATTATATATAAATCTCTATATATCTGTATACAATATTATATATATATATATATATATATATATATATAGTCTAAATATATATCATATATATATATATATATATACATATATATTTCATATATATATATATATATATATTTATATATATATATAACATATATATATAAGTATTCTATTCTATATATATATCCTATATCTATAGACGAAGTTCAGCCATTCTATACATCTGTCTTATATACTATCTTTCGTCTATATCTATAGATACTATACCTCCCTAGTATCCTTATCTCTCTCATATCCGGACTCTCATCTCTAGACACCTCTCTCAGCATCCCTTCTATATCTCTACCTTAGGCTCCTATATATATCTATATATTTCTAATATATATATGCACCCTATTAATATCTATATATCTATATCTATTATGTATACATATATATATTTAGTCTGTTATTTGTTATATATATTTACATGTTTATATTTATAATATATTTTTATGTTATATTTATTATGCATATATATATATATATAATATATCATATAGATACATCAATATATATATATAAATCTGTATATATAATATATATATTTATATGCATATATATATATGTATATATGTATAAATATACACATGTATTGATATATATATTTATATATATATAATCATGTATATATATTCATATATATAAATATATATGCATATATATGCATATAAATATATATATATATGTATATTCATTATATACATGCATATATATATATATAATATATATATATATATATTTTTATGCATATATATATAAATATGTATGAATATATATGAATATATATAAATGTATATATTTATAAAATATATATATATAAATATATATATATGTATTTATATGCATATCTTTATGTATTGATATCTATTTTTATATGTTTATATATATAAAAGTATATATATATATATAACTATATATATATACATTTGCATATTTGCATATAATATACACACATATATGCATATCTATATATACATATGTATAAATTTATAAATATATATATATATATATTTATATATATTTGTATATATAGGTATATATATATATATATATATATATATATATATATATTATATATAGATATATATACATATACATATACACATATATATATATACATATATATATATATATATATATATCCGAAATATATACACATATATTATATACATATAAATACATACATGTACTAATGTGTATATATGTATATATATGTATATATACTTTTTTATATTTATAATATATATCTATATTTATATATATATCATATGTATATAAACATATATATATAGATACACCAACGTAGACTCCAACCATTCGTGGACAAATTTTTATATTGCATTTTTGCTATCATTAATTATCAATTATTTATTCGGCATCTTTTAATTGATACAATTGAAAAGTTTAAAGCGAATTAAAATCTTTTTATCACTTTTTATTGCTGGTATATACTTTTTGTCCTCGAAACGTCGTCCACGAAAGGTTAAGACATTTATTTATACGTATAAATCCAACCTTTCGTGCCCATATATATTTTTGAATATTTGCGGAATACCGAAATATTTTAATCATTTTCAGTCATCATGGATTAGAAACATAATATTTGTTGTAGATGTGATCATTATGAACCATTGGTAGAATTTTGCGATCTAATTCAATGTTGTAGATTAATGAAAAAGGAGAAAAATAGAGTTTTTCGGTAAAGAAATTTAATAATAAATCAAATATTTTAATTTTTCAAATACATATATCCAACACGTATAATTAAACATTATTTCAGAAATTTGGATCGAAGTATATACGGTTGTATGGAAAATATTGAGGTGTGCGTGTTATGTCAACGAATGGTTAGTTGTTAAAATTTTATTTCGCTATTATATTCAAAATCCAAAGAAATCACGCGTGAAAGATTATTTGTGTACGTTACTAAGACTAGACTATCACATTCGAATGGTCAAACCAAAATATTTTCAATTATTTTGGACAAAAATGAGCTTTGACTTTATGTGGACATACTGGTATATCCTTTCGTGGACCAAAGTCTACGATATATATATATGTATATGTGCCTATATATATATACATATAAATACATGTTTATTTATGTGTAAATATTTACATATATTTATATATACATATAAATACATGTACTTATTTATATATATATATGTATATGTATATACATGTTTATATTTATAAATATATTTTTATATTTATATATATTTATGCATATATATATACATATATATATAGATACATCAATATATATATATATAAATCTGTATATATAATATATATATTTATATGCATATATATATATGTATATATATATAAATGTATATATATATATTGATATATATTTATATATATATATACATGTATATATATTCATATATATGAATATACATGCATATATATGCATATAAATATATATATATATATATATGTATATTCATTTATACATGCATATATATATAAATATATATAAATATATATATATATATTTTTATGCATATATATATAAATATATATTCATATATATGAATATATATATATAAATGCATACATTTATAAATATATATATATAAATATATATATATGTATTTATATGCATATATTTATATATTGATATATATTTATATATTGATATATATATAAATGTATATAAGTATATATATATACATTTACATGTTTGCAAAAAATATACACACATATATGTATATCTATATATATATATATATTTATATATATATTCATATGTATAAATTTACAAATATATATATATATATATGTAGATATATATGTATATATAGGGTATATATATATAATTATATATATATATATATCTATATACATATACATATATACATATATATATATACATATATATATATATATTATATCCGATATATATATATATTTATATATATACATATAAATACATGTACTAATGTGTATATATGTATATATATATATACATACTTTTTTATATTTATAAATATATATCTATATTTATAATTATATGCATATATATACATATATATATAGATACACCAATATATATATATAAATATGTATTTATATTATATTTGTATATTTAAATGCATATATATGCATATAAATATATATATATATTATCTATATATATATTCATATATGTATACATATGTATAAATATATAAATATATATATATATATATTTATATACATATACATATATGTATATATATATATATATATATGTATATATATGTATGTATATATGTATATACATATACATATATATATATATATGTATATGTGCCTATATATATATTTACATATATATATACATTGATATTAATGTGTAAATATATACATATATTTATATATACATAAAAAATACATATACTTTTGTATATATACATGTATATATTTATTTATTTATATTTATAAATATATATTTATATTTATATATATATGTATATATATACATATATATATATAGAAACATCAATATATATATATAAATATATAAATCTGTATATATAATATATATATTTATATGCATATATATATATGTATATATATATATATATATATTCATATATATTTTATATATATACATGTATATATATTCATATATATAAATATATATATATATATATATCTGTTTTTATTCATATATATGCATATATATATGCATATATATATATATATATATATATATATATATATATATATATATGCATATATATATAAATATATGTTCATTTATATGAATATATAAATGTATATATATTTATTAATATATATATATATACATATATATATGCATATAAATATATATATATACATATCTACATATATATATATATATACATATAGATAAATATATAAATATTTATATATTTACATGTATATATCTTTTATATATATATATATAGATATATATATATATCTCTCTATCTATATCTCCTCTCTATAGAGATCTCTCTTTCTGTGTGTTTCTCTCTCTCTCTCTCTCTCTCTCTCTCCCTCTCTCTCTCTCTCTCTCTCTCTCTCTCTCTCTCTCTCTCTATCTCTCTCTCTCTCTCTCTCTCTCTCTCTCTCTCTCTCTCTCTCTCTCTCTCTCTCTCTCTCTCTCTCTCTCTCTCTCTCTATCTCTCTCTATATATCTATCTCTCTGTTTCTCTCCTATATACTTTGACCCCACCGCCGGGAATATTGTTTCATCATCAGTTTTCAATAACAATATTTGGAGTATTGTAATATTGTATCGATTTTTAAATATAATTACCGAAAACTATATGTGTTCCCAATTTTCATCGATCTACAACATTGAAACAGATCATGCAACGCTACCAATTGTTTATAATGATCACATCTGCAAGACATAATGTTTTTCAAATCCATAACAACTGAAAATGACGCTAGACTAGGCACGATATTCTAGTGGGACGGAAGACAGCAACTGAGTATCCCTATCCGTTCTTTGCAAATGAGGGGTGACTATTTGGGCAGAAAGCAGTCGCATCATTTATTGTTGTTTTCGAGCGCGTATTGTTGTGAAGGGGACGATAAAAGTGGATGCGCTACTCTGGTGTGGGGGCAGTGCAGCTAGAACAAGAAATGGTCAACTTATAAATGCTGTTTCTTCTATTTGTACAGATTGATTGGATGTAGATGAGAGGCGCAGATTTTAGCCCGCCACCAAAGCAATCATTGCTGTTCTACCACCCATTTACTAATGCAATGGGCTATATTGATGTAATTGGTCATATTTGGTGATCTGTTGAAAATACGATGAGAGCTTGATTATTGTTAGATACACAGAGAGTCGGAGAGCAACCGACCGAGAATGCATAAGTACCATGCTATTGAGTATTTAATAATGACTAATTAGATCCTTCCTCCCTCCCCAGACCTTCCTCTCTCGGTCTCCAACACAGATTCCTCACGACGGGGGCCTTTATAGCCCTTGATAACAAGGCTATATGGCACGCTTTGCAATCGATCGTTCCCATTCTCCTCGCTTTTTTTGGCACCTAAGTAAGGCAATATTGTCTCTCCTTCACAAGTAGATGATCGGCGGTTCTGGCGCACTGTGACTCTTCTACACTACACTACACCTTTTACAGCATGTACAGGATTTAAGATTGTTGCATTCTGTGTTTTGGAAGCATTGCATCCAGATGAACCTCAACAGGAAGGCAAATCGGGCCAGACACTCTGCGGGCCCGACTCTGCCGGAAGCTATGCTTCCTGATAGTTTGTCGGTCAAACTATGTTGCGACGTTGATAGATTTGGATGCTTGCGATGCGGGTAGAGCTTTCCTCTAGTGCCAGCGCCAACTTACCATTTCCCCGCTGACTTAGCAGGGGACAGATAAAAAATAACATCTTACACTATAAACTATACTATACCATTACAGTTGGGCCAAAGCCTGTAACCGCGATTCAAGAGGCAAAGCATTCAACTTACGGAAGGTAGAAGTGGCATATTGCGTTAATGAATATACCATCTACAGTCGAATTGGTAGTATTTGACATAATATTATCAGGGACAAAGCTTTTGCTACCATGAATAACCTCTCTAATCAAACTTATCAGCTTTCTAGCATTTATTGCACGAAGTAATTTAAAACTCTAAAAGAAAACTTGTAAACAAATATGAAGAAGGGATAAATGACAATTTGACTACATTAAGTTATATGCATTCAGTCAATTTGTGCGTTGCCCGCCCTTATGCCAAAGGTCTTTTTGGAGTTGTGTTCCTGAATACCATCTGATTTTAACAATAATTTATCAAATTGGATTTCGACTAAGCCGTTGGTCAATGGCTATGGCACATTTGTAATGCTATAATATTTCTTTGGTGTGACAGCGTTCTTTTCCAGCTTGTAATAATCATAACACCGCCTGCAATCACGCTCCATCCTACATGGAAATGTAATTCATAATATTGATAACATTAGAGGCGTGTGTATTAGTGAACATATCCACTTGGTACACTATAGTGAAGACGCATCACTGATGAGACATATTCATTGCATGATAAAAACCTGAAAATAATACCATAGCGCAATATTTAACATATGATAGCCAGAAGATGAGAAAATGCAGCACGATTTGTTCTCATAAAGTTATATGCGCTGCGCATTTCGGAATGGTTACGTTATACATAAAACGTACAGTATAACCTGGATAAATCCAAAATGGATGAGAAACGCAAACCAAGGCTTGTGAGTTATAATTCTCGGTTAGATAATCAGGCGTGCATAGCTTCCTGTATATTCATCTCTTGTAGTGTGACATTGCAAAGCTATTCGCATGTAGTATACAAAATGAGCCCCTTGAAAAATCCTAGTGTTAAATATTCCTCCGGAACGATTGTCATCATGATCAAACATACTGCGCTCTTTAACAGTCTAAATTATCCGTCACAGACATTCACGGTATGTGCATCTAGAACAAATGGAATTCCCTTTGATGTTAAAACTGATCCAATGTCACGCATCATTATAACAGAATTGCTTTGCAAGACTGCTAATTGGCACAACTATTTGCTGTCAAACTCATGACACCCAATTCACGTTTTGAAAAGCACTACAATCAGTTTACTGCACGCGCTCCTTAGAATATGCTCTTATATAACAGACTCGAACGTATTCCCGCCTGTTAGTTAATCAAATATTTGCCGCGCAATCATGATAAAAGGTGAGTCTTCTTTTCGACATTACGTTTTCAAGGCGTCCTCAAAGCCAATAGGTGTTTTTTTCTAATAATGTATTACCAAAAAAAACACCTATGTAAGTGTATGAAACTGCAATATTACACATTCCAATTATTTACCGAATTGTTTTAGACATATAATATCTCATTGTGTTACATTCTTCATTCAATCTATTGTTATAACTTTCTACACAAAAACAGCAAAGTATGATTGACGATGTAAGTAAAGCACATGCAGATTTTCAAGTTATACGCTAAATGACTGATTGTCGACATGATGCGATTGTTGCCAAGTATTGACTTGCAATTAAAGTTGCGAAAGATGAATGGCTGCTAACGTGGAACTAATTATAAATTAATTATGATTCGACAACTGGCCGCTTAGCGACTCAAAATACATTAGCAGATTAATTATCACTAAGGTTTTGGTCCTGGTGTGATATAAATTTGAAGCTTGAACAATAATCGATTTAGATTATTTTCAAATCATGGAGAGGTAGACTTTCCATGGATGCTGAGCCACGATGTTTTCATTTTAATTACCTAGAATACCAACTCTCGTATATTAGTTGATTTTGTTGATAATCAAATAGCGTGCCAGAACCATTGTTTCATTTTCATTCGGAATTGGCACGCTATCGATGATTTGTCAACAACATATGGATGCAAACTATCAATTGTTTCTCCAGCTACGCATCAATCACAAGGCTTCTATATATGGGGCCTATGTTTCTAAATCACCAAACAAAACACCAACCCGATAACAGGAGACCCAGAGTCAGACTCATAACTAGTACAACCTGGTGTTAGAACCCGAAAGACAATACCTGATGTTCATTTTATTCATTGGAATCATCATATAACTGGCTGCGCCAAATGATAAACCTGTATAAATTGACAGGTGTGGATAGCGGTTTGAAATGAGCTGCCGAATCTAAGTCTGTAGTCGCGGTATTGCGCTTACCAACTGGGAGCGGTGAGAATGACATATAGTGTTCTCTTAATTGGTGCGCTTTATCCACTTGATGTATTGCAACAAAGGATTATATGTAAATCATATGCACCATTCACTTCCTGTGCATTAGTTAATCAAAGCTTCTGAGCAATATTCTGCGAGTTTACATTCACTACTGATGGCATCCAAAGGCTGGCGTAGTCAGCTCATGTATCACTCCTGTAAGTATACTGATATGTTATTGTGTACTGTATATACCTGTCTCCATGGATATATGGGTTCACGTTGCAGTATCCCTCGTTCGTCACAGATTTTAAGTAACAGCTACAACTAACCACACAGCTCTATTTCTCTGCCATCAGATGTCCAGTGTGCTGCTTTGATTGACCTTTGGCTATCCTTACTACCCGTGTTTTTTCCAACAAATAACAATAAGTTCTGTCTTTATTTTTCGGCCAATAACCTATATTCGCTCTTGTTGCATTGTTTATTTTATACTCGTTCCCAGTCTTCTTCTCGACCGGAAATAATAGCCTTTACTGTTTTCATTCAGATCTAAGCCTATCGCAATATCGCGCAACAATTGCCAGACGCATGTTACCTTTCTATGTAAGTCAGAAGTGCAGATTTAATCATTTTGGCACCTTAAGTATGCTTATTACGGAAATTTATGATAAAAGCTGTGCGTGGAAGTCAATGAGGCAACATATAGTACTAACATTTCTTCTAAAGCACGATATATGCATGTCATGGGGTAACTTTCTAAAATATGATCGAGTATAATGTATATAGAATGTTATTATGTCTAGCATGTATCATTTAAGGTAATATAGTTAATGGCTTAGGTCGTTATGGTGTACATTCATGTCGCAAACATACTTCATCGCAATTGTGTAGATGATGTGTATCATTTTAGCACATTAGGATATCGGTAATTGTGACGAAGCACTAGGTGATATGGAATGACATAAATGGGCGACTTGGTTTTAAATTCACCATCAGATAATGACAAACGTTTCCGTACTTCTTTTAAGGATTTGTTTTATAACTGGCTTTATAACTGTATTGATACGCATGATGTTGTGCAGTTTAACACTGAAACAAAAATGTAAACGTGCAATGTTTCTATTAGAAAATAATTGTGAATCAACCATACTTTTCATAACTCCCTTAACATTATATGACATCATGTGGATATGATGTACCGCATAGAAAATCCCGATTTAAGCACGTTAGCATGACTCGGCTCGACTACGCACATATCGACTTTTGGTACTGGTCTTCATAGATTCAATTATGTAGCGATAACTATATATTGTTACATAGCACATTCGTTTGTCACTACACAACACTTGCAAAATACACCAATATAGTGTCTATGCCCCAGTTGCCGTGGTTTGATGATTATTGGGCGAATACTCAGCATGAGTTTGGTGGTTTTAATTGGATTAAATCATAGCAGCACTGCAAGCTATTTCTTGACACATGACAAATTGAATGTTTTCAACAATAAGGCACGTCGTACATCATCACAAGCCTAAGGTAGGTCGGATGCATCGCTGCATCAGATAAGGTAATATGGATGTCAATTTTAGAAGGTCTCATTACGAAAGTGCAGTTTTTATGTAACCACTCCTTTGAACCAATCTCTAGGTGCAACATGATACTCATTACAAACCATACGTGATTCGAAATTTGCTGCATCGGTGTACTGTGCACAACAAAAAATGCTAACTGGCCTTACGGCACAGCTGGGTCGTGACAAATGTGAATATCACTGTTAGCAATTAAACTAATGCGTCACAATCATTTGGAATAAATACCAAGGGTAAATCGTTACGTTTTACGGCCTAGCCAGTAGTCAGCCTCAAGTAATACTTAGTGATTAAGAACATTAGCTTCACTATTAAATCTACGACGGTCGATTATTATGGATATGAAACGTGAAAAACTTGTGATTAAAACAAAGAGCTTGGATTGAACTGTCCAGAAAAGCTGACTACTTCAATACAGATGAAAGAGCACTGGTTCATCTTAACGCTGATATCAAATTTCAGTCATACTATTTGGGTCAATCGAAGCTATGACCATATTGACAACGAAGCTGCCATATAAACAATCAATACAAGCTTTGCGTGTTGCGTGAGTAGCGCAATGCATCCCCACTGGAAGCGAATGACTTATTACAAATCCTCTTTTAATCACCATCAACTAGCTCTCTTGTAAGGCTATAGCTAAAATGCTCAGACATGTTCCAGCATATTCTGATTATTTAATAACCATTCCTACCACTTTAGTAGTGGAATTAAAACCTAGCCCTACCATGTGGATTTAGAAATCCGAAGACAAATGGCGGAACTCAATCCACAGTGGTTCATATTGCTGGTATATGTCAAAGGGCACATGATAGATTTGAACCTATCATATATCGGTAGCAACAATGCGATGGGTGTGACATGGGCACAAAACGTGTTGACTGATAAGTTAATAACAGAGTCGTTAAACCGTCGTCCACGTCCTGATATCCAACCTTATGTGTTGTTGACCAGAGCAATACCAAACATCTAATCACCAATCGCCAGATGAAAGATAATAAGATTTGATTTAGTTTTCAAATTTCTGGATCGAATGTGTGCTACAACGATCAATAAATTACCAATGCACACCGTACTAGGTGTTAAGCTTGTCTGTAGGAATGCTACACGTAGAGGGCGCCTCGTCAGTGTTCATGATGTTAAAGTGACTTCCAGATGTCCTAAAGATTCCCTCGCTAAAGCCGATCACATTTGGCAAAGACTAGTCTTTTTGTTGGAGTCATCCTTTTCTTAGAGACTCTGGCGTTGATGGCGAATAAAGCGCACGGTTATTGGTTGAGAGTTCGTGGTTGTCAGTCGTTTTGTACAGATTTCCTAAAACGAAAGGCGCGCGATATATAAGCGCCACCTCGAAATAAACCAGCAGATATTTCAGAGATGTTGTTGTCCGTGAAGTTGTTTTCATTCGTTTTAGTCGAGCTAAAGCATCTGAACAAACTAGTTATTAAGTACTTTATCGAATGCAAATGTTGTGTTAAATTAAATACCACAGACACCGCCACGGCAGTTTTCATTGAAAACAAATGCTTCTCACCGCAAGTATATGCTAACTTTATATCAACTTCGTTAACCTTAACTTCTTAATTGTATTGATCTATATGCCGATTAAATGTATTTAACTATATCATTGAACTACAAATAATCTTACCCGACTTAGATCTTAAATGTTGGCTGATTTCGTGTGTTTGAAGCATTAGTTAAAAATATTACATAGGGGATTACCCTATGTCGTCGGACGTTCGGCCATATAAACGGCAACAAACGAAAACTGCATAAATTCTCCGTTGACCCATACGCATCCGTTGTGTGCTGTTTTTCACGGTTGCTAAAAACTTCAGTGCTCACTATGGCGTGTGATCGCACTTGATTATTGCTGCCCATCCGTGCTAGCCGGCGATAGTATCCTGATAAGTCAACTTGCAATGAACCACAGCCCTTTACTGCGCTTGCAGTTTTGTGTCATCGTTCTTATCAGAGGCATTACTCCTACCTTATCATCCGAAATAATAAATTCATAATCTTCAATAAATACTGTAACATAAATTTACAGAGAAAAGCTTCTTCAATGAGGACTTACAAGAGCTTAGGTATTTGAGGTTTAATGTGGAATATTCGATACATTATCCAGGAGAGGGCGCGTCATACATTGCTGCAAAACAATCTATCAAAATTCGAATGTAACGAACTATCACTGTTCACGGAAGACACATAAAAGGCTGTCGTTTAGGGATAATATTAAATAGCGTATATTAGGGAATCCAAAACATAGCACACAAAAAGATCAATGTATCATGTAGCGCACGTGATATTTTATTTTGGCATCTAATGGGATAACCGATTGATACTCAATTGCAGTGCCAAGGTGTGGTGAACTTGCGAATGGATGAGTATGCTTGGGGTATGTGGAGAGTGTTCAACAACCAATCATGCTGGAAGATCTATCAAAACTGATGTGTTATTCTTCTTAACAGGAAAGACCCCAATGCGAAAAATCAGTCCCCGCGTAGCATGCATACCAACACACAAACCCAAGCATGCACACACACACAGTTTTTCCATATTTAGCCGTTAAAAGCATGTTGTGTTGTCAGCTATATAAATTGTTTTTTCGTGTCTTCACAGTTATTCTCAATATTATTTGTATAATAATTATACTTTGACCGGTGCAATGGGTGAACCCTTTAATAATTTGTTTTTAAACTGGATATATTAACAAACTTCGACAGCCTATACACCATTGGCTAAGCTACTGCTTTCTCCTCTCCTGCAACTCTTTATTTCTGATGTGTAACAAAAAAAAATGGCGCATGGAACAGATAACCATATTTTTGAATACATAACCAACACGACGATGAATGATATGTTCAGCAAAATCGACGTGTTCGGTAAAGTTGCAACGTGAAGGGGCAATCTATGACTTCAGACGAACTACGTGCACTAAAGTGTCAAGGAATGACCCCCATCCCGCAGAATATCTATCTATTTTGAAACCGACGTAATCGCAAATCTCACCGTCTGACGTATGTTTTCAACCAGTTGCTCGCTATATCATGAGGCTAG
Source organism: Urechis unicinctus (assembly GCA_034190875.2). Lineage (NCBI taxonomy): Eukaryota > Metazoa > Annelida > Polychaeta > Xenopneusta > Urechidae > Urechis > Urechis unicinctus. The sequence continues at coordinate 14,385,516 of CM067355.1, forward strand.
TGATTTATCAGCATCTGAACATACTTAGCTCAAATAGTCCTCGTGTCCGCTGGTTTCCCATCAATGCATACTTCCATTCTGAGCCTCGTTAAAGCCAACTAGGAGATGTGAGGGGGTTACTGTTGCAATGCATATTTATGCGCACGTGAAATGAAACAGGAGATTGTATATGAATAACGCAATCAAAGAGAATCATGCGATAAATAGGGATATTGCGCGAGAGTATAACGATACAAATGTTCTTGTGTACAGCGCGATAAAAAGGTAAAGGTATGACCTCTAATTATAATAGCCTAGTAAAAGCCGTTAAGTATTTGATATTGCGAACGTGAAGAAAGTGTGGCATCTGCACAACCATTGCTTGAGGTTAAAAAGAAAATCAAATTCATACGCGTGACCGTATTAAGATTTCGCCTCTAATTAGGTTATACAGTATAACTTATTAGCCTACATTTATAACCCCATTCGGAATATAAACAGTATCATTCCAATACAAACTGTCACCAATGAGCTTTGCATTATGTGCTTTTGTTTATTTCATGGTAGCGGCACCGGTCGGTAAGCTTGTTGACCAATCATGGAACTGCTCGCTGCATGGCTTATCAGATTGAGCATAGCTATAAGCATGGAGAGCTTATATCAGGTTGAGTGAGGCCAATTATAACCTTCCGTTCCATGGAATCAATGATTGCAGCGCATTATCTAAGGGTTACCACATTTTCTTTGTACTGAGAGTTACACACCTTCTTTTATTGAACCTTCATTGTGCATATGTACATTCACCCCTGCTATAGCCGGCATTCAGTCACATACTTTGAGACATGTGACGTCAGGCGTAATCACCAGGTGTATATTGTATAGAGAAGGTAAGATCATCATACAGAGCGTGTATAAGGTAAGATCATCGCGACCAGAGCGTGGATAAGGTAGGATCACCACATCCCAGAGATAGGATAAGGTAAGGTTACCACAGGTCAGAATGTGGAGAAGGCCAAGTCACTCAAATTAAAAGACATGTCTTAATGAAATTGATGCGCCGATAGAGGCTGAAACAATCTAGCTGATTCACAATGTTCATAGAAAATACACGACTCCTAAATGTTTCCGTACTTTTCCATTAAAAATAAACCCCTGCTGTGCCTTAGCAAAGTTGATTAAATTCTGAAATTACAATCATCGATTATTCAACAACAATACAAAGTCAAACAGATACAGATGAATAGATGCTCAATGGAATGAAAAGGGTTGTCATAAAAAGAGATATCAGTATAAAAGCAATACCTTAGAAGCTTTGTCTACAAAAACGCAACTTTACGGGAATATGTGAATTACTAATTGATGTGCAAGTTACTCACTGGGAGCATTTGTGTTGTCAAGCTAACTGATAGATGGCGGATGTGGCAAATCACCGGTACCATCAATAGGAGGTGTCATTCCGTTAGAGTTGGGTGCCTGCTGGGTGTGAGTAACAGGTGCCAGGCGTCCCGGTTATTTCCCTAATGGAGTTCGCGCGCCGACTTCAGCAGAATCCTTGATATAGCCAAAGCATCTGCATCGTAAAGACGCAGCCTTTTCTTTAAATTGATGAACCCAATTCAATTATCTTTAAAGTTTCAACAGCATGAAGGTATGCTTAATATTTATTCTTATCAGGCACTCTCAAAGGTAATTCTTCTCAAACAATCTGCACCCAGGTAGAATGGGACTGTATTCAACAACTCAGAACTCAGGCTCCATTTGGCCCCAAATATTCTATACTAAAATTCCGAAACACCCATCGCCTTGTCAAAATAATTCATCGAATCACTTCCTGCGTGATCTTTTCCCCAAAAATATGTCACCACCCTACACGGGACATCTTGCAATGATCACCAGGTTCAGTAGGCGTGTGAAATGTCGTCATAAGCTATTTAACCCAACCAAACAAATTTCACACCATGGTAATACATACCTTACAGGAGGAATATGTCACCAGCGATATTGCCTATACAATTTAAAAGTAACATTTCTAGATACCCACAACTGAAACTGAAACTGCATAATGTAGCCACCAACCCGCTCATATACGACAGCGCAATATTACATATTGACTTCATTACAGTAACAAAACAATGGCGAAACATATCTCCCAAGAATACCCATGAATATGGTTATCCGGCTGAATTTCACACAAAAGAATTAGCCTAGGATTCCTGTTTAGACATACCCTGTCGAAAATGCGATCCGGATAGGATTAAAAAGCCTCATGGAGTTTCGTCAAATTAACTGCTCCTGGCAGATGCATTTGAAATATTCTGCCTGTGCCAGTATGGCTTAGACCCAGCCCACTACTACACCAGTCCAGGCCTGTCATGTGACGCTCTCCTGAAAAGCACAGGCATATATCGTGAACTTCTGATCGACTGTGACAAGCACTTATTCATTGAGAAGGGACTGCGTGGAGGGATCAGCATGGTCTCGAAGCGCCACGCAAAGGTCAATAACCCACATGTGGAGAGATTCGACAAGGATAAGCAGACAAGCTATATCCATTTCCTCGAAACGAATAACATGTATAGACGGGCAATGAGCCAGCCCCTACCAACATGGTCAATGGAGTCTGTGACAAACCCGGATGCACAAAGAAATACTATACCAACATATCCGGAGGGAGCAGAAACAGGGTATGTACTTGAGGTAGACATGGGATATCCGGAGGAGCTTACACGCTGCCAACAACGAGAACCTTGTAGCCCATGAAAGGGTGGCGGTACAAAAGGAACGGTTGTCAGACTACCACTATAATCTCCCTGGTGGGTCATTGTGCCCAACCTACGCAAAAAAGAAAAGAACTTGCTTCACTTCAGGATCGTTAAGCTCAGCCTTTCTCTCGGAATGCAGCTTACAACAATTCACAGTACGCTCTCTTTTGAACAGAGCCCCTTGGGCGGGGCCTCCAGCTGCAAAAAAACACTGACCTAAGGAAACTGGCCATCAGCAACTGCAAGCTGACGAACAACTCGATTTAGGTAATGCAGTCTTGATGTATATCAAAACACTGGTCGTGTATGAAGTTGTGCGCAATAACTGCAACTTTGATACAAGCAACTATCCGTAATACCACATCCTGCACTGAAACGGGAACAAAAAAAGTTCTAGGTAAAATCAAGGACGAATGCAGTGGGGCTCCGTCTAAGAAGAGATTAAGCATGCAAAAGGTGCGAAGAAAGCTGTTGCAGAAAAGCAGGTAAGACATGAGCAATGGTGGTCTTGTTTGATAAGAAATCATTCAGGCATGGCATGCTCATATCATGCAGCAAGGAGCGTCATATAAAAGCCATGCATTACAACATCCCATTCGAATCTAAGAAGTGGATCGACGCGAAAGGAATAGACACCCTGGCGTATGGCCATAATGGTATTGTATAAGCGCATATATATGGTGACATTATATGATAGCAAACCCCGGGGCAGGGGGTGCTACTGACCCAGAACCGCAATCGTTATTATTGTGAGCTCTTCATGTGAGGGACTACTATTTCCCGATGTTCAAGGGACATAGTGTCCCAGAACCCCCACTTTGTATACTACTAATGAAAACGTGCTCAAATTAGTCGAACTACACGCTCTCTGATTACCAGATATTACTTTCGATGACGACACTCAGCTAGATGTAGCCAAGGACAATCCACATCAGACTACACAATTGGTTAAAAAATATTGGGTGTTCATTATAATTAAACTTTTAGTAACATGTATTCCACAGAATTCCGGCAAATGCATTGTTATCAATGAAGGAGCACACAACGGATAGCCTCAACAGACCTTCGTCAAGTTTTATTACCTTGTTCGTCTAATAGAACAGCCACCTATTTGGTTGTCGATTCAGACACATGCTGATAGAATACCGCGCTGTTTCTTACGAAATGTGCCTGCTCAGTCGAGTCTCGACTGAAGACCGTAAAAAAGTTTACAATTAGATGTAGCTTAAAATGATGTTAATTATATAACAATCCGATTATCCACGGAGTTATTCGAGATACTAGATTTTTACTTTATTACCTTGACCTTAGCTTTGTGGTCAAGGTCAAAACAACACCTGCACACTAATCAGGCCGAACATTCAGAAAAATAAATGGATTTTTTTTTTGTTAAATATTGCGACCTGTATTGCGTGCCAAAGATGTTAACATATAAACAAACATACATACATGCATTCATACATACATACATACATACATACATACATACATACATACATACATACATACATACATACATACATACATACACACATACATACATACATACATACATACATACATACATACATACATACATACATACATACATACATACATACATACATACATACATACATACATACATACATACATACATACATACATACATACATACATACATACATACATACATACATACATACATACATACATACATACATACATACATACATACATACATACATACATACATACATACATACATACATACACATACATAGTCGTAAACTGGACTGACCATGAAAACACGTGAACGCCGATCGATCATTACGTGGAATTGTCAACCTTCTTGTATTACATCGTATCAACATCCGAGACCAAATGAACACTGTCGGACAGTCATTACATTATAATGACACACGAGGCGACATTATGAGAGTTTTAGACCTCTTTATGTTTGTTCGTAGCGACCATCTTCAGTTTATGGTGCAATTCAGTTGATCTTCGTACAGATACATAATGTGAACAGAGCAATGGCAGGGCGTAATACCAGCCTGGCACCGCCATGATTATGACGCTCAGACACTCTTGCCTATTTTTCATATATACATGATAATGTAAGTAAATCTCTCAATGGTAGCTATCTCAACCATTGACGCCGCATCTGCTTGACAGACTATCATTAACGACCAACTATGCCTATTGTAGTCGTGTTAATTGCCGTCAGTGACGATCGCATTTTCCCTGTGAAATACACTGAAAATCGACCCGTTGAGGCAGTCCTAGTGCCTATTACATCTACTTCATTTGTATAACACCGCTCTGGATGTGACAATTAACCGTCCACCTGATAATTTGGCTCATCAAGCAACACATAGTAGTTGCATAAACGTGACAGCTGTGCCTAGCACAATCAAATATACACGGTTAAGGTAAACATAGCGGTCCCATAAATTACTTGTGTTACTTGTTTATGCACAAAGCTTTGCTTGGCGTTGTCAGAATTAGTCATAAGACGAAAACAGAGAATGTGCACACAAATGATCACGAACAACGTGTTCGAGCCGACCACACCTACAATTCTTCACTAGTCAAATAATGCAAGGTCATTATCAAACAGTATTCATCATCTCGAGCAATTATCAGCTGTTTTGTAGTATTGCTCGCTCATTGATTTCACAACACAGACGCTACACAAGAAATCCGACAGTCACCTATGCAAAAGTACCTTCGCTTGGAAACAGCAAGAATGAAATCCGGCAATGTTGTGGGGAGGGCCGATTTGTGCTACATATATAACCTGAGGCATTTGTGCGTCGTGCGTCTTCATGGGGAATGCTTTGTGTGGATATTATTGATGATCTTTATAAACTTTTATTGGGTTCCTTTGTAAGCCCGATTTGATACACAATTGTCTGATGGTGTGTTCATGACGTATGCAAGAGTGCGGATGTTAACGCTATGAGTGCATAATGAAGCACTCCCATGACATGAATTCGGTTCGAATAAGCTTGCATTCTTGTCATTCGTCATTTTCAATTAATCGAAAGCTGAATTAGCTGTCAAACTTGATGAATCGGCAGACACAACCGAAGTTGGCGTTGTTTCACTGGGTTAGTATAGTGTGTTAACGGGCTGGAAAAGGACACCTAAGCAATGCTTTATAACAACATAACCCACTCAAATGTCCTGGTGCAGTAGCCGCCTAAGCAGCTAAGCCCCTCCTATGCTGACGGCTAGTTATAATTCTAGTCGATAACGCCAGGTTGCGCCACCAAAACCTAACGCCCCCAATGCCAGCCTAAAAGCTAGCCGCGCTCTCATTGGTTTATCAGTTACCTGGTATAACATGGCCAGCAGGGCAGGCGGCCTGTCGAAGTCTTCTGCTCAGTTACATGGGGAAGATATAGACGTCTCGCGCACTGTCTTCTGTCGCACATTGATATAGTGGTCATCATTATCAAAAAGGAGCTGCAAACCTGCATAAGGAATATATCCGTTAACAAAATGACTGGTGATTGTGCTTGCTGTCGTCATAAAAAGGCATATTGCATCGAGTGACAGTTACTGGATTACGATGAAGATCAGGCATATACTACAGGTCTTGAGATTGACTAATTGCAATTTTGTCAACCACCGCATTGATGTCAGTGCAGACTCCATTGTTGGGGTAAGAAGTATAGCCTGTCATCCAATCAAATTGCTACAATATAAGACGGAGCGGTTCAGTGAGAGAGGGAAACGTTGAACACTGACCCCTTTCGTAGGCACCGGTGTTTTGTCGATGCTAGTTATGAAATGGGAAATGATTCTATGGGCTGTAGTGTCGTCGGCAATTGTCTGCCACACTTGATGTACCACACACTTATTTGTGGATAGTACAGCATCAGTTGGTGACGTGATTTATGCTGGCACCATGCTGTGATGTGTGGTAAGATAAGAAGGCTACTGTTCTTGGTACAATGCCAGTGATAAGCAATAATGGCTATTCGTGTCACTCGATTAATTATGAATGTACATTCCATTGGCAGGACATGGAACGAGATTATCAACTGTCCAAGTTAAATAGCTTTCATTCAATATCAACGTAACTCTATATTAACACTGGCAAATAAGTCCTAATACAATACATATGCAACTGAGTGAAGTGGTTTTTTCTCATTCGAACTTCATTTAGCAATGATGCAGGCAGGGTTATATCAAAAACGTTAGAAACCTAACAAGGAAATAAGCACATACGGAGGAAAGGTTATGTTTATCCAAATGCAGCCCACTACAGCAAACTTTGTTGGATAGAATGTGATGCGTTGTTTTAATATTTCACACATTGAAATACCACAGGTTGCGTGTGCATTTAATTTACATCAATAGGTATATTGTTTAGTTTAATAAGCGTCATTATCACGATGTGTTATCATTATGGTGAGAAAGCATTTGATCACTAAGTATATCTGTCTCTTGCAGACTTGTTTATTGTGGGTTTATATGTAGCAGGTCCGTATATAATGTAGGCCTCGGTGATATGGAAAAAAACTGCCGATTATATCTGATACCTATTTTATTGGACGCATCTCAACGATACATACAAAGAGCATGGATGCCGCAAATGCCACCGTGAACTACACGGAAGGATATAAATTCAAGTTCTATAAGGTGGGCATGATGTGTACGTATTTTGAAGTTCATTGTCTGTCAAAGGATTGATCACTTTGCTGATTCCTGTAGGTCTTGTTCAGGAGTGGACTGTACTGTTTATTGCGACTGTACATATTAAAAACCCGATACGAACTTGCTCCTCCAAATGAAAGTCTATTCCATTGCAGACTGAGCAGCTGTGCTTCCTCTCAGTCATATTCGCACTCATAGTTGTTGCTAACGCTGGAGTACTTACCAACATCATTACATCACAGAACCGCAAGTCGCGAATGAATTTCTTACTGATGCAACTTGCTATTGCAGGTGCGTGTCTCATGCCTTTGGTTAAAATTATAGGACCATTGACCTCTCCACAAATTGTCTTTTAAACTGTTGGCACATATGATAACTTTCAGATCTTACCACTGGCTTACTGACTGTCATACCTGACATTGTTTGGAAGAGCACAATTTCGTGGCAAGGAGGGGTAGTAGGGTGCAAGCTAGTCAGATATCTTCAGGTGTGTACCTTTCTCTTTGTTTGCACTGTGGAAGTGAGCTTGCATTCTTTAATGCGTAGGTTCATTGCAGAGTGTCGGCATTTTCTCCTCCGTGTACGTCCTCATTATTCTGTCCGTGGATCGCGTTGATGCCATTGCCCGACCAATGAACTTCACTAACAGCAGTAAGTTTCTTTCTATCTATCTAGGCGCACATTGACACAACCTGACTGATCTACTACAAAACGTTTATAACTTAAAAAGCAACATATACGTTGACTGATAATGGTTTTAAAAAGGACACAAATTCCATAGAGTTTTCAACTGCCTCATTCCTCCGATTTATTTATTCGCGAATATTAAACTAAATGTCAAGTGATATAATGCCTCGTCATGTTTACGGACTGACAGAGAGCCACAACTTTCATGACTTCAAAAGCCTAGTGGAGTTCTTGTAAGTGCATAACGCTGTAGCCGAGGGATGCTAATAAAAAGGCCTGCACTCTGTGATTGATTCAGAAAGGCGATCTAAGATGATGGTGTGCTGTGCTTGGGTTCTGGCGTTTTTATTGTCTTCTCCTCTCGCGTTTTTATCTCGTGTATGGCGGAGACATGGCGTCATCCAGTGCGTTATAGATTTACCAGAACGCTGGATGTGGCAAGTATGTGTATTGCACCATTCATCAAAACTATTTCAAGCCGTAATTGCTAAACAAAAGGCGCTATCCCAGGTATTTAAGTTAATTCTATTTTGTAGCCATTTTGAGTTTTGTTCATACCTGTCGTAGGTATATATAACAGCATTGGCAATCCTACTTTTGATACTACCTGCAATCGTCATTGCTTTCTGCTACTCCATTATTGTGATATCGCTCTGGGCAAGGCGCAGGGGGATGTCAGGTGAAACGGGAACAACCTCTAGGACTGTGAACGGTAAGAACACTGTCTTCAGAAATATCATTGGGTTCATAATGCTTTTCTCTCTCAATTGTGGTGATTCTCCTATCTGGCACAAGACAGCTTAGAATTCGAATTGCTTACGTGCCTGATGTACGTAAATCACCCTCGGGGAACTATATACACATTTATCTGAGTTACATTCCTGAACGTCATCGAAGACACTTAAACAAAAAAATGCCATTTTTATTTATTTGGCCCAATATTTAACTGTCATGTTGTCATTGTCGTTTTTCAGCCTCCTTTGTTCGTCATCAGCTGGAAAATACTAACAACCATACACACTGCAGCTCTGTAATGAATTATGCGAGTTCCCAAGGCATTATTCCTCGCGCCCGCATCAAGTCCATCAAAATGACCTTCACCATTGTTCTCTGTAAATACGTTTCAAATCCTGCATAATTGCTCACTATCACCGTCTGCAATCATAATCACTTCATACCTTTGACAGCCATTATACAATTGACGGCGGTATGCTGCTGACTATGAATATTGTATCGTTTTTATTGCAGTGTTCATTTCGTGTTGGTGCCCCTTCTTCATTTATAATCTCCTAGACGTCTACGGTCACATAGAGAGGACACAGGGAATTATTGCCCTGTCAATTTTCATTCAGAGTCTTGCGCCTCTGAACAGTGTCTTTAATCCAGTTATTTACTTCATCTTTAGCCCAGTTGTATGTTTCAGAAGTTGGTACGTAATTACAGCAAACCAATTGTGTACTTTTCAGTTTCATCTACATTAGTTTATAGTGTCATGCTGGTTCTTTCATATATTTGTGATTGTTGCATGTCCACTGCAACTTGTCCAGTACAACTAAATGGACCCTTTCACCAAATTGCTCGTCTTGTAGCACAGGACAACCACGACATCGCTGTTATGGCAAACTTAGCTGTTCAGCAAACACTAGCTACACATGCCAAGCGTCATCAGAACTTCACCAACTGCTTTCATTAGATCGCCACTCACGAATGCACATCGGAGACATCAGAGGGTCCGAATTGCGACCGGAACCCAGAGCATCCTACGTAAGAAGTACACTTAGTCCATCCGAAAATGCAATCCTGCTACGACACATCAAGGGTTCAGATACCCACGATACCATTGCTAAAGACCGTTCGAGGGAGTCATCATGCATTAGAGATGAAAGTGCTTTGTAAATGAAATGTGCGTAGGAATGCGTCGTCGGCAATCCGGATTGGGTCAACGAAAAGCAAGTTACAGTAGCATGTATTTTTGTTGATGTTTTGTTGCGCAAATATGTTGTATGGTAGTAATTGTGATGATGTTTTTACGATACCCATGTAGAAATCTATATGTCGGTTACTTTTGTGATTTTGTGTCGGACATTTATATGCGCTCTGATGTGTCATGTCTTGGTTATCGTTCCAAACAATTCATCGTAATGCCTAAATCAGGTGTGTGATATGCATACGTTCATCGATATACCTGTCGTAAGGTTTGATTAGTCAATATTTACTGCCTAGATGCTCGGCGGCTTGACTGCATAAAACATTTAGCGTTAGACTAAATACACTATGCAAACTAAGAACTTAATTATGACACATATATTTCACACGACTGGTTGATGAGTGCTGTAGATTAACAATCTCTGCACTCCTACACTAGCAACAACAAGAGGAAACATTTATTTAGCATTATATGTTTATTCAGAACATTAAGATATATTTTGCGAATATAGTAATATCACGGTGATAGATTATGTTGAATGAATTAGTGACTTGACATGGGGTTAGACGAATTGTGAGAGCTTGTTCTGTCGAAGATTTTAAGTGGATTTGCAATGAGTCACATAAATATATTGCTTTACACGAATATTATCTCGCCATGCTGCTTGTTTAGGAATGTTTGCCAATTTGCAATGACCTTGTCCTATCGTGATGTATATGTAAGGCAAATCATTTGCTGGTGAAGCCTATTTGGAAAAATCTATCAATAAATTGCAGCATGTTTTGTGTTACATAGAAGACAATTTTTCTTTGAGGACAATTTAGTTTGAGAGCATGATGTAAATTGGCATTTTGCGTATAACTATCCTTTAATTCATACCTTGATATATAATGTCAACTGTTGGGAATAAAACAAGACGAAGATGATTCAAGTAACGTTCATCTTAGGTCCAGTATCAGTGGAGTAACAACGCTTTTGAAATACGATGCCGGAAGTCACTCCGTCGACATCGTCATATCCTTTGAATTTATTGACGCTATCTTTATCATCTTGTGACCATATTCAGATGCTAAGTAGATGACAAGTGACTGATGAAAAGGTTCTTTATGAAATATAGCAGTGCATACTTGTTAGTGAACTACATATGTCCAATCATGTTTTTTGAGAGCTGTAGTGTTGCCTCCAAAAAAAGAAATTGATGCTCAAATGAGAGGAGCTTTACACGGCGGTGTGCAAATCAGTCGTTATTGCGTGGCCAATGCAGGATGCATCTAGCGTGATTTAAGGAGCACACAGCAGTGCCGAGAAAATTAATAAATATCCAGTTGCTGCATGTTTTAATCTAATGCACAGGTCGGTCGGATGGCCGATGTGTTATTCTCAGAAAAGTTAATAACAAATTAGCGCATAAACAATGAATAAAACGACCTTTTGCTACATTTAATTTGAATTCGTCGCAATTCACATTACTTGTTGCTATGAAGAAGATAACAATGATGTCGACTATTAGAGTAGAATACGGTCAATTCAATCACTTTGTAGTATCTCCGGACAATCGTTCCACTTGTTGCGTCATAATAGCGTTTGCCTGTATGCACTTATGTAATCGTCAAAAAAAAGAAGCACTTGATATCTTTGCCTCATTGTGTAAATACAATGTACAATGTGGGGGCCTCACATGTACATATATATATATATGTAAATATATATATATATATATATATATATATATATATATATATATATATATATATATATATATAAATATACTTATATATATATATATATATATATATATATATATATATATATATATATATATATATATATATATTTATATATATATATATTTGTACGATTGCTACAATTTGTCAAGCTTGGCTTTGTCAGCAATTTGCCTATGTTAAGATAGCTTGATTTCCATAGGCGGCGTATTTCGAAGGTTAGTCAGCGTATTCTTTATAGTTTTCCAAATCGATTAATAATTCAATGATAGTGCTTATATATTTTATTTATTGATTTGCGAACTGACTGAATGTCCAAAGGTGATCTAGACTCCATGGTAAATTAAAATATCATACAATCCGGCAAATTGGGCGATAACAGAGTGTATTTATGCTGCTCATTCCATGTGCTCCAGGCAGCGCATGTGGAAATGTAGTCGCGCCTCTACGAGCAGTCTTCAAATTTAGGTTGTGTATATAGTATGAGTCAAATTGGTTGCATATGGAGTATTTAACAATATGGTTGATGTTTTGCATGACCAGTGGTGCCTGACTTTTTTGAACCGCCTTTATTAACCAAAATATATATATTCTCTCCCACTAAAATATTTATAACAATTAACTTAATTTTATTGCTGCAAATTATCATTGGACTATAATAACATAAGTTAAAAATGATTTGTCATTGCCATGATGTTTTGGACAAAAGAACAAAAATGGTGGTATATATGGATATTGTACAAAATGGTAGCTATTGTAATTTTATATATATGTATATATACATTTATATATATATATATATATATATATATATATATATATATATATATATATATATATATATATATATATATATATATATATATATATATATATATTTTATACAAGTCCGACCATTTTGGTACAAATCACCAACCATCTTGGCCCATACTTACATTTTGGACGATGATCATGGGGCCAAAATAGTCAGCGTCATCTCATAGGCTTACACAACTGCGCTCCCCCACCAAATTGTAACTTTGTTTGCTACTACTCCGCCTAAGGTTGGAAACTTATTATTTTGTGTAACTATCCACTTTTTTTGGCTTTAACTGTCTTTCCCTGAATTTACATTTTGGCCTTAACGACCATTTTGGCCATGTTGAATAATCGGTCATTATTTGGCTTTGTTCGATGTATATTTGCTTCAAACTTAGATTCATGATTTGTGCGACTTTTAACTTCAATGAACATTTCTTTGTTTCAAATTATCGCTTGAAATGAAGAACATACAAATTTTGAATGAATATATACATCAGCAGTTTAACGAAAAACTGGCGGCACACGCTCAAATATCTTTACGGACGGATATAAAAAAATGGCGATTTTACTGGAAAATCCGGGGTTGTAAGTCTTTGTCAACTCATTTTTGGTGTTTTGTTCTCAATATATATCAGTTTGATAGTGTTTTATTTAGATAAATAAGAACAAATGAAGCACTTAAGCTTGGAACTCGAGACGCAGATCAGCATTCAAAACGTTTGGAGAATCTCGCTGAATCTCACTGGTTTTCTCGATCTATGATGTGCAATGTTTCAAGTAATAAATGAAATCATACGGACTGTTTTTAACAAAGGAATGGTTAGCCAGATCGTTATATGTTATCAGTTTGCTCATGTCTTAAAATCAAATTGTCCCCACGAACGCATCCGCGGGCTCAAGCTGAAGGTATATTTTGGGATTGTAACAATTCAAGCTTTCCATACCGCATGGAATTTCCGGTACAGGAGCGAGTATACCCAGTATGCGAGTTGTCGGCCATGACACCTGGCGCCGAAGGCCCACCGGAAATCGGTGGTCTACAAAATCAAAACATTGGTGCGTAATGGCTTCTCCCCGACGGAACGTTTTTGCGCTTCGTGAGATTCAGCTCGCCAATTGCGATATATCACCCGAAAATGCCGTGCGATGTAGCTCAGAGAATACAGACAGTACTAGAGCCTCATTTAGTTCTTATACTGTGCAAGAACTGAAGCAGTATTTGGGAGAAAGGCGACTTAAAGTGGAAGGATCAAAGCAGGAGCTTGCAACTTTGGCCTTTTGGGCTTGGAAACTCAACCTTCCCAAAAACCCTACAGGTATGGAGTTATTATTAGATATGTATCTGCTATTTTGTGTTTTTCTTAGACCCAATGTTATTTGTATTGATTTTGTTTTGTTATACTGCAATAGGCGTATGATTAATTCAGTTAGGAAATCAATTGCTAATCAACATTTTGTACTCTTGGGTGGTGATTTATCCAAATTTATCAAATAATTGGTGTCACATTTGGTATTGCTCTTGCCCTTGAATTTTGTTGTGGTCAATGTAATTGTTTTTAAGAATTGTATTATTCTGAAGTCACATTTGTTCCAGAAATTGAAACCCAGCAGCTTGCCAAACAGCGTCTTGACTGTATTCTTCAGCTTGATGGTGAAGCCTCACTTCCCCATCCACAATGTCTAACAAACTGGTCGTCTGACCCAAAGTTGGTCCCACAATTTCAGTATGGGAACCTCTACAACTATTTGATTGACACACCAGGTAATTTTTGTTTAGTTGCTTTTGATTTCTTATCAGTCATACTTGCTTAGAAATGTTTGTTCATATTTCAACACTACTTACTATGAACCTGTAGTATGAAGTTGCCCTTCAATTCACTTACACTGCTATTGAATTATTGCTTCAGGTATTTACAACAAGGATTCTTTGGGTGCATTCAAGGCCCTGGATGCCTACAACTATGTTTACTGTGGCTGGGTAGACCAGCTTCGTGTTCACACGACGGCAAGCAAGTTTGTGTTTGTGGCAACAGCTGTCCGTCCATCTCAGCACACCACAATCGCCCCCCGTATGATGTGTGGGCCCTCGTGCACCAAGAAGGATGGGTCAAGGGAGCAAGGTGCTGCTGCATGGCTGGGCTTGGGGAAGCATGCAGTCATGTTGGCGCCTTGTTGTTCATGATGCTGGCTGTGAATGACCTTGGCCTCAACAAAGCGGACACATGCACAGATATTCCTGCCCAATGGAAAAAGGCCTTCAGGTAAGTGTATTGTTAAAAAGTACATAGTTACCACATTTGTGTGACGTGGTCATCATGCCAATGACTGTCATGAGTATATAAATTACTTATATGATTCTTAGTTATTCATTTGTTGTTTGTCCCTTTAGGACCGATCTTGTCCCCATGAAACTACAGAATATCGACTTCTCAAGGCCCCAGTATGGGAAGCGGCATGTGCGTAAGAAGCAACCCAAAGAGGAGTCAGATGATAGTGATGAAGAATCCCTCTGGGTTATTGTAGCTGAGGCTGCACCGAATGCAGTGATTTTAACTGCCATCGACCCAGTTGAACACCATCAGAATTCCATTGGTGAGTTGGTACACTTATGGTTACAGCAAATCAGATCTCGTGGAACTGTTTTATTTATGCATCTCCTTACTTGAATAATCTAATTAACTGCTATTTGTCTGTTCTTCAGCGGATGTTTCAAGTCATGTGATCATATCACAAACATCTGAGTATGTAGCCCCTGCCCCAACAATTGCTTCAGTCATTGCTGACAATGCTGATGTGGACCTCATTGGCATCAAATCCAGCATCAACTCTGCCCAGTCAGACCGGTTGTTCCAGTCAACAAAACTTCAGGGGAGATCACAGTTGTGGCACACACACCGCAGAGGACGTATCACAGCCTCCAAAATGGGAGATGTGTACAGGTAATACTACAACAGTCAATTTGCTAAATCCTAACTATCAGTCAACCATTGTTAACATTGTCACTGTCATTTACATTTGGTAAGCATTACAAGTTAATGTGTAAATTAATGCAATTTACTGATGTAACTGTTGGTGTCTGTCACAGAACAGCATCGAAGTCATCCGGGGCTGTCAGTTCATCTGTTGTCCAGAACATACTTTCCGACACCTTGAAGCCAGGGCGTGCTCCAAAGCCACTTCAATGGGGTTCAGATAATGAAGAGAAGGCCAAACAGGCCTATCTGACTCATATGGGAACTATTCACCCGAAACTTACTGTGACTCCTGCTGGGCTTTATGTCAAGCCAGGAGAGGCCCATCTTGGTGCCTCCACAGATGGTGTAGTATCCTGTGAATGTTGTGGGCCCAGACTACTTGAAATCAAATGTCCATATTCTGCACGTGATACGACTCCACAGCACGCTGCCTTGGACTACCTTACTGGTGCAGACAAGAACGGCAAACAGTCCCTCATTGCAAACCACAAATACTATATCCAAGTACAGGGACAAATGGCCCTGATGGGGTTCACGTCTTGTGACTTTGTAGTATGGACTCCAAAGGGCCTTATTGTTGATCATGTTCATTTTGATGAACCATTATGGGAAAGTGTGAAACCCTTCCTGGACCGTTTTTACTCAGACTATGTGTTGCCCTTGCTCAAGAACAAGGACACTTCCCCTGAAGCAGAACGGGTGTTACCAGAAAAAGCCAAAAAACGCACAACTTCCTCCCGCGGCCATCCTGGCAAAAAGAGACAGAAGCTCGACAGCCTCCCACAAAACGCCCCTCAACCCAAAAAGTCTGGGCGTACAAAGAAGGTACGCTGGCCATGTCCTGTTTGTGGTGACAGTGCATGTGAAAATAGTGTAGCCTGCGAGGGCTGTGATAGATGGTTTCACTTTTCATGTGTCAAGTTAACAGGGTCAGAGGAATTTCTAGCAGACAACGACTTTGTTTGCACAGATTGTGTAGATGTTTTGTAATAATTAATTCAGATTTTGAAGTTTGATGTGCATTGCATGGAAAATCTTTTTTGTACATGTAATTCGTACATTAGGCACATGGCTATACCTATTGTGTTACTTATTATTTGTTTGTAGTCAAGATAATGCTTTTTTATTCCATACTGTGACGTATGCATAGAACAACTGTTTCGCTTTCATTACAAAATATTGTTTATTTTCATAAATCACCAAATTAAAATGTGTAATCATAGTGAAATATTTACATGGGGCAATTGATGTAATAAATTACATTGTTTCCATATATTGCGTACTGTTATCAAGTCAAGTTTCAAGGTCACTATCTTGTACTAAAGGAGGGAGGAGATTTGTTATGGCACAAACAAACAATTGTCATAATATTGTCAAGCTGGCTAATCCGACTCGGGGAAAACACCTTGCAACACTCTAAAGTCCTTAATTCGCTCTATTGCCCTCTCAACGTGAATCCTGAGGCTGGACACTTTTCTGTGGCGTTCGACTTCACATTGACTAAGCTGTGTTTTTCCTTTGGTGAATGGGGGTATATTGAGCGTGACACATCTGGGGGCCAGGAGATCTGCTATGTCGAAACCCCGGTCTGCCATAATCTGGTCGTGTGGGTCCAACTGATCCAAGAATTCTGCTCCTGTAAACATTTTGAAAAGCAAATGATATAAACGGGTATATGTACATAATATACAGGCAAGCAACAAGTTAAGTTACACAAGACCAGTGATACTGCAAAGCTCCCTTACCTTACAAAAGTAGATTTTAGCTGTATGACATAGCTTTAATGATGTATTACAATAAATCAAACAGTCACCTTGTCTTAATTATCTTCGATGGGTAACCCATGTTAAGGCATGGTGTTGGATGTTGAGGTGTTGGCATACCTTCAACAAAATGCTTGGAACAAACAACAGTGTGTGGTTTGATAGCAAAGTTCTTCCTGCTAACTGCCTTGACCCATGCCCTGTACCTCTCTGGGTAGCGAATCTGACCCGGGAATTTGAAGAATTTAGGTTTGGACCCATCCTGGTTTGTAGTTCTTGAGCTTGTGATGCAATCGACAACGCAGCAATGATTCACCATTGTGATACATTTCATAATTATCGAGATTAACCTCTTTATATACCCAGTGGCGTGCATGGTTACGAGCGGTGTTGCCATTTGAGCAGATCATTATAAACCGTGAGCGAAAGGCCAGCCTCATTGCATTGACTTTCTGCATGATCAAAGGTATCGACAGCAACGAAATGCGTCCTTTAATCCTTCCAAACCGCGACGCACCCGAAATCAAAGACATCACACCTACCACACGACGACCTGTCTTCCACCTATTTCACAGCTGTCAAAATCGCGTTCCTCGACCACCGATTTCCGGTTTAGCGATCCAAGATGGCGGAACTCGTCTAGTCGGTATAAACAAAGTTTATCGGTCAGCCATGACCATTTTACACGCTCTCTTTACATTTGATTCTAATCTGGTCAGTATGATTTCAACGTTTAAATATTGAATATCATTAATGTGACAATGAACGTTATTGCTGCGGAAAGAAATTTCATGTACGACAAATTATGAAATACCCGTAGTTTACAGTGGTTAGCGAGCTTCACAGGGCTGTTCCGCACGTGGGCTCTACCGTTCAGACTCACTCTTACCGATCACTTACACTTTTCCAACGGCAAATAATACCCAGATACCACGTTAATAGGACTAGATGCCTGTAGCTTGGTTGGACAGATCTACCGATTACCATTGATTTGTTTTTAAATGTATTTCCTAACGTTCATTTAACCGTATTGACTATTGGCCATTTTAGCGAAGGGCTTTTGCTCCATCTGTCAGATGTAAACATCGCCTGATCGTGACAGCGGACATGCGCTGGTAGCGCTGTGTTAGTGGGGTGGGGTTACTCTTTCAAATGTGATTTATTTTTCAAAGGTTGAAGATTGATATTTTGCTTTCCACATCCTTGAATTATTTACTTGCATCAGTAATGTTACCCTTAACATGGAAATAGCATGATCTGTTAATATGATGTATCATTGTAATACACTAAAACATTACATTCCTATAAGTTTGATTATGTATTATATGATAGTTCAGTCTTGGACAGAGTCACACTTTTGTTATCAATTAGTCAGCAGAGTGATCCTTTAGATCTCAGAAATAGCTATCCAAAACAACTGTGCTGGTTTGAGTTAACAGCCAAATTTCATTAGTGGCTAGGAAAATAATCAGATCCTAAGTAGGTTTTTGAAGTCAAGAGCCTCTTTTGTCTGGGTATCTGCCACATCAATATTGGTAATAAAATTGTTGTCAAATGTTCAATGTGTGTAATCCAAACAATTGTTCAATAGTACAATCACATCATTTGAATATATCATGTATAAGCTATAAATGACATGGTCATCTGTCAGTTAGTCTTGAGCACTGTGCATCTGGTCTAGTGTTGAAGGGTTATTAAGCATATCTGAAGCCCCAAATCACACATAAGGCTTTTTTAGAACAGTGCAGTTCCCAAGATGTAACAAACTGCCTGGTTAGGCATGGCTTGGGAGGTCACTTTTTTTG
The DNA here is from genome assembly GCA_034190875.2 of Urechis unicinctus. Classification (NCBI taxonomy): domain Eukaryota; kingdom Metazoa; phylum Annelida; class Polychaeta; order Xenopneusta; family Urechidae; genus Urechis; species Urechis unicinctus. Next base: position 14,404,589 of record CM067355.1, read on the forward strand.
TTGCCCATCCTGGACCTGTTGATTGCCACTTATAAGGTATAATTTATGGGACCATTAGGCAGTAACCATTAATAGTTATGCTCCTCAGCACAGTTTTGACCTGTCCATCTGTCTGCTTGTAAACTTTTGGTGTAACATTTTTTTGATAATGCAAGGCACTCTTATATTGATTGTCACTTACAAACAAACTATCAGCCCTTTGTGACCTTATTATTGTAAAATAGTCTCATTAGGGAATACCTGTTTCAAATTAAACATGAATCACTCTTATATTGATGATCACTTACAAAGTAAATATCAGCACTGCAATACCTTTTGTTCCTGAGTAATTATCTCAATGGGGAATAATTCTTGATGGCACTTTTCTTATAATGCAAGCTAGAAACTTTACATTGACAAAATCTTGCAAACTTTAACTCATAGCTTTATGGCTTTTGATCCCTGACTTTCTAGATAAAAGCAAATTAAATTAGCTTGTTCAAGGAAAAATGTAGCTAAGTTATTATTAGCTTATGGTTGTTTGGGTGAATCATTTCTTAAAAATTTAAATTATTAGGCTCAAATGCTTAAACTTTTTGCAAAACTACTTGGTGATGGACTATTGATGCCAGACAAATGGGTTTGGGGGTTATTGTTCAGCCCTGGTGTATCACTGAATACAATGTCATGCTATAAAAGGTATGATTAAATGCTGTCATAACTTGTTAATACAAATCGTGCCAAAAGAAGCAGAGTTCAATAGCCATGGCCTTCTGTCTTTATTGTAAGGCAGTTAGATTGACTAAGTGTTTGCCATGACATTTTGCCTAGCAGCACTCATGATATGGTATAAACTGCTTTACCTACTGTTCTGGGTTTAATATTAAGGACCCAGCATCTCAATTGAATCATATTGGAGATTCATATCTGCTGTGTTGGTTTATCAGCCCTATTTAGGAAATTTATTTGTTCAAGATGGGCAACAGTATCAGCTGTCCAGAAATCACAATTATGCTCATATATCTCTGCAAGATACCTCCTCATATCAAAGGGAGCAGTGTTTTGCTTTAGGGCCACTAGGCTCTTGCTTAGTGAAAAGAAATATTCTTTAGTCTTATCATTTCATGATATATGGTGATTTGAGATAAATGAATAGTTAAAGATACAAATAGTGAGGTCATGTGGCTTCATCTACATTACTGACATCAATGTAGATGAAGCCACATGACCTCCTCACTATTCTACATAATGAGTTACATTTGAAATATTAAGGTCCATGCGCTAAACCACCATGGAAATTTATTTTCTTCTGCATGCATGTATTTGGTACAACTTTGTCAATATTGTGGCTTCACCAGTTTTAGTGGCTTAGCCAATATTGAGGCTTCACCAGTGTTGTGGCTTAACCAATATTGTGGCTTCACCAATACTGTGGCTTTATCAATACTGTGGCTTCACCAATACTGTGGCTTCACCAATATTGTGGCTTCATCAATATTGTGGCTTCACCAATAACATAGCTTCACCCATACTGTGGCTTCACCAATATTTTGGCTTCACCGATGTTGTGGCTTCACCAGTGTTGTAGCTTTACCAATATTTTGGCTTCACCAATGTTGTGGCTTCATCAATGTTATCCCTTCATCCAAATTTTGGCTTCACCAATATTGTGGCTTCACCAGTGTTGTGGCTTTACCTATATTGTGGCCTCACCAATCACGTATCTTCAACAATACTGTGGCTTCACCAATATTTTGGCTTAACCAATATTGTGGCTTCATCAATGTTATTGCGTCATCATTTTTTTTGGATTCACCAATGCTGTGGGTTCACCAGTGTTTTGGCTTCATCAATATTGTGGCTTCACCAATACGGTGGCTTCACCAATATTGTGGCTTCACCACTTTTGTGGCTTCACCAATGTTGTGGCTTCATCAATGTTATACTTATATCCAAATTTTGGCTTCACCAATGTTGTGGCTTCACCAGTGTTGTGGCTTAACCAATATTGTGGCCTCACCAATACTGTGGTTTTATCAATATTTTGGCTTCACCAATTTTGTGGCTTTACCAGTGTTGTGACTTCACCAATATTGTGGCTTCAGCAATATTGTGGCTTCACCAATACTGTGGCTTCACCAATATTGTGGCTTCATCAATATTGTGGCTTCACCACTTTTTTGGCTTCACCACTTTTTTGGCTTCACCAATATTGTGGCCTCACCAGTGTTGTGGCTTCACCAGTAATGTGGCTTCACCAATATGGTGGCTTCATCAATATTGTGGCTTAACCAATACTGTGGCTTCATCAATGTTGTGGCTTCATCAATATTGTGGCTTTACCAATAACATAGCTTCACCCATACTGTGTCTTCACGGTTCACCAATATTTTGGCTTCACCAATGTTGTGGCTTCATCAATGTTATCCCTTGATCAATATTTTGGCTTCACCAATTTTGTGGCTTCATCAATATTGTGGCTTTACCAATAACATGGCTTCACCCATACTGTGGCTTCACGGTTCACCAATATTTTGGCTTCACCAATGTTGTGGCTTCATCATTGTTATCCCTTGATCAATATTTTGGCTTCACCAATTTTGTGGCTTCATCAATGTTATACTTTCATCCAAATTTTGGCTTCACCAATGTTGTGGCTTCACCAGTGTTGTGGCTTAACCAATATTGTGGCCTCACCAATACTGTGGTTTTATCAATATTTAGGCTTCACCAATTTTGTGGCTTTACTAGTGTTGTGACTTCACCAATATTGTAGCTTCAGTAATATTGTGGCTTCACCAATACTGTGGCTTCACCAATATTGTGGCTTCATCAATATTGTGGCTTCACCAATATTGTGGCTTAAACAATACTGTTGCTTCACCAAAATTGCGGCCTCACCAATACTGTGGTTTTATCAATATTTTGGCCTCGCCAGTGTTGTGGCTTAACCAGTGTTGTGACTTCACCAATATTGTGGCTTCAGCAATATTGTGGCTTCACCAATATTGTGGCTTCACCAATACTGTGGCTTCACCAATTTTGTGACTTCGTCAATGTTGTGGCTTCATCAATGTTGTGGCTTCATCAATGTTTTAGCTTCTCTTGTTTATCACATTCCGTTGAGATATATCAATCACTGGGGCTTAAAAAGACATGTTATGTCTAAATGTAATTTTTGTTAAACCCTTCAGAATGACCAAAATGACGAAACAATGAGTATTATCTGTATTTGTTGTGTGTGAGTATGGCTTCAACAGTCTGTTTAAGTAGAAGTTTTTTATCAGAAGTTCTGTTTACCCAGTATGACTGTTAAGCTCCACCTGGTCCTGATTGATGGTCTTGCAGTTATGATGTATTCACCTGTGTATAGTGTCTCATTGTTGTACACTTAATCTGCTCTGTATTTATCTGCAATTCATATCACCTCCTCATCACCAGCCCAGCATGACACAGACCTGGGGTTCTTTTTATTACCAGCCAGTCGTTACACTGACCTGGGGTTCTTGTCACCAGCCCAGTATGTCACTGACCTGGGTTTCTCCTAACATGGCATCTCATTTGTTTGGAGGGGTAGAATTTCTCGAGGCCAGTTAACATCTAAAATGGCCACCCGTCACCAGGACAGGTCAGGACGGGTGGCCATTTTAGTTAACTTCCAGCCCTGTTACTGATGACTGAACTAAGCTCTCTGGGCTGTAGACTTATTCTAAACATCTGGCTTTGTCACATAATCAACTCCATATGAACATCAGATATGTATGTCCTCATTTTCACTATATACTGATTTTCAGATGTGCACAATTGTGAATGTGGCCTCTCAGGTTAAGGGTGAAGAGAGCTGGCTTGTGTGGATGAGACACCATTTTATCAGTGGTTAAGTGACAGAAGGGGAGCAGTCAAGCATTGAATTCTAGTATAATTATCAATGCTAAGCTCCATAGCAACCTTCCTGGTGGTCACTAGTCAATGCCTGTTATCTCGATACCCAGAAAGAGAATGTTAAAGTTGCCATCAGTGGTCAATGAATGAACGTAACATTAATTATTGATGGGTGGGCGGTTTGTTATTGGTTATATAATTGCAGTTTAAGTGCATATTGATAAGATCAGGCTTACAATGTGTTTTACCAATATTCTATTAGTTTATATTCAAATGTAGATTCAGTTTCTGCCACATGAGAGAGATCAGTTTTAACTTCCTTTACTTAATGACAAGAGATTGATTCATGTGACATGTTTTATTGATGATCAACTTTGTCAGGTTGGTAAGAATTAATGTTGTGTAATGTTTTACATTGACTTCCTTTAGTTCTTATGATATAAGACTGATAGGCAGTTTGACAAGTTAACTTTGTGTGTGTAACAGAATGTGCAACTATAGCTGGGGCACAGCAGGAGAATCATCTTTTGCTGAATCATATGGACAAGCTGTTGTATGGATTCACTAATTGTGTCCTAATGGAAACCCACCAAGACTGGACCTCTTGACAGTTTATTACTGATAGTGCAACATAAGGTTGTCGAAGTTCCTTCTGATCATGTTCAAATTTATCTGTAGATATGCTTTGCTTGATAATGATATCCTGATAATTGATTTCCTTATATTGTTAAGCCTAATGAGGTCAATGCATTCAGTCTATTAAGTCAATTTATTCAGCTGATTCAACTCTGAATGCCTATATTGTGGATACATTTTTTGTAGAATTTAAGTGACCCTAGATAGGCAAGTGAACAGCAATCAAAGTTTAATAATCAACAAAACAAATTCATCTTCTGCCTAGTCCTGACCTTAACAAATCCTTCAGCACGTTGCCTGCAGATGCTGCTGGTTTTTTTTCATTTTGTAACTACATGATATTATGTGGCAAACTGAATAAAGGTGATATATTTAAAACTTAAAGATTGTACAATCCATGTTTTAATCATGGTGTCCTGAGGGGATTTATATCATTCACACTGAAAGATGGGATTCAGTTTAATTCTCAAAATAAATCTAATGTAAGACAAGACAATGATGCTCTTTCGTGAACAGATAAAACATGTAATAACGAATGCACAATAAATCAATTGGAGGTCAGTTTGACACTTGATGAAGCAAATTGTGAATAGATACATGAACTTCTGCAGTTAGACACATCATTATTAGCTCCGGTCGTAACGGTAACATGAATTTATACCTCATACGTCTTGTAGGGCTACATCATTATATGACATGCACATACTTTGATAAGTGCCCTGTTGCCTAAACTTCTCGGCTGGTTTGCATGATTGCAGTTAAAATTTAACAATACGAAAATAAATTATTGAACTATATCATATAAGAGCGAGGACTGGGTTCATAACGCTATGTGATGCTGCCTCAACTGCTCCGCGTCATTCAGTATAAAGCTAGCTGCTCAGAACTTCCTGTCAACCCGACCGATTTGGGAGACACCCAAATAGCTTCAGTCGAAAGTTACTTGCTTTCAAATTACCATATCTTATTTGCCTTTCATTTACTATATATAAACACTTTTTCTTTCATTTAATTGGAACTGATTTAAGATTATCACCTTGTTGTTTTTGTTGCACCAAATTTTAGCGGATTTGGCAACTTTGGCCATGTGCGGCAAGACTGTCGCCATATCGCACGGAGATAAATAGTGACAGCTGTTTGGACTCTCACGATTCAAGGGACGAGGGATGTTGTCGAACATCGTTGACAGACAGATTACAGTGTTCAGAGTGGTTAAATAACATTAATCCGCCCAAAGTAATCGATATGTATAATAGTTACAGCAATAACTTCAATGATGGCAGTATCCATGAATCAGAATATAAATACGTTAAAATATATGACCAACGTGCATTTGGAATCGTCCGTGCTCCAATATTAGAGACGACAATCTTCAGAATGTTAAGTATCACTAATTCTTGTTAAAACTCGCAGTACCTAAGTATAAACTTGTATCCAAATTAATAACGGGTACGTTGAAGAACTCCCTTCGGTAAAATAGGTGACTTAAATGCATATTAACTCTGTTCTCCACCTGCCGCTCGGCAAGGTTCGGAACTTTTCGGAGCAAGACTCCGTCAGCATTCCGTGGAATCGCGCCGATAATTTAACTTCACTTTTTTCTTCATGGCTCGTTGAATATTGTGAATGTACAGTTTGAATTATGTATAAACAACGAGAAATCGAAAAAAGTTTCTTTCGGTTCCCGAAAAATCTAAAAACGCGCAATACTTTGTGTAAGCTTGTCTGTAGGAATTTAATTTAAGTCGTTTATTGTTTCATAGACCTTCTAAGCTTTGTAACCCAAGGTTGTATAAACGATGGTCTGTCAGTAGTAGGTTGGTTGGGATAATAATGGTTGGTAATATCGGAAGGCAAAAAGGGCTGGTCGGCTCATTTGTTTATTTTAATCGCCAATATGGTTGGATATATAAAATGGCCATAATGGTTGGTTATATAAAATGGTCAAAATGGTTGGTTTTATAGAAAAGTTCAAATATGGTTGGTTTTTTGCATGACAAAACTATCACGACTATTTTGGTACAACCATTTTGGCCTATAATTTTCATAATCTTCTAAAATAAGTTTTGAATGAAGATATTAACTGAAAGCTGTACAAGGCAAATGTATAATGTTTTGCATCCGCGATATCACATAATTTGAGCTCCAAAGAGCGAAATAATCGAATGACCCAAAATGACAGCTCATATACCGTGAAATATTGCGGACTTTCATTAAACTTAATGAAGCGATGTTAATCAAAGTAACGAAGACGATAGACCAAATATTGAATGTCTATATTGGGACCTGATCCAATATTATCGCCAGGAATACTGGCCAAGGTGTGCTCGTTCAGGTAGCAGTTTCCATTAGTTAACCATTCAGTAGTCTGACATAAGATCAGTGTCGTGGTTCTACAGAGCTCCCAACAATCATTCTTGCTGATGACATTGCGTACGATGTGGTCGTCGTAACCAATAAGGTGCGAATTCGGCAAAATCTCTCTTTCCCAAACACCTGTAACATCCACAGACGAGCGTGAATATCGTCCCTCTTTTTCCTAATAGCGCATGAACTAAAACACGCAGCTTGTGAAATAGTTTGAATATGTTCATAGCTACTCACCGGCATACATGTATATGTAATAGTCGTAATCAGTTCCCCCAATTCTCTCCTTTACAGTTGAACTGTTCTGGACGTCACATGCGTAGTTTCTTGAATCTACTTGGTAGTAGTACACAGCTGTTTCACACCAAGTATTCTGGAGACAGCTGTGCGCATTGCGACTTACTCCTAACGTAAACATGGTACACAGTGTCCGCCAACACTGACACACCGTGTTTAATTCGAAACGACAAGTATCTCTTGTCTGCGTATCCTGTACTTGTTGCGTAGGTAAGAAGATAAACTGTACAGATGCTGAGCCAAGACATCGCGATTTGACGATAGCGTATGTGTGCTTTACTTCGGTGGTAACGCTTATGACCTATCTGAGTAGAGCTGCGCGATTACCATTGCACCATCGAATTCCTTGAGTTAAATAGGAGCGTCACGTGAGCCAAGCGTGAAGGTTTTTCAGAGGCTTATACACACAAAACACTTCCATACAACAAGGATAGCATTATTTATTTTCTACCAGAAAAAGTAAGAAATGATATGCAACAAAAGCTTTGATCGTAGATTTACTATCTTCATTGACCGTATCGGCGTCTATGAATATTGTACATATCAACAATGGTATTGCGCTGAAGGGCTCCATTGTTTGCAACTTGCTGTTACGAATAGGGATGAATGATTCATGCTTGCTACTATACTTTGTCAATTGTTTGACAAATTATGTTGATCTGCTATTCCAACATGCAGCATCCTTTATTATTTCTTTTTTCAACATTTATTGCCTTCTTATTTCCTGAGATAATTTCATGCTTAAGGCTAATTAAATGGCGATACAAAAAAAGGAAATTATGTACATTAGCAATCAAATCGCATGAGCGCGTTACTTCCGGCGGCGGTATGATGGTACTGCAAAAGGTATATTGCTCCCTTTCTGCACTCCTTCCGTGTAAAATAACCATTCATGTTGAAAATATCTTACTCTATAAGTGGTCATTACTTGCTGACCGAACCGGCAGAGGCCCCAAACTCCTGTCTGTTTATCTTACGGGTCATTATTTTTTAACTTAGAATTGACGGTCAGTAGACCAGCTTTGTCAATAGAGACTACTACCATAATGAAGGAATGAACACCAACAGAGGCTGTGCCATTGTTGCCATTT
>CM067355.1:14412940-14537595 GCA_034190875.2 Urechis unicinctus
TCTTTTAATGTGAGAAATTAAACCGGAGGAATTATAATACGAACGACCACAACAAATAACAAAAAAATTAACAACACGAAATAAATGAAATTAATAATAACAGTAACCCCTCCACGATTTCAGAACATTTGGCTTTTTTTCATATTGTCCTTTTGGATTTCTGTTTTTTGAAGAAAAAAAAATTGGCTCTTTTTTTCTTCGAAAGACGCTTTTTAAAAACTGTCGCTGTTGGGCGTTGTTTGCCGGGTCTATAACATCTGAAAGGGTGAATCCATCCAAGATACTTGGATTCATAAGGACTTTTCTATAGATTTTAGACCATACAATTCTCAAATATTATACATAATTCAATTCATATAATTCAATTAATACTAATGGGTTTAATTTTTAGTTAGTTTTAACCCTTGACTCCTTCTTATCCTTTCGTACTCGTATATACCCCTCCTTAAGTAGGCACCATGTAACACATGAGTGTTGGTGTGCCGTTAAACCCTATACTTACCTTACCTTCCATTGCGACAGCCGGCTGTTGTGGGTTCATTGGCGGTGCAATGTATTATAATATAGAAGAGAGAATCAGACAAGAACAATAGATATCATTAGAAATGTTTACAAAACGCCTCCGATAACAGAAGCAGGGAGGGGCTTATAAATTTGCTTGACATGTTGTTACTGTTACGCAATATCCTGTAGCCATTTGTACGTGGTTTGCACTTTGTAATCAGTGCTTTATATTTGTGCTGCGCCCGTGTCATCATGATACTTGAGGGCCCAGAGTCGTGGGGCTCAGAAATAATTTGCCCTTACCAAAGTTGAGTACCCCCCTGTGGGTGCGGGGGTAGAATCGGCCCACTGTATCCTCCTGCGTGTCGTTAGAGGCGACTAATAGGAGGCAACCTGTTGGCCGTGGGTTGCGACTTGTGTCGGTGGACAATGGGATCCTGGTGGTTGAGTGGAGCGGTCCTTACGAGGGCTATATCTGTAACACATCACTTCTGCCCCGGATTTCACCTAGATTAGGGGCTGGCATTGACTTAAGATAATTGTTTCCATTTTTATCTTTTCCATCTCCATTTTCATCTATCCTAGAAGGCGGCTGCTTAATCAGGACAATCTTATCTATAAACCTTTCTAGGCGCCATATAACACATACGTGTTGGTGTGCCGTTAAACTCCATGACCTCCTCACTATTCTACATAATGAGTTGCATGTGCAATATTATGGTCCATGTGCTTAACCACCATGAAAATAAATTTTATGTTAATGGTAAATTCACAACTTCATCAATATTGTGGTTTCATCAGTTTTGTGGCTTTACAATATTGTGGCTTCACCAATATTGTGGCTTCACAAATACTGTGGCTTCAATAATATTGTGGCTTCATCAATATTGTAGTTTCACCAATGTTATGACTTAACCAGTGTTGTGGCTTTATCAATATTGAGGCTTCACAAATACTGTGGCATCACCAATGTTGTGGCTTCACTAGTGTTGTGTTTTCACCAATGTTGTGGCTTCACCAATTCTGTGGCTTCATCAATATTTTGGCTTCACCAGTGTTGTGGCTTCACCAGTGTTGTGGCTTTACCAATATTGAGGCTTCACAAATACTGTGGCATCACCAATGTTGTGGCTTCACCAGTGTTGTGTTTTCACCAATGTTGTGGCTTCACCAATACTGTTGCTTCATCAATATTTTGGCTTCACCAAAGTTGTGGCTTCACCAGTGTTGTGGCTTTACCATTATTGTGGCTTCGCAAATACTGTGGCATCACCAATGTGGCTTCACCAGTGTTGTGTTTTCACTAATGTTGTTGCTTCACCCATACTGTGGCTACATTAATATTTCGGCTTCAACATTGTTGCGGCGTCATCAGTGTTGTGGATTTAATGATATTGTGGCTTCATCAAAATTGTGACTTCACCAATATTGTGACTTTACCAATATTGTTGCTTTACAAATACTGTGGCATCACCAATGCTATGGCTTCATAACATTTTAGCTTCAACATTGTTGTGGCCTCACCAGTGTTATGGATTCAATGATATTGTGGCTTCATCAATATTGTGACATCAATATTGTGGCTTCACCAATACTTTGGCTTCACCAATGTTGTGGCTCTATTAATACTGTGGCTTCACCAATATTGTGACTTCATCAATATTGTGGCTTTACACATCTGTGGCTTTTCCAATACTGTGGCATCATCAATATCGTGACTTAACCAATATTGTGGCTTCACCAATTCTGTGGCTTCATCAATTTCTTGGCTTCAACAGTGTTGTGGCTTCACCAGTGTTGTGGCTTCAACATTGTTGCGGCTTCACCAGTGTTGTGGATTCAATGATATTGTGGCTTCATCAATATTGTGACATCAATATTGTGGCTTCACCAATACTGTGGCTTCACCAATGTTGTGGCTTCACCAATACTTTGGCTTCACCAATATTGTGGCTTCACTAATACTTTGGCTTCACCAATATTGTGGCTTCATCAATATTGTGGCTTTACCAATTCTGTGGCTTCTCCAATACTGTAGCTTCATCAATATTTTGGCTTCACCATGTTTTGGCTTCACCAGTGTTGTGGCCTTACCAATATTGAGGCTTCACAAATACTGTGGCTTCACCAGTGTTGTGGCTTCACCAATACTGTGGTTTCTCCAGTGTTGTGTCTCCATAAATATTTTGGCTTCACCAATGTTGTGGCTTCACAAGTGTTGTGGCTTTACCAATATTGTGGCTTTACCAATATTGTGGCTTCACAAATAATGTGGCATCACCAAAGTTGTGGCTCTACCAGTGTTTTGTTTTAACCAATATTGTGGCTTCACCCATTCTTTGGCTTCATCAATATTTTGACTTCATCAGTATTGTGGCTTCATCAATACTGTTCCTTTTCCAATAATGTGGCTTCATCAATATTTTGGCTTCACCAATGTTGTAGCTTCATCAATGTTATCCCTTCATCCAAATTTTGGCTTCACCAATGTTGTCGCGTCACCAGTGTTGTGGCTTTAGCTGTGTTGTGACTTCACAAATATTGTGGCTTCAGCAATATTAAAACTTCATCAATATTGTGGCTTCAACAATATTGTGGCTTCAACAATACTGTGGCTTCACCAATATTGTGGCTTCACCAATACTGTGGCTTCACCAATACTGTGGCTTCACCAATTTCGTGACTTCATCAATGTTGTGGCTTCATCAATGTTGTGGCTTCATCAATGTTTTGGCTTCTCTTGTTTATCATATTCCGTTGAGATATATCAATCACTGGGGCTTAAAAAGACATATTATGTCTGAATGTAATTTTTGTTAAAACCATCAGAATGACCAAAATGACCGAAACAATGAGTATTATCTGTATTTGTTGTGTGTGGGGTATGGCTTCAACAATCTGTTAATGTAGAAGTTTTTTATCAGAAGTTCTGTTTACCCAGTATGACTGTTAAGCTCCACCTGGTCCTGATTGATGGTCTTGCAGTTATGATGTATGCACCTGTGTATAGTGTCTCATTGTTGTACACCTAATCTGCTCTGTGTTTATCTGCAATTCATATCACCTCCTCATCGCCAGCCCAGCATGACACAGACCTGGGGTTCTTTTATTACCAGCCAGTCGTTACACTGACCTGGGGTTCTTGTCACCAGCCCAGTATGTCACCGACCTGGGGTTCTCCTAACATGGCATCATTTTTTTGTTTGGAGGGGTAGTATTTCTTGAGGCCAGTTAGCATGTAAAATGGCCACCCGTCACCAGGACAGGTCAGGACGGGTGGCCATTTTAGTTAACTTCCAGCCCTGTTACTGATGACTGAACTAAGCTCTCTGGGCTGTAGACTTATTCTAAACATCTGGCTTTGTCACATAATCAACTCCAGATGAACATCAGATATGTATGTCCTCATATTCACTATATACTGATTTTCAGATGTGTACAATTGTAAATGTGACCTCGGGTTAAGAGAGCTGGCTTATGTGGATGAGACACCATTTTATTAAGTGACAGAAGGAAGTGCACCATAGCCAACCCAGGGGAGCAGTCAAGCATTTAATACTAGTATATTTATCAATGCTAAGCTCCATAGCAACCTTCCTGGTTGTCACTAGTCACTGCCTGTTATCTGGATACCCAGAAAGAGAATGTTAAAGTTGCCATCAGTGGTCAATGAATGAAGATAACATTAATTATTGATGGGTGGGCGGTTTGTTATTGGTTATATAAATGCAGTGCATATTGATAATATCAGGCTTATGATGTGTTTTACCAATATTCTATTAGTTTATATTCAAATGTAGATTCAGTTTCTGCCACACGAGAGGGATTAGTTTTTACTTCCTTTACTTAATTACAAGAGATTGATTCATGTGACATGTTGTATTGATATTCAACCTTATCAGGTTGGTAAGAATTAATGTTGTGTAATGTTATACATAGACTTCCTTTAGTTCTTATGATATAAGACTGATTGGCAGTTTGACAAGTTAACTTTGTGTGTGTAACAGAATGTGCAACTATAGCTGGGGCACAGCAGGAGAATCATCTTTAGCTGAATCATATGGACAAGCTGTTGTATGGATTCACTAATTGTGTCCTAATGGAAACCCACCAAGACTGGCCCGAAAGTTATTACTGATAGTGCAACATAAGACGCTGTTGTCAAAGTTCCTGCTGATCATGTTCTAATTTATCTGTAGATATGCTTTGCTTGATAATGATATCCTGATAATTGATTTCCTTATATTGTTAACCCTTATGAGGTCAATACATTCAGTCCATTAAGTCAATTTATTCAGCTGAATCAACTCTGAATGCCATTATTGTGGATACATTTTTTGTAGAATTTAAGTGACCCTAGATAGGCAAGTGAACAGCAATCAAAGTTTAATCATCAACAAATTAAATTCATCCTCTGCCTACTCCTGACCTTAAGAAATCCTTCAGCACATTGCCTGCAGATGCTGCTGTTTTTTTCCATTTTGTTACTACATGTTATTATGTGGCAAACTGAATAAAGGTGATATATTTAAAGCTTAAAGATTGTTTAATCCATGTTTTAATCATGGTGTCCTGAGGGGATTTATATCGTTCACACTAAAAGATGGAATTCAGTTTAATTCTCAAAATAAATATAATGTAAGGCAAGACAATGATGCTCTTTCATGAACAGATAAAACATGTAATAAAGAATGCACAATTAATCAATTGGAGGTCAGTTTGACACTTGATGAAGCAAATTGTGAATAGATGCATGAACATATGCAATTGGACACATCATTATATTGAACCATATAATATAAGAGCGAGGAATGGGTTCATAACGCTATGTGATGCTGCCTCCACTGGTCCGTGTCATTCCGTGTATAGCTAGCTAGCTGATCAGAACTTCACAGAAGCCTGTCAACGCGACCGATTTGGGAAACACCCAAATAGCTTCAGTCGAAAGTCATGTTCTCTCAAATATTACACCTTGTTGTTTTGTTGCACCAAATTTAAGCGGATTTTGCAACTTTGGCCAAGTGCGGCAAAACTGTCGCCATGTCGCACGGAGATAAATAGTGACAGCTGTTTGGACTCAAGATTCAAGGGACGAGGGATGTTGTCCGACATCGTTGACAGACAGATTACAGTGTTCAGAGTTGTTAAATAACATTAATCTGCCCAGAGCAAACGAAATGTATAATAGTTACAGCAATTACCTTAATGATGGCAGTTTAATTATCCATGAATCAGAATATAAATACGTTAAAATATATGACCTACGTGCATTTTTGACTTGGAATCGTCCGTGCTCCAATATTAGAGACGGCAATCTTCAGAATGTTAGGTATCACTAATTCTTGTTAAAACTCGCAGTACCTAAGTATAAACTTGTATCCAAATTAATAACGGATACGTTGAAGAACTCCCTTCCGTAAATGTCACTTTAATGCATATTTACTCCGTTCTCCACCTGCCGCTCGGCAAGGTTCGGAACTTTTCGGAGCAAGACATTGCGTCAGCATTTCGTGTAATCGCGCCGATAATTTAACTTCACTTTTTTCTTCATGTCTCGTTGAATATTGTGAATGTACAGTTCGAATTATGTATAAACGATGAGAAATGGGAAAAAGTTTCTTACGGTTCCCGAAAGACCTAAAAACGCGCAATACTTTGTGTAAGCTTGTTTGTAGGAATTTAATTTAAGTCGTTTATGGTTTCATAGACCTTCTAGGCTTTGTAACCCAAGGTTGTATAAACGATGGTCTGTCAGTAGTAGGTTGGTTGGGATAATAATGGTTGGTAATATCGGAAGGCAAAAAGGGCTGGTCGGCTCATTTGTTTATTTTAATCACCAATATGGTTGGTTATATAAAATGGCCATAATGGTTGGTTATATAAAAAGGCCAAAATGGTTGGTTTTATAGAAAAGTTCCAAAATGGTTGGTTTTTTGCATGACAAAACTATCGCGACTATTTTGGTACAACCATTTTGGCCTTCAATTTTCATAATCTTCTAAAATAAGTTTTGAATGAAGATATTAACTGAAAGCTGCACGAGGCAGATGTATAATACATAATTTGAGCTCCAAAAAGCGAAATAATCGAATGAACCAAAATGGTCGGTTTTGTCGATATTGTCCAAAATGGTTGCAATTGTAAGTGTATATATATATATATATATATATATATATATATATATATATATATATACAATAGGTGATGTTAAATAGGAGGAGGGGGTCGACAGTTTGCAACGACGGGTAGCAGGGCGATTACCCCGGTAACCCTAATTTGTCCGGTAACGTCCAGGTTAAGGAACGTGCACCTGCATAAAATGAACCCACCAACAAGAGTTAAATATTCATGGTTGTTAATTGGCCCGATGGAGTCTTCGAGTTTTGGTAGTAGACCAGAGATAGTCCTCGTCGTTGAATGTTGTCGCTGCGGCAGTACACGGATAAAAATATAATTTAACATATATCAATTGTGAATGTTATGGTGAAGGACATGATACGGGTTCTAAGGATTGAGCCTATATAATTCCCCTCGTTCTTCAAAAGGCTGTGTTGTGAAATGTAGTTTTTACTCCCAAACTGTTGAAGAAGGCGCGAGACTGATATATAAAATAATATATCACAACAGACTGTACTCAATTAATGTATATGAACTATACGAATTATTGATAAAGCGTCTTGAGAGATGTCATCACGGTATATATATATATATATATATATATATATATATATATATATATATATATATATATATATATATATATATATATATATATATATATATATATATATATATATATATATATATATATAAAGTCAAGTGTACAATTGATAAATGACACAACCCTAGATCGAAGAGCTGCCCGAAAACAGGCCTCATCGAATTCTGATTCATGGGAACATGCGTTATCTTATTTAAAGGGGGCACGAGACTGAGAGAATGATATATTGATTGTATAAGTCTCTAATAGTCTTCTATGTTATTCGCATATATTCAACACGCTGCCACTCGACACAACCTTCACGGCTCATAGCCTAGACTTGTGTAATATCAACCCCATAATTCACACCACCCCCAGTGACAAACGTTCAAATGTAAAACAAATATCTTGTTTCTTCGACGTTTGCTTCTTTTTCTGATATAAAGTCACGTAAAGATATTTTGCGTTCTTCCATACTGCAAAATATGTATACATCCCCATCCAAATCTAACAGTTTGCTGTCAAATACAGCAGCTACAGAAGACTCAGGGTCGCATCAGATCGGCTTATGATTTTATCTAACATCTGATTATGCAGAAAGCCGTTAATAATTTTCGCTATGCTTGACGTACTTTTAATGAATAAGCTTAATGTGGAAGAAGCAACCCTCCCTTTTATTTTATTTTCTGAGCACGCCACTCCATCTTTAATTAATTACATAGCCGATTAGTAAGACACGGCATCATTTGTGGCTAAGCAGTACCGATGCTTAGCTTATGTAATTGCAAAATGGCCAAAAACATTATTGGAAGTAGGTATTGATTATTAACCGGCTCTATGTATGTTTGTATGTAGGTATGTATGTATGTATGTATGTAGGTAGGTAGGTAGGTAGGTAGGTAGGTAGGTAGGTAGGTAGGTAGGTAGGTAGGTAGGTAGGTAGGTAGGTAGGTAGGTAGGTAGGTAGGTAGGTAGGTAGGTAGGTAGGTAGGTAGGTAGGTAGGAGGGTAGGTAGGTAGGTAGGTAGGTAGGTAGGTAGGTAGGTAGGTAGGTAGGTAGGTAGGTAGGTAGGTAGGTAGGTAGGTAGGTAGGTAGGTAGGTAGGTAGGTAGGTAGGTAGGTAGGTAGGTAGGTAGGTAGGTAGGGAGGGAGGCAGGGAGGGAGGCAGGGAGGGAGGCAGGGAGGCAGGTAGGCGTTGATTGATACTACATTTGCCGGACACTTTGCATTACTGTTGTACAAATGAGATTGTGTATTGAGTGATCTTCGGCGTGTATCTTTTGTTTTTACGCCAAAACCCATAAATGCTTGACACTTTTGATTTTTGCTTATTATTCGATCTATACGGGATGTATTTTGGTGCAATCGCTAAGAAATCGGCTAGGAGCGTATCATAAAATTGCGTATCACATGTGGAAATTGCGTATCACATGTGAGCTGTTTTCCCTGCATTTGATTACATTGTAAGAATGATACGTTTCAATCTGATAGTGCTAAGCTTATGTAATTGCAAAATGGCCAAAAACATTATTGGAAGTAGGTATTGATTATTAACCGGCTCTATGTATGTATGTATGTATGTAGGTATGTAGGTAGGTAGGTAGGGAGGGAGGGAGGTAGGGAGGGAGGGAGGGAGGTAGGTAGGGAGGGAGGGAGGTAGGTAGGCAGGGAGGCAGGCAGGGAGGTAGGCAGGGAGGCAGGTAGGCGTTTATTGATACTACATTTGCCGGACACTTTGCATTACTGTTGTACAAATGAGATTGTGTATTGAGTGATCTTCGGCGTGTATCTTTTGTTTTTACGCAAAAACCCATAAATGCTTGACACTTTTGATTTTTGCTTATTATTCGATCTATACGGGATGTATTTTGGTGCAATCGCTAAGAAATCGGCTAGGAGCGTATCATAAAATTGCGTATCACATGTGGAAATTGCGTATCACATGTGAGCTGTTTTCCCTGCATTTGATTACATTGTAAGAATGATACGTTTCAATCTGATAGTGGTACCTTCCCATCGATAAGTGCAAATACTACAGCAGTGTTTCCAGTATAAGTGGGCAATTTATTTCCTATGGTCGAATCAACGAAGCTCTCAGCCATAAAAAAATGCAAAGTCGAGCTCGTTAAAAAACACATCACAAACATGGTGTTATTATTTCATCGCAAGTTTAAGTAACCGCCGTAAATGTTGTCAAATCCAATGACATGTCACAGCAAACGAAAGAAAGCGCAAACCAAACTATAATGCTTCTGTGCCTTGTTATATAGATAATAACATCATTCGTCTTTATGTTTATGCTTGGCAAGTGCCTGCTCGAACCTAACACAACTGAACATTAGCCGTATATATATATATATATGTATTAGCTTAATTTCCGCTCTTTAAGCGAGATGTTATGCTCGTTTGTCCTCATATTGTATGTCATATTGTTTCGCGTTCGCTTAAACCGTTGTTGACACATAAAGTGTAAAGCATTCATGAATGTCGTATTGCAGTATGTTTGTATTCAAACATCATGGAAGCAAATTGCAGATCTATTGAATGACTGTTAATCCTTTCCTACCATATAATATATTATTCTCTCCTGTTTCTCCCACATATGACAGGACGCTCAGCATCTGTAATTCTGCCAGTTTTAGGATTAGTATTATTTAGGCACTGATTATCTCCAATAGCCATTATCGACCCAAAGCAGCATAATCTTTGATTATGCTGTAACAGATGGCAATTGTTCGTAGTCATTATTTGCAATTATTTGCATTAAGCCACTTCGATTTTCGACTAATTGAAATGGCATTATGGATGCGATCCTTTGATTGTTTGATCATTGTCTATCATAGTCTTGCTTGAGTACTATCTCCGAAACGCAAAGTTAGCATCACAATTTATTCTTTATTTCAATACCTATAGATGTTCAATTAAAAAATACACATTGTTTTTTTCAAAAGAGTGTGCTGTCACAGACTACCGATAAATGTGCGGCAAGTGATGTTATAACATTGTGATATAGCAAGTTGCCATTGTGAACGCCATTTACAGTAATCAATGAGGACAGCTAGTACTCAACTGATATAATTAAATACTGCAATTGATCAGCCTTGAACAACACCCATTAATACATCTATTGCACTGTGAGTGCTAGTATGATTTCTTACAGAAGGTAGACATGGCTCGTCAGCGCACTAAGTTTGTAATACATTCAACTTCGACGTTAAAACAAGACGACACAAAACCACCTACGATGTCACTGATTGTCAAACGAATAGTTCAACAAACTGCATGCCATGCACCTTTAGGGCAGGTCTCTGTCCCGATAGGTGTCGTCACGTTACCACTTATAACGCCGAAATGGTTAATGGAGGGTTAATATTAATCCATATTTATCGTTAAGAAAAGTGTTTGGAAAGCAGATAATTTACGATCAAGTGTTGTATGATAGATGTGCAGTAAATGCAAATAGGCAATGAAAGAGTGAAAGTGAACGACAAATTTGTATGTCTCTATCAAGTATGGACCTGACTCACGAAACGGTGATCACGGCAAGAACAGCAAATCACATTAATATTTCACCGTCAATTCAAGTTTTTTCTCGATTATTTAACAGGATGTGAATAAGAAGCCAAACAAATGATCGACTCAACTGAAAACTTTTAATAGCAAAATTAATTAGTCTCGTTCATCTCAGTAATTTGATATGCAGGTAAACAAACTATATATAAACTTATCACCAATCATGTAAACACTCGCCATGCATGATGCAAGATGCCCATAATGCAGAAATGAGCGCGGCATTAGAGTGATGTTACTACAGATAATGACTTGGCATAAAAATCATACATGCTCACTCTTTTTTTGAGGGGCTCTTTGCACTGTGTCACATCCCATATGTTGTACATGTGGTACTTTGTGAACCTCTTTGTGAGTCTTATATCCGATGTGCGGTTCCATTAGCAATAAACTCGATGTAGACCAGAAAACACGATGACATTCACCATACATCCTTCCCGAATTGGGTCCGCAGTGATACATTATACCGATATACGACATTTCCCTTTCTGAAAATGCAAGATGCTAGGAACATCATCCGTCTTCATTAATTTCCACAGTAGACTAGCTGGTGTCAATGAAGGGGAAAAACTTCATTCGGCATGGCATATGAATTAATACCATTGCCAATGAAAGCACGTTTATATGAGCGACGCTAAAGTGGATATGCTAAAACTTACGCACAGTGCGCATATACCACCTTCTCGGCCCCCAATTTACTTTATACGCGACTCCGGACGTAGTATGTGACGTTGTATAATGCAAAAGAGAGCACAACGTGTACAACTTTTATGCAATTCAAAGGTACGAAATCAGGTGAGGATTGTTTCAAATAATTAATCTAAACGTCAAAGGCAGTCTATCAGAAACAAAACAATCAAACGATACCTTTCAACATAAAATATGTTGACTACATCAAGCTTTCTTTTTATTTGCAGGGGTTACAAGTAACACTGGAGAAAAAATTTCTGATATTTAACAATTGTCACTCGTTTGCTCAATAATGATACTTAGTGCACCGATCATTGTGAATCATGTTTTGATTTGCTAAAACGTCGGGCCTGAAAGCTGCCTGCATAGTGACTTTAGCAAAAGTGTTGTAGTTTCAGCAACATGCTTGATCTATAATATAGAAAACGTGAATCAATATGTATATTTGCATACAATTGCTCAAGGCAATATCGCAAACTTTACAAACGACGCAAATCGATAAATACCGCTAACTAAGTGGTTCCATGGGCGTCTTCATTCTGCAGACCTCATAATGGCAAATAATCGTAGTACGTTGCAATGATCTATTGAAGTACGGTAATCATTGCAATATCAACATGCTACTTAGTTATTTGGCATTGAACAGCTTTATGTGAGGGCGACAGTAAATACCTCATTCATGTCCCCCAACAATCTGTACAAATTGATACATTTTCTTTGCCTCATTCAATCGGTCCAAGCTCGCTTATTATCAATAATGTGTATTCTGACCGACGCTTGATGCGTAGACGTCTGTACAGTACAACTTTGGTTGATTCCTTACGCGCCCGTCTAGAGTCTGTTGATGATATAACAGTCATCCGCCGTATTATCTACTATTGCTTTACACTTCACATCAGACCAAATTGCATAATGTTTTATTATTCTTTTTCAACTGCGTTAAGCACCAGCAAAGTAATATATGCGTTCCAATCCATAGGCGTAAAGAACCAGTGGGTAAAAGGGGTTAGCTTCCCATTTGGAGATATAAAGAGTCCCCTAGAGAGATGATAACAAGTTTATAGATAGTTACGTACATCAATGAGTGGGCAAATCAAGCAGGTTTAATGGCAAATACTTTGCATATTTACTCCGAATGCACTTACTACCATTCGCCCCATGTGCATTGTTCACAAGGAAACCAACGCGCAATTGCAATACATCTCCATGTTTCTTAATTAAGTGCATTATAGCCAAATTGGTCAAGCAACTTATAAGTCGCGGTTTTAATATCAGTGATTCACTTGAATGGCTTTAGATAGAGGAGTATGTTATTATGTATTGATACATTAAGGTTACTTTACTCCCTGTTGCGAATATAACAGTTTGAGAGTGTCACAGTAACTGATAATATTAATTGAAATTATTATTTGACTTTTGGACAGGCCCATTTATTACATGTCTAGTGATAGGTTGTTAAGTGCATCGTTACTCCTTTTCATATAAAGAATGAACGCAATAGCTCGGCCAAAGGTCCAGAGTGCAGAGACTGCTCCAAAATAGTAGTATGCGCCGCAGTGACATAATAACCTGGCGAATCGTGCGTCGTGTTAGGTTAATTGTCCAAGAGGGCTAAGGGTATTTTTTAATTCACTTATTTGAGTAGCAAAATATTTATTATCCATATTCGCATGCGCAGTTTGTGCTGGAAATTGTACTTCCATATGATATGACAATATGACAAAAAGCCCTGATGGTGTTTATTTTTGCCAAATTGCTACGCCAAAAAATCCCAGTTTCCATGGTTCTACTGAGACAACGTCATTCGCAGAGTTTTATATATTTAACCTATGTTGTACCATTCAAGAGTAATATATTATGCTAAATAGCCTGGGTGATTGATCAGTTGTTCAGAAAATGCCGACTTTCTATGATAAAGATGGGATAAAATGATTTAAACAATTTGAGAAGTAAACATATAGAATCGACCGTAAAATGTTTAATTGAGCAACCGGTTTATGTGCTACTTCTCATCAATAAAAGCCGCTTCAAATGCTTGACATAACTCTCCTTAACGCAATCTTACCATGGGTAATACGCTTCATGTTCTGGTTCATCCACGTACATTTTGTTCCGTGACAAAAAAAACTCCAAAAACCAGATGTCCTTGATTTTAACCCAGATTCGAGCCTGTCCAAATCGCAAGCGCGTTCTCTACTGCACGCTTGTTTCTTTTAAACGTATATCTTAAGAGATGTTGTGTACAATGTGCTGTACTGCTTTCTGAATGGCCCTTATTGAACAGCACACTTAAACGCTGATCTATTGCGTCAGCTGCTTAATCATGGGTAAGTAGAAAAAGTGTATGTTTTGTTGTATTTAACGATAGCAATACGTTACGATCGACACTCAAGTGCTATGGTTTAGGCTGTGTTCAATATTGCTTCTAATCAAAAGAGACACCAGCAGAATTGAAAACAGTTAATTTGTATTGACACAAATTCCACAGCAAAGCACTAAGATCGTGTAAAACGCTAACGGAACGTCTATTGGGCCAATACGCCGTTTTAATGTTTAAAGTAACGAACCCATGAATGCTGATAATTCGTTCCAATGGGGATGCATGGTTAGACTAGCTATTAGTAAAGCATTAAAACGTAGTGATTTTTCACACGAAGATATTATCATATTGGTATTTATGCCTAATGATTGTAAAATATTTAGTTGAATCGTTGACTGTGATACTCAAATCGTGAGACAAAATATTATTTCTAAGCGTGCGATAAAACTCATTTTAAACGCTTACACTGCCCATCGCAGGCATCCACCTGTTTGATTGTTTCTCGAGCTATATATATTCACTGCCGTTGATGAAACGGAGCAGTGTACTACTTTGTCTAACATTTGCAAAGTCAAGCAGGCGTTTTATTTTAAAGACCTTAGTATATTGGTGCTGTCAAAGAGGGTAGACATGGTCTGATTGCGCTGCAGAAAAGATCACGAGGTGTTTCTAATAAGTGGTATAATAACGTTCCGTTATCACTTGTCCCATCCCCTTCCCGTCGTTGTTAGCTATGTTACCTTTTTAGCCCACAGGTGGTGGGCTCGATTCGAAGAAGTAAAAACCCGACTGATTCCTCGACACCTGGATAATCACGTTAAATGGCAGTAATATCTCCAACAAGCTAACCCAGTGACTCAGTGGCATCACGCAGGTGCAATTATTTTGCGAGACTATAGCATAGATGATGAAAGATGTCATCTTGTCTCTGTTATTTGACTGAAGCACAAACTGTGAGATGCACTGTGCCAGCATGCCTCTGATGCATGCCAAATTGCCAGGAGTTATTGCGAGTTGTCCAAACGACACCGTGAAACGAATTTTCAAATGTCTCGATTCTACTAATTCTGTTTATATACGATCAAAGCTCGTGGGAGCACATATGAAAGATCAGATAGATGTTTGATGTGTTTAATGAACATATTGCACTTTTAATAAAATGCACTGTAAATGTTTATGGTGAGCTCTGACACAAGTTACGTAAGGTAAATTCCAATGTATCATAAGTTCTGAAAGTACTGAGAGTATAATTAAATACAACGTGAAACTGCTCCACTCACCATTGCTAACCATCATTGTCGAACTTACGTACCTGTGGTGTACCTCAAACAAAATGCTCAGCATATGATGCATGCTATCAGAATAAACAATATTCGAGAGCTTCCATAACAAAGCCTCACTTTCATTAGTTAAGCAAAGATCGAATATGTAATTGTCGCAATCAATATTTACTATGTTTTTATCGCCATTATGGTAAGATAAAGACAGCCAAGTGTACCTCACGGGTAAAAAAGCAGTTGGCACCCTGTGCAGGAACTCATTGGAACAACCTATCAATGCCACGTCCGTGATATCCAACTACAAAAGAGATGCTTGCTGCATTAAACTCAACTACGCAGCGTCATCTACTATAAAGAAAAGCTTCCGTTGACGGATGCCACAGGGCTTATCTCATTTCCAACACAATAGTGTAAAAAGCTTCAGTAATATGAGTTTTATGGTAAAACCGTTTTTGATTAATACAACAGTAGCTTCATAGAAAGTCCCAATCCTATTTCACAGCAAAGGATAGGACTACAAAACCAGCATGTCTCTTGGAGACGTCGTGACATTCCGCCACGTTTGATTAAAAAACGGCCGATATAATTGGACAGCTGGCGCAACCGGACTTAATCAGCAAGAAGCAGGTTTATGATAGAGCACATTTAATAACTTTTATTTACAAGCGCCTAATAACGTGTAATATTGAGCTTTCTCATTCGATGTCTTGTAAAATAAACAGTGTGGGAATGCATTGAATGATTTAACGCCTTTCATCGTATTAGAACTATCAAAAGGCACGAACAATCACCAAGCAAAATCGATAGTTAAATCAAATTTATGTGGAATATTGTTTAAAATCAAGGGTTGGAATTGTGACAGTACGTCAAAGCATTCATCAATATATCTTAATTCGCTTTCCATTTCATCATTTAATATGAAACAGCCTAACTGCTTTCATGAATGGAGGGTCCGAACAGCGGAAATAGTCTTTAATTCCGGTTAGCTATCACAATGACGATGAACAAGATGAGGCTAGCAGTTACTGCTAATAGCGGGTATAATAACAGTGGCAGGCCAAGATTGCCGGAGGTGATAAAGATAAGTTGTATTTGCTACCGACAATGTGTCCAAAACAATCATGATGGACGGTAATATGTGGTTATTAGTAACGACATCAATCATTCCGCCTTCATTGCACCACGGGTCTGTTTGTTTTGATAACTACTTTTCCATTACTAGTGTAATGTACTTTATATAGAGTTTTGTTCCAAGCATTGTACTGATTACGAGTTGATTATGTCCTTAATTGGATGCGGCAGGAAGCCATTGTGTTCGTCCACAACCACCTGGTACATAGGTAACGCACCAGCTGCTAACTCACCTTCGTGAATGCCTATCATAACAGCTTTCTTGTTGTTATAATCGCTGTTCAATCCTGGTAAATGTACGCGAAGGAAGAAGCAGTCTTCGCTGACGGTATTTGGTGGAGCTTAACCCAACAAAGGAAACCACAGGGACAGTTTCCGCTTGCATACAGCGCCATACTCGGAGACACCGAGCGCGCCGAGCCAGTCCTCGGCGTGCAGCTAAGGTGGATTGTATCGCTATTCTTCTACAAGAAGTTTGGCGTATGACATTCAACAAAACTCAGCAGCAACGCCATTGAATTTGTTCGCGGATTTCCCTGTGATCGTGGCAGTAATTGACAGCGCTATCATGCTTTCGATTGCTTCTATTGCTCCACTGACTAAGAATTCCTATATCTGTTGATTATCAAAAGATTGGATGTTGACCATGAGATGTTCCGCCAGCGAGTGTTTAAGCTCTATGAGTCTCGTGAATTGGGTACGACATCTTAGTCTCACGCACACATCCACGATTTAAGGCCAGGATACACTATGCCCTGCATGGATATTTCGTTATTTACGCAGACCCATACCAATACCATCGAATTAATGACGGCACTGGTCTTTGCAATTCCATATCGATAAAACTCAACGAATTCAAAGGTCAGATGTTGGTCGTCACAAGCAATAGTGGTGATTAATGGAAAGAAAAGTTCCCATATAATCGAGCCCTGTTTCAGAAAGTTCATGTTTGTACAACATAACGAAGTATTCGGAAAGGGTCTCCCTACCATGAGCGGACGGGGCATAAGGGAGGCAAATTAAAGTGGCGGGATTTATAACAGTAAAAAGCGTCCGTTGCAACGTTATCAAACATAGCTGATGCAGTATGTTATAGACGCTAATTTCGCGTGTGGCAATTCGCTTCTACGTCAACAATCGAGGTCCACGAATTCGTGGGTAACGTGGCTAACAAACGATGACTCAAAATCGCTCAAGTGTACATTCAGATTAGCGGAAGCCGCAGGATCGACTTTAGACTTCCTTACTCGCTGCCTGATATTACTGATGTAAACTCTGTAAGTGGATGACCGCTAAAGGACAAAGTGTGTTACATAAACGGTTAAACGGGCAGCACCTGGAACATTAAAAAAGGGATGGCCATCCATCCCTCCAACATGGGGTCAAGAGGGTTCAATGATCGCCGTAGACGGAGGGGGGGCCAAGAGGCATGGTGACATAAGATATTGAAGTGGTCGGAAAGGGCATGACGGATATCGACGGTTTGCTCGAGGGTCGGCAACAAGGTGAAGGATTACCCTTGGACAAACTGTAATCTGTTATTATCGGACACTTGGCACAATGGTCGTGAACGAAAATGTTATTGCTGAGTGTGCCGTTAAAGTTAACTCATCCGTAATGACTACACTTCCCTCTGCGAACATTTATTATCTCAATAGGTCCTCAGGCAATAGCCCAGACAATAGTCTACTGTCACTAGTGATATGGCGGATTGATATAATAAATCTTGACGAATTGTTTTCAACCATTTCTTTTGGTTGCTACGCTTTGTCTTGACCATGTGATATCAAGCTAGCGTTGGTTTTTTACGGACATATGTTTACAGCAAAGATCGAATATAGTGTTATAGCAGTCAATATTTACTTTGTTGTATGTCACAACTATAGTTAGATAATGCCAACCAGGTTTATCTCACCGGTGATAAAACTCCGTTGGTCGGAATTCTTAAGAAACAACCTATCAATCCCACGTAGGTGATGTCCAGACACAAAATAGATGCTTGTTGCATTTAACTCAACCATGTTAAGTCATCTATTATAGGGCAAGCCTTGTGCTCGAGGGACGCCAAAGGGCATATTTCATTTCCAACCCACTTGCATATCACATGCTTCATCAATGAAAACCGGCATAAAAAGCTTCAGTAATATGCGTTTTATGGTAAAACTACATTCGATTAATAAAACAGTAGCTTCATAGAAAGTCACAATCCCATTTCACAGCAAAGAATAGGTCTACGACAGCCTTGTAGACGTCGTAACATTCCGACAAGTTTGTTTTGACCGAAGCCGTCAGATATGATTTGACAACTGGGGGAAGCGGATTAAGACTGCAAGAAGCAGGTTTATGATGAAGGAAATTGGAGAGCTCATTAGAAAACTTGCATTTTCAAGCACCTAATGACGTGTAAAAATTGCGCTTTTGATTTCGATGTCTTGTAAAAAGAAACACTGTTGGTATGCATTGAGTGATTAAACGCATAAAAACTATCAAAAGGCTCATTTTATGAACACTTGTAATGTGTAGTTATCGCAGTCAATATTTACCGTGTAAACTCGCCGTCATGAATGCCAGCCATAACAGCTTTCGTGTTGCTAAAATTGCGGCTCACTGCGGACGCATGTACGCTATGTAAGAGGCGTTATTTAGTGAAGCTTAACCAAATAAAGACAGTCACAGTGTCAGTTCTTGCTTGCATACAGCGGCAAACTGGGAGGTGTCTAGCGAACTGGTCCAGTCCTAGGCGTGCACTCAGGTTTGGCACATGGTATACCGAGAAACTCAGAAGCATCGTCATTAAGTGTATTCGCCGACTTATCTGTGATTGTGTCTGTAATTGGTCGCGTCACCATGACTTAGATTGCTTCGTTAGCACCGATTGCTGCCACTACGAATGCATTTATCAGTTGATTACCTAGTAATATGATGTTGGGCATTAAATTAACTTGCAACGTTCTGAGTATTAAAAGGGAATAGTGGCAATTAACGTCAATCAATGAACCATTTAATGGGGGAATGAGCAGCATCGGTAGCTTGTAATTACCGAAAATATCGAATCGCGGTTGCATTCAATAATACACTTCATTATTCTATTTGTCATTGCGCATTCATTTGGCCAGATAACCGCCTAATCATCATCGTGAAATATACGAAACGAACCTGCATATCGTACGTATGTAAAACGTTTAACACAACTAGTCCCTTTGCACCATTCCAGTGAATGTCTGGACCAAATATAAATGCACAACGCTTGATATGCGCTGATAATCATATGCAAATGACTAAGTTGCAGTAGATATTCATCACTACCAAAATCATCATGATACCATGCAATGATAGCATACCTTAGAATATAATCATAGTGTCAAATCATAATGAGGTTGCAATGAGCTTATTTAGCACGTGATACTATACTTCCATTAAGTTTCAGTTAAAATAACTATATGTAGGCTTACTTGAGGCATCATCTCGCTCTGTATTTTATACGTACACAGCTGAAATCATTTAATCTCTATGAATGCAACATAACAAATGACCTGAATGTTATTGCTGAGTGTGCCGTTAAAGTTCATCCGTAATGACTACACTTCCCTCTGCGAACATTTATTATCTCAATAGGTCCTCAGGCAATAGACTCAGACAATAGTCTACTGTCACTAGTGATATGGCGGATTGATATAATAAATCTTGACGAATTGTTTTCAACCATTTCTTTTGGTTGCTACGCTTTGTCTTGACCATGTGATATCAAGCTAGCGTTGGTTTTTTACGTACATATGTTTACAGCAAAGATCGAATATAGTGTTATAGCAGTCAATATTTACTTTGTTGTATGTCACAACTATAGTTAGATAACTAGTCCCTTTGCACCATTCCAGTGAATGTCTGGACCAAATATAAATGCACAACGCTTGATATGCGCTGATAATCATATGCAAATGACTAAGTTGCAGTAGATATTCATCACTACCAAAATCCTGCCATACATAGGAAACGCAGAAAACATTGAAAAATAATATCGTAGAGAATGATCCCACGCTACAGGATCAAACTCATTCTGTCAGCTACGTAATTAATGCCTAGTATATGTTTCCGAAGCTTTTGGCTTTAGCACGCTTCCGGAAAATATATTCTGAGCATTGGTGTTCAATAAAATATGATGATATATTTCGCAAATAAATTTCATCGTATAATATGCTTGTAACTGGGTCATTATAATACCCTATATAACTATTTACCTGACAAAGTGGCTTATTCAACAACATTTCGTTTGGCCTTTGGCGCATTAGACACTGATCTACATCGGGATGATTATCCCGTATTGTTTCATACACAGTGTACGGTGTGGAAAGTGCGACGTATTATAGCACACAAATGTGAAGCTCACGTTAGTGGGAATCAACGAGGCACAATGGTACATTTCATGCATCTCAAAGTTCGTGGTACATTATTGAAATGATAATTTTCCCCTATGCAACTATTTTGGACTAATCTTGTTCATACCGATACTAGGTGAATAATTATAAATATAAAAACTGTCGCAATGTTGTCTTGCATTCACCAGATGGTGATTAGTCAACGTTGCTGATTTGAGTCACTACCACCATTCCTGAATGCCCACATTGTTGATTGCTTACATGCATGATTAGCCATAGTTTTGCGTCCATGCTGTATCAATGACAATTAGTGTGGAAAGATTCAGTATTTTGAGTTTTATGGTAAAACCTCATTCGATTGATAAAGCAAGAGCTTCAAAGAAAGTCACAATCCGGCAAATCTAATTGCACAGCGAAATTAAGACTACAAAATCAACATGTCGCTTGGAGACTTCTTGACGTTCCAACAAGTATGTTTTGATTGAAGCCGCCGGGTATAATTAATCAGCTAATGTTTGCAGATTGAGACTGCGAGAAACAGGTTTAAGATAGGGGAAATTGGAGAGGTCGTTTACACTTTAATTCCCTAATTACGAGTTATCACTTGATGTAACGGAAAGAAGACTGCTAGCATTCATCGATTTCACGCCTCGAATGACATTAGAACTATCAAAAGGCTCATTCAAAAGCACACAGGTAATTAGCAAGCAACAGCGATAGTTCATCAAATGAAACAAAACTTAAGTTTTCGTCGTATATTTTTCACAATCAAGGTTTAAAATATTGCCATCACGTCAAAGCATACATCGATATATCTTTACAGCTTCAATGACAGGCATACTAATTCAAACTGGGCCGCTTCATATCAATATGCATATATGATGTCATGGTTGTATGATCCGAACAGCAGAAGTAGGCCTCATTTCCGGTTAGCAACTGCTACCACGATGAACAAGAGGAGGCTGACGGTTACGAGAATCAACATGAACAGAGCTCCTTCCGCCTAAACAAAATGAGATGCAGAATTAGACCCGGTCGTTATTCATCGTCAAGGGACAGGACAGGGCTTGAATGATAAACACATGCCCCAAACCCCCTCAAAAACATATGACCACCCCCCCCCCCCCCCCCCACCTCCCGAGTCTGAGATCAGTCGATGTAGCTAATGGAGAGCGGATTGATTTGAGAAAATAATTGTGACATTTGGGTATATCGTCACTCTCATTACAGAGGTGATACGGCCACGGTGATGGATTCGTTTGATTCTGAGGCACGAACAGCTCTTCTAAAGTGTAAGCGCTAACTAGACAAAAATCCACTGACTAGACCGGGCTGTGAACCCAGCGCCGCCCGGAGCAAGGATCAGCATGATATTATTGAACCACGTGGTTGGGTGCAACACTTGTGAGATATATAGCCGCCATTTAATCTGATAATCAAGGGTGGAGGGATCAGTCAGGTTTTCAAGCCTTCGGATCAAATCCACAACCTTTGGGTTGAATTGCAACGCAGCTAACCTGTGCAACAAGGGAATTGGCTAAGCGATAAAGAAAGGATGTTTTACAGCGTAGCAGTAGTCTTGCATAATATATAAGAAATGCCATCTGATCTTTTTTGCAGTGCAATGAGGCTGCCTGTGACACCGCCAGTAGACTTAAGGCATATAAAAGCAACGCTAGCTCTACATGGTTCAGACAGACCGTAACAGCCAAATGATATGGTAAAAATGAATCCAATTCGTCAAGATGTATCATCACAATCCGCCATTTCACAAATGGCTGTGGACGTTTATTGCCTGTGGTCAAGATAATAAATGTCAATGGGAGGCGGCTTAACGTTACGGATGAGTTAACTTATGTCGCATCCTTAGCAATAACATTTTTTTTCACGATCATTGTGCTGAATATCCGACAAAAACAGGCAGAGAGCAGGTTGCCCAAATGTAACACTCCTCCTCCAATTTATAATGATTTAACCAGGCATGAAGTACGCGCCTGTACTGAGTAAGTTGCGGTCCTCAAAAAGTGATATGTAAGTATCAAACACATGTGCAACATTACATATCCCAACCCGGTTTTAGTACACAGCATTCGAACAACATCGAAATATAACATATATGCCCCAGTTTCCGTAGACATGAACTTACAAACACTGTGGTAAACCAAGTAGAAATCGACATATAACACTACAGTCGATCGTGAAATATCGCAAGATATCTTAACACTATGTTTAGTTTGGGTAAGATTATATCGACCCAGCCATGCAACAGAAGTTAAATGTGATATGTGTTTAATATTGGGCACAAAAGGGCGGCATAACTCAGCCATAAGGCAAGCTGGCGATTAGGTTTTCTTTGTGAGGTAATCCGATGTTGTGAAATTCGTATCATATATGTTTGTAATAAGTATCATATATCAACCAGTGGTTGATTCTAGGGAGCTGTTACACAAAAGCTGCACCTTCGTTATAAGTCCCTAGAAACATCCATTTTGCACGACCGATTTTAGACTTGAAGTGATGTACTATGCGCCATTAGTGATGGATATATTCCAATAGTTAGGTGCCGTGTACCACATGCTGCATTGCAATTATGATTAATACCACTGAAGTTACAAAGTCAGCAGTTCATTAGAATGGATTATTCCACAGGATTCTCCAATGTTAATATAACTATAAAACTCCTACCATACATGATAAGTGATAATACATATTAAAACAAATGGTTTGGAGACCATTGTTTAGAAAAGATATAACTAACAGTCTTAGTGGAGATGCAAGACCGATATCAAACATCTACTTAATCCTTAATGAAGCAGTTTACATCACAAAGGGTCTGTCGAAGTCTTTAACATAATGATAAAACGATGCTACCAATTAAACAACCAGTAGAACAAAATTGAGTTAGCAACAATTCAGCTGCTGAAGAAGCAAGAAAATTGTTGTGTAAATGAAAGCATGAAGTGATAACATTTGTTGTATAACCAGAAGCAATATTCATAATTTATGAGATCGTAACATTGAAGATGAAAGCTGATTATATAGCCCAGACGTCATTGTTCAATACTAGACCGATGTATGTTTGTTGTTGTACAAATACCGATTTTATTGTTCTGGTAATCTATCTTGTGATAACAAGCAATGTTGAGCAAAACACCCACCCTAGCGCTAATGCCAGTACTTGACCGTCGATCGTATTAAACCCCTGATGCCTAATGATTGGATAATTGTTGCTGGTTTTGTAAACACATTCACGACATTGCTGACACATCAAATAGCACAAATTCGACTGCAGATGATGCATTGCATAACACAAGGCACCGCTTCAACCTTCAACGTTCCTTGTCGTCAAAGCATTGACTCTCATATCGTACTTAACGGTTTTCTCGCAGTTGCCACCCTCTCTGGCAGAAAATATCTTAATGAATACCATGCAGGGATAAATGACTTTGCAGCAGGCAGTCTGAAATCAAATTGCTTCTTGCATTCAACTACTTTTTGCATTGTCGGCCCTTATGCCATATGAAGTCTGGACCGTTTCGTTATTTGGTGTTACAAGTAACATAATATGAATAACTTGATGCCATCCTAAATCAGTAAGGAAATGCATGTTTCGTGCACAGTACATGTGCACTTACCAGCTGGCGTTAATTTTTGCAATCGATATCATTTTTGGGGCGAGGTTTGTAGGGTAGGCGTGCATCATTCATGCATTTTGTTGCATCCTGTTCGAAGTATCGTCATACTCAGCCCGGCAATAACTCGCTTTGCACTCACTGTCATATATTCCATTTCAACAATATGTAACGATATACATAATTTAAGGGAACTATAACCTTGGGAAATGAACGTTATATATGGCCCTCTATCGCAATATGTGTACAAGTCGCACTAACTTATCTTATACAGCAGTTATCATTACTGAAACTCTCGACATCATGTGATATTTGAAGGGGGTGTCAAAAAACAAAAGTTGTTTCTAAATAAATTATTGCAAGTCTAAAGTTCGGTCGCAGTGAAATCTTATAGAATGGTCGTTTCCATTACTAATCAGATAAGTGGATAAGTGAAAGGATATCACAGTAGAATCAATTATAGTATGGGACATAATGAGCACACTTGCGGGGCAGATATAAAGTACGGTTTTCTAAAAAATAGTGCGTAAAGCTTGCAGTGACCAGTCTTAAAAAATCGTTTGATGCATTACGCCTCTGCAGCAGCATCAAATTAACGCTCCATCGTACATACGACATGGAAACATCGGGAGGGATAGATAGCTAAAATTCGGTATATTGGTAGAAGAGTGGTCCCATACAGTATAGAGTAGTAATTTGCATGAAGAGTACAGTGTAATATATATCTATATATATAATATATATATATATATATATATATATATATATATATATATATATATATATATATATATATATATATACATATATATATATATATATATATATATATATATATGTGTGTGTATATATATAAAAATATATATATATACACATATATGTATATATACATATATATATGTATATATATATACATATATATATACCTATACATATATGTATATATATATATGTGTATATATATATGTATATATGTGTATATATGTGTATATTGATATATATATATATATATATATATATATATATATATATATATATATATATATATATATATATATATATCTATATATGTATATATATATATATATATGGCAGGCAGGAATAATTCCGTATGGCACCTGACATTCTTCCCCATTCCATTTCATTAGCAGCCGGCATTACAGAAGCAAGTAGCTCTAAGATTCACATGCAGACCCGATTTAGAAATACCTTGTGATCCTTGGTACAGCAAAATTGAGCCCGCAGCACCAAAATAATTACGCTTACAAATCACCATAGCTTGACTTGGCATTGTTCGGACCAAGAGTAATAGCCGAAAATATTGGTCAAAAGAAAAAAAAATCCAATTATAGAAGACTGATCATTATGATCTTCCAAATAATCTATTGAAGAGAGCGTCTCTTGGCTCAGGATCATAAGAGATGAAAATGGGTGCCCAAGGCGACTAAAACGTTATCGAATAGCAAATTACTATCCTACCGTACACAATCATATATTCTTTCACGCCAATTGTGCTTTGTGTCCTCATTGTAAAAAAGCGACAACTAAGCAATTACGATCCAAGTAATTGCGTAGTCCACGTCCTCCTTACATTTATATTGACCACGCCAGGGTGAAGCATACGCTTTCGCAGAATGAGTTAGTACCATCTATGCATCTCGTAAAAGTAGCATTGAAGGAAAGTGCCACCCGATTGTCGTACTGAGCATGCGAAGAGCCAAGTTATGTAGTTTATGCTACCCAGACGCCCGAAAAATAAAACAAACAATCATCTGCCTTTAACCTTGGAATAGTTTCAAGGATCTTAATGTCGAAAGACAGGTCGCGGAATATTCTGCAATATTTGTTAGCTTATATAGAGACTATATTTTAACCAGATGCATCAATAATCTGGCGAGGCATGTCTCATAACGTGAGTCCAGAATGTAGTTGGATGAGACACTATTCTTACATTACGTATGATATCCTAGGCAGCATACTACCCTTAATGTACTTTCAGATCAAGATGGATCTTAAGTCAGATCGAATTGCAAACCCAGGTGCATAATACTTAATTGGACAGTCATCAGGCTCTTTTGACGCTCTGAGGTAAAGGCTCAATTAAGTCGACTCGTTGGTTGCCTGATAGGCACTTTAGCAAATAGACGACAACTGACACCTCATCAGGTAACAAAAACCAATCCCAGCCCAGCTGCCCCAAAATGTGATGCGAGTGACGGAACATGTCGAAGTCTACTCTCTCTAGAACGGCCGAGTGTGTACCACCTGAACTTCCATCCACACATTGAGTAATATACTTAAATCTTCCATACGCCTATTCATTTAGCGACACCATCGTATTGATGCTATCTACCACCAAGATTGTTGGTTGAATTTAAAGTATACCTAATGCTAGGAGCAAACAAATATACTAGTACCACACCAATGAAGACTGCCTTTACACCTTAATGCCCATGCTATTGCACAGACGGCTCTCAATAACGACTCCACCCATAAAATATCGACAAGATGTATTGCAAATATGCAGAAGAGCGGCGTTTCAAGACATCCGTGCTCAACCTCATTTGTCCACTGAGTTATCTATTGGTAAAAAAATAGACCCTTACAAGGCTACAGGCTACAGTCTACAGTGTATGGATATACAACACGTTCAGAAGTGTGGGGTTTAGCTGCCCGGGTAAAATGTTTCGTACGGTCTTATCGTGTGCTAATTTGACTGATCCAGGTCCAAACCACACTTATCAACCGTTATTATAGATGCATTGTTCTAGCCACGGAGTGTCTAAGCCATTACTACCATTGGTTAACATGAATGCTACCGTAGATACTGTTGTTAGCAAACACAGGGAAATCTTAATTGACCGATTAGTAAAATCCTCTGAATATTCAATATGAGATGTGCAGCAGTGCTAATGGCCATTAGAGTGTGTGTATAAGGCGCTCGTTCTGAATTCCGTGGTGTGTCATGTGTTATGGGTTATCGGAAAGTGCAATGACTCTCGCATTCACAGTTTAAGCCCGTCCTTGCATATCCATCGATACGTAGCATGCTACTGTTTCTTCAGAAGCGTCGCCATCAGGATCCTCAGTGGACCAGCCTTATTGTATGGAAGAATCAAATCTGGTCAAAAAAGGAAGAAACAAACCTTGTCATAAGGAAGGTAAAAACCTGGTCATAAGGCTTTTTATCATGGTATTATCAAGTATCTATTCTTTTAAACGACGTTAATGATACATCCAATGAATAACTAACGGACGCAGGTTTCTTGTACGCAATTATAACATCACTGTATTCATTTTATTACCAATACCGTACTGAACAAATGTCATAATAGTTCAGTATATATTGCCGCTTGCGTGCGAATGTATCATAGGTGTATTGCTGTACTATCAACACAGGAAAGTACGAGCGAAATAATTTAAAATGTCTGTAATTGTTCCACTCACATAAAACCGCAACTATAAATTGATTTTCATTCTGTCCGCATGTTTCTGTCATCCTATAAATTGCATTGTGCCAGTCAATATGATATTTTACAAGGCTAACATCGCGAACGTTAGTACCAACGGTGCCGAACAATGGTCAATATGATGTAAACAGCTGAGGGCGTGCCCTGTCAAGGGCTGATTGATCTAACAGTCCGAATTTTGCTTGAGTACAGTTTTAGCATGAATCGTTATCATGCTTCTTTCAAAGGATCCTTAATAGCCAACAATGGTGTCGCTTGCAACTGGAATGCAGCGCATCATTTGCCAATGGTTGTCTTTGGTCGATGTCTTTCTACGAAGCAAAGTATTTTCTTCTAAGTATGTCGTTATATGATTGCGACATTTATCTTGACAACTCAAGAGACCTTATTCAATAACAATGGAGGGGCACAATTAGGAACTGTGGATTAAATAGAAAATCCATGTGTGCGATAATAAGCAGCTCGTGTAAGTATTACTTATCTAGCGGAGTAATAAGCGTATTAAACAGTCAACGCGAATAAGCTCTTGTTTTTTCGTCAAAAGTGGATTGATATGCAGAAGGGCAACGTGAATAATTATTTCAATTGTTAAGTAAATCAATCCCAGATAACATGCCTGACGCACAATGGTTTATAAGAAGGCGTCCTTCCATCGCTCATTTGCGTACAAAGTTCATTCGTCTGATGCTTTGCAAGTCTGATCATACATATTCATGTGTTTGAGTTGACAGTGCGCATATATAGCAGATATATACATATTTGACAAGAATTTCATAATTTCGACACTATGGTCAGCCTAACTACTGATTTATAGGTTAACTGATAACTATCTTCATGTGAATGGAATGTTTATTAACAATGTTCAGTCGACCAATCCCAATATTAAAAGCATTACGCGAAAATGCTTTTTGTTTATGCGCTGTCATATCTGCCTCATAGAGTAACATGCCTATCACATTGGCACTTGTCATGTCTATAAATTGCCTAATCAACCTTTATGACCGGTATTCAGACGTGTATATTTCAGCGGTATTTGCTTGGGTAACTTCGTTAAACCCAAACATTGGACCAAACATTGCACATTCAAAAAACGGCAAAAGACACGGTCGACAATTAGCCAGAAAATCGTACTACGTCTGTCAACATCACTGTACAACTAAGGTAAAACATGTCTGTCTTTCATCAATCATACAAAGAATGGTTATGCTATGTTATTGAATAAGGCTTTCACCGGACGTGGTAAGGTTAAAAAATCATACTTACTCAAAACGGCTATTGGTAAAACAAAGTTAGATTATTAATTTGTTTATTGTTAGCTTACCAAACTCCTGCTGTATTTGTTTAATACAATAAAGACACATCCCCTTAACTTTATTCCCCATTGCTGCTATTGATCAGCCTTGCACAACACCTATGAATACATCCATTGCAGGTAAACGTGGCTCTTTAGCGCACATTCAACATCGACATTTTAAACTTCCGAAATGCTTTAAAACGACACGACGCAAAACCATCTACGTTGTCACTGTTTTACATACCAATATATCAACAAACGGCATGTCATGCACCTTTAGGACAGTTATCTAATATGTATGATTCTATCAAGTATGGATTTGACTTACGTTACGGTTGTCACTGCAAGAGCAGCAAATCACATTTACATTCCACTGTCAATTCAAGTTTCTACTATGAGAGGATGTGAATAAAAGACAATACCAATGACCGACTAAACTGGAAAACCTTAAACAGCAAAAGTAATGAGTCTAATGTCTCGTACTTCTGCGAAATGACATATTGAGGTATCGGTATGTTGCAGTCGATGATGTATCGATCTGCCTATGTTAACTCTTTCCTTTTGTTTACGTCTTTCATCATCCACTCTTTGACAGCCATAATCAATACAATTTAGCACAAAACAGACCCTCAGCTTCAAACAAATAGTGAAAATATTATTATAACAGGATGTTTATGAAACTGTTAGTTATATTAAGTGTAGGCAACGTTTTACATTCAGATAAGACAACCGAAAAGTGTATGCGGTTATAATAATTACACTTCAAACTCATGAAATGGCGAATGCTTTAAAACTCTTTATAATTGAAAGTGCACATTATACATTTGTATATATATTTATATATATATAATTATATACATATGTCTATCTAACTCTCTATCTCTCTCTCTCTAGGTATATATATATATATATATATATAATATATATATAAAAAAT
Organism: Urechis unicinctus; assembly: GCA_034190875.2. NCBI lineage: Eukaryota > Metazoa > Annelida > Polychaeta > Xenopneusta > Urechidae > Urechis > Urechis unicinctus. The sequence goes on from CM067355.1 coordinate 14,442,840, forward strand.
ATATATATATAATATATATATATATATATATATATATATATATATATATATATATATATATATATATATATATATATATATATATATATGTGTGTATATTGTCGTACGTTGTCGACACTCGATTTGCTTTGTATTGGTGTTAACAATACCTTAAGTTGTTGAGACACCTGTTAATCGGCTTAACTCACTGAGGCTGGTCATTTTCAATTCATTATTATAATATCATATTACATATTTTTTTTTTTAATCACACAAGAAGTACATTACCTATAAGCTAGACAAATATGTTTACCTAGACAGCAACTGCACAGTCATTCATTTCAAGCAGTTGTTCTCAAACGATAGTATATAATGTTGTAAATGTATGTTGCATAACAACAAATAGAGTTATATCATTGTACACATGCACTTTCAATAGAACGCCATTCCATGAAACACAATTACACGACATCAATATAAATAAGGCGTCAATTTCAATTTTGCTTTCATATAATTTAACATTAAATAATAAGTCGTCGCAGTATATATCTGCACGTGTTTTATAGTTTACAAGACAATTTCGTCGGTGCTACAAAGTAGCTTATGTGATTCAGACGTTAGGTCTTTATTTATATTGTCTGAACCTTTGATATGGCGCAGCAGGATGGCATTGTCAGACGGACTAAGAATTATTCTTATATTGGGTGCTCTGGATTTCAATCACAACCCTGACCAATATCTCCCGATTGCATGCCAGGTTGGTGAGATATCGGAGATGGACAGTAAAGCGCTGGTGATGTTTGGTGAGCATAGCTTGTGTTTGTGGAATCGCTACGTCTATTGCGATGACTATGTGACGTGTGTCTTGTGCCACTTGGAAATTGAGTTCCTGAAAGGACTCTCCTTTTGTTGATCGAGGAGCTGTTATCAACATAAACCACAACATACATATGACAAATATAACATAGTAGCATAATTTAAGATTGCAATATGTAATAAAAGTGACATACCAGTTTGTGCAACATAGCAACGGGCTGAGGATGAAGTAAATGGTTGGATTTACAGCGCTGTTGAGAGGAGCCAGACTCTGACTGACGATGAATAGAGCAATCATTCCCTGTGTCTTCTTTACATGACCGTTAACATCCAGGAGGTCATAAATAAAGAAGGGACACCTGCGCAAAATAAACACTTGAACCAAAACGGTTTAATATTCATGGTGTACACGCTTAAACAGAAACAATATTAAGTATAGTACCCCAAAAATAACCATGATCGCAGATTACTTTGTAGCGAATAAAACCTGCAACATGATATATGGTTGACAATAGTGCTTACCTAGAACAATTGTGAACGTCATTTGGATGGACTGGATGCGGGCACGAGGGATGATACCTTCGGAACTCGTCTGACAGCTGTTGCTTTGAAATAGATGACGAACCAGGGATACTAAAAAACAAGCCTTTGAATCATTTATACACAAATATCGGTTAGTGGTAGTTGAGGATAGATGGCTTGTCATGTCCTTTCCCATGAAATGGCTATTTTAGCGATGAACAAGAGGAGGCTGACAGCTACTGGTAATGGCGGGTATATTAACAGTGGCAGGCCAAGATTGCCTGAGGTGATAAAGATCAGTTGTATTTGCTACCAACATTGTGTCCAGAGCAATCATTGTGGACGCTAATATGTGGTTATTAGTAAGGAGACCATTCCACCTTGATTGCTCCGCGGGTTCGTTTGTTCTGATAACTACTTTTCCATTACTTGTGTCTTTATACTTGGACCGGAGAGAGTTTTGTTCCATGCATTGTACTGAATATGCGCTAGTATGGCCTTAATTGGATGCGGCAGGAAGCCATTTTCATCGTCTACAATCCTGAGGTGGATTGAATCGCTATTCCTCCGCAGGAGGTTTGGCGTATGGTATTCTGTGAAACTCAGCATCGCCATTAAATGTGTTTACTGACATCCCTGTGATCGTGGCGGTAAATAGCAGCTTCACCATGACTTCGATTGCTTCTTTAATACCGATTACATCTACTGCGAATGCATATATCAGGTGTTTACTAAATGATATGAAGTTGGACATAAAATATTCCGCCACCGAGTGTACCCGCTCTTTGAGTCTCGCGGAGTTGTAACGACATCTTTATCCTACGCAAACATTCACGATTTCAGGCCAGGATATACCATGCCCGGATAGCTATTTTGTTAGTAACGCTAACCCATTCCCATACTATTGAATTAATGACGGTACTATTCTTTGCCATTCCTTATCGATAAAACTCAACTGATTTATGGGTCAGATGGTGGCTGTCACAGACATTAGCGGTGATTAAAAGAAACCAAAGTACACATAAAATTGAGCCCTGTTTCTGAAAGCACACGTTTGTTAAATATAACAAAGCATTCGGAAAGGTTCTCCCCACCTTGGGCAGGCGGGGCATATTGGAGACGAATTAACGTGACGGGTTTTATAACGGTAAACAGCATCCGTTTCAGCGTTACCAAATGTGGCAGGTGAGCTACAAACATAGCTGATGCAGTATATTCAAGATGTTATTCTCGCGTGTGGCGAGTTGCTTCTCCGATTTCTCGAGATCACTCATTTTCGCCTTTAAATGCCTTTATGTTTTACTTAATCCACGTCAATGGTAAAGTTGTAAATTTCAAAACACTACCACTGCTAGTTCCTGAAAGAAATATGTTTAAACAAGAAAGCCATGATTTCACCGCCAACGATCTACTACAGCTCAACTCTTATTTCCACCCCCACTTCGCCCCATGTTTTCTACCTGTCACATTGATCAACCATGTAAATTCCGCGTGGGGCAGTAACAGAAGTATCATCAATGCGAAATTCTCTAGGTGTTCTGATTTTTCAGTAGATCAGACCTTTAGTTTTTGTTTTGTTAATAAGTGTGTATTGCACAACAGGACAAGCAAATAGTGTTATCTAGCGTGGTACGTGCCTCTCACTTAAAGAATTCGCTATATATCGTAACAAAATCGAATGATCAAAATAACTAGTTGTAGATAGACAGATGAATAAATAGCGACATATTTGAAGGAACATCTTATTGACAGTAACCAGATTCACATTAAACATGTATCTATGGATTCGACGCGGACGCGATGACCAGGTTCAGGCAATGATTGGTGCTAACATGCTTTTCTAGGCGCTACCAGCTTCACTTTTTTTGGAGATGGTTTAGCAGCCATTCTCCATAGGATGTTTGTTCATTATATATTCCGATATCTCACTCTAAATATATTCCGATTAATTATCTAATGAGCAAGCCGGACTACTAGGAACAATATAAACGCAGCGCGATGCCAATCAAAAATTACCGACGATATAATGCGATACTTGATTATCTAAAACACGATTACGCCTCTATTGATTGCAAAAGCCCCTGTAATGTATTGGACGAAATCGAGCCAATATCATCGATCATCAACGTAACCAAGACCCACAGCTTGTTTTTTTTTTACTGGGATCTCGGAATTTTGTGTGTGGAAAGGAAACCTAATCACAACTTTGAGTTGTATGATTTGTTGTTACGATAGTTGCTGGATTTTAATGGAAGATACCAAAACATGCGCGAAATGGGGCTAGACATTGATCGTAAAGTTGCTGATTCACTAGTTTACTTGCTCGTCTTCTAGGTTTGATGTGAACTATGGGTAATTGTTTCCAATCTCCTATGTTAAGTCCGCATTATTGGTTATAGCGTTTTGCCATGATGATGATGAATTCACTTAATATTTGCTATCTCTTCCAATAGACACCGATACAATCTGTATTTCATCAGCGTTAAGATTTTCATGCATTAGAGAGTCTACGCAAAGGTAACACCTTAAGGGATACCATTCCAACATAACAACATAAAGGGGACCAAAACGCTCCCGTGAGTGTAAGCATCTACCTACCAATGTGTTGTTACTGGACAATGAAAAACCGGTGTTAATTAGTCAACGAATGAAGCATAACGATTGCAATGGCATTTTTTTGTTTATAGGTAAGGGGCCGTTAGCATAACGCACACCTGTGTTGGAAGATAATTCGCTATTGTCACCGTTTATTGGTCCCTTGAAATATCATGTAAGCCATGTTTGTAACCGAAAGACGATAGTTTTTTACTCATACGCGACACGCTTATTTTACACACAACATTCGGCATCCATTTTAAGTAAATACTGCCGGACACATTTGCAGTGCAATCGTTCGATTGACTCAGTGGCATCTGTCTATGAATGAAGATATAATTATACTGCATAATTTGCAAGATCTGATAACTAAGGTCGTTTCCTGTTATTGACATGCTGATTTTGCAGATACAAGCATGTGTGGGCTATATATCATCTTTTGCTGTCGGCCATAAATTCAAGACGGTATACAGAGAATTTTTCAACATAAGTGGCCGGGGGTTGCATTGGCAGGTTTCAAATAAGGCTTTGTTTCTATTTGCAGCAGCCCCGTAAATGTCCCATCGATTACACGTATGACCACGGTCGTGAAGTTGCTGTCCTTGGTGAAATGGCGTTCACAAAAAATCTTGATACTCTGGAACCGGGGAATGCTTATGAATCGCTGTCTTACATTTTCAAATCATGGAAAGACAATTTGGCCCCAACTATCAGTCCGGATACGTAATCATTCTCTGCTACACCAGACATCCCACATAACGGAAAGGTTATTGTGATTAGATTACAGAATGAGATCAGGTGTTTGTTGCCACACGACGGAAAACAGTTAAATATTTTCAGGATGATATCAAATCATACACCAATAGTTTGATTCAACCTTCAAAAATTCTAAATTGCTTGTCACTTTAACCTTTGTCTGTACTTACGATGTCTATAAACAACCAACTAAACAGCCGCAATGAGTAATTTGGGGCGTATATACATAGCATACCAGGTGATATGCAATTTCTGAACACGGAGGCAGCAAATTGAACGGTGCATATCACTTTCATACTGACACTCACCAATCGATATGCACCGGTGTTTGCATAGTCAGCAATAAGACACATCAAAATATTTCTATTACTTCTAGGCTGGCTCTCAGAGACGAGATACTTCGGTAACCCACGGTGATGATCATATTTGTGACAGTTTGCGACATCTCATAAATTAAGTTGCAACGTTCTAATAATAAAAGGGAAGAGTGGCGATCAACGTGGAGTACATGCAATCAATGAATCATTTAATGGGGGAATGAGCATCATTGGCAGATTGTAATAACCGAAAATATCAAATTGCAGCTGCATGCAATCAGATACTTTATTGTTCTATTCGTCATTGCGCATTAATTTGGCCAGATAACCGCCTTATCATTATCGTGAAACATGCGAAACGAATTTGCAAATTGCGTCAAAACTATAAGTGCATATCGTACGTAAAATAGTCCCCTTCAGACCGATGCAGTGAATGTCCGGACCAAATATAAATGCACAACGCTTGATATACACTGATAATCAAATGCAAATGAATAAGTCGCGTGTCACCTAAATTTTTGAGAAAATACGTTATTTCAATATTGCTTGTAACATGGACACATATAAGCATCTGATGCAAAAGATAAATCCAGTAACCTTGGTTCAGCTGGCCGTAACATTTTTAGATACAGTAAGGTCCTAAAATGAATCACATTCAATATATCATTTTATATATCATCTTGTGCAGGGAATTAGTACCGCCGTCACCTCAATGATATTGGAACTGACCTTTGGTAACGACCTATTATAGCACAACTTAACAAGTATTGACAAGGGATTTCGTTCTGTGCAGTGTGATGAACACTGAAATCTATTGATACAATTTTCATAGCATATAACAAGTGATGCATCATTGACTTATTTAATAATCTTCTAGGTGAGTCGGTTGTAGCACATCCGTTCCAATACATTTGTAGCTCCGCCACAGTTTCTAACTAAATGAATGCAACAAAAGTGATTCGGCTAGGTGTGTCAGTAAAATAGCTAAGGCAGTGTCCGAATAAAAACTGATGACTATTTTGGTTACCGCTGGAAACAATATGTATTGGCAGCAAATTCGTTAGCTCAATTAGTTTGAAATAGATAGTCCCTGCTAAATAACTGGTCTCTTCATAGACGGTCGTTAACAGGAAGCGCATAATTTTATCCTTAATTAAAGAGAAATACCTGCGTCTAATAATATCAACGTTTAGAATAACGGTAAATAGGGTTCGTCCGATATTTCAATCCCATGTGTTTTGTCGTCTATAGTCTCCTGAGTGCAATATTTGTGGGGAATATCGTGAGAGCACCAGTCATCATGAATGTTAAGTGTAGAGTGGCATATATGAATATGTTAACTTTCAATTTAACAGGGTGGTTATACATTGCCTCATAGACCGGTATTACTCGGTCGCTGCTCCGATTTATGCTGCATATCAGTGCCTAAACTTGATCACCGGCACGTGCACACACACGTACACACACACATACGCACATATTTGTATATATAAATATTATATATATATATATATATATATATATATATATATATATATATATATTATATATATATATATATATATATATATATATATATATATATATATATATATATATATATATATATATATATATATATTTATATACTTAAAATAGCTACCATTTTGTTCAATATGTGGCAGCATGCGATGAAAATATATATTTTTCAACTTTGTAGAAAGTTGCAAGATGATCTTGAAAAATTTTCACAGTGTTGTCCAAACCTTGATTTGTCGAGTCTTCCATAGTTGGTACAAACATATTCGAAATAAATAGGGAAAAAGTGTTTTTAATCAAGCAACAAATTGGTTGCGAGGTAAAAATATACAAATTTCAAAATAATGTCCGGAATTCAGAATGATTGCTTAAATTAATACAACTTCAGTGAATCCAACCTCATAACGAATATTTCCAGTGGTAAACCTGCATAAATTACAGAGTTGGGCTCTTGGTTAGTATTTGATCAAGATTTACTTTTTTGAATCACAAATCATGGTTCAAAATGTACCTGTCCGACAAATGGTGGGCCTTTTGATGCAAAATGTTAGCAATCAATATATATATATATATATATATATATATATATATATATATATATATATATATATATATATATATATATATATATATATATATATATATATTTGAATATATATATATATATATGAATATATACATATGTATATATATATAACCGCGCGTACGACTATTTGTGGACAACAACATATCAAAGACAAATGACAAAAATAATTTTTTGCCATAAATTGATAGGAGTCAGATGCAAATCGAGGGGAGTATAGCTTAGTTCAGCTGTTAATTTGAATAAGTGATGCTCTTGTAACTACTATGCAAATTTGCATCCACCTATCACAGCGGTAACACCATTACATTTGGCATTGTTAATCTACTTCACTTGAAACCATCTGTGAGCTTAGTTGACATGCACACACACATTCATACATATATTTACTAGTGTGAATAAAATTAAACAGAAAAATACCCGATTCAATGTGTTTTTTATCATTGTGATGTTAAACATCAACCATTGTTCTTTTGAGAACTGGTATATGTTGATTGGATGTGAGTCGTTATACTATGTTGTAAAGGGAATTCGGACTGCATGAGAAGAAAAAACTTCGCTTAATTTTTTGGTTATCAAAAGGGCTCAGTGTGTTAAGTAATATCGCAAATGCAGCCGAGATGCAACATATGGTGGTGTGTATTCAGCCGAATTAAGAAAAATATGGGCGTGGGTTCTAACAATTGTAACAAAGGTAACACCTTAATTTTCGCTTGCTACTAACTGACGCCAAACGTGAGCCTCTAGCACATAATGCAGAATCAAGGATGTTAAATAAACTCATAATCTATTGTATTAATGATTCTAAACTAAATATATTATAAACTGACGTGTACAAATAACATAAATTATTGGATATACCATTAAGCCATATTCTGTTTTTATGCCATGTGTAAAAACGCATTTCCCATTATTCAGCCTGGTGCATGTGTCTAATTTTATGTAAGGTTTGATATCATACACACATACGTCAGTTTTTAGGCAAGCCCAATTGAATGTAAAGGCAACCAGCATATGAATATACAGGGGGTTTTTTTACGACTTATCGTCCCCACCGAAATGCTCTATAATTATCCTCATTAATTGCTTTTCTTGCACTTATTGTGTGCTTGGTGCAATATTATACTCCCGCACATAAAATCTCAAGCAGAACGTATAAAACGTTCAAGCCGCTAAAAATGCTGCATAAAATTTGATGGATCATTTACGCAAGTGGGGTTATGCATTACGTTTTACTGCCGCAATAATCTTAAAGCGGTAACCGAAATTACATATGCGCTGATTCTAAATCCGTGACTGAAGGTTTTAGGCATTATTGAGTATGTAATTATGACTTGTTATATATACTTGAACTGACATAGAACTATTTTATCCGCCGTGATATCGTCAAATCTTTCCTACGGATTGCTTAAATTACAACACAATTGAATTAATATTTCATATGATTACACCCAGTAAAGAGTAGAGTCGGTTAATAATTACATTACAATTGATCAAATATTTCATATGATTACACCCAGTAAATGGTATAGGCGGTTAATAAGTACCATACAACTGAGTGAATTTTTCATATGATTTCACCCAGTAAAGTGTAGAGGCGGTTAATAATTTCATTACAATTGATCAAAACCTTGAAATGAGTAGCAGCGAAAAATGCTGATAAGTGGTTTAATTTATTAGGAATAGTATGGAATTGCTCCCAGACAGAATATAAACTAATCATCAAGTGCCATATCACAGCATAAATCCTTGCTTGTGCCAATGCTTTAATAAACCAACTTTAAGAGTCTGCAAAAAATTAAAGAATGTGGCACATTGGCGACAATGAGGTACTCATAACTTGGTTGGCATGCCATTCGGAATGCAATAACCTATATTAATTACCTCCTCATATTCGTTTGTTACTTTCTTTCTAGAATAATTAGCACAAAGCATATCAATAACACACTCCCCAAAGAAGAATAATTAACCGTAATGCCACATACGCGCCTGTGAGATATATCTAACTGCGACGCATGTTTGCAGTCCCACCATAAGGGCGCCCTACTAGAATGTCGGGTGTTGAGTCCATACCAGATTTTCCAACAAATTGATAATCCTTTTGCACATTATTTAACTCCGAGATATTTTCTTTTGATAACCAAGTTTCTTGTAAACACATTATATGACACCTATAGCGGTTCAAACAAGCGCTAACATAGGGAGCACACCTCTTTATCCCTTCCACATTCAAAGAGCATATATTAAAACTATTGCTGTTTGGACTAATATCCATGAGTGCAGCTAAGAGAAATTACCCATTACGCGCGTTTTTTCCATTACCGCCTTCATCCAATACATTTAGGCCAGAATTCCGGCTAGTAAAGCAGATTTATATATCCAGTCTCTATAGCTATCCGGTATGAAAGTGTCTAAGATTCTGGTATTAATGCGCATTCAATGTCACGCACTTTGACGCTCTGTTCCTCAAAAACATTTAAGAAAGATTTATATAATCGATCTTACGATCCCGCTACTACCAAAAAAACACAAGGGAAACAACGACCGGGCGCATCCCCGGTGGAAAACTTCCGATAATTACTCCCAAACCCATGTCATCTCACCCCAAACAGCTCGATTCGGTGGGAAAACGTCCATTTTTATTCTCAACACACTCACTCGCAGTGAGCAGACCCTCTCAACGCATATTTGACCACTTTTTCGCAACTTCGGCCAGAACTACAGAGCTCGGTTTACGGAAGCTGCCATTTGTCCCCATTTTTTTTATTTTTGCAGAATAATCACACATATGCTGGCCAATGGGAGCACGGAACCAAATTTGCCGCGGGGCAAATGGCGACTTCCGTAAGATCGATTATATAAATCTTTCTCTCTTCGTTCTAGGATCTATCGGGGGTCATAGATCGATAAATATATATATATTTCTATCTTCAACCTACCTTCTGATACGAATCCCTGTGTTCGGCCTAGTGCAAATGTGGTTGACAATCAAAGATTAATCTCCATGTATTTCATAGTAAGACAAATCCAAAGATGCACCATATCTGGTTATTCTTAAACATTTTACGCTGCTCACTGAAAAATCCAGATCGTCATAAAAATTCGTTATATGCAAAAATCTACCAACAACACACATCGCAAACATTTACGCTGCTTCTTAGCGCAATTTACTAACGCTCCTTATTATATATCAATCTGGTTACATATTACTTTAAACATATTTATTAATCAACACTGACACCAAGCAGCAAGCCGTATAAAAAATATGCCAATTATTATAAGATGTCTAGTGTTCTTTCAAGTGTACGCACATAATTTGTTCAATTGGCATACTCTTAAACATCCAATTATAATGCATTTTAATAATATGGATACCATTGTATAAGATATGCATTTTTAATTTATGTTTGATTTTCTGGTTAGCCGTTGTATTTGGTTAACTATGTTGATAACTTGCTCAAGTAAATTTGATAATGTTTTGTTTCAGTTGCCAGTAATTCAACGTTATTTACCTCGGGAAAATCCGTGTTTCGTGGCAAAACTATACTACTAAGAAGATATTTATTATTGTTTTGCACAGTGACCTCATATATCATTTGGACACCCAGTATAATAAAAGTCTTGAAGTATGTAAAATATTTTTGGACAATAAAATTTGAGCACGTCATATGTGTTATTCTATATAGCAGCCATTGTACTGGAAAAGCAGTGGTGTTGCACCTATGGACGCAATGGTGTATTTTTCTCTTGAGTGACTGTCTTGCGTGGACAGAACATATTAATTGCTGTATGCATATATTTTTGCAATGTAATATACTGCTCGTGAGAATTTTCACCCCCAAACAAACGCATACATTCACGCATGCACTTGCACACACATACACACACCGCCTCTCCACCTTTCTACCTCTCCACCCAACCCCCACCCCCCCCCCCCCCACCCTACCCCCCACTGCCAGACCCAAAAATTGTAAGTTAGATTTACAACCTTTCGGCCACTAGGGATATGAACACTAAACCAATTTAAGCACATGAAATTCACCCGTTTTTTTTACTCTCGGGTATTATTTAGCAGGACACCAACCATCAACTTCCTACAATAACGTCGGCGACCTACGAATAATCGTCTGTCATCGCTTATTAACATCCCGACTCGAACACCATTTTAAAACTACAATGTGTATTATTAATAATGTGTATGCATATTTGTAGAATAAACATACTGTAGGGCTGTACTGTTGTTTGTTGTAGATGCAAAACAAAACAAAAATACACTTTGCACACATGTCAGTAAACAAGAAACCCTCGTGTAATTTTATTTGACCTATTGTAATACCATGATTTTTCATCCATTTTATAACTCTATATAAACTCAGACTAGGGAAGATAAAAGTTATATGGTGACAAATAATAAGTTTATTTGTTAAAGTTTTACCATTCTTTTATGATTATGATTCAAATCCATGAACAGCACCAATAAGATAATTGGAAACGCGTGCTATTTAACATGGATTTTTATATCGCAACCGCAGTCCCCCTAAAATACCACTGATGACTTAGCAATTATTCAGACACTTCAACATAACTGACCACTCGGATCCCTCCCATTTCCGGTCAAGTTACCCAAGGTAAGAGAACTGGTCAATTTGTTGCGGTCAAACATCTACTTCAATCCCATCATACTTACTAGTATCGTAAGGATTATTCATTTACATTTGTGTCATTAGGCACAAGATATTATTTATTATTATTCAGTTATTCCATTTTACCATTGATTAATGATAAAACTCAAATCTCTATCCAGAGAAGAGGCGTGGGCGTGGACAGATAATAAAAAAGTTAATCCTGTCCAGTACATTAAATATGGGGTCACGTTATCCAGAACAACTGGGTGGGCTAGGAAATGGGTTTGCTTACTCACGTTTGTAACTGTAAATGTATTGTTTATGCAACAGTGACTGAAATAGTTATGGCCGAAAGAAGATGCTCTAGCTGCTCCCAAGCTTTCACAAACCACGCAGGGGGTCTGCATCGTCGCACAGTTGGAAGCGTCGCGTCTCCAAGGACCATAAGGAAAGTCTTTGGAGAAGAAGTGGAAGAATATTTATGTTCCGAGTGCGTGAAGGTGGTTAGCGCCCAAACCGTCCGTGTCAAACGCGGGAAGGTATATAGGAGGACTTGGCGAGAATCACCAAACAAAGGGAAGAAAAGAGCGTCAGACAATGTGTCCATAGAAAGCGTTTCTCGTGTGACCGACCTATGGGAAACTGCTATTAATCGAGGAAGGTGCAACGGAGGCACCCCCTTCACCAGTGACTAATATACCAAGCGGTGATGATGATGTAGATAGCTTTCGCGCGATAGGGCTGCAGAACTGATCAGAGGAAGTAACTACGTAAAAGCGTTCAAGATCCTTGCATCTCACTCCCTGTGTGCCCGTGATGCCATGGTGGAAGTGGTCAACCAGCAGACAAAAGGGAGGTTGGACGCGTGACGGCGAGGAAGGCTCGGCGCTGTCACGAGATAGACGCCCTAAGCGGTGATTTGACGATAGACCGCCTTCGCTGCTTTAACTGGGATGAGGCGCTGGAGGAAGCATCACAGAAGCTGCCAGCCACTTACATGGTCCTCGTTAACCTGTTCCCACCAGCTAAGAAATTCGCTTCTTCCAGGGCAAAGGGAACTCGCAAAGCCGAGTGGTAGGTCGCCTTTATGTTAAACTCCCCGTGTGTGTGTGCATGTGTGTTTGCATGCTTGCCTGTGGGTGTGCATGTGGAAGTGTTATTTAAATTGATCTATATCAGTATGATTTCAGGAACCTGATGATTAAAGAAGACGACGCCATACGACGCTGTCGTATTGGCGTGGTTCTTAATTTGATTTTGTCCTCCAGCGCACCGACCCTCTATCGGTTTGTACATAAGTAGACAAATTAAAAAATTCTGCAAACATAATCCAAGTTTATGCAGCAACAAATGTGATTGTGAGCCCTCGACACATAAGCAAAAAAAGCAGATGCAGTCCAGTAACTGATATAATTAATGTGTTAAAGCAATATTTGGTGTTTATTATGCATGCAGTTTTTCCAAGCGTCGATGGGGGTTGAGCTGTGGCGGCAGGGATCAAGTCGGAAAGTATTCCGCTTACTCAATTACATTGGACTCTCCCAAGGCGTCGGCACAGCTCGGGCCCACGTTGACACGTTGGTGGAAGGGCACGATAGGTCTATCAAAGAATGGAAGAAAGCAATAGAAGTCAGTTTTTAGAGGATTGAGAATAGTATAACCATAACCCGTAAAAATAAATCCTATGTTATTGACTTACATATAATTAAACATATGTCGTTGTGCCAACCAACGAGGACAACTTGGTGTTCCTGCAGCCGCGCTTGGTGAAGCTGGTTGAGCGTATCCTCGTGACGCACGTTCCTGCTCTCCACCATCTCAGGAAGTATGTCACGTGGAATATTCCCCACGCCCATTCTCGAGCCATGACCCGCAAGTCGGAGGTAAGAGAGTTTCACAAGGAAAACATTAGCACGCCATTATAAAAGCCTTTAACTATGAGACAAATCAAATAATTATTGTTTATTTGTATCAGGTGTTGAATCTTGGAGTCGTTGAAGCCGATCCGGCATCATCAGGTGGTGTTATTTAAATAATGTCACACCTCCACCAATACGTGCCCTCCATGGAGAACGGACAGCCAGTGCATGTTATCCCTTGCAACGGCGATCAACTAAGTGTTGAACGAATGACACATACCAAACATGCTCGTATTCCAGGTCCGGATGCAGCATCCCGACTTCAGGGTCTAGTTGAAACTCCGCAGGAGTTCCACAAAGAAGATTTACTTCTACAGGTAAAATGCCGTAATTAATAAGCAGTGTTCTTATTGAATGGTATATTTAAACATAGCACTTAATATAATGCTTCCCTGTCCTGTACTCAGGATTGGATGAACAAGTTCTTCAATGAAAAAAGCATAGAGAGTCGCGGAACCCTTTCTCAGTTAAAGGACTACTTTAACCACCGTAGCCTAAAGACCCAGGTCATGAGCAATTTCCAACATGTTTGGGATTTTCTCGAGGTAAACATTTAGCAAATATCCCAACAAATAAGCAAGTGGATGTGTAAATAAAGTTTCAAATGATCACATAATATCAATCACTATTAATAATATTTATAATTCCATATATATATCATAATTTTTTCACATCTAGATAAATGAATCATGATGAATATGTTCATGCAGATAAGGGAGGGACCATGTTGGAATGTAGTAATTCCTTGTGCAAGGAATCTTGGTTCCACCTGGAATGTATCCAACGCCCCCTCGACCAGATGCCCGATGGGGATTGGTACTGCAGCAAGGAGTGCCAGGAATCAACAGGGTTCATCCATTGCGTATGTTGGAGGAAAAGAGGAAGTCCTGAAGATGAGCGGTTGCTGCGGTGCTAACTGAAATCAGATTGCCGCCGGATGGAGTTTTACCATCATCAGTGCGTTGATCCAGGCCCAGTTAATCCAAGTACGCTTACCATTTTGTTAATGCTTGAGTAATTATACTTCAAAAATTAATGTACCTTAGTTGACTCTAACGTTCTAAAAGTACATGTTTATTGATGTATAGACAACTGGTACTGTTCCGAGGAATGTGCCCTCAAAGAAGAGGAAGATGATGGGGTCCTCAGCTACAGCCGGGCGCTGTTGTGGCAAGGACTGAACATGTTGGCGAACCGAGATGCAGTACGTGATGGGGACGGGCCAGCTCTCCTTACATTTTGGCGGCTCAACATGCCTCACTTCTGGCCGAATCATCACCCAAAATACTTTATTCTAGGCCACAATCTCCTTGCATGTAAGACCATCCAAATGTCAAATGAGCCTGAAATTAACAAATGAGGAAGCTAATAAGAGTCTCAAGAAGTGACCCCCAGGAGTATATACATTGTTGCCCTGTCTTTTAGATACTAGTGGATTCCTACCAGAACGGCTCTCACAGGAGCTGACTTGGGAGCGGGTAGCAAACCCAAGCGGTTGCAAGAGCAACAATATTGCCCTGGACCTCCTCAATGAATTTCTCAACAATGAGTTTAAGGGTAATATATTAAGAGCATTGATTTTAATTATAGCGATATTTTGGACGAGCATGGAACTTTTTTAAATGATGTATACACACCGATTAACTTTCTGTGTCTTTATGCCTGTTTATAGAGATGCTGATGAAATCCCGTGGCAATTACACTTCGCAGCAGATCTTGCGGTGTAGTCACCTTGGAGGTGATTTTGGGAAATCCATCGATAGTCTATTTCGGCATGCATTAGGTGTTCCGGGTGAGCAAGAAACCTGCTCATTATAATGAAGATTTAGTTCGATTTGTGAAGGATTTCCGGCAGGACGCTCTTTTTGATTATCTCCCCCCAAGGTGCCACGTCGCCTTTGACAATTTTAACATCCCATGCACAATAAACAAGCCAAAAAAGTTTGGCGACAAGCTACGGGAGAGGAGTGTAAACATGGACTTTTGGCAACAACAGGCAGAGATGAGAAATAACCGTCCAGCAAGAGCCGCACAACAATAGTATTTTGCATTTCAATGCATGTGTTTTTGTTATATGATTATGTTGTCATAATATATTTAGCTAGGAAATTTCGTTATTGTGCTATTTATGCTTTTGTGATTATTATTTAATGAGATTTCCATTAATTTGACGTTATGTTAATCTATTGCTGTGGTGGACTTTTGTTGCAAAGGTCTTTTTTCAAAGAAATGAAAATCACCATATAATATACATTAGCGTTTGTGGTCGACCATTATGTTTAGCTACTAAGTTTCAATTTGATTAAGAACAGGTATTTTGGAAGGAAAACGTATTATGTTACGGTGGTTTGAAACGTATAGGTTCTGTTGCTATATTAATTGCTCACTATGTAATGAATATGTTACTTATATACACTGCAATATCCTAATGTACTGTTATTGTATACAATTGGTTCGACAAAAGTACAAGAGCCAATGGTTTGAAGGGAAATAAAAAGTCGTTTTTCCCGTCATTTATTAGTACATATACTACATCAGCTGCTGCCCCCACAACATGATTCAATATCATCATCAGTAATCCCAGACAGCTGTAGATGTTGAAGCACAGAACGCCTGACACACATGTTCTTATTGGTCACAAGCGATCTCATGTCGTCGTCAACAACACGTTTGTCAACGGAACGTGGCGGTAAATAGAGGTGTGCGGTGCCGGATAAACCGTCTCGAGCACAACGGCCAACCTCCTGCCAATATCCTAAAATGGAAGATGGTGGTCCCCAGTGCACCACATTGCGTATATCGGGGACTTGTACGCCCATTCCAAATGCGACGGTTGATACTAAAACTCGAACGTTACTTTGTTTTTGACATAAGTCAAATGGAATTGTCTCTTGGCTCGTCATGTCGAGTTTTCCATGGTACATTTCAACATAGTCGCCTATTTCATCTGCTCCCCTGGCTTCACACTCTATTAGTATATCGGCATAAGTGGTGGTTACCTTTTCTAACGACCTGTCACATGCATAATAATGCATAATAATGTGATTTATTGAAAAAAAATTACATTGATCACAATGAATATACTAAGATATGAGTGTACTTCAACCTTTGTGTATTGTTAAAAGTCTATAGTACAAAAATAGTCAAAATAGATCAATACTAACATACCTGCAGAACACAACCGTTTTTGGTGCACCAGCCCTGTCACGGATTAATCTTTCAACCATCCAATTCAAATCCCCTTTGTCCGCCCGGCTGTGGTGAATGTTTAAAAAAATGTTGGGCCTGTGTCAGAAAATAACCATTACAGTATATAATCGTTGAAAATTCTGTTCTTTTTAAAGAAATCTTTTATTCATTCCATGCAGAGTATGATACCTGTTTGGAACTGTCACTACATAATTGTCAGACTGAAATGCCAAGGTCTCTTTCAGCTTCTCCACAAGAGTCTCCGTTATTGTAGCAGTGTGACAAAGAACAGGCGTTGGTCCAAGTAACGCCCGAATTTCCCGCAACCTCCTGTATGTGGAGCGAAACCTCCGCCCCCTGTATGGAAACAAATGACTATTCAATATTGTAAGCTCTCAAGTTAAATATGTTAAATATTGTAATATTGTTTTAGGTTTATCCAAGTATCGCATGTTTTTTATGGACAAAACAAGTTAATTCACTTGGAAATTACGACACATAAATTAAGTAATGTGTCGTAATTTTGAATGCGTTTCATTATTTATAAATGCAATTTACTATCCAACAACATAAATCATGTTACCATAACTCCAAACAGTGTGCTTCGTCAATGACGAGTAGGGTAATATTGGCGGCGAGTGTGCGACAAAACTTTTTCCACATGGCTCCTTCACAGCCTCGGGCAAGCAGAATACAAAGGGGTGCAACCCAAGCTCCCATACCTTAAGATGCATGTGGTTTTTAATTGCAAACCTGATTAATGCATAACCACATTGATAATAGCATTTAAAACAACATGATTTGGTGCCGAAAGCATCGGTACCTTTGACAGTATTAGGATCAATTTCATCAAACCGAGTTATGGCTGCAGCATTGACGCCAACACTCGACCATCTGTTTACCTGGTTCTTCATGAGGGACCGCAGTGGGCAGACTACCAACGCTATGGAGCCGACTCTCCTTAACATCTGTCATATCAGCCCAAAGGAACTAATATATATATATATATATATATATATAGATATATATATATATATATATAGATATATATAGATAGATATATAGATAGATATATATATCTATATATATATATATATATATATATATATATATATATATATATATATATATATATATATATATATATATATATATATATATATATATATATATATATATATATATATATATATATATATATATATATATTACAAAACCTAAACAACAAAATAACCAATACCTTGTCTTTTAACAACGGGAACCACCCGTAGACATCAGATTTAAAAATATTGTGTAGACCGCCACGGGAACGTCTTTGGGGCAGCCTAACGAAACGAACTAGAATGGCCTTTTAACTTCGGATAGGTTTTTCTGTCCAACAACCGAACATGCTGCTACTTAATGGTACAGAGTCCCATATACATGTATAGAATACAATGCAAATAATCCCGCATTAAAACCTGTCGCCGTCAACAGCGTTTTGATCAATAATAAACTCATATAAGTCTAGCATACTCACCACTTGACTTTCAAGCCCTCACCAGAGCACGTCTTCAACCGGACGTTATTCCGCGCGTTCACGCCTCCACACGAAAGCTCTCACAGCAATTGTTTTCACAGTCATCCACGAGGTGGCAGCAGCGCATTAATGTAATATTGCGCATCAACGTCGATTTTGAAATGAAACATCACTATGAGAAAAGCACAATTAAATGGTCCAGGAGGCTAGAGAAGATTCGGAATGCCCCATAAGATTTTATATTCCTCACAAGAAAAGTCTTGTATAGAAAAATGCCCCATATACTGATAATCGTTCAGTATATATATATATATATATATATATATAGAGATATATATATAGAGATATATATATATATAGATATATATATATATAGATATATATATATATAGATATATATATATATATATATATATATATATATATATATATATATATATATATATATATATATAAAAATATATATATATATATATATTTATAAATATATATATATATATATACATATGTATATATGTATATGAATATATATATATATTTATATATATATATATGTATATATATATATATTTATATATATATATATATATATATACATATATATAAATAAACATATATGTATGTGTGTGTATAGATATACATACATGTATGTGTGTGTGCGTATTATATAATCATGGTCATTAGCTTAGGGTGATTGATAAATTACGTGCAGGAGGCAATATCTGGTAAAAAGACATCGACATCGGTTGATTGAGGCATACTGTACGGGTCTGTGCTTATCGCTGGGGAAGCTGATTGTTTTTGAGGCTATACACGTATTGTTGACTACTGCGAATGGATCATGAATGATCTCAACATTACTGTGTGTAGTTCCAGTCCAATGCTGCAAGTTACAAATTTGTCTGATTTTTATTCGACAGGCAGCTGAATGTTCCTATTTTTAGCACAGAATAAGTGTAGCATCCTTTTGCATGACATGATACCAGACGTGTTGCTATCACCAAGTCGATCGTAATATGATCCTTTCTGTCACCAACTATGCATGATTTCGCGTAATGCCTTGACTGCTATGCGTCAGCATTTTGATATTTACCGTTACCTTATAGCATATACTAATGATAACGCGCAAACAAAATGTTCAATAAATCCGAAACCTTACACTGTTGTGATTGCCTTCTAAAGCATCGCACATTCATGTTGACATCAGTGAGAGCAGTGTCGAATAAAGCGGGGTTAACTCCTTAAACCAAAGAGTTACGGATCAATAACCAAATATAGCGGATTTATTTGGATGTCCATAAGTGATCTGCAGTTGAGGCGAATTTTCAATAGAAAGCTGCTATGTGCAGAACGAGTATGCTGTTAGTCGTTGTTAGTAATGGTGAAAGGGGCCTGTGATTATGTCAAAGATGGATTATATAGTGTAGTTTACAAGTTGGTGAAGTTATATACTCGCTGCATAAAGCCACGAAACATCAAATGAATCTCCTAGAGGTCCACATAGCCAAGCCACATCATATGTCGCTGTATGATGGTTCGATAGCTGCCATGTCACTGGTGGTCTGCACCATTCAAATTAAAAGCTTACAGGAGTCACGTGCGGAGCGACATTTACCTCGGTCGACATATCTCTGGGCATCGATGCATTACAAACTAAAACGCGATTCCATCAGTCGCAATTGAGAAAATAATTATCTTTGCGTGTTTGCGTATTGCTGTAATTGGATGAAGAGCACATTGTTTGAAAAATATCAACTTTCCCATGCACCTTAGCATATTGGGATGCAGAGAACGTCAACTTGATAAACAAGCTATCAGAAAAGGCTAATTGATTTGCTCTCATTCGCCAAGCCATTACGTTTTGTAATAAATCAGGAATATGCAAGAATTGTGAGCAACGTGACGATCACGAGAGCATACTATTGCAACACACCTTCAATCGTGGACATATTAAAGCAAATACGATACATCATGTAGGTTAGCGTAAACCATATTCACCCAATATACGTGTCATCAGTGAGATGGAACAGAATGTAAGGGCCGATATTTTCGATATTTATCGAAGTATTAACTGCCGAATATTTGACAAATTTATGCCTGTGAATATTCTAGGGGATGACAATATCAGCAGCATATCGTTCTGTAGTGTGTTGGTTCTATGATGTATGATGTGTGTATAGTTTGTGACTATTTTGCAAATGAGTTCCATCGCGTTTGCTTTTCTGAGACAATGCCTAATGCTGCTGTTGCAATTATGCTTTTTATAGTAAATGACGTGCTGGTAAGATTTGGCTATCTCAAGCTCATGAAAAGAGTCTCCCGATTCTTTGGAACTCGGTTATTGGTGTGTTCTCCCGAGACGGAGCAAAGCTGCCTTTTGTGTGCTCTTTCTTGATCGCGTGGAACTGTTGCGATTTCAAACGTTCAGAGTAGTATTTAAGCACAAATACTTAACATTACAATGATGATTCAATCAAAATATGTGCTGGCTTTTTTGGACTAATTCACTATGTACAAAAGAACGCAGAAGTTATTCATGGGTTTTGTTTGTAATCAGTGGTTTCAGCAATATATGTCATGCAATGCGCTGAGTTATTGTGCTAACCGTTATTGTTGGTCGGCAGTTTTACTGCTGATGTTCTCGGCATATCCTTGCTACTTGAGCAATCAACCATTAAATAAACCACATATATTATTCACATCCCCTTATGGGTAAAGCATTAATAACTGCAGCAAATGTACCTCCCTAAAGTATGGAGATAGTGTTATGCACTGTAGCGAATCCAACAACCTCACATACGAATACATTTAGAAGAGGAGATATCGTGCATTTTAATCACTGTGCTGCTTATATAATCATCACTAGCTTTTATCTATATTATGCATTTTACCGAAGCAGCCACATGTAACTCTAATAGCACATACGTGTACATTTATTTATAACAAACAATGCATATGGTGATGGAGTTCCGTGTGTCGTCTTGCAGTTGCATTGTGAGATGCACTTAGGTAAAAGGCGGTTGCGAATTGCTACCAATGTACCAAAAGTCACGTGCGATGGTGGTGGTGGTGCAGTTCGTGACGATGCTTCCTGTGAACGCACCTATTTAATATTACACATGTTTACATCATATTCATAGACACAAAACTGAGACGACCCGGCAAATATAATATTCATGCTGCTAATACTTGGGTTTCACAGGGTCTTGAAATGTTTAAAGAACTTAGTAAGATCGCCTGAAGGCTTTACCACAACAGTCCCTTTCATACTAAAACCGAAAGGCGTAATTTCAAGGCGATGTTCTGTTTATGGATGAAATATCGAATCTTTATACTGACATGTAAAATAAGGAACATATGGTTAGTCACATGTACTGCTTATCGTGTCATGATTTGTTGCTTACAACCTAGATGCTTATACGTCATGGTGGTAATCATCTTAGCAACTACGAAAGCAGCCATTCATTGTAGGCTTTTCAATTGATCGTGTTGAATATGTTTCTAGGAAACCTTATCATATTAGCAGTAACAAAACATGGTGGGGTGTATTCCACCTTAGAACAAACTAATCGCTTACAATCTGATTAGAACGAATCATAGGGGTTGTACATTATGTTTTCGACAAAAGAGTTACAGCGGATGCATCCCATCTAAATAAATTGGTCATGATGAGATGGTTATTATATTATCAATAAAGAGTTGCTTCTCGCACAAGGAATTTCGAGGTACATAGACCCAATACATGAAGCTTTATTGATGCTGTCTGCTTTTAAAATAGCCAGGCGCCGTATGCTGCGCTTGGCGGTGTTTAATAATACTTGCTAAAAAGATTTCGCCGTAAAAATACCCATTGAAAAAAATGTTGATAAAGATTCTAGAAGTACTACATATGCAAATTTTCACTCATCTTTTATCATTTCAGTTAATTGGCAGGTCCATTTTGTCTGACATAAAAGGAGTCACACATGACAGGTCGGTGCTCAACCTATTGGGAAGTAACTAAACGCTAAAAAGTGTAATGGACGTCTCCTGCGACGTGTTTCTTCGCTCTACTAACGACCTTATATACAAAGTTGTAAACCTGTTTTGGTCCGCATCGTTTGTCATTAACGCCTGCACCCAAGAAGCATGCATACAATTTATACTTGGCGAGCTAACATGCGGATGGTGACAACCACGGGTCTGTGATCTAGTAGCTGCTCGGCATGAAACACGCGCTGATGTTACTCGTCGGTTGTATTCAGAACAGCTCTGTCGGTCTGAGTGCACTTGCATATTGAGGATGGATGAGTAATTATCAATACTTCAAAGGCACTACAACCTATGTTGGCTTGGTTATTTATCGATTTTCTCCAGCACCTTCTGTCAAAAGCAAATCATTAACGAGAAATATTTTCCTTTAATGTAAAATCCGTTTGATTCAGCACATGGCAATCACGCAAAATGTTAACTACTAGTTGGCCATTGACCCATATAAACGTGGGTGTAAACAAAGCTTATTGCATAGATATTGGGGAATGTTTGTTTGATCAGCCTGGTTGGATGCATGTACGTTGAATATGGTTGAAATCGCACTAGCAATTATTCCACCAGTAAGTATGTGGAAGAGTCTGTTAAACTGTACGTGTATGCATTAAAGAAATCGGTAAAACTTGAACATTTTGACCCATGTACGAGGTCAATCGGTGCGTCTCGTTCTGATTACACCACTACCGGAAATTTAGGGGAGCGCAGTGCATTGAAAAACAATATCCTTACAATGTACAAAAAAATAGCCGTCACATTGCTTCTTATTAATTCCAGTTTCAATAGGTCCGTTTCAATATGCCCGAGATGCAAGGTATTGATATCAAATACACCAATTAATGACAACTGAGATCATCCAATTCACGCGCACATTAATCATTGGCTGTCGCTGAATTTTGCATTTGACGTCGTTGTGTTTGTGCTATAGTGCGCAATCACCACTAACACTAGAAGGTATATGTTCTAAATGAAATTATACGTTCCATCGTATACCCTATTGCTATGTGCCTACTCGTCGTACTAGTCACGTAGAACTAAGTTGGTTTAATGTTCTCTGTTGAAGCACTCCAGTGTGGTGTTACATTCAAGTATTTGGTCGCACGTCAACGCTGCTTGTGAGGCCTTGGCGAGTGAAGAATATATGGTTATAGCATCGAAATCACACAAGTTCAAGTTATTACGCCATCTTCATCTCATGCATCAGCGTCTGGACGTTATACACAACTGGTGTACAGTAGTATAGACAGTATCGCTATGTACGCACAATAACTCCGGTGTCGACTGTGCGATTGTGCGAAAGATGCAGTTGTTAAATTTAAAACAGTCATTCAACAGTAGACCAACAAAGGTAGATTTCCTGCATATTATTGCTCATATTGCAGGTTTTCGGAAATATGCGGCCACTTAAAAAGGACACAGTAGATCATTGCCTTCTCTATCGTTCCTCTCAGCAGTGCCTTCAATTCAGTTATTAACTACATCTTTAGCTTCGTTGCGTGTTGCAAGAACTGGTCTATTATTTTAACTAAGCAATTAAGTGCTAATCAGGTTTATCGATTTTTGTCAAAAGTGTCATGCAAATTTTTTATGTGGTTGCTTTAAGTCCACAACATTTAATCCATTGCAAATAATAAGCACTTTGCACTCCAAAGTGCGCCAAGTAGCATAGGACAACCACCACCTCGCTACTCGCAATCACTTGTTACACATACCTGTAACCGCAGTGTATGTAGGAGTGTGTCACCTGCAAGTCGGATTGAGTTGGCAGTAACGTTTGTGGTGCTGGCCATGTAAAACATTTTATTCA
The DNA here is from genome assembly GCA_034190875.2 of Urechis unicinctus. NCBI lineage: Eukaryota > Metazoa > Annelida > Polychaeta > Xenopneusta > Urechidae > Urechis > Urechis unicinctus. The sequence goes on from CM067355.1 coordinate 14,467,011, forward strand.
ATGTCAAAATGCAACTTGTTGCAGTGTTATGTGTGTAGTGCAATTACATATATTCAAATATTAGGTCGCCTGTACCGTCCTGTATGGCTAATAATAACAGTGCACTGATGATACATTCGCCTGCAAGCGACAACATGTATTGAACTATGATGACCCTTGTCCAGCCCTGTATTTCTAATTAATTAAATACAGTGATTTTATATTTGCCAACAGGCAAAGTGCATCCGTTAGTTTTCCAATGGATGGATGTTCTCATTAACATAGCCTAAAATAACAGATACTCATTAATACCACGATAAAAACCGTTATCACCAAAGTTGTTTATTCTTGCTGAGCTCTATGGGGGTAAGTTACTAATGTCCTGTAAATAACGAGGCTTGTCCACTAAGGACCCCGATGTGATAAATGCCGTGGGGACGCTTCATGAAGAAGGCGTGGCATGCTTAGTACTAATAATGGATATGCAAGGAACGGCTTTAACAATGAATGCGTGTGTCATGTGGTAAATATATGCTAGCCTTCAGACTGACATAATGAGAGAAGCTGAGCGTCCTGTCATACGTCGGAGAGGCAGGAAACAGTGATAAATCATATAAAAGGGAATGATTACATGCTACAGGATCAAACTCAATTGAATCGATCAGCTGCGAAATTAATGCCTAGCATGCGTTGCAAAAGCTTTTGGCTTTGGAACGCTTCGGGACATCTACTGAGCATTCGTGGAATGTATAATATGCTTGTAACTGGGTCATTATACAATCCGAATATACGCATGTTCCTGACGAAAGAGCTTATTCAATGACGCTTCGTTTGGTGTTTTCCACATTAGATACTGATCAACATCGGAATTATTATCCCTTATCGTTTCACACACAGTGTACGGTTTGCAAAGTGCGACATACTGTAGCATACAAATGCGAAGCTCACGTTAGTGGGAATCAACGAGGCACAATGGTACATTTCATGCAACTCAAAGTTCTTGGTACATTATTGAAATGATACTTTTCTTCAATGCTTCCTAACAAATGCAACAATTTTGGACGTAAAACTAATCATACTGATACTAGGTGAATAATATAAAAAAAACTATCGCAATGTTGTCTTGCATTCGCAAGTTCGTGGTTAGTCAACGTTGCCGATTTGCGTCACTACCACCCCTCCTGAATACCCACATTGTTGATTGGTTACATGCATGAAAAGCCATAAAAAAAATTGTGACACACAATAATAACGTTTGACGAACACGAGCATATTTACTCAATTGTTACATTTAGCAAAACGGCGTTACCCAAGGCTTGAATCTTTCATCAGCGGAATATTTTTCTGCGCAAGAATTTTGCTCTCCTACCAAACAAACTTATGCTATTTGTTTGCCGCATGACATTGCCGTGTAAGCAACCTTTGTCTTCATTCCTCTAAATGCTCAATTACGTTAGCATTGTTGATGACAGTGATAATGAAAGCCTACATTTTAACTCTCAGTGATTGTACATGTCCAAATCATCAATCCACAAATTCAGGGAGCATTCCGTTATCCTGGCTAGCTTATGGTACCTAGGAATAACGGCGGGTGTGCCGGTGTTGATGATACGAAAATACAGTTCTGGTAATACAGTGCAGCGTAAGCCATTCCGCAACAGCAACATATCTTCTGCTTTGCGATTCAGTGAAACGGATAAATAACATAGATATGACAAAAGTAAGGCCGCTGTGGTGTCAGCTCGAGAGGTTGTATGCAACTCAACAAGTATCTTCGAAATGTACCTCCTGGCAAAATTACTCGGCAAGGGCGCATTAGATATTGCGGTCATTGAAAAATGCATCAGATCAAGTAATACAAAGGCTGTTGCCCCGCAATCGTAATGCTACACTGAACATAAAATACATCATTTATTGATGACATACAATAATCCTTCAACTCAGGCCCCCTACAAAATGTCAATTTCTATTAGATAACATTGCAAATGTAGCCAGCCGTATATTATAACATTTTACTGAGATGTAACGTTCTATAAAGGATGCGAAAATAACATCTCAACTCATCCATCATTCGAATGTAGCACCCGCAAAACACGATTGAAATTAGATTTAAAAGGTCATTAGGAATATATATGCATCCTAACAGGCTTGACATATGAAGCATCTCGCATATTTAGGGTGGATATTTATTTAACGTCTTATTCCTTCTATAAATAATTAATGGCACCCCTCACGATTTGCTGATAAGCTATTATTTGTAGTTGTAGTGATGCTGCAATTCATTGATCCGCTACAGTTGCTTTGTTTAGCTACATGTGAACGTGTACACTTTGTCTGTTAAATTATTACAATAACATCACTACGAAATATCACCCCATGAGCATCCTTTTAATATTGCACACAAGGCCTTCCACCATTCAAGTAATAAGTTAGGCTATGCTTAACGAACGATTGTGAGTGATTTGCGCTTCTTTCAATAGGCAGGCCGTATAATTGAACACATTCTAACAAAATCCTTGGCGTCTTCTAAACTTATTCCGTGCACTGCTTAACCATCCTGAACTCTATGTGCAAGCCTAGCAATCACAACCTCATATGCGCTATTATTTCACCACAGCCCACGCTCTAGTCGCATTATAGATTCGCCATGTTACTTCAATATTTCTTGCCGCTTCCTTACACCAAACCACTCTGTCAACTGAATAAAATTCTTAATGTGCCAACACACCCAAATGATCTTAACCCCTAGGGACAAATATAACAAACACTTTATATTCATCGTAAACACTACATTAACTGCTTTGGACATTTCCTGTGCAACGCATATTGCGTCCTAACTCAACCAGTATTTTCGAAATTTACTTCATGGCAATATTACTCGGAAGGGTCTCATTAAATATTTCGGGCAAGAAAGTTTTGGTGAAATGAGGTAAACCTGGCGGGGGGGGGGGGGGGGGGTGTTTCAAAGCTGTCAAGCGTTTTAAGGGGACCACCTAACTAAGACCTGGTAACCATATAATTATTTGCCTACAGTAATACTATCCTTCGACAAGGGTCTATGCCACTGCAAGAGAACACCGCTGGTGATCGATACGCAGACCTTCTATCGATCACGTATATACTGGACTTGTACAAGCTTAAAACTAATAATGCCAACTTTTGGTGTAGATGCTGTGAGCCTCGAGATCATTAGGTGATATAAAAATTCATTGATATCCATATACTGCCTTATAATAGCTTTTGAGGAGAACAGTGTAAATTAATGGGCTATTAAGGTGCTGGCATTTAGGCTTATCATTGTCCACAAACTGATTATTATATCACAAAAGCTAATTATTGGTAACTAACCCTCATTAAGATCAAGTATTCCTTTAGCCATAGCCTCAATGTTAGTAGGTGCACACATGATTGAATCTTATGAGTGAAATATATTTCCAATCGGTAGACCCCAACAAAACAAACATCACCCTCGATTGGTCTATGCACTAGTTCGAATCCCACTCCCTCCCCCTCCCCACCCACATTCCCCTGGGCATTCAAGCCGGAAGGATGAGGTTCGATCGAATTCCTCCAACATTTATTGTGCGACTCTTAATCTGATCATGATAAGATTGTCTAAACATTTCAATTTCCTTTGAAATGAACGCCGTATGGTCAAAGTCAACGTCGTCAATCAAAGCTATGTCATAGAACACAAATGTAAAAATTGAATCGCCACAGAATCGCTGCTCAAAATCAATAATCTATGCGAGGGTTTACACAAATACTCGTCAGATTTTGTTTCAATCGCATCTGTTTATTCCTGTTAATGCTTCTTACGCTAGAAGTCGTGTGTGCAACGCAATCTTCCGTAATAGCTCACTCTGTATCGGCGACGAATAGATATTATCGATTAAATGTGTCCAGACCAAAATATCAAAGTTTGTTCAATAATAGAAAATAAGGCCTTGAATCCCCCTGAAAAAAAGATCCTGTGTGGTAATGTTATGTAACTGCTAGTATTAATTGTTTACATATTGTGTATAAATCTCAATAAATATGTGTGATTAATTCCAGGTAATATCGCACACTCGGCCGCTGCTGAAAATCCAGCAATTAAAAGCATATTCTCGCAAGTTGCTTCGATGACATTCTACCTTGCACACTTTTTGATTAATCTGTTGACAGTTAACGATGTGTTCTCCTGAGGGTGAACCTCCAATGTTGACATGGCTCGATAAACGCAAACCGGATTGAAGCCTGCTAGTTTTACAATTTCAGTGAACGCATCTCGAGGTCTCTGTATCAGGTCATCGTGTCGCAAAGCTTTGCTGCAAATAATGATTGACACATCCGATCCATATCAGTGTAGAATACTCAAGGCTTCCGTTGAGTTTTAATGAGCATTAGATTATGGGAGCAGAACATTCTGGGTTCTAGCAGACGTTCCCGTTTCATATTGTTGCTACATATATTACCGGGAAACGCTGACAGTATGTTCATGAAACTGTGAGCTGTACAAAAACATATGCCTTTCTTGTGGAAAATATTCTCGGATCAGTTTTATCGATCATGTACTATTCTAAAGACGGTTATGGAGCCGATATCAGTACTTTTGTTATAAACCTTTGCTATGCAATTACATCCCAGCGTAGAAACTCCTTGACGATGAAAATTAAACGTCTTTTATTGAGACAACATCACTCACAGAGAAGCAGTGATCTGATCAGCCTGGACTATAAAATACAAAACAACCACGGAATGTATTTAATCAAATCCAGAAGCATTTACGGCTATGCTATGAAAACCGTATGTCCTCTATAAGACTGATAACTAGACATATTACTTACAACTAAGCTTACATAACGCGTAAGACTGCAGATGCATTTTAGCGTAACAATATGCAAACTACCACACATTTGTTTGACACACAGAAAGGTTGAATTACGAACGGGCGATTCTACTCGAGATTATGTGTCAGAAGAATTGTATTTAGGTGTCATAATTGATTAGTCATTCAAATCAAGCAACCAATGCGATGCAGCAGCTAAAGCCTACAGAGTTCACGGAATGATTGAACGGTAGTTTACAGGTAGCTCTAAGGTATTTGTTTTCATAGTTATATGAAAAAGCAATTCAGGTGTGGTCACCATTCACTAAACGGGACATATTAGAACGGGCACAAAGGCGTACAACTAAGCTCGTATCCGGTATGTCTTAGCTATATTACGAACAAAGCTAGCGCTTTATAAGAATATATATATATATATATATATATATATATATATATATATATATATATATATATATATATATATATATATATATATATATATATATATATGTATATATGTATATATATATATATATATATATATATATATATATATCTATATATATATATATATATATATATATATATATATATATATATATATATATATATATATATATGTGTGTGTATTAGTTCATACATGTTGATCTATGGGTTTTATCACTTTCCCGGTGCTGAAAACTCAAGTCTTAGGGGACATTCGTTATACGGAACTTACGGCTTGCCAGAACTAAAAATACATGTCGTAGTGTTTCCGCGAGCTCACTGAACTCATTGTGGAAAAAACAACATCTTATTAAACCTTCATCCCTTCCTCTCCGATGGACTGAGGTTTTTGTTTGCCTTTTTAGCATTCACCTAAGTGCATTGGATTGGTCGTGAACATGACGGAACTTTAGTAAGCAACATGACAAACATTTAGATCTAAGATATTTTACTGTGCATTGTTGCGGTTTCTCTGTAGAACAATTGTGTACATACTGTAACAATGATGACAATGACGTATTTTTAAAGTCATTGTAGTCGTTATTTCTGTAATCGCACACCATTCTGTATTATCATTTCGGGGATTGACATATGTTGCATACCAGACGTTAGGATCATTTAACTGGTGTCAGACCGATGACCGAATCGGCTTAACTTCTACGTGTAGACTAGCCCGGCACCAATTCTAACAATTTGTCATTGTGTCGGCATTAGCAGAATAATAAACCATCGGTGATCGACAGTTAGTACCTGACAATATAAATATTAAGACGAGTATATTACTGTTAGAAATAGGTCATAACCAGGTCTACAGCTGCGTATTAACGTTACCTCGCTCTGGGTTTGCTCAATGTAATTAAACAGTTTGTCACCGCTCGATATATGTCCAATAAACACCTGATAAACTATAGAATGGTCATAATGCATTTAAAAAAACATAGTTAACCGATCACGAACATGGCCCATCGATGTATTCTGTTTAGATATACATTGATTTATGTTCATACGATGTTAGATGCCAGGGATATCTATTATATATCGCGAATGAATTTATTGTTTCCATATTGATGGACAGCATTATTTTTTGGGAAGTTAATTATGGTAAGCTGAAATATGTATCATGTAACATTCGTCACTTGCCACCCCCTCGACCCTCATAATAAAGATAATATATTCTAGCAAAACCTTAAATTTTCATAACTTATTTCCGCCATATTGACGCACTTTGATTAACTAGCGTTACGCGGAAGCAGCAGACAGCCAATTTACTTCTATTTCTCCGCTCCGTTTTCAAAGAAAACCAAAGCGGCTAAGAGGCCAAAGTAGTCCAGCTGATGCCTAATGAAATAATAGTCCGATCAGCGTTTGCATAGGGTGTTCCTGTGCTATGCTGCGTCTTCATTCGTAGCCATATGTATATCGCTGCTAATTCGCAATCTGAACACCTAAGGCAATCATTTAGAAAGAAGCAACGAATTAATGTTGTGTTAAATGACACAGTATAAGATACTCAAGCGCCTGCAATCGACTTCATATTGTAATTGTAGAGGAGAGAAGATAAAAAAAGATATTCAAGCATTCTGTTTGGTATTATCACCCTTATGTTTAAATGACTTACTACCGGGAGGGGCTTACCGTTTGGTCAGCTCAAACTATCGTGTGCATAGGTAGTATTGCGGCATTAGGTTATGGGAGTCGTATTGTTTCTGAGGCAAAGAAAATGAGCGTACATTCGTTGGGAACAGACGTTAGCTATATTAGGATTTCAGCAACACCAATTTAGTTAGAAAACACCCTGACTAACATTCACGGGTATTTTACAGGTATGGACGGTCGCAGTCGGAAAGTCGAGAAACCGTCGTTGTTTTTATGGTCAATACCAATAACCTCAATTGTCGAAGGCAGATATATTGCTGATTTGAATTAACTTTATCTCCGAGAAGTTTCGAAAGTTTCAATTATACGAAAAAAATGTTGAAAATATGTTAACACGTCGATAAAACTGAACAACACAGCCAATGGGGCTTATTAATGGGGTTTATGAATTAATGACGTACAAATCTGTATGCGGCGTCATAAAGCAAAACACAGCAATAAAATTACGCCGGAGATTGGGAAACGGCTATTTGCGAACTGAAGTTATTTGCAATAATGATTTACATACCAAAGAGAATTGAAGAATAATGCGCTGCTGCTACGCTTTCTGTAAAGCCAGTTGCTCATTACTGCTTACGCCTAAGCTGCAAATGTGATAACAGGATGCAGGGAGCTGTAGCGTATTTTGTATATGACATAATTAACATTAACAGAAATGCTAGTGCATATAAACCTTCAAATAACTGAGCGAAATTGACTTCATTGCAAGCGATAGGTAGATTTGCACCACTAAAGAAGATAAGGTTTCATGTGTAGCTTACATTGAATGGTCAACTGATTTCTCATTTATCTTACATTGAGTTGTTTATCTTGTAGCATACATTCGAATGCTCTACTGTTTCAGCGTGTAGCTTATTGTTGCTTCTTAGACGGATATGTTTCAATTGCCCTGATACGAAGAGGCAAACCCACGACTGACATGTCTAGTAAACTTTCACCGTAATTTGTCATAATTATGGTCAAAATCTATAACATCAATTTGTATGAAAAAAGCAGTCTACTCGGTTGACTGTCCCTAACTTTGTGTATATTCGTTGATACTGTATTTCTCTTATTAGAGTTACAGGCGGACATTGACATGCCTGTCCGCTCATAGACCTGCACGCCATTTAATTGCGAATTAGCTGAATCCGTTTGGATGTTTTTACAATCTTGCTAATCAAACGGATGAATATATTTCATGGACTGTTTTATTTGATATAACCTAGCTCATCGTGTCAAGTGTTTTCTTGTTGCGCAGGGATATGGCTTAGAACTATTTATAGGGTTGAGGCAAGTAACATATAAATGATGGAACATATTCATGACAACGACACATGTGGCATTTAACGTCAGGTGACATTGGCCAGAATATGTGCGTGTGGTCAATTATTACTTCCATAAAAATCTGATGGATCATGCGTGACATTTAGTATGCAAATAATTACAATATTGAAATTTTCGTTAGACTCAACCGATACGCTGAGGCCCCCACACTGTATTTAAACAATGAGGCAAAGATATCAAGTGCTGCAACTAAACGATCGGTATCTTTTCCCCAATGCCTTGCATCTAAATCAATTGCATATTTGGCCATAATTACCGCAGTTTGAAGTTAATGATATAGCTGGATGGACCGTCAGACATTAGTATCTATCGTCTGCACAAGTTTTTTTTGCGCATGTCAGAACTGGAAGATGCGTTTATGTTTTTGATGATTACATATATGCATGCATGCAAAATGCCTCGTTAGGATGGTGATCTGGAGGCAATGTTCAGTGCGTTAACTAAGACTGCACCAAATATGACTGGAATTGCGGGTTGTTGTTCTCACAAAAGCGGAATGGTGCAACATTATCAGCTCTAGAGTTGGTCCATCGCCATTGAATCCAACGTGGACGTTATTCCTAGCTGATTGGGCAATTCGATGGCTATTTAGATGTGGCAGTGGCTTTCCTTGATTACACGATGCATACTTAGATGGTAATTATGAATCGGTTCAACCTAAGCGTGGTACCAGCCCAGCGATGCGTGCAACCACTCCAGCAGTGTCTCCACTTAATCAAGGCAAGTCGAGCACGTTAACAACACGTCAGTAAGGCGATGTTTTTATTTCATAACTGGTTTAAGGAATCTCGTTACACAAGAAAGCGCAAACCTTATTATATGCTTCTTTGCCACGTTAGAAAGATACTAATATGACTTTACGAGTCTTGATGTTTGTGTTTGACAGGCGCCTGCTTGAACATTACACCACTGAACATCGACATTACATATCTTAGCTTAATTATCGCTCTGTAGGCGTAATGTAGTGTTCGTGTGTAATAATATTACGTGTTATTTTGTTTCTCGTTTTGTGAAGCCTTTTTTGGCGCCAAAGCCGTGGAGTACCTGTTTTAGAGGTATGTTCGTTTTTATTATCACAACACTTGTAGACCAATTATAATATAATAGTGGCCTGCACAAATATTTCCTCAGCACTCAAAAATACATTATTCAGCAGGCAACAGCCATTCTTCGCAAGCTTCAACGGAACTAGTTATACACAATAGTATGTACATCGACCGTAAAGAAAAGAAAGATGTTTATGTAGGAGATGACTGGTGAATGGCTTCGTTTGGACTGACGTAAATGTGACAAGCAATTCCTCGAAGACTACGCGTTACTAACTATATGACGCACAACCATTGTGTTGGTTAATATGTGCAACCGGGGACCTTCTGTTGTGATATAATTCTAGTATCCCCGTATTATCGCGCTCAGTAAACGATTTGTAGAAGTCACCTTAGCATTGAGCCATTAATGAGGCCGTTGATCATTGCTAATGTCGTCACTCAACAAATGATCGCCATTATGACACACCAAGTGGAACAAATGTCCGGAGATGCTACAAAGTGATTGAATTAACCGTATTCTACTTGCCGCCTCTAATGGTCGACAACATCGTTATCTTCTTCATAGCAGCAAGTATTGTGAATTACGAAGAATTCAAATTTAATGTCACCAAACGTCGTGTTGTTTATTGTCTATTAGATGTAGCGCGCTAATTTGTTATTAATGTTTCTCGTGCATGTATTTTCACAGCATTCAAACTGTGCTTGAGTATACACACTTTCCTGAGAATAACACATTTGGCAATCGGCCGCCCTGCGCATTGGATTAAAACATGCAGCAACTGAATATTTATTAATGTCCTCGCCATTGTTCTGTGGTGCTTAACTCACCCTAGACGCATCTTGCAATAGCCACCCAATGATGATTGATTTGTACACAGCCATGTACATTTCCTCTCATTTGAACTTCAATTCCTTCTGGGAGGCAACACTACTACTCAGTGTTCTCGACTAACCTGATTGAACATATGTAGTTAATTAACGAGCGCTTGACAAGTATTCAATGCTATATTTTATAGAAAACGTTTTCAACTATCACTTTTCATCTACTTAGCATACGAATATGGCCACAAGATGATATATATAGCGTCAATAAATTCAGAGGATATGACGTTGTCGACAATCTGACTTCCGGCATCGGTTTCAAAAGCGTTGTTACTTCCCAGATACTGATCCTAGGATGAATGTTACTTAAATCAACCTAGCCTTGTTTTATTTCCAACAGTTGACATCATACATCAAGATTTAAATTAAAGGGTAATTAGACGCAAAATGCCAATTTTACATCATGCTCTCTAACAAAATTTTCAACAAAAATTGTCTTCTTAGTAAGACACTGCATGTTGTAATTTGTCGATAGATTTATCCAAATGGGATTCACCAGCAAATTAGTTGATGCGCCATAACGAAGCCAAGACTTGCTTCAAATAGACATTAATATAAGAACACAGTGACATTCGCGTAAAGCAATCTATTTCTGTGACTCATTTTAAATCCTTTTAAAATCTTCAGCAGAAACATACTCTCATCATTCGAGCGTCTAAAATATAAAACCCATATCAAATCACTAGTTTATTCAACAGGCATAATCTATCACAATGCAATTGCTATGTTCGCAAAATATATCCTAAGGTTCTGAATAAGCATATAATGTTAAGTAACTGCTTCCTCATGTTTTTTCTAGTGTAGGAGCACAGACACTGCTTGTAAACAGCACTCATCAAACAGTGGTGTAGAATATAGATTTTTCATAATTTAGTTCTTAGTGTCAAGATATTCGGCGGCGTCGATGCAAAAGCCATTTAGCGTTAGGCTAAATACATTCTGCGAACTAAGTATTTCTGAAAAATCGACTAATCGACCCTTAGGACAGGTCGACCGATGAACGTATTGTTTGGACAGCTAACCAAGACATGACACATCAGAGCGCATATGAATGTCCGACACACAATCACAAAAGTAACCGACATAAAGATTTCGACATGGGTATCGTAAAAACATCATCACAATTACTCCCATACGACATGTTTGTGCAACAAAACATCACCAAAGATACATACTGCTGTTACTTGCTTTTCGTTGACCCAATCCGGATTGCCGACGACGCATCCCTACACACATTTCATTTACAAAACACTTTCATCTCTGGTGCATGATGACTCCCTCGAGCGGTCTTTAGCATTGGTATTGTGGGTATCTGAACCCTGTATATGTCGCAGCAGGATTGCATTTTCGGATGAACTAAGTGTACTTCTTACGTAGGATGCTCTGGGTTCCGATCTGATGTCTCCGATTTGCATGCGGGAGTGGCGATCAAACGAAAGCGGTTGGTGATGTTCTGATGACGCCTGGTATGTGTAACTAGTGTTTGCTGAACAACTAAGTTTATTACCATGACAGCGAGGTCGTGGTTGGCCTGTGCTACAAGACGAGCAATTGAGTGAAAGGGACCATGTAGTTGTACTGGAAAAGCTGTATGGGACATACAACAATCACAAATATATGAGAGAACCAGCATGACAATATAAATTAATGTAGATGAACATGATAAGTACACAATTGGATTACCGATTTTTGAAACATACAACTGGGCTAAAGATGAAGTAAATAATTGGATTGAAGGCACTGTTCAGAGGCGCAAGACTCTGAATAAAGATTGACAGGGCAATAATTTCCTGTGTCCTCTCTATGTGACCGTAGACGTCTAGGAGATTATAAATGAAGAAGGGGCACCAACATAAAATGAACACTGCAACAAAAAACGATAAAATATTCATAGTCAGCAGCATAACGCCGTCAATATTTGATCAATGTCAAAGGCATGAAATGATAAGGATTGCAGGCTGTGATTGGGAGCAATTATGCAGGATTCGAAACCTATTTACAGAGAACAATGGTGAACGTCATTTTGATGGACTTGACACGGGCGCGAGGGATGATGCCTTGGGAACTCGCATAATTCGTTACAGAGCTGCAGTGTGTATTGTAGTTGGTATTTTCCAGCTGATGATGAACAAGGGAGGCTGAAATGCGAACAAATACATTCAAAATGACAGTTAGAAATTGGGCACACAAAACGAAATAGCAGTGTTTTTTAAGTCTTCGATGCACTAAAATAAATTTAGCTCAAATAAACGAATATAACGTGCACCGAATGTGGTTTGAGTACACGTGAGCAATTAAAGTGCTAAGCTGTGTTGTGCCAGATTGGAGAAGCAGCACAATTGCAGCGAGGACCCAAAAGCACAGCAATATGAACCCAATGATATTTCTGAAGACAGCTTTCTTACCGTTCGTAGTCCTAGAGGTTGTTCTCGTTTCACCTGCCATCCCCCTGCGCCTTGCCCAGAGCGATATCACAATAATGGAGTAGCAGAAAGCAATGACGATTGCAGGTAGTATCAAAAGTAGGATTGCCAATGCTGTTATATATACCTACGACAGGTATGAACAAAACTCAAATTGGCAACACAATAGCATCAACTTAAATACCTGGGATAGCGCCTTTCGTTTGCAATTACGGCTTGAAACAGTTGTAATGAATGGTGCAATACACATACTTGCCACATCCAGCGTTCTGGTAAATCAATAACGCACTGGAGGACGCCATGTCTCCGCCATACACGCGATAAAAACGCGAGAGGAGAAGACAATAAAAGCGCCAGAATCCAAGCACAGCACACCATCATCTTAGATCGCCTCTCTAAATGAATCACAGAGTGCAGTTTGCTTATTAACATCCTTCGGCTACAGCATTATGCACTTATAGCAACTCTACCAGGCATTCGAAGCCACAAAAGTCGTGACTCTTACTCAGTCTGTATACATGTCAATGCATTATATCACATGATATTTTGGTTTAATATTCGTGAATAAATAAATCGGAGGAATAAGCAGCTGAAAACCGTAACTCTTTGGAATTTGTGTCCTTTATTAAACACCATTATCTGTTAAAGTTTATGCTGCGCATTAAATTCTATTCGTTTTGTAGTAGATCAGTCAGGGTGTGTCAATGTACGCCTCGATAGATGAAAAGAAACTTACTGCTGTTAGTGAAGTTCATTGGTCGGGCAATGGCATCAACGCGATCAATGGACAGCATAACGAGGACGTACACGGAGGAAAAAATGCCGACACTCTGCAATTAACCAACGCAGTAATGAATGTAAGCTCACGTTCCTCAATGCAAACAAAGATAAAGTTACACACCTGAAGATATCTGACTATCTTGCATCCTACTACCCCTCCTTGCCACGCTATCGTGCTTTTCCAAACAATGTCAGGTATGACAGTCAGTAAGCCAGTGGTAAGATCTGAAAGTTATCATATATGACTACTGTTCAAAAGACAATTTGTTCAGAGGTTAATGGTCCCATAATTTTAACAAATGGCATGAGACACGTACCTGCAATTGCAAGTTGCATAAGGAAGAAATTCATTCGTGACTTGCGGTTCTGTGATGTAATGATGTTGGCAAGTACTCCAGCGTTACCAACAACTATGAGTGCGAATATGACTGAGAGGAAGCACAGCTGCTCAGTCTGCAATGTAATGGACTTTCATTTGGAGGAGCAGGTTCGTATCGGGTTTTATATATGTACCGACGCAATTAACAGTACAGTCCACTCCTGAACAGGACCTACAGGGATCTGCAAAGTGATCAATCCTTCGACAGACAATGAACTTCAAAATACGAACACATCATGCCCACCTTATAGAACTTGAATTTATATCCTTTCGTGTAGTTCACGGTAGCATTTGCGTCATCCATGCTCTTTGTATATGTCGTAGAAATGCTTTCAATAAATTAGATATCAGATATTATCTGCGGCTTTTTCCACTTCACCGAGGATTACATTACATACGGACCTGCTACATATAAACCCATGATGTACAAAACTGTAAGAGACAGCGATCAAATGCTTTCTCACCATTATGATTACACATCATGACAATGATGCTTATCAAACCGAACAATATAACTATTGATGTAAATGAAGGCACCACTAACCCATGGTAGTTCAATGTGTGAAGGATTAAAACAACGCATCACATTCTGTACAACAATATTTGCTGTAGTGGGCGACATTTTGATAAAAATAACTCATCCTGCGTATGTGGTGCTAGTGCAAATTTCTCTGTAAGGTTTCTAACAATGTTAACGTTTTCAATATTACCCTGCCTTCTTCAAATGATGTTCGAGTGAAAAAAAACCACTTCACTCAGTTGAATATGTATTGTATTGAGACTTACTTGTTAATACGCTTTCAAGTGTTAACATCGAGTTACGTTGATATCGAATGAAAGCTATTTAACATGGACATTCGATAATCTCGTTTCATGTCTTACCAATTGAAGGCACACTCTAAATAACTCGACAAAACACGAATAGCCATTATTGCTTATCACTGGCATTGTACCCAGAACATTAGCCTCCTTACCTTACCACACATCACAGCATGGTGCCAGCATAAATCACGTCACCAACCGATTCTACACTATCCACAAATTAGTGTTTGGTACATCTAGTGTGGCAGATGATGGCCGATGACAAGACAACCCACAGCATCTTTTCCCATTTATAGAATGTCCGAACGAATAAAAAAGTCATCGCTGATAATCGTAATGTTTTGCCGAAAAACGTTGTTTAAAATAACCAGCATCGTCGAAACACCGGTGCCTACGAATGGTGTCAGTGTTCAATGGTTCCCTCTCTCGCTGAACCGCTCCGTCTAATATTGTAGCAATTTGATTGGATGACATAATATACTTCTTACCCCAACAATGGATCCTGCACTGCCATCAATGCGGTGGTTGACAAAATTGCAATTAGTCAGTCTCAAGACCTGTAGTATATGCTTGATCTTCATCGTAATCCAATAACTGTCACTCGATGCAAATATGCCTTTTATGACGACAGCAAGCACAATCACCAGCCATTTTGGAAACGGATGTATTCCTTTGCACAGGTTCGCAGTTCGTATTTGATAATTATGATCACTCCAATATCAATGAGTGACTGAAGACAGCATGCGAGACGTCGCTATCTTCCTCGTGTTACGGCGCGGGAGACTTTGACAGGCCGCCTGCCCTGCTGGCCAAATTATACCAGGTAACTGCTAAGGCAATGAAAGCGCGGCTTGCATTTATGCTGGCATTGTGGGAAGTAGGCTTGGGTGGCGCACCCTGCTGTCATCGACCACAACTGAAGCTAGCCGTTAGTATAGAAGGCGCTTAAGACGGCCAAGACATTTGTGTTGGTTATGTTGTTTTAAAGCATTGCTTAGATGTGCCTTCCCAGCCCGTTAACACACTATACTAACGCAGTGACGGAAATGACGAATGACAAGAATGCCAGATTAATCAAACCAAATTCATGGGAGTGTTTCAATATGCGCTCATATCGTTTACAACCGCACTCTTACATACTCCATGTATAAACCATCAGTCAATTGTGTATCATGTCGTTTTTACAAAGGATCCCAATAAGAGTTTATAAAGATCACCAATAAGATCCACACAAAGCAATCCCCATGACAACGCACGACGCAACAATGCCACAGGTTACATATGTAACAAACATCGCCACTCCCCACAACATTGCCGGATTTCATTCTTGCTGTTTTCAAACGAAAGTACTTTCTGCGTAGGTGACTGTCGAATTTCGTGTGTAGCGTCCCTGCTATGAAATACATGGGCAACCAATACTATAAAACGGCTGATACTTGCTCGGGATTTATATGATAATACTTACTTATCGAAATAGATCTTGTATTATTTGACTAGTGAAGATTCAAGGGTGGGGTCCGATTAAATACGCTGTTCTTGATCGGGGTTGTGGTCATTCTCTATTTTCATCTTATGACTAATTCTGACAATGTCAAGTAAAGCTTTTTGCATGAACACCATACAGTAATTTACGGGACCGCTATTTTATCTTCACAGTGTGTATTTATGCGATATTGTACTAAGCACAGCTGTCATGCTTATGCAACTACCATGTGTCTATTGATGAGCCAAATTATCAGATAGACGTGCAATTGTCATATCCATAGCGGGGTTATACAAATGGCGTCCATTGTGAGATTATTGCGTCCATAGTAGAGTTGAACTAGCTATAATCGGCATTAGGACTACCTCCACGGGTCAATGTATTTCATAGCAGAGTGAGGGAAAATGCGATCGTCACTGACAGCGCCATGCAATTAACACGACTGCAAGCCAGGGTTAACTTAACGATGGGCATAGTTGGTCTTTAATTATAGCCTGTCGAGCAGATGCGGCTTCATTGGGTGAGATAGCTATCATTAAGAGATTTATTAAAATTATCATGCATATATGAACAATAGGCGTGAGTGTCTGAGCGTCATTATCATGGCAGTGCCACGCTGTTATAACGCCCTGCCAATGCTCTGTTCACATAGTGTATTTTATACGAGGATCAACTGAAATGCAGCATAAACTCAAGATGGTCGCTACAAACAAACATAAATCGATATAGCTTGTCGGCTTATTCTTATCGAATCCCTGCCCATGTGGGTTGTTAACCTTTGCGTGGCGATTCGAGACCATGCTGAACCCTCCACTTAGTCCCTTCTCAATGAATAGGTGTTGGTCATAGTCGGTCAGAATTTCAAGCTCTATGCCTGTGCTTTTCAGGAGAGCGTCACATGAGAGGCCTGGACTAGTGTTGTACTGGGGCGGGTCTAGACCGTACTGTTGCAGGCAGGTTTTGCAGAAGATCTCAAACACATCGGCCAGAAGCAGTTAGTTTGTCGAATCCTCATGAGGCAGTATCGTAGGTTTATCCCTTTATGTGTGATTCAGCCGGCTGACCGTATTTATATGTTTTCTTGTTCCTATGTCTAGTGACGGTAATGGAGTCAATATGAAATATATTTGCGGTCGTAGTTATTGCCCATCTGACTCTTGCGGGTTGATGGGTGCCATCCTCAATCGTTGTCATGATCGGGTATCTAGTAATTTTTTGGGTAAATGTCAAGGTAAACTGTGCGCCTTCTTGTTCATATAAGTTATAGGAAAGGGAAACGATCAACAGACTTCTTAACGAGGACACAACGCTAGCGAGCGTGTGTTCACCCTGTTCCAGGAGCAAGGCATAACAATTGCTTTCGTCCTCACTGCGATTGGATAGGCAATGTCGATCCTGGTAGTTGCTTTGACGGGCGGAGGGTGCACTAGTCCAACCCCGGCACCGCTGCCAGCTGATAAGCCCGGTGTTAAGGAATGGATTAAAAAACAGCTGAACTCCTTGGCAAACGTCCTGAAGGGCCTAGCCGGTAAGGCAGCAGCTGCCCTTCCAGGAATCATTGGCTCCATCACACCATGGCTGCTTAAGTCAGCTGCAAAAGGTGGCTGGTTGGATTGCAGAACATGTATGGGCCGCAGCTGTGGCGGTGGAGGGAGTTATCCTCCTGATACTCCGTGACTTACTACGTAGCAAGTCAAAACACAGCTAAGCCTATAGCGAATCCGCCTACAATAAGAGCGGTTTTCTCATCTTCGGGCGCCCCACTTAGACCCGTCTTGGCCACAGGGGCCGGGTCTGGAGAGGGGACTCCCATATCTGGCTGAGGGCCCGAAAATCAGTCGATTGGAAATATAATTGCTGGCTGGTTGGATATATGGGGTGTGGGCGATTTGCTTTGGGGGACGGGTGGGGTCTCCATTTGGAGGTATGTTCTGCAATCGCTATTACCTATACTACAGTACACAAGAACTCTTGCGCAATCTCCATTTTTATCGCATGATTCTTTTGCAACAGACCTTTCCATCGCATTATTCCCATACGATCTTCTGCTTTATGTCAAGTGCACATAAATATGCACTGCAATAGTAATCCCCTCACATCTCCTGGCTGGCTTTAAAGATGCATTTTTTCAAAAAAATGACATGCTGTTTTTTTGCTCCATTTAATAGAACAACTCTTTTGGAACCCATATAAACCATTTTGCGGACTAGTTCAACGCTATATCGTCGATTACACCGTATCGAAATCTGTCGGCCACACCCATGTTTACAAACATGAGCAGATGTCGATGGGAAAATGACGCATGCGTATTGAAGGGTCATTTGTTGACAACACATAGTCGTGACGTCACGCGCAGCGCAGATTCGACAGAAGGTTGAAACGCATGCAGCCGAAATGGTGAGTGTTTTGATTCCTACATTTCTCTTCTTTGTTCTTCTTTGATTGGAGTTTTCGAATGTTATATATTAAAAAGAACCCGCCTCAATAAAGTGGACACTATCGGTACAATAGATTACCATAAATTTAACAACAGATAGCGTTACACCTGCGAACGAACCCTGAGGTAGCCCTTAGGCTTAGACTTAGTATATTATATTTATACTGAGGCTGCGCATGTTCAAGCGTAATGAAAACGATATTCTTGACTAGTCTTTCACGTTTTGAGTGTAAAACCCATGACACTTGTTCGAAGTTTGATTATTTCATATGCAATTATCGGTGCTTTTTCATCGCAAACTATTGGAATATCCCTGAATGAACTCATAAATTGTATTATAAATCAAGGGACTGGGGTCTCCCTCAGGACGTCTACCTTATCTGGTTATAGTGAACTGAAACAGGGATTTGAATTGGCTGGCCAGTCGCTATCTTCTATGCATACATAAACCCTACAGAGAAGATAGCGGCCAGCCAATGCAAATCCCTGTGTACTGAAACGTCCACGCTAGGAGTTTGGGGTGGTATGTATCATCGTATGGGTTTGGCTGACTTTTGCAGGCTTTTGGCTCAAACACTGTAACATTATTGATTGAATTATTCTTGTCATGTTCATTCATTGATTAAATTGAACCAACCCACTTTCAAATTTAAAGGAAATCAAAACGCCAAGGAGGGGATCACGTACAAGAAGAGGCAGTGGAAGGGGTCATTGTACAGATTCTGACGTGTGTGGAACCGAGGTTGGTTCCTTTTTTATTTGATTCTTATCAAGGGTATTTTATTGAACTCAATACACCCATTATGACTGGGAAGGATGTGTTTAATGATTTGAAATTGTTCACCATGACACAGGTGTCCAAGTTGGTGGAGGTTGCAGACAAGCCTGAAAAGGTGGCAGAGGAGCGCCACCTTCTTCAAACAAGGTACTTTTGGGCCTGCCTTACCTAATTGGATCACTTAGTCAGTAAATAGGTCCAATGTTGAACTATCAAACTATAAATTTCCATTGGTTCTCATTTGTTTGTAGACTTCAACAGGCCGAAAGCGAGTCAATCTTGTTCGCAGAGGCTACCTTTGCAACACACAAATAACTAACCAGACCCTACAGCAGAGTAGAGTGACTGCTAAATCTTTAGAGCTGTCACAGAAGGAGAAATTGAAGGTATTGTACAACTCAGCATTTAGCACTCTTCAGCTGCTCCAAAAATCTTCATGAAATTTTTGTCACAGAGAGAGATTTGTATTGGAGATATTCAATCCATCAAAATGAAGACTTTTGATTACTCATATTTTCAGAATTTAGTGCGGTGGCTGGATTTGGATGGGGTGGGTCAGTTGCTGGTTAGAAAGACAGCCACAGTTTGCGCTACACAATCACCCTACAAACCCACACCGCCGAAAGAAGGGATTCCACCCTCCATCAACTACCACTTCCCCAGACTGTTGCATCTGCCTTCACTGTAGGGAAATGCCTCCCCCTGTGGAGCGGCAATGTTGCACTAACAGCCCAGACTTCTGCACATATGCACTACCTCAGATGGAAGGAGTTGTGCTTGACCTGATGGTCATTGAGGTTATTAACAGGTACCGGGTGGACTTGCTATGGGATGCGGTTGTCGAGGACCAAAAAAATGATGCTTAGACACCACGCCTATCAGCAATTGGTTCTGTGGATTCATGTATTTTGGAGGAGTGCAACAGGAGGGTAACTCTAGTTGTGTAAGGGAGATCAGAGACCTCTTCCTTAACAAGTATTGACAGTATACAGGCTTAATACAAAATAGGTTTTGGTTATATACTAAGTCTAAATTTTTTAATTTTAATCCAGAAATATCACATTGTTCTGATTGGTATTTTTGTGTGGATTATAAATTGCTTAGTCTTACAAAACATGTGGTATTATTTGTTCTGAACATTTTTACTTCAACAATCTGATAACTTATTGTCTATTTGTTTTATGGAATGAGCATTCATATAATAGTAAATTTTTCGTCTCTCAAACACAGAAGAAAAGAATTATGCACACATTATTTTGTCAATTAGTCATGACACTTATCTTCAGATTTGACTTTTTATGTTCATAATTCTAGCCCTGATAAAAAAAGAAGTGACATTAAAATGAGTTCATGTATTATTTATTTGCCAATTACATGTGTTCTTCTATTACAGTTTGGATTTACAGACAAAAGAATGTGACTAATAAATTATTGTACATTTCAACAAAAACAAATTTCCAAATCATATTTTTAATCAAAATGAGACTCCTGCAACTGTTTCTTTGGTAGATGGCCTGGCACAGGAGCAATGTTCAAACTGATTTTGCGGGGTCATCAGCAGAGCGTTGTGGGTGTTGTTGTGATTGCTGTCGCATTGCTTGGGCCTAAAGATTTCTGTCATCATATCTGGTATATGGGCATAAGTCTTGACCTCTAAACCGAAGACCACGTCTTTGACTGCTTGTTGAAGCGATTGCTGTACCTGTAACACAACAAATGGCATTATATGGCCAAATAGCTAGAACACATTACATGTGCAGCATCAGTATTTTGTTTTCTGATAGGACATTTAGTCAGTGCGTAGTTGAGTGGTCATGAGAGGCTTACATTGGCTGACCAACCCTACTTGAGTGCATATGTCCCATCCCTATACCTGTTGTGGTCCATTGTCACAACTTGACTGCAGGCAAGGTATGATGAACACCTGATCACCAGCCATTGAATTAGCCTTATTAGGGTCAAGAGGATGCAATAATTTTCTCTACCTGAAATTTACAAATTAAGTAAGGTATGTTTGCAACAACAATCTACAAATCTAAATGGTCAATGAACTCACAATAGGCCCTTAGATTTTATTTAATCGGTGACATTTACACAAGTCGATTCAATACAGACCGATTCGATAGCAGGGTATTCATCTGTTCATAATACAACGAGATTACTTACATGTCCAGCAAAAACTTTGCAGCTTCTTCGTTGGTCACACTCCTCACTTCCCTGAATGCCTATCTTAAGACACCCTCGTGTAAGACCGCAGCTGGTCTAGCTCCCGCTTCCTTCTCTTAGTTGCTGAATCTATTAACAGCTTCTTTCTCCCTCCACCTTTTCTTCGTTTCTTGGTTTGACCGTCCATTATCGCAATGAAAATAGCGCAAACTAAACACCCGCCGGCGGCAATCGGCACAGAGTGATGACGTTTCTGCGCATCCGGAATTAATAATACATGAGCTTCCAAATATGGTCTATTCTTGGCTGGAAGTGAAAAATAAGGAATTGAAGGTTTATTTACGAACGACAAGAAATATATACGGCCATTCCAACTTTGGAATCCGGATATCAGCACCATTTAGGGTACTCTTGGAGTAAGCAACTTTTTTTTTCGATTCGATTTTTTGAAAAAAATGCACCTTTAAGGAGGCGCAGAAGGGAGAATGCACTGATAGGAAATCAGCTGTCAAGAGGACTATTCGTGTTCAGCTGCTGGCAAATCACTAGCCTCATGATATAGCGCGCAACTGGTTAATAGCATACGTTGGACCGAAGTGAACGAGCGGTATGGGCAGAGAGTTCAACAACCGATCATGCTGGAAAATCTGTCACAACTGGTGTGTGAGGACATGGAGGTGGATTTGAAGAAGGCGTTGGTGACGGCTACAGTGCAGCTGCGAATAGCATGCAAATGACCGCGTGCGTGCCCCACCGCGCAGCCTCCAAATTTACAAACAGCTGTCCATATCGCAAATTTGATAGGAAACATATGCACGAATACCATTGGGCATGATTTCTCAACCAGACAGAAATGTTGAAATAAGCGCTATGTCTACTGGGTACCAACCAGCACCAATAGCCTGAGTTAACCGAGTCGACCTGGTATTGGACGTGTTATTCGTCTTGAGAGAAATGACCCCAAAAAGAAAAACCAGTGCTAGTAACCATCGTATCCGGCTTTTTACACTTTCAAAAAGCATCATATTTCCATAATCAGTTTGGGATGACTACAATAGTTCTTATCTTTTACAGGGACCCACCTCTTCCTAGAGCCAGTGTGACGTCATTCAAAGCCCAATTGTTGGAATGTCGTCGAGTTCTTCTAACTAGACTGGTTTATCACCACTTTGCACTAATCACTTATTGCTGGGTGCCATAAGAAATCCCCTATATTGGATGAATACGTTGTTTGTAGAATTCACAGTTGGCCAGTTCTCTAAAACATCCACGGTTGGTTCTAATATATCGCGTGTCTTAACAGCACTCGATCCTATATATGTCGGATTTCGTTTTACGAAATCTTTACAAAAGGACTGACAACCATGACCTCACAACCCATTAATCGTGCGGTTCATTCTGCTTTGCCATCAACACCCGGGCCTCTGAGAAAAAGAGGACTACAAAAAGTCTTAGCCAAATGTGACCGGCTTTAGCAAGGGAATCTTTATGACATCTGAAAGTGAATTTAGCATCATCTACTATGACGAGGTCCCCACTACGACCAGCATTCCTACAGACAAGCTGAGCACCAAGTACAGTGTATTCGTCATCACGTCTTTGGTTGTATACTCCATTCTCAGAGCTATTTTGTGCATTGGTAATTTGTTGTTCATTGTAGCATACATTCGATTCAACAAATTGAAAACTAAATCAAATCTTATTACCTTTCACCTGGCGATTGGTGATTTGATTTTCGGTATTGCTCTGATCAACATCACAGGAGGTTGGATCTCAGGACGTGGTCGCCTGTTTAACGATATAGCCGTTAAACCGAGAGATACATATAACTTATCAGTCAACACGTTTTGTGCCCATGTCACAGCCAACGCATTGTTGCTACCGATATATGATAGGTTCAAATCTATCATGTTGCCTTTGACGTATACCTGCAATCTGAACCACTGTGGATTGAGTTCCTACATTTGTCTTCAGATTCCTAATGCCAATGGTAAGACTAGGTTTAAAGTCCACAACTGAACGGGTGGGAAGGGTTAATACAATAATCTGAATATGCAAGAACATGTCTGAACATATTGGCTATAACCTGTAGAGCTGGGATATGGTGTTTAAAGGAGGGCGTGTGAATTTTAACTACGAGGTCAATGGCGGGCATCAGAGGAGGTCAAAGTATGAGAATATCAGTTGTGTCGTTAGTTGGCAGATGATGTTAAGAGATAATGTTAAGAGAAGGGCGCATATATTGAATGCGACGTAGACAATAATAAGCTAGAGTTGTAAGAGATAATATTGTGATATCTAGCTACGCACTTATTACTTATCGACTGGAAGACATTTGTATCAAAATCTTAACGCTATAAACTCAAATTGACCTCCATCTGCGGGATGGGGTCGAGAGCGTAGCCTACAGGGGTTACACACAATAAGAATATTATAGTCAATGAAAATAAAGACTGTATCATTTGCATGACTATAGTTGCTCTTTATTGTTTGTATGGCGTCTTCCAAAGGTTTATATGGGGGTGTGATATTAAATCACACCAACGGTATGTGTATCATCTGACCTGGAGTTGAGTTGGTTTTGTTGTTACACTTATTGCGGAGGTGTGGCGTGGTGGGAAGACAGGAGGTACAATAGATTACTTTGCGTGCGTGCGTCAGAGAGAGGCTAGGTTGTATTTCATCAGCCCGCGACCCAGTGTCTTTACTCAGGCGACTCAGGCAACTTGCCAGAAGGACCTAGACCACACCTAAAGTAGAGGTAGATTTCAGCTATTTACCGCCATTTAATACGAACCAATTGTCTATTTGCTATGACTCGTGAAACTGCTCGTCAAAGTCGTCAGCTCTTAGATGCTCGTGAGGTTAATCTTAAGTGCGACTCGGGCGACTCACGTGACTCGCAAAAAAGACCAAGACTAGGTAATGATCTAGATGCATAGCCTCTGCTCGATATTTCTAATGGAGATCCGAATTGAGTAATCTACCATTTGTGTTTGCCTTGCTTGCTGTTAATAGATAAATCAACCTCAAATTGGGGTTTAGTAGATATTTGCCATCTATAAAATTTTAGTTTATCATTCAAACAAGAAGCATGGTTAGGTCAGCACCATAGTCTTTAACGGCCTTCTTTAAGACACATATTCTTTAGTGGATCGCGACCTTAGCTGCCTCTACCCAGGCATAATCACCTTTCTTCAGCTCCTGTTGTGTTCCCTTTATAAGGGGATTGTTTCAGTTCTCTTATAAAAGTCGTATAATGCTGCCATTTTTCTTGTTAAGCCCTCGCCAAATCCTCTCCATGAATTCTGGTTACGAAGAGTTTCGTCGGCTCCACTATCTTCACCCTCGTCTTCAGCCTCGTCTTCGTCAGTTTGTTTTTCATGGTCATCCAACACAACCTGGGTTTCATCCATATTAGATTCCTTGTTGTCATCAACATAATCATCATAAGAACCAAAGCACGCCATTGAAGTACTCATCGCAGAACGTTTGATTTCCGGTTTCTCTCTCCATCTCTCCTTCTCTCTCACTCTCACTCTCTCTCTCTCACTCTCTCTCTGTCTCTCGTTTTCTACCAACAACAGCAATAATTTAAACAGAACTTATTATCAACTCAATTAATGTTTCTGTCAGTACATTGGCTTGTCACGTGGTGTATAACGAAATTCGACTCGAATAAATCTAAGGAGGTAGCATTATGCACTTTTGACACGTGCTACGGTCCCCCCGACATAAATATCTGTGTCGCACACATTGGAAAATATGCTCAGGGATTGAGATTGCGGAATTTCATTGTTCGAATTTCGTTCATTAAAGTATAACGTTTTAACGTTCCCACCAGACACTGTTTCCAATTGCTTATATTCAACAGCTCTGTAAGATAATGATAATCTCGGCTGTATGTAATGCACAATTGACCCATGCTGTAGATGTTTTCTTATTGACGTAATTCCAAAGAAAATATATCCGGTCTAACACTACATATTATATTACCAGATAGATTAAGACGTTTTGTTACCGGTAAGGTAACTATTTGGACTACTTTCTGTTATTATTGTTGTCTGGAATTATCTGTTTCACAAGACATATTTACTTACATTGGTCATTATAACAAACAAGATTTATCCTATTCGTATCATATTACATTTGGTTTTTATAAAATGTCGGTCTGGTTTTAATTATCAATGTTGATATATGCCTTAATTGAAGCTGAAGTATCCCATCCATTTTTAATGGAATTCACCTATTGGTCATTATCAATATTGAATATCAGTGATGTGATATCAAACTTTGCTGCGAATATAAGCAGATGACAGACAGTCAGATGCTCGAAGGTTGGGGTTTTGAGTTGACAGATGGTCTTCATGCGGTGATGAAAACTGGTGCACGATGTGGAGGTCGTTACTTCGGTAGTACAGGTCACTCCACATTGTTGAAAACCTTCATAAGGGCAACACTCGACGATGAGTTCACTTTGTCATTCAGATTCATTGAGTTAATGAAGGATTCTTGACATTCGACTGTGGCTAGCAAGAGCCCTACTTGTATCAACTTCTATGAGTATTTTGAATGCGGAACCTCTTCAGTCAATTGCTCCATAAGCATCAATACTTTGGATTATGGGTTGCTGTAAATATCATATTGGCTCTACGGGCGTCTGAGCAGTTATTTACAGCCATTTTGATTTAAATCCATTTTTGACAACGATTTTGCAAAGGGGAGGTGAAAATATGCTAGGTGACAAATTAATAGTGACGACCTTTTTGCTGCAAATACTTAAGTACATCAATAAATGCCACAAAAAGAGTCCGGCTCAGCATAAGGAAGCATCGCCGTAATTTATTGCGAGACAACATGTTCAGATTATACGACAGGGGTGAGTGATTGCTTGTTTTCCCAGGACACACATTAATTGAGACTGTTTTGCATGTAACAAGCAGTGTTTACTTTCTGCATATGCGGCGGTTCTCTGATTCGCCTGTCTAATTTAAACGATGATCGACATTGACTTGA
The DNA here is from genome assembly GCA_034190875.2 of Urechis unicinctus. Lineage (NCBI taxonomy): Eukaryota > Metazoa > Annelida > Polychaeta > Xenopneusta > Urechidae > Urechis > Urechis unicinctus. The sequence continues at coordinate 14,493,486 of CM067355.1, forward strand.
CAATGTATTACACTGGAGTATAAAAACGGCCGAAAGTACCTCAACAACAATACTCGTAAAAGGAACCGAGCCATTAACGAAAAATGCGAAGTTTCTAGCTCTGACTTATTTTCAATAAATCGCTAAAATATCCCTGTCACCCTAAAGTGTGGCCACACAGCCCTTTATTTCAAATGCAAATTTTATTCAAACTATTATTTCCTTGTATCGATTTTTTTATTTTCCCCAGAACTCGAGCAGTGTCCGCATTACGATTGCAACACGTATGACTAGGATTCTTTTGTTTTCAAGTCAAGGATCGGAGAACTGAAACTGCAAGAAATTGTTTTTTTACAACATTGCGCTGAGAATATGGCGGCAATGTGGCTATACTGTAGGCGGCAACACTTCCATGCCCAGCATAATTTTGAACATTAAAGCGGTCCTTTATCTTTACATCAGGTCCTAAAATAAAACGCCTCAACGCTAGCAACAACATCACTTCCTGAACAAAGTGATGCCTTTAAATTGCAGTACAGGACTAGGCGATTTAACGTTACACCAAAAATCTCATCTCTTCCTTTTTAACGTATTCCTACCCGGAGTGGACATCGATTTGAGCAACAAGTAACAATATTACGGTTCCTAGTGAGTTATAGTCGTCAACATTAACTACCGCTTGAATAAAGTAAGTTTCTTCTCCACTGGCAGTGACGCCAATCCCTGCAATCTCCCGGATGTCTGTTGTAGAGAGCAATATGAAATTGTGAATAATTTTGAGGAGATTTTGACCCAGATATTTTTACACAACCCTGGGTATTTAAAAACCGGATCGATGATAGAGGCCAATGCAGCTTAGTTAAGCAAGCAGAATGAAGAGCGGGTGCGTCTCACCTACACTCAACCACCACATACAGCGACTATGATCATAGATCATGGGTCAGTTGTAGTTTACATGGACGAGGGATTGCGTAAAATAATTCGCTTTGGGATGTGTTTTTTAGAACAGTCAGATCAGCCAGCTCATCGTTGAGCTAATCTTGGTTTTGTAGGGACTTTATGTCTACTCTAATCTCATCGAATCTCAGGAGGTCGATGACACTGCGATTTTGCTTCTTCGTATTATTCCAATCGATCAGTTATCAAAGGTCGTCAGGGGCAATCGATCACACATTAAAAAAAACCCTGATAACCATAGTCTTTTCTACTATAGAAATCTATTTGAGAGATGACATGGATCGAATTCTCCGATTTGAATCAGATAAAGTTATGGTACATTAACGTAAAACGAAGAAGGACACATTGTGAGAGCCATGGTTGATATTTACACCCTGTTTTAACTAAACAGTGAGCTTCCCGTGTTTTCCAGGGAAAGGGGTCAGTGAGGACATGGTTTGGGCAGTGTGTAAGTGGGTCTGGCCAAACGGCTTTTCCGCTAGTCCCAAAAAAAATTCTTGTTATGAATAGACATGCCTACAAAGCATGAGCGACGGTATTTGCAGATTTATAAGGAGGAAAGTCTCTGAAACATTCAGCAAAGAAATGAATGTTACAAACCGGATAGGAAGTGTACGATCAAACAATAAAACCAAAACAGCCGCATCGCCAACCCTAGGTCTCTGTAAAACGGCTCGCACGGGTAGGCGCGGTGTTTCATAATGTCTTAGGAAACAATTGGAGGTTGTCAAAAGATATTTTCAGTTATATTATGGCACTGTCTAAATCGTGGACACCCTGACAACACTAGATGTAGGCAGCATTCGATAGCGTTTTACTTTTGGTTGAAAATATTTCATTTCTGTTTTTCGTGGCGAAATATGATGCCACAACTTCCGTCGATTTCATAGGCACAATCGCATTTATCAAATATATTGTGGTTGAGGTTGGGTACATCTTTTGGTAAATTATAGTTCTACACAGCTTGCAGTTTTCCAAATCGGGTATGAGGCCGATTAGCTCTTTCATTACCAGCCAACACTTTTATGTTAACATAATCATATATAAATAACACCCAACTTCATAAAGCTTTTCGTTAAGTCATTTATAAATTCCACATTGTAATAGACATACCCTTGGAATTGTCGACAGCTGAGCCAGCTCGTAGATGATGAATTCCAAGCACCATCTCTTGTTGATATTAACAACACCATTAATAATTTTACAGGTCGTTGAGTTGAGGTATCACTTAACTGTTAAGTCACTGACAGAAGACGAATGTTACTAAAATCATTACCCCTTGAGGAAGAATAGCCACCTCCCCCTTCAAAGAGCCCTCCTAAAATCACAATATAATTCATTTTAAAACAATCAACATATAGCAGACCATTTCACTAAACACAAAACTGATAATACGTATGTTCAATGTATAGAAAGGCTCTTTTGTCGCGTTTACTCGCAAATGGCAGCAACATGGTTGTGCAATATCTGAAAACCGTCTGAGGAAAAACTGTATGCTGGAACACTGCCCCCGAAATACACACACACACACACACACACACACATACATATATATATATATATATATATATATATATATATATATATATATATATATATATATATATATATATATATATATATATATATATATATATATATATGTATGTATATATATATATATATATATATACCTTATATATATCGTAACAAATCGGTTAATATAGGATAGGTTTTTATGAATCTATCACTGAAAGAAACAAGCATTTAGCGCCTGTTTCCTAGGGAATCTATTCAAGCAGGTCGCTATAACGACCACGATTCTTAGGTAAGTTATCATTGTCGATGTGTTGATAGTAGTATATATTACATGTGTGGGGCACATTCTTATGCTGAATAATAAGCATCAATATAGATAAAAATCGTAGATTCAAAATCGGTTAAATAATGATGTGGGTTTGCTTTGTCCGTTATTTCTATCACTGATTTTTGGAAAAAGCGATTTGCTTCTTTTTCTGTTTACCCAGCAAAAATGCTTTGTCAGTATTTAGGTAAGTTATCATTGTCGTTGTTGTTGATCCATGTTTGTCGTTCCTTAAACTAGACAACCCAGCGATGCTGCCTGGCTGATGTATGCTACCTGGCTATGCACGATGCTGCCTGGCTATGCTGGGGCCGAATGCCTGGCTATGCATGAATAATGCCTGGCTATATAGATAAAAAGTCTTCAAAGATTAGCTTATGCTAGATCTACCTGGCTAAAATGCTGCCTGGCTATGATTCAATTATTCAAATCAATGTTACTTGCTTTACATCCGCAACTTATTTATGAAATAAAACTGATTTAGGATAGATACTTAATCAGCAGGAAAACTCGAAATGCTTCTTATTCTGTTTCTTACAATGAAGCTGGATGGCTGTAATAATATTAACAATGCCTCAGATGTATGTCTTTCGGTGATTGCTCGCAGATAGGTTCCAGTTTGTGTTGTGTAGCACAGTACAATCATTGAATTATCTATGCGGTACCACATAAGTGGATAAAAGGGGTTAGCGTCCCATTTGGAGATATAACGAGTTCCCAAGAGAGACGCTAACCACTTTATAGATAGTTACTTACGGCGAAAAGTAGGTGAATCAGGTTTAATGGCAAAAACTTAACATTTTCACCCTAAAAGCACCAACTACCATTCGCCTCATGCGCATTATTCACAAGGAAACCAACACGCAATTGTAATACATCTCCATGTTTCTAATTTAAGTGCATTATCGCAAAATCGGTCATGCATCTTATAAGTCACGGTTTCAAAGTCCGAGATTTACTTGAATGGCTTTAGATAGGGGAGCACTTTATTTTGTGTTGATACGTTATACACACTTTACTCCCTGTTGCAAATATAACAGTATGCGAGTGTCACAGAAAACGATCATATTAATTAAAATTAGCATATGACTTTTGGACAGACCTGATAAATACATGTCTATTAATAGGTTGTTAAGTGCTTCGTTAATCCATGCTATACAAATAATGAAAGCCAAAGCTCGTACAAAGATCCAGAGCGCAGAGACTGCTCCAAAATAGTAGTATGAGCCACAGTGACATAGATAACAAAATAACCTGGCGAATCGTGCATCGTGAGGTAAATGTTCCAGGAGTACTAAGTGTAGCTTTAATTCACTTATTTGAGAAGCAAAATGTTTTATCTATAATCGCAAGCACAGTTTGTATTGAAAATTGTTCATGCATATAATATGACAATATGATAATAAGCACCGATGATGTATATGTTCGCCAAATTGCTACGCAAAAATAAGTAAATCAAGTCTACGTTTCCATGGTTCTTTTGAGACGACGTCATTTGCAGAGTTTAACATGTTTCAGCTATGTTGTACTAGGTAATATCTGACGCTGAATATCTCGGGTGGATTGATGCGTTGTTTACAAAATGCCGACTATCCATGATAAAGAAGGGTTAAAATGATTAAAACAGATTAGAAGTAAATGTTGTTTTCTCAAATGTGTCATACAACGATAGCAATGCTGACTTGGGCTTTTTCATCAGGCAATCGAAATATTTGTGAACGAAATATTTACTATGACATCTGCATCACTAGCGCTGCCCATTAGTCTCATAACATATGTATGTTATCGTTGTCTTGCGTGAAAATTGTTACACATGGTTTCAATTCGGCATGAATGTAAACCACATACTTTTAATGAATTGTTTGAAATTGCATCGACGCAGAAGCAATATCACATAGGCACAGCATCCACTCTGCTATATATTTCCATTGCAAATACAAGGTACATCACTCTCTTAAGGGTCAGCAGGCCATACAATAAATTCAGAACAACCGTGGATCAGCATTAGCTTTAGCATGGTATGAAATAACCCGGTAATAGCACCGCTATCAAACGACATTAAACACGGATTCCTGGTTCCACAAATGACAATATAGCAAATACGTATGTGTGATGATGCTGACGATTGCATGATGACGTATGCTGTATGCTACAACCGATCCGTGCAACACAGAAGAGTACACATCGCATGGATAAGAGCAAAATCTACATTAACTGATGTTTGTACTTACTCCCCAGGCATCTTTGTGAAAGTTGTAAACATGCTCAGGTCAATATCGACGTAGATTAACCTGCTCTCATTTACATCAGCACTTACAATGTAGCATAAATAATCGACCGTAAAATGTTTGATAGAGCAACCAGTTTATAAGCTACGTCTAATCATCAATAGCCGCTTAAAATGCTTGACAAAACTTCCATAACGCATATTGTCAATCTTTCCATGGGTAATTCGCTTCATATTCTGGTTCATACACTCCTATTTGCGTAATCTTTATCCGTGACAAAAAAGCGTCCTTGATTTACCCCCAGATTCGAACCTGTCCCATTCGTAAGCGCGCTGTCTACTGCATCCTTTGTTCTTTCAAACATATCTCTTAAGACGTGTTGTGTACCGTGTGCTATATTGTATTCTGTTATGGCATGTAAGATTATTGTAACTTGGTTATTGCCCCTTATTGATCGGCACACTAGAAAGCTGATCTATATCGTCCGCGTGGGTGAGTAGAGTTCTGTTGTATTTAACGTTAGCAATATGTTAAGTTCGACGCAGAGGATAAGGGTTTAATATTGCTTCTAATCAACAGAGACATCAACAGAATGCAAAACTGTTAATTTGTATTAACGCACATTCCACAGCAGAGCACTAATGTCGTATGAAACGCCATGGGAACGTCTAACAAACCCAAGAATGCTGATAATGCGTTTCCAGTGGGGATGTATTACGCCACTTATCAAGCAATACGCACAGAACTTGCCGTGGTTGCGTACTTGGCAACTTCGTATTCGATATGTTCATAACCTCGATTGACCCATATAGTTAAAATTTGCTCTATGGATTTTGACTGATATTTGAAATCAATATTTTGACAAACCAGCTGTCTTTCATCTGGAATCAAATTGTCAGTTTTTAATCTGAATCAAAGTCATTTAATCTGATATTATTTTTATCTATCATGTCTGGGCGAAGCTTGCACATCCCAATAACAGGAACGCAATTATCGTAGATGTAATAGAACCACGGCGGTACTTGATCATGTTAGTTAGACCGCAAAACGTAACGATGTTCCCATTAAAATATTATCATGTTAGTATTTATGCCAAATTATTGTAAATGTTTAGTTGAATTGTTAACGGTGATGCTCAGATTGCGTATGAAGACAACTGTGATGTAAGGCTAGCTGGCAATGTAGGTTGTGGGTGGTAAACCGATGCTGCGATTTTCGTATCATGTATTGTTCTTAATGAGTACAATACTGCACATAGTGACTTTTTCAAAGGGCTGGGTACACAAATGGTGTACCTTCCCTACAATCTCAACATCCATATAGCTCTGTCTGATGCAGCGACCCTAGTGGGGTCCATCAGTGTAATATATAGGCGTTTGTTCCTGTCAACGGTAACTGGGGCAAATATGCTATTTTTGTGTTCTATTCGAATGATGTGTACTACCAAAGGGTTCAGCTGTTACACATTTTTTTAAATACTTACACATAACTCTTGGAGCACCATAGCTAACTCAATGCAGGCGTTTGCTTTGTGCCCGTCTGATCAATATAAGTTAGAGGTGACGGATTACACTTGGGCAAACGGTATTCTGTTTTTATCGGACACTTGGCACATTGGTCGTGACTTAAAATGCCATGGCTAAGGGTGCCATAAAAGTTTACTCATCCGTAACGATTACGCTGCCCCCCACAGACCTTTATTATCTTGATTGGTCCTCAGGAAATAGACTCAGGCAATAGTCTACTGCCGATAGTGATATGGTGGATTGTTATAATAAATCTTGACGAATTGAGTTTTACCATTTCATTTGGCTTTACCTGAACCATGTAAAATCAAGCTAGCGCTGTTTTTTTTTACCATCCATTGTTTATTGGTGGTGTCATAAAACATTGTGTTGCACCTATTGTATGTCCAGCAAGATTACTACTAAGCGGTAGCTGCGTTACATTCCAACCCACAAGTTGGAGTTAGATGCGAAGGTGTGAAAACCCCGGCAGCACGTTAAATGACTGTTATATCTCTAAAAATGGTATTAGACTGGACCTTAACCCCAGAGGCACTGGGTTCGAATCCCAGTCAAGTCAGTTGATTTGGGCCTAGCATCACCCACGTGCAAATATCATGGTATTTCATATAAATTGTCAACCCAGAATCTACATTTATTCATGGTCCTAGAGCCTAACCCGTTACCGCCACTTTAGTTGATCCTCTGGTCGCGTCTCTTGCCACATTAACAACCCACTCCAGGGTTTACGACGCATCATGAGCAGTCATTATTAATCTGACGGGAAAGGTTGGGTTATCAGGAAGTGCATTGAGAGGTACGAAACGTACTTGCCCTGAACTTTCTTCGTTTTCATTATCTCATTAAATGTGGTATTTTGGTGTACTGATATTATGTTGCGCCTATCGAATGCATAATAACCGTTTAAAATTACATTGATTATCACGGGTGACGTTGTCATTTATTAAAGCTGTTCACCTTTATATGAAGTGCACATGAATTTATCACTTGTTGGTTACTACTGTATCTCTTGGGTATCGATCTCCGGCAGCTTCAAATCGCACTGCGGGAATACTATCTTGATAAACGTTTCGTCAATTCAGGGCTTGTATTCCTCTGAGTGGTTAATTTAGATACGAAACAACATCGAAAAATCTTCATGTATCCCTCTGTGTTAACGGTATACGCTATCTATGCCCATGCACAGTACTTAAACCTCGTTGCTTGATGTGCAAAATACCAAGTGAATATATACTATCAAGAGATTACGCGTGTTAGATAATCCACTGAATGAGAGCCATTTCACAGACAGTACAATTTGTGCCGCTCATCGATCGTATGAACACTGCTGCATTTGCAGGGTGTGCCTAGGTCACAGTGGGTTAGGATCGTGATGGCAATGTCTGTCGTATTGGTAATATATCATCTCGGTGCATGCTTTCATTGGTTCCCGCATGCAAATTTTGTGAAATACAACGTTTATGGAGATAGTAAAACATTACCATATATATCACTCTCATAAGTTTGGTTTGTTATCAGTGCCATAAATCTGATCTTATTCATTTTTTGGCAAGGTGCACTTTTGATTATGGGTTGCAGCAAATGTTAGAGTTTTTGATTGCTAAAATATGGCGTGATTTTAGCCTGCGCTATAACAATGGCAAAAACAGAACATCACAACATTAAATCTGATACACGCTAATGCGCGGTTTCAAGGGAGTAACTGCTATAACTTATATTAATTAAATAGTCATGTAATGAATCAACTGTGTTGATTTCGGCAGTTAATGCATAATTTGAATCAATATAAACTCAAACAACGCAAAATCATATATATCGTATTTCATGCCATCGAAGTCCGTATTTATATACGTATTTATTCGAATGATACGCCGGGCACTCTCCTGCGATTCTCAGAAACTTTACGTTGAAAATACGCTTATGGAAAAGCAACGAAAGCAAGCACCTAGACCATATATAATAAATTTATTAAGACGGAGCTACTGACCAGGCAACTGGGTTTTGTTATAGATGCGCGCGGCCATTAAGCGATTTTAAGTTAAAAATAAATCACAAAGGCGGCAAAGTCTGGGGACTGAAAACCTGTGAACTTGCACCCACTCCCCCTGCATTTTCTCGCAATATTGCACCTTAAAATTTCTCGCCTTTAAATGCCTTTATGTTTTTCTGAATCCACTTGAGTGCTGTATTCATATCCATGCGGCTTGTATTACCGTGAATCACGTCTGTGTCAATCCAATGCATGCAGAGAGTAGTTTATGGTTACAATAATGACTTCACAGAGCACCGTCATGTGGTTACCGAAGTATATTTCTGAGGCGTAAAATGTACAGCCACCATAATTGGCAACTATGACGGCTTTTTTTGCCATAATGTCCGCATGCACATTATTTTAAAGAAACAAGGCAATCTTCCATGATGAAATCTGGAGAGGGTATGTTTAATTGCATCCAGCCCCTGTTTGGCCTTCAGGTGAACTTTGGCAATATCCTCATGGTTAGCATTGCAGGGCCACTACTGAAGGCTTGGTGAATGGAAATTTTGAGAAACAGTACACGGCAAAAAAATGTGTTAAAACACGAAAGCCACGATTTCACCGCCAACGATCAACCACAGCCAAACTTCTGTTTCCAACCACACTTCGACCCATATTTTCGCAAAACTCAAAAACATACTTGCCACATTGAACAACCGTGTAAATTCCTTGTGGTGCAGTAACAGAAGTGTCATAAATAGAAATTATCTAGGTGTTCTGGTTTTTCAGAAGCACAAACCTGTAGTTTTTCTTTGTTAATAAGTGTGTATTGCACATATAACGTGTATTGCACATATAATGTGGTATGTGTCTCTCACCAAAACAATTCGCAATATATCGTTACAAACTCGAATATTAAAAATAACTATTTGTAGATAGACAGGTGAATAAGCAGTGACATATTTGAAGGAACTCGTAACTGACAGTGACCAGATTCACATCTCATATTTACATGTGTATTCGAAGCTGACACGATGACAATGATTGGTGCAGACATGCCTTTCTAGGAGCAACTAGCTTGACATTCTCTAGAGATGTTGTAGCAGTCATTTACTCTTGGTTGTGTGTTAATTATGTATATATATATCGATATCACACTCTTTATATATTCCGCTAAAATATCTGCTGAGATTGGTGGGTATCATTTCATGCCATTAAATCTCGTGTTTACAGTTTATTTACGACATCAATATTATCGCTAACAGTGTTTGGGTTACACATTTACAGCAAACACTTAGCCTATATATAGCGACTACCTTATTATAGGCAGAGCTTCGGGCCCTGGTGACGCAAACAAACTCATTATCACTTTCGCTTAAAGACTTGCCCATGTGATTGGACATTCCACGCATGCTGTAATCTTAATAACAAATGTTTAATGTACTTGTTGGTCCCCGTATTTGAAAAGACATGACTTGTTTACTGGTTAATCAAGTGTTTATATATTGGATATGAATCAGTATATCAGCGTCGCGCTGCAATACAATGTATACATGCATCTTGGCTTCCGAGGAAAGCAACAAATTACGAGTTTTGTCATTGCATTGCCTCGATACTCTACTTTGTTTCTTAGGATAAAAAGTGTCAACAAGTGTTGTATATGAGTAAGCGGTGATGTGTTCACTTATATTGATAAGCAAGTGATGGTGCCATGGAATTAGACGGACGCTATAAACCGATACTTGATTAGCTAAAACACGATATAGTGTCACAACTATCCAATTGTCGTCTCATGATCAGGAGATAAATGGCACGTGTGGTGTATAAGATAAGTTGAATTGGATTGTATCATTTAATACATTGCGTTTCTATTGATTGCAAAAGCGCATGTATTAGACGAAATCGAGCCTATGTCATGGATCGTCAGCGAAACCAAGACCCACGCATGGTTTATTTACCGGGATCTTAGAATTGATGGTGTGGATAGGAAACCAAATCACGTCAAAACTTTGAGTTGTTTGTTTTTTTATTATAATAGTTGCTGAATTATTACCGAAGATACCAAAACATGCGCGAGATGTGGCTTAATGTTGATCGCTAAGTGGCTGCTTCACTAGTTCTCTTGTTCGTCTTCTAGACTTTTAGTGAACTGTTGGTAATTATTTGCAATCTCCCATGTTAACTCCATTACATTAGATACAGCGTCGTTCCATGACGATGAAGAGTGGACTTAACATTTGTTATCTTTTTCAGTAGTCTCAGATAAAATCTGTATTTTACCAGCGTTAACACCATAGTTTCATGCATTAGAGAGTCTACTCAAATGTAACTCCTCACGGAATACCATACAAACATAACAACATAAAGTAGACCAAAAGCTCCCACGAGTTGAAGTAATCATCAACCAATGTGCTGTTACTGAGTCAGGAGTAAATTTCACCAAGTGAAGCATAACGACGTACATGGGGATTCCTAGTTTAAACGTTAGCATAGCGCACACCTAAATAATTCGTTATTGTTAATGGTTACTTGTCCCTTGATATATCTTGCTGGCAATGTTTGTAACCAAACGACTAAAATTTCGACTCATACGCGACCCGTATATTTTATAACATACATGTACAATAAATTGTCCCTTGATTCCGGAGATGATGTCTACTGCTGGCAATGTTTGTAACCAAACGACTAAAAGGTGCTGCACAGGCTAGGTGCCGTATCGCCTCAAACCTGAATACAAACGTGACATTCAATTGGTCTTTGCTATTATCAGCATACGTCTACATATTGACATGGCTGCAGATGTTAGCTTGTGAGACATTGTCCAATTTTTCAACTTATGTTTGCTCATTTCCACGATTAGTCAATCAGGATGTGTTTTTAGATTTATGTGCGTGAAGGCCATTATCAGTTATTGATTCGCCTACAATATTGCAGATAGAGCTAAACGAAGAATGTATCGCTCTTTAACTGCTATGGATGCAATTATATGATGCGATTAAATGATCATTTCCACCGCACCACCTCCAAAAGGTGTTGCATATTAACACAATGTTAATGTAATCAATATAACCGATTCACATACACTTCAAATCGTGTGATGTCTTTGTCTTGGCAGCAACAGAAAAGTGCCTGTCTACTAATGCTGCTAAGATAATTCTTGCGTTAGCTGTGCCACAGAGCTGATCTTCTTCTTCCAATCGCTGCGTGTACATAAATGTTTTTGATTATGGGTCGCAACAGATGACACATTTGCTTCTCTTGCATGCTTATGGATATTTGTAAAATATGGTGTGATTTTAGTCTGTTAAGTCTTCATGGCCACAAACACGCAGCGCAGCATTGACTCTGATACACGCAAGTGTGATGCTTTAAGCTTGCCAGATGTGCAGACGCAGATATCACCCAAACACAAATGACACTTTATGCTGAAACTAACGATTACCCCGACAATTTATTTCACGACATTAAAGCCCGTATTAATATCTAATTTGTGAAAGTAATATGCAGGACAATATGTTACAAATATTCGGTACTTTGTATTGAAAATATGCCTATGCTTAGAGTAATTCAAGCAAGCAACTACACCATATATATCCAATATGCCAAGATGAAGTTACGGACGATGCCGCTAGTTTATGATATTCACAGGCCCCGCCGTGGAGCGATATTTATTGAAATGTAAAACACAACAACCCCTTCTTTTTGTAAAATATCTGTCATTCATATGCGAATATAATACGGTGTTATCTCTGAGCAATGTTTTTCGACGTTCACTATACATCAGACGATGATGTTTAAACACTATTCGATCGCAGCAATTTTGGGGCAAGGATAAAAGTCATGTCGCAACAATCAATTACCAACCTCTGCTAAATGCTGCCTGATATTTGGCACAGCAGAGATGCAGTAGACATCATCGTAGTAATTGCTGTGTTAGCATACAGACAAGTGATAAATCATTGTGTATCTTACGTACAGGGTGAACTTGACATGGCCCTAATATATTAGATACAGCCTACATCTAGGCACCATCGCTTCGTCGCCAGTATTAAAATGTAATGTCTTCAATCTCACCTCTGCCGGATAACCGTCAATCAATAGCGAAAGCTTGATGCCATCTTTGACACCAAATTGATGGATCCATATTCAAAACAGACTTGTCATGCTTTGTCAGGTCTATAAATCCGCCTAACTCTACTTGGCTGACACTACGGTCTGGCATCTTGGATAAGAACATCGTATCATTTCACACACACACATTCATCGACTACAACCTTATGGACAAATGACAATAATAATAGAACAATTCACTGTTGATTGCTGCGAGTGAGATTCAAATCGCGGAGAAAAGTTGCTTAATTCAGCTGATGATTTGAATAAATCACGTGTTTCAAACTGTTGATAGTTGCATCCAGCCATCATATCGATAGCAACATCGATTGTGTAATATTAACCTACCTCGCTGGAAACCATCTGCGAGCTTAGTTAACCGGAACACGATATATATGGGATTTGCGGTATTTATAGACTATATGATCTTAAACAATCTGATAAATTTTTATGTAAATTTTTATGTAAATTTGCCTCTGACACGATCCCCGCCAATTTGGAGGTAAGCTCAACCCGAGAAAACCTTTGAATTTCTCGTGTGTTATATGCATGACACAGCCGAATGATTTACGGTGGACGCATTATTCATATTGAACTCATACACTTTGCGTGCTCGACCAATTATTGACAATTAACATTATGGCCACAAAATTCCAGTAAAATGCAGTTCTGTAGTCCCATGGTTGGATTCGGTATCGTAGAAAATAATTAACAGGAATCCGGGGTGGAATTCGACCGTAAAAACACTCTTCCAGTGATCCCAAATTGATTTCTCACGTGACATCACTCTGATACCCGTCGTGACTTCTCTTTAGTCGCCTCATAACTCCATATTAAATCGCGCTGTGGCCCCGCTCCAATGGACGCAATCATTCTACCCTAATCACGATCAACGCAGAAGACAGCTTGTTTGCACTGCGTTTACAGATTTCGATCATCCAAGCAGTGTTGTCTGTGAACGCAGTGACCATTAAAACGGCAATATATATCAGGTTAACGGTTGTATATTCGAACCATTAATTAAATGGCTGGATTAAGTCTCCTGGGAGACAAAAATGGGCATACAGGGAATCTGTGAGATGGACTGACGCACACGCACATACGCACACGCACATAAATACATACATACATACATACATACATACATACATACATACATTCATACATTAATACATACATAAATGCATGCATGCATGCATGCATACATACATACATACATGAATACATGCATACATGCATACATGCATACATACATACATACATACATACATACATACATACATACATACATACATACATACATACATACATACAGGCAATTATGCATGCATGCATGTATGTATGTATGTGTACATACATACATACATACATACATACATACATACATACATACATACATACATACATACATACATACATAAATACATACATACATACATAAATACATACATACATACATACATACATACATACATACATACATACATACAGGCATGCATGCATGCATGCATGCATGCATGCATGCATGTATGTATGTATGTATGTGTACATACATACATACATACATACATACATACATACATACATACATACATACATACATACATACATACATACATACACATACATACATACATACATACATACATACATACATACATACATACACACACATACATACACACACACACACACACACACACACACACACACACACACACACACACACACACATACACACATACATACATACATACATACATACATACATACATACATACATACATACATACATACATACATACATACAGGCATGCATGCATGCAATTATGCATGCATGTATGTATGTATGTATGTATGTGTACATACATACATACATACATACATACATACATACATACATACATACATACATACATACATACATACATAAATACATACATACATACATACATACATACATACATACATACATACATACATACATACAGGCATGCATGCATGCAATTATGCATGCATGTATGTATGTATGTATGTATGTGTACATACATACATACATACATACATACATACATACATACATACATACATACATACATACATACATACATACATACATACATACACACACACATACACACACACACACACACACACACATACATACATACATACATACACACACACACATGTATGTATGTGTACATACATACATACATACATACATACATACATACATACATACATACATACATACATACATACATACATTACATACATACATACATACATACATACATACACACACACATACATACACACACACACACACACACACACACACACACACACACACACACACACACATACATACATACATACATACATACATACATACATACATACATACATACATACATACATACATACATACAGGCATGCATGCATGCAATTATGCATGCATGTATGTATGTATGTATGTATGTATGTATGTATGTATGTATGTATGTATGTATGTATGTATGTATGTATGTATGTGTACATACATACATACATACATACATACATACATACATACATACATACATACATACATACATACATACATACATACATACACACACACACACATACACACACACACACACACACACACACATACATACATACATACATACATACACACACACACACACACACACACACATACACACATACACACACACATACATACATACATACATACATGCATGCATACATACATACATACATACATACATACATACATACATACATACATACATACATACATACATACATACATACATACATACATACATACATACATACATACATACATACATACATACATACATACATACATACATACATACATACATACATACATACATACATACATACATACATTATACTTTGGGGTAAAGGGAATTCGGACTGCATGAGAAGAAAAAACTTCGCTTAATTTTTTGGTTATAAAAGGGCTCAGTGTGTTAAGTAATATCGCAAATGCAGCCGAGATGGAATATTTGGTGCCGTGTTTTCAGCCGAGTTAGGAAAAATATGGGCGTGGGTTTTAATATTTGTAACAAAGGTAACACCTTAATTTTCGCTTGCTACTAATTGACGCCATACGTGAGCCTCTAGCACATAATGCAGAATCAAGGATGTTAAAAAACTCATAATCGATTGTATTAATGATTCTAAACTGAATATATTATAAACTGATGTGTACGAATAACATAAATTATTGGATAAACCATTAAGCCATATTCTGTTTTCATGCCATGTGTAAAAACGCATTTCCCATTATTCAGCCTGGTGCATGTGTCTAATTGTGTGTAAGGTTTGATATCATACACGCGTACGTCAGTTTTTAAGGCAAGCCCAATTGAATGTAAAGGCAACCAGCATATGAATATACAGGTTATTTTTACGACTTATCGTCCCCATCGAAATGCTCTACAATTATCCTTACTAATTGCTTTTCATGCACTTATTGTGTGCTTGGTGTAATATTATACACCCGCACATAAGATCTCAAGCAGAACGTATAAAACGTTCAAGCCGCTAAAAATGCTGCATAAAATTTGATGGATCATTTACGCAAGTGGGGTTATGCATTACGTTTTACTGCCGCAATAATCTTAAAGCGGTAACCAAAATTATATATGCGCTGATTCCAACCCCGTGACTGAGATTTTAGGCATTATTGAGTATGTAATTATGACTTGTTATATATACTTAGCAGACCACAACAATGTACATGACGTCACATAAAACAGAGGGTGCTTATCACAAGCCAGTTTCATGAGCCAGACGCGCGCAACTAAGGTCAATCCGGGTCACAACCTTTGCGTTGATTGGTCACGAAGATTAACCAACGTGTCTAATGAATATTCGGACGCATCAGTTTTAGACCTTGTCTTGTCGTAGACTCTAGGGACGCAGACTAGCACATGGCAATCACGCAATAGATAGTGTTAACAGTTAGTTGGCCATGGACCCATATAAATGAGGGTGTAAATAAAGCTTATTACTCAGATATTAGGGAACGTTTGTTTGATCAGCCTGGTTGAAATAATTATAATTCGTGGGTGCCTTTACGTTGAATACGGTTGTTAGCGCACTAGCAATTGTTCCATCAGTTAGTATGTGGAAGAGTCTGTTACATTTATTACAGAAAATAAAAGTACTTCCGATTCAATATGCATCACTTTAAATGGTGTTAACCAATAGCATAACGTTCGATTTAGATTCCTTGATTGTCGTAAGCCTACGCCTTAGTATTGTTCCCTGTAAGCAGGACGAGCCACTGGAACATTTTAACCCATTTACGAGGTCAATCGGAGCGTTTTGTTCTGGTTACACCACTACCGGGAATTAAGGCGAGCGCAGTGCATTGGAAAACAATATCCTTACAATGTACAAGAAGAGCAGTCACATTGCTGCTATTAATTCCCGTTTCAATAGGTCCGTTTCAATAAGCCCGAGACGCAAGGTATTGATATCAAATACACCAATTAATGACAACTGAGATCATCCAATTCACGCGCACATGAACAAAGACTTTAAACATTGGCTGTCGCTGAATTTTGCATTTGACGTTGATGTGTTTGTCCTATACAAGCAAAGGGTTTAACATGGCCACGCATAACAATATAGTTTCCCAAATAGGGACAAGTGCGCTATCGCCACGGTATTTACTGCAATTTGCTAACAATAGTAGATATATGTTCTAAATGGAATTGATTATACGTTTTATCGTATACCCTATTGCTGTGTGCCTACTCGTCGCTTTGGTCACGTAAACCTGAGTGGATGTAATGTACTCTGTCGAAGCACCCCAGTGTGGTGCTTCATACAAGTATTAGGTCACATGCTGTGAGGCTGTGAAGAACATATGGTTAAAGCATCGAGATCTCATTAGTTCAAGTTATTACACTACCTTCATCACGCTCATTAACGTCTTGTCGTTATAGCCATCTAGTGTATAGTAATATAGACAGTCATGTTATGCACGCACAATGACTCTGGTGTCGACTGTGCGATTGTGCAATAGTAAAATACCAGATACTTGATAATACCATGAAGTGATTTATGCTGTGGAGACGCTTCATGAAGAAGGAGTGGCATGCTTAGTATTAATAATGGATATGCAAGGTACGGCTTTAACAATGCTTGCGTGTGTTATGTGGTTAATATATGTCCTGCTTCGCAGCTGGTTTTGTTACAATGATTTACGGCGTTGTCGACGATTGGGTTTGCGGCACAGCATCCGTTATGAAGCTGGGGCTGAGCTGACATCGTTCATATTTCATTCTCGAGCAACAATTCGCTTTTTCCCTGATTAGCATAGTTCAATAAACATAAGGACAGTCGTAAAGCCTAGGAGTTGCGGTAAGCGGCAACGATTGAATGGTTATGGATATTTGTTAAAGAGAACAACGT
Source organism: Urechis unicinctus (assembly GCA_034190875.2). NCBI lineage: Eukaryota > Metazoa > Annelida > Polychaeta > Xenopneusta > Urechidae > Urechis > Urechis unicinctus. The sequence goes on from CM067355.1 coordinate 14,511,573, forward strand.
TCAACATGGAATATTGCTTTAGCAATAGGAAAGCATAGCGTATATCGCCTGATAGTGTGGACACTGAAACTATCTTAACCAATATTGGGACGGTGTGTTGTGTCGCACCTGCCAGATGAATGTGAATAATCATATTTGTCATACAGCTGTTGCTCGGCACAGTTTACCCAATTTGCAAAAAATTAAGAAATATGACCCAATTTATCTTTTCTCGATATACGCTGTTCTTTTGTCTTTTCAAGTTGTTTCATCCCTTTACACCGTATTTTGGCAATATATGTGGCTAATGTATCAAATAATAACTAGGCAAAAAATTGTCTTGCATGTATGCCTTTATTATTTTGATGTGTCATTCTGAAAATAACGGGCGGTCATGTTTGCTTTAATAAAATATTAATTCGATAACAATTAAATGGAAAGTAAATAGTCTTTGGGCACTATCAATTGTGGTTGTTCAATTGTGAACAAAGATGCAAGCTTCTGTGCTGAACCGAGACGTTTTTAGGATGGCAATTGTGTATCAAAATGAGGAGTCATTACTATGCATTTTGCATTGCGTTATATTGACAATGACGGTATTTAACTGGGCATAAGATAATGATTGCAAAAACAGTAGAACGTTATGCCGATCCAACGACTGTTCCGTCATCAATGGCAATATCACACGTGTATAGTCGTTCAGGAATATGAGCGCATTGCCAAGCAAACTATACATCATTGTCCATCAATGGCGTGCTACATGAGAGCAAGGTTACAAGCAGCGTGTTACGAACCATAAAGTGTATTGGTTACTTGAGCGCACCACCAATTGGATATTCTAGTTCATATGGTGGCTAAAAGCGGTCGCTGGTGAAACAACACCAAAACAAATCCAGCGTTTGCAGAATCCATGATTTCCATACATGGCTGTAGCTACTTCAAACTTGAACTTTTATACCCGTGTCCAAAATTGTACACTGATTATTCAGTTGGAACATAAAGGGAGAAACAATATAAGTGAGCCCTATATACTTAACATATTACTTTCAAGGTGATGATTAGCCATATTTGCCATTTTATCAATATTAGAAATGGCTACTCACACGCCCCGATACAGTCGATGATCTTTGCATTTGGTATCACTGAAAGTAACTATCGATACCTCAGAAAGAAAATTGCTATAGCTATTTCTTTGTTGATACTCACACAAGTCATCGATTCCAACACTTGAGATGCTCAGCAAGAGATATATCTTTCATGCAATTGCTTCGGGCAGGTGCACGTACATCGCATGTACTAAATGCTGGGGCTGCTTTATCGCCTTAATTAAAGTGGCCTAGGGGAGAATCAGCAAACTGATGGATATTCACGTGATACTGATTCCTGCATATTGCTTATGTAGATGACTTATGTTAGCCTGCCGCTAATTACTTGCAATTGCACATCTATTCTCCATCACTATCCGTTGTGTTGTTTATAACACTGGGATATTTTTGTCGCACCAAGTGCTAGAGCTGGTTATTATATAGTTCATAGCACATTCAGATGTCAAGTTTATCCATTGAAACTAATTTGGTCCATTTCTTCATATACACCAATGCTTTGGGTTATGAGTTGCTGTTAAAATTATATTGGCTTCTCGTGCTCCTGAACGGTAACTTACTCACTTGTAAAAATGATGACAGGTTACATCGTTGCAAGGCAAGCGCAAAGAGCATACAACTGTCTCAGAGTTGTGTGAGGTTTAAAGCGATTTATATTTATATTTATTAGATGTTGTAATATTTAGTTCAGTTCCGTATTTCTATCTTGATAATAAAGGAAGATGCCAGGCAATATCTTACGATCCTCTGGAACCTAGCGAGTAATTAAAGCATGCACCTAAGCCATATATAACCAATCGGGAGCTCCAAACCAAGAAACTAGCTTTTGATATAGACGCGCCCTGCCATTAGGCTATATTAATTAAAATCTCGTATTCATATCAATGTGGCAATAAATGCTGTGAATTGCGTCTCTGTCGGCGGAGACGAAGCCCTAGATATTCAATCGGTAGTTAATGGTGACTGCTATACTGGTACCGCAGTAAAACTCGGATGTGCATGGCAACTATGACGGCTTTCTTTTTCGATTATGTCTGGATGCAGTTTAACATTAAGAAAAAGGCAATCTTCTCTAAAGTAATCTGGAGGGCCGCGTTTTATAACGTCCAATTCCTTGCGTTCTGCAGACATACGGCGCCTGTTGAGAAGTACGCAGCGTCAGTATACAGTCTATTAACGAGTTCTTTGTCTTTAAACACTCCATATCAACGTCTCTACGTGAACACAAAAGAATATAATACGTAACATCTTTGCTTTTAGAAACTTGTTGTGTGTTATAAAATCGTTGCTGTTGTTGGCTCATATTTGTACGCTGATCGCCTTGTTTTGGCCATGTACAGCGACAAAAAGATAAAAATTACACAATTCAAACAACATCGTCGCTGTTGATGTTGTTTTGTCGAATTAGAGTGGTAATAGGAGCTTTGGCCACGCAACCAAATCGTCGTCTCTGTCCATTCTTTTGATACCTTAAGTACCTTTAAACACCAGCCAATCACTTCCTTGTTTCCTTTATCCTTAAATCCGTCGCCTTAATCATCATACAATAAGTTTTCAATGCCATATCACTGATTAGCTCAATACTAGAATCTGTCAACTGAATCTTAATTCACGACCAGGTCAACGCCTTCAAGAGCTCGGCCCGCGCTGCAACAGGTACAACAGAAATGCATATTTAGATAAATCGCAACATTAAGCGCTAACAGCCTTGCCGAATGGCAATCTCGTTCTCAACCATATTCAATGGTTGTTTTGAGTTAATTCATTATATCTGGCTAATATTGCCATAATATAATGGATTTTATTTGTTAATCCATCATACCTTGCTGATATTGCCATAATGTAATGGATTCTGTTTGTTAATCCATCATACCTTGCTGATATTGTCATAATGTAATGGTTATTATATGCTTATTTATTATACCTGGTTTATCTACACATTTTCTTAACCGGTACGTTATTAACGCCGGGCTGGTTTCAATCCGCTGATAAATTATCCATAATTTCAAGAGAGTGTGAAGGAGCTCAACTAGTAGAGTAAATAACTGCCAGCGACGCAGTTATATTAATTAATGGATGTGAATTTTCATTTTTATAAATATAATGCAGAATACAAATACATCAAGCCTGCATGGTAAACAAGAGAGACGTGGCAATGCTAATGACATAATTACGACTTTCATAGCAAAGGTGTATTGCTAACTTGCGACGAACGACAACAGCATCATCTACAGCAACACTACGCGAGTAATCGACGATGTGCATGCAATACAGAGATTTAGCTTATTTTGATTATTGCTACATTTATAGGTCATAAAAGAAAATCGCATGGAAAACGTAAGAAAACAGGTACCCATAATTCATAGTACTGATTTCAGTCAAAGTTTTCGAACTCAGCTGCCTGTATATAGGGACACTCCGTCTTCAGTTGCCTGCATATAAGTGTACAATGTCGTGATATATACATTGTTAAATGTCACTGCGCACGCCAGCCAGGTTGTATGCAAAAGGATAATAAACCTAATTGAGTGCTGCAATGTTATTTACATCTCTGAGTCTTGGGTATCCATCACTAGTAATGCTATATGAAGAGGGCCATTATATTCTGCATCCACTTCGCTGCTGTTATTTTTCGTAAACTTGGAGTGTGTAAGTGAGCTGTGCGACATTATTCTACTCGTACACGCTATGCGCTCAACCCAATGTGCGCCATCTCAGCAGACGTCTCGAAGATAAAACGTTATACAAGTATTATTTATATTTATACGTTAGTTATATTTGCACTCTTGGTATAGGGTCAACTAGCAATGGTTTGCAAGTTTGGTTTTCTATTCTTTAGACACAATGTAAGGTAAGAATAGGATTACAAATCAACATGTCGCTTGGCGACGGCGTGACATCCCGCCAAGTATGAAGGCGGCCATCAGGTATTAATTAACAGCTGGTGTTAGCCGACTGAGACTGCGAGAAACAGTTTAAGGATAGGAGAAATCGGAGAGCTCTTTTGAAAACTTTAATTCCCAAGAGCCGTATTACGTGTGATGTGGCGCGTTCCCACTTGATGTCATGGAAAGAAGACTCTGCTAGTATTAGTTGAGTGATTTAACGCCTTTAATGACGTTAGAACATTCATAAGGCTCATTCAAACACAGTTAATTAGGAAGCAACAGCAATAGTTCATCAAATGAAACAAAACTTATGTTTCCGTCGGATATTGTTTGCAATCACGGCTTGAAATATTGCCATCACGTCAAGCATACATCGATATATATTTATGACTTCAATGACAGGCATACTAATTCAAACTGTGCCGCTTCACATTCCATCTGCATATCTGTTTTCATGGTTGTACGGTCCGGACAGCGGAAGTAGGCTTAATTTCCGGTTATCTACGACTACGACGATGAACAAGAGGATGCTGACTGTTACGAAAATCAACATGAACAGAGCTGTTTTGGCCTAAAAAAACGGAGACGCAGAATCAGGTCCGGTCGTTATCGTCAAGTGATGGGTCAGTGCTTGAATAATATACACATGCCCCAAACTTCCTAATGCACACATAATCCATCCACCCCGACCAATTACTCGCACACGTGTCTGAAATAAGCCGATGTAGCTAATGAAGAGAGGATGTGCTTGTTGCCGACTCGGCATCAGTGGTGATCAACTGGGATGCAGTGCAGTTGATAAAGTTAACTTTTTTTTTATAAAAAAAGTCCTGACGGTGCTAAAGCAAATATCACCGTTCGGGGGAGATATCTAAACATATATATGGCTGTTAGACTTGGTAGATAAACACAGGGTCTGCTACAAAATTATCTTTTCGTTTAGGAGGTTACCATGGCTACACCATGTCGTAACTTACAATGAATGTTATGATGCATAGTAAATCCTGGAGCGGGTTGCTAATGTGGCAAGAGAACAGCCAAAGTGCAGATAATGGGTACGGCTCTAGGACCATAAATAAATCATTATTCAAGGAGACTAGTAATATGTTATACCACAATATTTGCACTAGGGTGATCGCCATTCATTAGACGGCCTATATTATCCATCCATCGTCCAATTGCCGGTATGTGCGTGTTTTCATGTTCATATATTGTGTAAAGTGGTTTGGTATCAGTGCTACTGTGCATATATGATTGGTTGCATGATATAGCTGTTACACGTTATTGCCTTTGTTACCTGATTTTAATCATGACAGATGTTGGCAGCTACCATCACATTCTTCTTCCTTTCTTCATCGAAGGCATGTTCCACTTCACTCTGGGTGTAAGTGACCCTATATATATATAACTACATTTTGCTGGTAAACCCCAAGTTGGGTGTGTAATGTTGCTCTTATCACAGAAAAGTACTACGAGTTGTTTATCAGTATATTATCGGATTGAACTTGATCCCACTGTATATGGTTTTTTTTCTGACAGTTGAATGACAACTACTGTAGACATTACACCTACGCCACCAGCGCCAAGACACATATGAACAGTAACTAAAGCAGTGCCCACTGCACCCGCTGAGATAACTGCTAGACTATATTTTTTTTCACACAGCACAATATTTTTTTTCTCTTTCTCGAGAGATTGGTTCTTGGGGCTGATCTCATTTAACCGATAGGAGTGCTCTAAATTCTCATCATTGTGTGTGGAGAGGAAGGGGAGGCAACCCTGGGTAAGTACCAGCTGTGTTCAGTGTCTTCGTTACTATCTGGTTAAAGTTCAATTAGGAGTGCCAATTCAACGGCCGAATTTCTAATATTTGTCTCACAAAAAAGCCACGTACGTCAGTGTGCGGTGGATGCTATGAAAGTGAATGCGAGTGGCCGTTCGAAAACTATCAGCTCATTAAAGCTAATGGATACCTAACGATACAACGTTATTCGTAACGACTTACACGCAGCATCACTTGCGTGTTGTCCAAGAGTATCTATCAAACCAATTAGCGCAGTCCATATCTGTATACTTATTCCATGTAACAAGCTTCATGCTAAATAATTTTCATTAAGGTGCTGCTCTTTCGGCGCATTCTTGGAACAAGTTGATTACGCTCACTCTTGACTAATTTGGAATGCTCATGCACGAGAAACGTCATAATTCCAATATATATATATATAGGGATTGCCTTGTTTTAGCAGATACATTAGCATGATATACTAGTGCACATATACATGACGGACATCGAATCATAGTAAGTAAATGCATGCATTTTGAACACATTACCCGTAAAAAAATGCACTGCTACTTGCTGATGTACATCACCAACAATATGGCCTTAAATAATACACTTGTTATAATTTCATTCATCTTACATTCCATTTACATTATACTAGACGGTATTTGCGAAAGTCACCCACTGATATACGTACATCGTGGTTTACAATGCACTTTCTTCAGTATTACATGTTGAATCACTCGACATACAGCTGTCCGGTATTAAAGAACTGCACTTTCCAATAGGACTACATAAGCACTCCTGACAAGCAGATTTTACAAGACAGCATGCAGATTTGATCAAACATGCGAATAGGCTCTTTAAGGGGTTTTGATACTTCGTGATATAAAACATGGCTGGTCTCTAATCGGTTAATTGTACTAAACGTACGTACCGGCTTCAGCAAGATGCAGATATGCTGAAGGTGAAGGATAGAACTAGATTCCTAGCACTGTTAAAAAAGGCTCGGATCATAATAAATATTGACTGGGTGATTATCCTCCGGTTTTCGCTATGTAAACGTTGAGGAGCTCGTACTGAATAACGTGTACACGCGTGAAATGAAAAATGCAACAAAGGGGATTAACTCCTAGCTGCTGACATATATAAACAGCAGCTATTGATAATTACTTGCATGAGCTAGTCATGGTAGCCAACGGTAAATGAAGGCAACAAGATTCAGAGATGATGGCCAGCTAGAGGACTGGGTTGTGAGTAGTAAGTTTAATTTCCGAATCGATGACAAGCAAGGGATTCTGTAAAAACCCATCAATTTAAGAGGACAGGTAAAAACTGCGCACGCAATTATAAATCAGTATGCTTACCGGTAGTAAAAAGCAAACTTTGCAATCCTTTGGTCTTGCTTAGAGTGCACCGATCAAGCTTTCATCACATCATAAGACTTGAAGTAAATCTTGCAACTGTTTTACGATGTAATGTTATGTATAACAAAAGGTACAACAAAGCCAACAATATAGCGTCAATAGATTAAAATCATTATTTCGGAGACAATGATAAGAGCTATTTTTATCGCTCTAAGTCATAGCAACTGTTGCTGCATCTCGTCAAATTGCAGGGGGCATTTCTATCATGTACACCATAGATGTCTTAGACATAATATTACCGGTAAACATATACACTCACGCATTTGTTAGGCTTGATGTACAATTGATGTCTCGTAATATCTAATATATACGATCCGATGATTGACCAACCAAGTTATGTTGACGCATGCATAAAATACTATCCGTTGCCTTGTTAACTGTAAAGTGGGTGGTAATTGCTTTTGTTATACTTGACTTATTAACAAAACGGAATATATAGGCACCATACAACATGTCTTTTTGTAGGCAACCTAATGCTATACAATTAATCATGTTCAAGGAATTCCAAACGTGAGATTAAGCATATCAAACAATGCATTGGATTGATCACGCTATTTCGGGGTAGCTTAATATGCGATTGATACATGCGTCCGTTTGTTTTCTGGCATAACTGTTAAAACTACTGTTCTCAATTCCGATTGTAAGAGGACCGATGATTGAGGCTCGCAATTAGATGCTCAACAAAATCTCTATATCACATGCCATCTTGCTTATTCATGTCTACGAGGACAAAGTGAATCACTCAATGAATCGTGAGGTTAAATAGCATTTTTAAACGCTACAATATATCATACACATCTGTTAAGGTTTGCATTCCATGAAGGATTCAACAGCGAGAGCCACACATCGTTGTTGGAAAAAAACTATGTCTGATAACGGTATTGTGTAAAAGGGTAATAATCGACTGACCAAAAACATTTACTTTCAAAACTTGGCTTGCAATAATTGCAGCATGGAATCAATTAAGACCAGTTCCAAGAGTAGATGTGTGCTTTGTCAAGCCGAGTCATGCAAACGAAATTAAATCGGGGTTGTTTATCCGGTACATCAAATAGATATAGATAGGCTTCAAATTGATTAAATATAAATATATGACACAGCTACGCAGAGTAAGAATATTATTAGAAGCACAAATAGGCATAAACTAACGAGACATTCATAGTAAGCAGATGTATTGTATCACCATGCAATAGTCAAAGCAATCAGAGCAATCAAAACCGTTCATTCCAAAATAACTTCTTAAAACGCAGGTTAGATCACATATCAACGGTTACGTTAGTGAAGTTGCGGTCTCGTAACATATTTTGAACTATTCTACAATACGAACAATAAAGCTCCGCAATACATTAGCGAGACCTATTACCCTCACCACGCATAAAGACAAAGGGCACTTGTCCGTAGAGCCTTACCTGCTGTTGTAAACTGCATTTCAAGTCTCTTCGTTTCAATTAATACAGCAGCTGTTTCGAATAAAAACCACACCTTTATCTCAAAAGCTAAAATTAATATAATACGAGATACAATCTATTAGCTGTATTATTCCACATTCTCTCTATCAACTACCACCAATCGTATCGAAATGACAAGTTGTAATGGATAATTTATAGTCAAACTCATGGCCATATTGTGAACTTAAAAAACGCTTGCAATGCATGCAGTTTATGACCTATTGGTCAAAGTGGCACTGCATATCAATTTGACTGATAGAGGAATTAACGCATTAAACAAGGTACCGCATTTAATGTCAACGTGACCTATGACATATTTAACACTCAACTTGCCATATGAGTAATCTTTACGGGTGCTTAAGTAAGACGATCTTGTTTTGACTCAGGTGAATGAATTGCGGACGTTTCAGCTGGTACTCTTTCATACCGTGAATAACAACTAAGCTTAATTAAGTAATGGAGCATGCTCGTCAGAGGAAATGAAGGCACTTATGCTAATTGAATATTTCGCGATCAAGCCAACGCACATAATGATATTTGATCTGTCTACAAATGTTATCTTTATTGTGTATACATTCGGCGTGTGACGATAATTTGACAACATATCACCCACACTCTAATATGCGAGGGAACATGATAAATTGATCTAACCAAAATTGGTCAATCAGGGTGACACGACCACCATACAACTCAAATGATCGCTTTATAGTCGGGAGAATGGTCAAATAAAAGCCAGCATCACAGCGGTAGATTTAATTCGCAATATACCAAAGTAAAGGGGCTTTTGTTATTATGCACATGCCTAATAGTAGGCAGATATTTAAGAAAGTTACGTACAGAAATCACAGAGATTAATCTTGATACACATACATTAGCCTTTATTGGTGTTTTTGGCTGTAGCTGAGACGAGTATTATTAATAGATCTGATCATTTGAACATGGCGCAGTTTCAATGCGATTGCTTTCTGCACACAAGCATAATACATGAACGTCTCGATTTACCCTACATTATACACAAACATATTTTTGCTTCACCAATATTGTGGCTAAAGCAATATTTTGGCTTCACCAATACTGTGGCTTCTCCAGTACACTGGCTTCATCAATATTTTGGCTTCAAAAATGCTGTGGCTTCACAAGTGTTGTGGCTTTACCAATATTATGGCTTCACCAATACTGTGGCTTCACCAATACTGTGGCTTCACCAATGTTGTGGCTTCACCAATGTGGTGGCTTCTCCACTTTTGTGGCTTCATCAATATTATGACTACATCAATATTGTGGCTTCACCAATACTGTGGCTTCATCAATATTTTGGCTTCACCAATGTTGTGGCTTCACCAATGTGGTGGCTTTACCACTATTGTGGCTTCATCAATATTATGACTTCATCAATATTTTGGCTTCACTAATTTGGTGGTGTCACCAATACTGTGGCTTCACCAGTGTTGTGGCTTTGTCAATTGTGGCTTCATCAATGTTGTGGCTTCATTAATGTTTTGGCTTCACTACTGTTGTACCTTCACAAAGATTTTAGCTTCTCTTTTGTATTATATACGGTTGAGATGTATCAATCACTGGGGCTTAAGGAGACATGTTTTGTCTTATTGTCATTAAACTACCAAAAAATTACCAAAACAATGAGTATTATCTGTATTTGTTGTGTGTGAGTATGGCGACATCAGTTGGTTTAAGTAAGTTTTTTATCAGTGGTTCTGTTTACCCAGTATGACTGTTAAGCTCCACCTGGTCCTGATTGATGGTCTGGCAGTTATATGTATGGACCTGTGTATAGTGTCACATTGTTGTACACTTAAGCTGCTTTTTATTTATCTGTAATTCATATCACCTCCTCATCACGAGCCCAGCATGACACAGACCTGGGATTCTTATCACCAGCCCAGTATGACACTGACCTGGGGTACTTATCACCAACCCATCGTGACACTGACCTGGGGTTCCTATCACCAGCCCAGTATGTCACTGACTTGGGGTCTTATCACCAGCTCAGTATGTAACTGCCCCAGAGCCAACCCAGAGGGGCAGTCAAGCATTGAATTCTAGTATATTTATCAATGCAAAGCTCCATAACAACCTTCCTGGTGGTCACTAGTCAATGCCTGTCATCTCTACCTAGAAAGAGAATGTTAAAGTTGGCAACAGTGGTCAATGAAGGGAGGTTAAATAAATTATTGATGGATGGGCTGTTTGTTATTGGTTTTATAATTACAGTTAAAGTGCATATTGATAAGATCAGGCTTACAATGTTTTTTATCAATATTCTACTAATTAATATTCATATGTAGATTCAGTTTCTGCCGCATGAGAAAGGATTAGTTTTTACTTCCTTAACTTGATAACAAGAGATTGATTCATGTGACATGTTGTATTGATGATCAACCTAATCAGGTTGGCAACAATTAATGTTGTGTAATGTATTACATAGACTTCCTTTATTTCTTATGATATAAGACTGATAGACAGTTTGACAAGTTAATTTTTCGTGTGTAACAGAATGTGCAACTATAGCTGGGGCACAGCAGGAGAATCATCTTTTGCTGAATCATATGGACAAGCTGTTGTATGGATTCTCTAAAAGTGTCCTTATGGAAACCCACTAAGACTGGACCTCTTGAAAGTCTATTACTGTGCAACATAAGACTTTGGCTGTTATTGTAGTTCCTGCTGATCATGTTCAAATTTATCTGTAGATATGCTTTGCTTGAAAATGATATCCTGATCAATGATTTCCTTATATTGTTAACCCTTATAAGGTCAATATATTTAGCTCATTAACGTCAATTTATTCAGCCGAATCAACTCTGAATGCCTATATTGTGGATACATTTTTTGTAGAATTTAAGTGACCCTAGATAGAAAGTGAACAGCCATCAAAATTTAATCACAAACAAAACAAATTCATCTTCTGCCTAGTCCTATTTTTTTTCATTTTGTAACTACATATTATGTGGCAAACTGAATAAAGGTGATATATTTAAAACTTAAAGATTGTTTAATCCATGTTTTAAGCCTATCCTGAGAGGATTTATATCATTAACTCCGAAAGATGGGATTCAGTTTAATTCTCAAAATAAATCTAATGTAAGTCAAGACAATGATGATCTTTTATCAGCAGATAAAACATGTAATAATGCACAATTAATCAATTGGATGTAAGTTTGACACTCGGTAAAGCAAATTGTGAATAGATGCATGAACATATGCAATTGGACACATCATTATATGACATGCACATACTTTGATAAGTGCCTTGTTGTCTAAACTTCTCGGCTGGTTTGCATGATTGCAGTTAATATTTAACAATACGAAAATAAATTATTGAAACGTATATTATAAGAGCGAGGACTGGGTTCATAACGCTAGGTGATGCTGCCTCCACTGCTCCGTGTCATTCAGTGTATGGCTAGCTGCTCAAAACTTCACAGTAGCCTGTCAACCCGACCGATTTGGGAGACACCCAAATAGCTTCAGTCGAAAGTTATTTGCTCTCAAATCACATTATATTTGCTTTTCATTTGCTATGCATAAACACTTCTTCTTTCATTTAATTGGAACTGATTTAAGATTATCACCTTGTTGTTTTTGTTGCACCAAATTTAAGCGGATTTTGCAACTTTGACCAAGTGCGGCAAGACTGTCGCCATGTCGCACGGAGATAAATAGTGACACTGTTTGGACTCTCCCGATTCAAGGGCCGAGGGATGTTGTCCAACATCGTTGACATACAGATAACAGTGCTCAGAGTGGTTAAATAACATTAAGCTGCCCAAAGCAATCGTTATGTATAATAGTTACAGCAATAAAATCAATGATGGCAGTTTAATTATCCATGAATCAGAATATAAAAACGTTAAAATATATGACCTACGTGCATTTTTGACTTGGAATCGTCCGTGCTGCAATATTAGAGACGACAATCTTCAGAATGTTAGGTATCACTAATTCTTGGTAATACTCGCAGTTCCTAAGTATAAACTTGTATCCAAATTAATAACGGGCACGTTGAAGAACTCCCTTTTCTTTAAAATAGGTGACTTTAATGCATATGTTCTCCGTTCTCCCGGTACACCTGCCGCTCGGCAAGGTTCGGAATTTTTCGGAGCAAGATATTGCGTCAGCATTCCGTGGATTCGCGCCGATAATTTAACTTCACTATTTTCTTCCTGGCTCGTTGAATATTGTGAATTTACAGTTCGAATTATGTATGAACAATGAGAAATCGAAATAAGTTTCTTTCGGCTCCCGAAAGACCTTAAAACGTGCGATACTTTGTGTAAGCTTGTTTGTAGGAATTTAATTTAAGTCGTTTATGGTTTCATTGACCTTCAAGCTTTGTAATCCAAGGTTGTATAAACGATGGTCTGTTAGTAGTAGATTGGTTGGGATAATAATGGTTGGTAATATCGGAAGGCAAAAAGGAATGGCCGGCTCATTTGTTTACTTTAATGGCCAAAATGGTTGGTTTTATTCAAAAAGTTCCAAAACAACAGCATTAAGGTACAAATCGATGTGAAAATGAAATTATCATAGAATGTCTTAATAATAATGCCAGCCAAAAGATGCACACAACGTTTAAAGTCAGATACACTTTATAGCTCCACAAAGGTATATCTTGAAGTGCTATATGATATGGTCCGATTACTATAATGCCCATGCAGCCAGGCTTCAGAAATAAATTAGCTTAAATGGGTATATGGTAAGCACAAGCAAGGAAGAGGAAGATGTGAGTGGAAGTTTGCTAACATTTCCGTGTCAATCATAACGAATGAATGTCGGAAACAAAATAAGATGAGCATAAGTTGGCTGATTAGTTTTAGTGTTAGAAGCAATAAAACGGGTGTCTATAAGGCTGTAGAATTTAAACTGAACTTGTAAATGTATCACAGTTCGAAGTGTATATACATTATATGTAGCATCACATGGAGGAACTGGCATTTCGCACTGGGGAGTATCGTTAATTATATTTTGAAACTCGACACTCGCACAATAGCAGGATTAACATTGTTAATTATACATCTTATTGAATATCACCTGAGCCCAACATTTTGCATTGTTCAATGTATGCATGTTTGAATTTGCTTTAATACAAATGGACAGTTTGATTTTCTGTTGATGTCTCTTTTGATTAGAAGCGATATCGAGCAAAGCTTAAACCCTATGGACAGATTTGAATCTGGGGTTAAATCAAGGACGTCTGGTTTTTTGTTTTTTTTGTCACCGTGAAAAATGTACAAAACGTGAGTGAATGAACCAGAATCTGAGGCAAATTACCCACGGAAAGATTGACCTATCAAACATTTCAGTAAACATTTTATGCTGCATTGTACGTGCTGATGTAAATGGATACAGGTGCATCTACATCGATATTGAACTAAGCATATCGAACTGTCACAAAAATGACCATGAACATTAACCTCACACAATGCAAGATTCGCCAGTTTATTTTGTTATCTGTGGCCCAAACTACTATTTTAGAATAGTCTCTGCACTCTGAATCTTTGTACGAGCTATTGTGTTCACTATTTAAGCACTTAATAACCTATTCCTGTATTTAGTGGGTCTGTCCAAAAAGTCAGATTGTAATTTCATATGATCCTTTACTGTGACACTCGCAAACTATTATATTCGCAACAGGGAGTAAAGTAAGCATTATGTATCAGCACATAATAACGTACTTGACCAATTTGGCTAAAATGCACTTAAATATGAAACATGGAATAAGGTGCGGTCAGGGTAAATAGGCGGTGAATTTGCCATTAAATCTGCTTGAGATATACCTACTATTCGCAATAAGTAACTGACTATAAACTGGTATACATCTCTCTTGTGGACTTGTTATATCTCCAAATGGGTGTTTGTTTACGCCTATGGATTGGAACACATATATTACTTTGCCGGTACTCGACGCCCGTTGAAAAAGTATAATAAAGCATTATGCAATTAGGACATGGCGATGTGAAATGTAAAGATAATGTAGAGGATAACTGTTTTATCGTCTACAAATTCTAGACGGGCAGGTCGAGAATTAACCAAAGTTGTACTGTACAGACGTCTGCGCATCAAGCATCTGTCAGTATAAACATAATTGATAATAAACGATTTTGAGCCGTTTGAATGAGGCTACGAAAAAGATATCAATTTGTACAGATTGTTGGAGAACTTGAATGAGGCATTTACGTTCCCTAAAGCTGTTCAATGTCAAATAACGTGAGTAGCATGTTGATATTGCAATAATTTGTTTACCTTATTTCAATAGGTTCTTGCAACGGACTTCGATTCTTAGCTATTGTAAGTTCTGCAGAATGAAGGCACGCATGGAACCACTTGGTTAGCGGGATTTATCGAGTTGCGTCTTTTGTAAATTTTGCATAATCGATATTGCCTTGAGCGATTACAAATGAACATATTGGTTCACGGTTTCGATATTATAGATCATGCATTGTGGCTGAAACTACAACACTCTTGCTAAAGTTAGTATGCCAGTATGCCGACAGCTTTCAGGCCCGAAGTTTTAGCAATTCATAACATGGTTTACAATGCTAGGTGCACTAAGAATCATTATTGAACAAACGAGTGATAATTTTTGAATATCAGAAATTGTTACTCTAGTGATACTTGCAACCTCTGCACAAATAACGTAAGCTTGGTGTAGTCAAAATAATACCTTTCAGCATCCACTCGGTTAACGATTTTATTTCTCATAGACTACCTTGGACATTTATATTAATTATTTGAAACAATCTTCAACTGATTTCCCGTCTTTAAATTGCATAAAACATGACACGTTGTGCTCTCTAATACAAAGTCACATACTACGTCCGGAGTATAGAGTGGGCCGAGAAGGCAGTATATTCGCACAAGATATCCATTACAGCGTCGCCCATAAAAGCGCGCATTCATTTGCAATGGCATTGATTTGTATGCTACGCGGAATGAAGTTTTTTCCCTTCATTTACTTCGGAGAATGACTTATGTTCCTTTCACACACTAGCTGGTCTATTGTGGAAATTGATGTGATTTATGTTGAAGACGGATAATGTTCTGAAAGGGAAATGTCGTATATCAGTATAACGGATCACTGCAGACCCATTTCAGGAAGGATGTATGCTGTCTGTCATCGTGTATTCTGGTCTGTATCCAGTTTATTGCTCAAAGAACCACAGAATATAACGCCTTAGTGGCATGATATCGCACAACGGGCCTTATCATCTGTCGCAATACACGAGACCTAGCTATAAGACCTACAAAGAGGTTTACACTAGTACCACATATACGACATATGGGATGTGACACAGTGCAGAGAGTCTCTCAAAAAGAGGGAGCATGTATGATGTTTACGCCAAGCCATAACTCTAGAGATCGTAGATAAAGCCGCGCTCGCTTCAGCATTAGGGGCATATTGCGCCATTTATGGTGAGTGTTTACATAATTGTTTATAAGTTTATATATAGTTTGTTTACCCTCACAGCATATTTCTGAGAAGAATATGCTGAGGATTATGCTATGCAAAGTGCTTCAGAGGGTTTTGAAAGGCTGTTGCGATTTTGTTACATTAAAGATTCTTTGCGTAAATCATCCTTTAAACGTATTCGTCTTAGTTTGTATAGCGCCTGGTTATAATGCGTATGTACAGCGAATATGCATCACGCTGGAATTGCTGCTCTTTCACAAACTCCGTAAAGATGATTGAGTTACTAGGAGTGCGTTATCATACAACCAGGATAACGCCTGGAAAACTTGTTTAGCACTGATATTCGTCGTTAATGATGTACATCAATTCTATAAAATAACCTGCTTCATACCACATGAGGAAATATGTTTTATGCAATGTTCCGTCTCCAACAAAATATCAAAACGCTATATATAGTCTATATATGTAACAACTCTATGTGCATACAAACAGTCGTACCGCATAGCCTATTTAATGATCTTTCAGTACTACACAGGACTAACTGGAACCTATCTGCGAGCAATCAGCGAGAGATCTACATCTGAGGCATTATTGATGTTTTACATCCAACCTTCACTTCTTCATTGTAAGCGATCGACCTAGGCACTTTCATATTCAATTTGATACAGTGTCGTCCCTGTTAGTAAACCAAACTTGGAGCTACATTCACATATGTATATACTTTTCCAAAGCTCATGGAAAGTTCCTCATGGAGGTCTGCTTGCCGTGGTGCGTCAATAAAAGGTCACTATTCTCGAGAACCAATCTGCACCAGTTTCATATCATAGGATGTTAAGTGTTAGTTTATTACGATGGATTCAGTGAGACGTAAACAACATGAAAGTGGTTGCATGGGTAGATCAATATATCATTGACCGCAACATTCCGATATATCAATATGCCATTGCGCAGATGCACGAGACGAATTAGTTTTGCTATTAAAAGTTTTCAGTCGATCATTTGTTTTGCATCTTATTCACATCCTGTTAATTAATCTAGTAGAATTGACGGTGAAATATTAATGTTATTTGCTGTTCTTACCTTGATCACCGTTTCGTGAGTCAGATCCATACTTGATAGACACATGCAAATTTGGCATTCACGGTTAAATTGCCTATTTTCACATCTATCATATTGTAAAGTTGATGTCTCCCTCTTATTGAGAATTAATCTTAACAAATTCGTAGATCGAGTTCGGCGGGGCAATTGTACTCCCCGTCTTGATGATGTTCATAAATTTAAATCGAGAGTTCGCCACAGAGTATACTTTATTAGTTCCAAGTCCTTTAAGTAATGTCGAGGTTTCCAATTCAAGTTTCGTATCACGTTTCCAAATATAATCCGAACTCTAAACAAATGACTGCACTCCGTACGTTTCCTTCAAGATGGTGGGTGAGTCCGGAGGAGTGAGTCCGTCCGGAGGAGTGAGTCCTGAGGAGTGAGTCCGGAGGAGTGAGTCCGGAGGAATGAGTCCGTCCGGAGGAGTGAGTAAGGAGTTCCAGAAGGGAGCTCCTTATAAAGGATTTCAACTTGGCATGGGGCCAACCTATATGCGTCACAGTTTCGCACCTGGAAGTTTTACGACAAAATTGGGATTTTGGAAATAATTGTCCTTTACGACCAGGGCGAAATTGAACAATATAGGGTCGGCTACATTAGAGGGATTTCGGCGTGATATTACTCGCCAAATACTCCTCGACACGCCATCAGTGGAGTATCTCACGCTATTCACTAATTTATGATAAAGTAGGACATTGACGTCAGCGTTAAGAGTTAAGTAACTTGTCACCTTGTACTCACAAGGACGGACCGCCAACGCCGGCCGTTACACAAGAACATTCGTGAATGTCGAGACGTCAATGCCCAACTTTACATTCGTCCCCCACTTTTCAGTTAAATGTATCATTAAACTAATCTAATATTACTAACAATTGTTCACTAATGCACAATAAACATCAGATAAAGTAGTAATGTTTCGTCCTGACAAATCTAAAAAAACACATAATATGTTATGCCATCAAATACGGGTACCTCACTGTATATGCAAACAAAAAGCTTACGACAAAAATAAAATAATATGCAAATACAAATACGAACGCTACCAATATACTCTATATACATAATATCCTAGACATTTATCATACACGCAATGAGATAAACATTCACATGATTACATTATTCGTCTACAGCTTTGACGGTGGTAGGTTCGATACTTTCAATTTTGAACGTTACCATTTCATCAGGGGCCGATTCACAACGATACCTGATAATTCGCGAACGGCGCATTGTTTTTATTATTTTCATTTATTTCGTATTGTTGATTTTTTTGTTATCTGTTGTGGCAATTCATATCATAATCCCGCCGGCCTAATTTCGCACATTAAAAGATTTCATTGAACCCTTTCATGTTTCGTTTATTAGATATATTTAACAGCCAGCATCAGCGACAGGGAGTGGTACGAGTTCCAGAGCGCACACCATAGGGTAAGGTAAGGTAAGGTAAGGTAAGGTAAGGTAAGGTAAGGTAAGGTTAGTAGAGAGTTTAACGGCACACCAACACGTACGAGTTTAAATGGCGCCTAGAAAGGTTTATAGATAAGATTGTCCTGATTAAGCAGCTAAAAATCTAGTATTAATGAATTATATTAATTGAATTATATATAATAATTTGAGAATTGTATGGTCTAAAATCTATGAAAAGTCCAATTTCTCTTATGAATCCAAGTATCTTGGATGGATTCACCCTTTCAAACAATTCTGAAAGGGTTTAACGGAACCCACTAGTGTGTTATATGGTGAAGGGGTAAATAAGCGAAAGGATAAGGAGTGAAGGGATTTCGGATAATAATTTTGAGAAATCTAAAATCAGCACTTATTCGTATGAGAAATTCTGAAAGGGCTTGACCGGAGAAGCGATTTAGGTCAAAATCATTGACAAGGAAATGTACATTCAGGGATGGGCTCATCCCTTAATAGAAAGGCATGAGTTGTATAGGTGTGTCCTATACGAGCGCGAGCAAGAATAACCTCCTCTCTTCTGCTCTCTCTGCAGCTCTGTGGCCACTCCCCAAGTAAGGGCTGAATTTCGTGAAGTTTGTTTGGGATGGATTCATCCCACTGGTCCTGCCATTTCTGTTTTAAAAAATTGGACGACTTGAGGTTTAAAGTCTGTAAAGGGGACTTTAACCTCAGTCACATTCATGTTGAGGGCTTCCTTGGCAGCTCTGTCTGCCCTTTCATTACCAGGGATACCAACATGGCTTGGTACCCATACAAACAAAATATCCTTGCCACGATCTGTCAATTGAGAATATAAAAGCACAACATTTAAAATAAAACCATTACGTAAATTACTCCCTGTGATTGCCTCCAGGGCAGACAGTGAGTCGGAAAATACAACGAAACGCTTTTTAATGGATTGGGCAATAAGTCCAAGTGCAATGGAAAGAGCTTTAAGCTCAGCGTGGAAAATTGACAGTGGAGGTGGTAGGCTCATGTTAAAAACACATTTCCCCATAATGGCTGCAGCTCCAATTTTATTGTCTTCTTTCGAACCGTCTGTGTAAAGGGCAGAACGGTCCGAATATTTATCCTTTATCTCTCTAAATTGGTGAAGGAAAAAAATCAGGCTCGTGAGATCCCTTCGTGTTGGTTGTCAGCGATTTATCCACTGTTGGGGTTTTCAATTGCCATGGGGGGGAGACCCTGGCACAGTCTCAACCGCCACGGCATTCAAGTTAGAGCATGACCCATCCAGCGATTCTCTGATACGCAGACCGAACGAAGGGATAGCATTCGGCCTACTCTCATAAAAATGGATATTTCCAGGATTAAAAAACAGCATCAAATGCAGGATTTTTGGGGGTTGGACCTTATGCGTAAGGCATACTGAATGGCAAGCTGCTCCCTTCGAACCCCAAGTGGTGCCTCGTTGGCTTCCACATGTAGACTGGGAATGGGAGAGGTTCTGAAAGCCCCGAGGCAAAGCCTCAGAGCTTGGTTTTGGACAGTTTCCAATTTTCTTAGATATGAGCGACGGGCAGCACCATATATAAAAGAGCCATAGTCCAACTTGGAACGCACTAGTGACCGGTAAAGCCGTAAAAGGACTTTCCGGTCCGCTCCCCAATCAGTATTGGACAGCATCTTTAAAAGATTGATTGCTTTAAAACATTTCTTACGCAGGTAAGAAATGTGAGCTTTAAAATTGAGCTTCCTGTCAAAAATTATTCCAAGAAACTTGGTTTCTTCCACCACAGGAATAACATTGCCATCAAGGGTGAGAACTGGGTCTGGATGGATATTTCTTTTGTTGCAAAAATGCATACAGACAGTTTTTGATTTAGAGAATTTAAATCCGTTTTCATCCGCCCAGTTTTGGATGTTATTGAGGCTAAGTTGAAGCTGCCTCTCAATTGTGCTCATATTTTTTGATTTAAAATAAATCAAAAAATCATCCACGTAGAGTGAACAATCCACACCTGGCTTGATGACATTAACTATACTATTAATTTTTATATTAAAAAGTGTAACGGATAAAATACTTCCCTGTGGGACCCCCATCTCCTGATCACAAGTATCAGAAAGGGTGGTGCCAGCACGGACTTTAAAAATTCGGTTCTCAAGAAATTTTTTGATAAAAACAGGCATGCGGCCTTTAAGGCCCATATTGCTCAAATCCGACAGGATTCCATGTTTCCATGTGGTGTCATAAGCCTTCTCCATATCGAAGAAGACCGACACCACATGTTCCCCCCTCACAAAACCGTCACGTATAAAACTTTCAAGACGGACCAGGTGATCCGTCGTGCTACGTGTGTGACGGAAACCGCTCTGGTACCTGGAAATTAGTTGGTTTCTTTCAAGAAACCATACCAGGCGGCTGTTTATCATTTTCTCCATCGTTTTACAGATGCAGCTCGTTAAGGCAATGGGACGATAGTTCGTAGGAATGGTGTTATCCTTCCCTGGCTTGGGTATCGGGATAACTATAGCCTCTCTCCAACCATCTGGGAATGTTCCAGATTCCCAGATTCCATTAAAAATGTCTAAAAGTACTTCAAGTGATTCCTCTGGAAGGGTGTTTTAAAAATTGATAGTGTACATCATCGGGTCCACTAGCTGTGTCATTCGATTTATGTATCGAATCCTCCAACTCCTTTAGTGTAAAAAAAGAGTTGTAATTTTCATGGTTATTTGAATTAAAATTAGGAATGTTTCGTTCCCGATGATATTTTAAATTTTTGAAATTTTGGTACTATAATTATTGGCAGAGGAATTCTTTTGGAAGGCATCGCCTAGAGTATTGACAATGTCCTTCAAATTGGAGGCTTTGGAACCATCTGGTTTAACCAGATGTGAGAGAGTGTTGTTATTTTCCTTTCCCCTAATCCTACGAACCATGTCCCATGCCTTTTTCGTGGAAGTCTTGCTATTTAATTTGGAAACAAAATTGTGCCAAGACTCACGCTTGCTGTATTTGATGACGCGTCGAGCTTTGGCTCGGGCTACTTTGTACAGGTTTTTGTTGGCCTCGGTGGGCCGCATTTTGAACCTGTACAGTGCCCGTTTGCGCTCTTTGACAGCGTCACGGCATGCATCAGAAAACCATGGTTTATATATCCGTTTAGAATCTGTCGAGGATTTCGGTACATTTTGTGTGGCTATATTAATTATTGATTGTGTAAAAAAGGATACCGGATCTTCATCAATATTTTCTAATGTATCTTTGTTGATAATGTCTCTGCACATAGAAGTAAAATTCGGCCAGTTGGCTTATGTAGGTTCCATTTGGATACCCGCTCAGCGGGCATAGGCCTATTGATATTTAAAAATATTGGAAAGTGGTCACTTCCACACTGGTCCTGACCAACTTCCCAATCAAATTCCATCAAAAGAGATGGAGAGCAGAGGCTAAGGTCTATGGCAGAGAAAGATCCGGTTCCAGGATGGAGATAAGTTTTAGATTTATTATTTAATATAGCAAGATCATTTTGTATGATGAAATTCTCTATTTTTGCCACTGTCGTTGGTGTCCTCACATCCCCATAAATCGCTGTGGGCATTGAAATCGCCAAGCAGCAAAAGTGGGGACGGAAGTTGACTGATCAAATGATCAATGTCTCTCTGTAAAAATCTTGTAGCTTGGTGGTAGGTACAGAGAGCACAAAGTGATGGTTTTGTGGAGGGTAATTCTAATGGCTATAGCCTGAAGAGGCGAGTGTCAAGAGGAATGGGTTCATGGGGGACACCGTCTTTAACAAGCACAGATGCCCCTCCCACAGCTTCTTGCGTCTCTTTGTGATAAAGTTGTTTTATTATACATGGTATATACCCTCTCATTGACATTTGATCAGTCTCCTTCAAGAAAGTTTCCTGAAGGCTAACAGCAATAGGTTGATGGTCATACAAAAGAAATTTGAGTTCGTCATAGTTGGACCGAAATCAAATCGACAGTTCCATTGGATGATGCTAGGTGACATTGGGGGGATTGGTTGAAGCCCGAGGCTTCCGCCTTGGGCTGTTAGGGGCAGATGTGGGTTTAGAGGGAAGACGGACACTGTCAATGTCCATCTCCTCTAGGCTGCCGTATTTATTATGCAATTTTATGGGATCCTTAGATCCCTTAGGAGGTCTATGATTATGATTCATTTTACTTTAGTTATTACTGTTTCATTTTTTTTACTAGTCTCAGCGGGTTTTTTGTAAACAGTAGGATGGACAGGAGGACTGCACTGCGTTTGACATATCTTTTGCCTTCTTGGTAGTAGTAGCAGGTTTTGGCACATCAATGGTCACCATTTTTGGCTGGGCGCTGCCATTTGGCCACGTGTAGTCGGTCTGGGTGTCGACTGACACTGTGGCATTTTTGACAGCGCTAGCATAAGAGGGTTTGGTGCCCTGATGTGCCTCCACTATCTTTCGTGCCTCAGGGAACGAGATGTCTCTGGTGTGTCGGATCGTTTGGATTTGTTTTTTCCTTGATCCATGTAGGACACAACCTAGAGAATGCTGGGTGGTCCCCTGAGCAATTAATACATTTGGTGGTCTGCCGGCAGTCATCTTCCTTATGGTCCTCCTGTCCACACTTCGCACATGCTGCAGTTCTTTTGCAGGTTGAATTACCATGTCCGTAACGTTGGCACTTGAAGCAGCGCAAGGGATTTGGGATGTAGGGGTCCACGGAGACATTCAAGTATCCGACCTTGACAGCTTTAGGCAATTCAGAGCTGTCAAAGGTCAGGATAACCGTCCCCGTGGCTTGTCGAGTCCCATTGCGGTTCACTGTGATTTTTTTTGCATCGATTACCCTTTGTGGTTTTAACTCGTTAATAATTTCAGAGACCTCGCATTCTTTCAAATCAAAACATCGAATTACTCCTCTTTTGGTGTTGAGGGTTCGGTGAGGGGTGACTTGTATCGGAATGCCCCGCGAGAAGTACTGATTTCAGTAGGCAACTCGCGAGGCGGGGGTCGATCAACTTCAACAAGCAAGCTGCCAGACTGTAATTTTTTTCCTAATGTTTTTTGGCGGATATAGCCCTCGTAAGGACCGCTCCACTCAACCACCAGGATCCCATTGTCCACCGACACAAGTCGCAACCCACGGCCAACAGGTTGCCTCCTATTAGTCGCCTCTAACGACACGCAGGAGGATACAGTGGGCCGATTCTACCCCCGCACCCACAGGGGGGTACTCAACTTTGGTAAGGGCAAATTATTTCTGAGCCCCACGACTCTGGGCCCTCAAGTATCATGATGACACGGGCGCAGCACAAATATAAAGCACTGATTACAAAGTGCAAACCACGTACAAATGGCTACAGGATATTGCGTAACAGTAACAACATGTCAAGCAAATTTATAAGCCCCTCCCTGCTTCTGTTATCGGAGGCGTTTTGTAAACATTTCTAATGATATCTATTGTTCTTGTCTGATTCTCTCTTCTATATTATAATACATTGCACCGCCAATGAACCCACAACAGCCGGCTGTCGCAATGGAAGGTAAGGTAAGTATAGGGTTTAACGGCACACCAACACTCATGTGTTACATGGTGCCTACTTAAGGAGGGGTATATACGAGTACGAAAGGATAAGAAGGAGTCAAGGGTTAAAACTAACTAAAAATTAAACCCATTAGTATTAATTGAATTATATGAATTGAATTATGTATAATATTTGAGAATTGTATGGTCTAAAATCTATAGAAAAGTCCTTATGAATCCAAGTATCTTGGATGGATTCACCCTTTCAGATGTTATAGACCCGGCAAACAACGCCCAACAGCGACAGTTTTTAAAAGAGCCAATTTTTTTTTCTTCAAAAGTTAGAAATGCAAATGGTCAATATAAAAAAAAGTCAAACGTACTTAAATCGTGGCGGGGATATTGTTTTTATTATTTTCATTTATTTCGTATTGTTGATTTTTTTGTTATCTGTTGTGGCAATTCATATCATAATCCCGCCGGCCTAATTTCGCACATTAAAAGATTTCATTGAACCCTTTCATGTTTCGTTTTTTATATTTTACAGCCACTATTTACAGCCAGCATCAGCGACACCAACACGAGTGTACGAGTTCAGAGCGCCTACAGGAGGGGTAGTAAGGTAGGTAAGGTAAGGTAAGGTAAGGTAAGGTAAGGTAAATTGGTAGGTAAGGTAAGGTATTTGAGAATTGTATGGTCTAAAATCTATAGGTAAGTCCTTATGAATCCAAGTATATGATTATATGGCCTAGACCCGGCAAACAATGCCCAACAGCGGCAATTTTTAAAAAGCCTATTTAGAAGAAAAAAAGAGCCAATTTTTTTTTCTTCAAAAGTTAGAAATGCAAATGGTCAATATAAAAAAAAGTCAAACGTACTTAAATCGTGGCGGGGATATTGTTTTTATTATTTTCATTTATTTCGTATTGTTGATTTTTTTGTTATCTGTTGTGGCAATTCATATCATAATCCCGCCGGCCTAATTTCGCACATTAAAAGATTTCATTGAACCCTTTCATGTTTCGTTTATTAGATATATTTAACAGCCACTATTTAACAGCCAGCATCAGCGACAGGGAGTGGTACGAGTTCCAGAGCGCACACCATAGGGTAAGGTAAGGTAAGGTAAGGTAAGGTAAGGTAAGGTAAGGTAAGGTAAGGTAAGGTAAGGTAAGGTAAGTATAGAGTTTATATTTAATGTGTGTTTATACACACCAACACGTATGTGTTATATGGCGCCTAGACCCGGCAAACAATGCCCAACAGCGACAATTTTTAAAAAGCCTATTTAGAAGAAAAAAAGAGCCAATTTTTTTTTCTTCAAAAGTTAGAAATGCAAATGGTCAATATAAAAAAAAGTCAAACGTACTTAAATCGTGGCGGGGATATTGTTTTTATTATTTTCATTTATTTCGTATTGTTGATTTTTTTGTTATCTGTTGTGGCAATTCATATCATAATCCCGCCGGCCTAATTTCGCACATTAAAAGATTTCATTGAACCCTTTCATGTTTCGTTTATTAGATATATTTAACAGCCACTATTTAACAGCCAGCATCAGCGACAGGGAGTGGTACGAGTTCCAGAGCGCACACCATAGGGTAAGGTAAGGTAAGGTAAGGTAAGGTAAGGTAAGGTAAGGTAAGGTAAGGTAAGGTAAGTATAGAGTTTAACGGCACACCAACACGTATGTGTTATATGGCGCCTAGACCCGGCAAACAATGCCCAACAGCGGCAATTTTTAAAAAGCCTATTTAGAAGAAAAAAAGAGCCAATTTTTTTTTCTTCAAAAGTTAGAAATGCAAATGGTCAATATAAAAAAAAGTCAAACGTACTTAAATCGTGGCGGGGATATTGTTTTTATTATTTTCATTTATTTCGTATTGTTGATTTTTTTGTTATCTGTTGTGGCAATTCATATCATAATCCCGCCGGCCTAA
>CM067355.1:14537695-14560195 GCA_034190875.2 Urechis unicinctus
ATTGAGTTGATAATAAGTTCTGTTTAAATTATTGCTATTGTTGGTAGAAAGCGAGAGAGAGAGAGAGAGAGAGAGAGAGAGATAGAGAGAGAGGAGAGAGAGAGAGAGAGAGAGAGAGAGAGAGAGAGAGAGAGGGAGGGAGAGAGAGAGAGTGAGAGTGAGAGAGGAGGGGAGAAGGAGAGATGGAGAGAGAAACCGGAAATCAAACGTTCTGCGATGAGTACTTCAATGGCGTGCTTTGGTTCTTATGATGAGTAGGTTGATGACATCAAGGAATCTAATATGGATGAAACCCAGGTTGTGTTGGATGACCATGAAAAACAAACTGACGAAGACGAGGCTGAAGACGAGGGTGAAGATAGTGGAGCCGACGAAACTCTTCGTAACCAGAATTCAGTTGATCCATGGCAATTACTGTGGCATAAAACGGTCATTGAAAGTAAACATGGAGTGGATTTGGCGAGGGCTTAACAAGAAAAATGGCAGCATTATACGACTTTTATAAGAGAGCTGAAACAATCCCCTTATAAAGGGAACACAACAGGAGCTGAAGGAAGGTGATTATGCCTGGGTAGAGGCAGCTAAGGTCGCGATCCACTAAAGAATATGTGTCTAAGAGAAGGCCGTTAAAGACTATGGTGCTGACCTAACCATGCTTCTTGTTTGAATGATAAACAAAAATTATATAGATGGCAAATATCTATTAAACCCCGATTTGAGGTTGATTTATCTATTAACAGCAAGCAAGGCAAACACAAATGGTAGATTACTCAATTCGGATCTCCATTAGAAATATCGAGCAGAGGCTATGCATCTAGATCATTACCTAGTGTTGGTCTTTTTTGCGAGTCACGTGAGTCGCCCGAGTCGCACTTAAGAGTAACCTCACGAGCATCTAAGAGCTGACGATTTTGACGAGCAGTTTCACGAGTCATAGCAAATAGACAATTGGTTTGTATTAAATGGCGGTAAATAGCTGAAATCTACCTCTACTTTAGGTGTGGTCTAGGTGCTTCTGGCAAGTTACCTGAGTCGCCTGAGTAAAGACACTGGGTCGCGGGATGATGAAATACAACCTAGCCTCTCTCTGACGCACGCACACAAAGTAATCTATTGTACCCCCTGTCTTCCCATCACGCCACACCTCCGTAATAAGTGTATCAACAAAACCAACTCAACTCCAGGTCAGATGATACACATACCGTTGGTGTGATTTAATATCATACCCCGATATAAACCTTTGGAAGACGCTATACAAACAATAAAGAGCAACTATAGTCATGCAAATGATACATTCTTTATTTTCATTGACTATAATATTCTTATTGTGTGTAACCCCTGTAGGCTACGCTCTCGACCCCATCCCGCAGATGGAGGTCAATTTTAGCTTATAGCGTTAAGATTTTGATACAAATGTCCTCCAGTCGACAAGTAATAAGTGCGTAGCTAGATATCACAATATTATCTCTTACAACTCTAGTTTATTGTCTACGTCGCATTCAATATATGCGCCCTTCTCTTAACATCATCTCTTAACACCATCTGCCAACTAACGACACAACTGATATTCTCATACTTTGACCTCCTCTGATGCCCGCCATTGACCTCGTAGTTAAAATTCACACGCCCTCCTTTAAACACCATATCCCAGCTCTACAGGTTATAGCCAATATGTTCAGACATGTTCTTGCATATTCAGATTATTGTATTAACCCTTCCCACCCGTTCAGGTGTGGACTTTAAACCTAGTCTTACCATTGGCATTAGGAATCTGAAGACAAATGTAGGAACTCAATCCACAGTGGTTCAGTTTGCAGGTATACGTCAAAGGCAACATGATAGATTTGAACCTATCATATATCGGTAGCAACAATGCGTTAACTGTGACATGGGCACAAAACGTGTTGGCTGATAAGTTATATGTATCTCTCAGTTTAACGGCTATATCGTTAAACAGGCGACCACGTCCTGAGATCCAACCTCCTGTGATGTTGATCAGAGCAATACCGAAAATCAAATCACCAATCGCCAGGTGAAAGGTAATAAGATTTTATTTAGTTTTCAATTTGTTGAATCGAATGTATGCTACAATGAACAACAAATTACCAATGCACAAAATAGCTCTGAGAATGGAGTATACAACCAAAGACGTGATGACGAATGCACTGTACTTGGTGCTCAGCTTGTCTGTAGGAATGCTTGTCGTAGTGGGGACCTCGTCATAGTAGATGATGCTAAATTCACTTTCAGATGTCATAAAGATTCCCTTGCTAAAGCCGATCACATTTGGCTAAGACTTTTTGTAGTCCTCTTTTTCTCAGAGGCCCGGGTGTTGATGGCAAAGGTACAACACAGCAGAATGAACCGCACGATTAATTTGTTGTGAGGTCATGGTTGTCAGTCCTTTTGTAAAGATTTCGTAAAACGAAATCCGACATATATAGGATCGATATATTAGAACCACCCGTGGATGTATTAGAGAACTGGCCAACTGTGAATTCTACAAACAACGTATTCATCCAATATAGGGGATTTCTTATGGCACCCAGCAATAAGTGATTAGTGCAAAGTGGTGATAAACCAGTCTAGTTAGAAGAACTCGACGACATTCCAACAATAGGGCTTTGAATGACGTCACACTGGCTCTAGGAAGAGGTGGGTCCATGTAAAAGATAATAACTATTGAAGTCATCCCAAACTGATTATGGAAATATGATGCTTTTTGAAAGTGTAAAAAGCCGGATACGATGGTTACTGTCGAAAGGTCTGTCGCAAGAGAATCATGCGATAAAAAGGGAGATTGTGCAAGAGTTCTAGTGTACAGTAGTATAGGTAATAGCGGTTGCAGAACATACCTCCAAATGGAGACCCCACCCAACCCCCAAAGCAAATCGCCCACACCCCATATATCCAACCAGCCAGCAACCATATTTCCAACCAACTGAGTTTCAGGCCCTCAGCCAGATATTGGAGTCCCCTCTCCAGACCCGGCCCCTCTGGCCAAGACGGGTCTAAGTGGGGCGCCCGAAGATGAGAAAACCGCTCTTATTGTAGGCGGATTCGCTATAGGCTTAGCTGTGCTTTGACTTGCAACGTAGTAAGTCACGGAGTATCAGGAGGATAACTGCCCCCACCGCCACAGCTGCAGCCCATACATGTTCTGCCATCCAACCAGCCACCTTTTGCAGCTGACTTAAGCAGCCATGGTATGATGGAGCCAATGATTCCTGGAAGGGCAGCTGCTGCCTTACCAGCTAGGCCCTTCAGCTGTTTTTTAATCCATTCCTTAACACCGGGCTTATCAGCTGGCAGCGGTGCCAGGGTTGGACTAGTGCACCCTCTGCCCGTCAAAGCAACTACCAGGGTCGACGTTGCCTATCCAATCGCAGTGAGGACGAAAGCGATTGTTATGCCTTGCTCCTGGAAAAGGGTGCACACACGCTCACTAGCGTTGTGTCCTCGTTAAGAAGTCTGTTGATCGTTTCCCTTTCCTATAACTTACATGAACAAGAAGGCGCACAGTTTACCTTGACATTTACCCAAAACATTACTAGATACCCGATCATGACAACGATTGAGGATGGCACCCACCAACCCGCAAGAGTCAAATGGGCAATAACTACGACCGCAAATATATTTCATATTGACTCCATTACCGTCACTAGACATTGGAACAAGAAAACATATAAACATGGTCAGCCGGCTGAATCACACATAAAGGGATAAACCTACGATACTGCGATCCTCATAGGATTTAAAACCTCATGAGGATTCAACAAACTAACTGTTCCTGGCCGATGTGTTTGAGATCTTCTGCAAAACCTGCCTGCAGCAGTACGATCTAGACCCGCGCCCCAGTACAACACTAATCCAGGCCTCTCATGTGACCCTCTCCTGAAAAGCACAGGCATAGAGCTTGAACTTCTGACCTTCTATGACCAACACCTATTCATTGAGAAGGGACTAAGTGGAGGGTCCAGCATTGTCTCGAATCGCCACGCAAAGGTTAACAACCCACATGGGCAGGGATTCGATAAGAATAAGCCGACAAACTATATCGATTTCCTCGATGCGAATAGCATGTATGTACGGGAAATGAGCCAGCCCCTACCAACAGGGTCAATAGAGTGGGTGGCAAACCTGGATGCCTTGAGAAATACTATACCAACATATCCCGAAGACGCAGAGACATGGAACACCCGTAACACACTGCACACAGCGAGTACCCTCTACCATAATAACCTCCTAGGAGGATTGGCAACCTCCTCTGAGGTTACGAAATTGGTGCCAACCTACGCAGCAAAAACAAATACGCGCTCCATTACAGGAATATAAAGCTCTACCTATCTCTCGGGATGCAGCTAACAAAGATTCACAGAGCGCTCTCCTTAAACCAGAGCCCTTGCGTGAACACGGACATAGGAAAAGTGGCCATCAGCGACTTTGAGAAAGATCCCTGCAAGCTGATGAATAATTCGGTATTGGTAAAACAATGTTGATGGAGAGCAAAACACCGGACGTGTATGAAGATGTGCGCAATGTCTGCAACTTTGATACAAGCAACTATCTACAATGCCACATCCTGCACAGCAACGGGAACATAAAAGTTCTTGGTAAAATAAAGGACGATGGGGTGTGGACAAAGAATAGATTATGAAAGCATAAGGTGTGAAAAAAGCTGTTGTGCAAAAGCAAATAAGACATGAGCAATGCATGGAGGCCCTGTTTTGATAAGCAGACATTAAGCCAGGGCTTACATACATACATACATACATACATACATACATACATACATACATACATACATACATACATACATACATACATACATACATACATACATACATACATACATACATACATACATACATACATACATACATACATACATACATACATACATACATACATACATACATACATACATACATACATACATACATACATACATACATACATACATACATACATACATACATACATACATACATACATACGTACATACATACAATGGCATGCATATTAACAAGGTGGGGCCCATCCTGGTCGATTCTAAGTAGTGGATCGGCGCGAAATGAATAGACGTTTGGCTATAATGTTATTGTATCAGTGCGAATATATGGTTACATTATATGATAGCGAGCCCGATGACCTTGACCTTGATTAATCCTCGCCTTTTCAGTAAAAGTCTAACAGGGATTTAGTGTGTGTGACGAGAGGGGGGTGGGGATGGTGTATAGGCTGTTTGACTTTGAGAGACAATGCGCGAGGAAGTTATAATAGCTGAGCAACGGGCCTTCAGTGATGGTGGTTATTAGCTGGCCAGAAATATTCGACTGCTGATGACATAGACTAGACCTACTTCCGGAGTGTCGAAATGCGAAGCTCAGCGGACACAAAGTTAATCTTATTGAAGGGTTCGTTGACAATGTTTGTTCGGCCAGAATCCATATATTTTGTGTTTAGTTCAGAATGAGTAACATGAAAGTCAGTGTGGGACAACCGTTAATTATGCGTCCTGTAAATATGTCTACCAATTACGTATCATGCATCACTTCCAAACCTCGTATCAACATCTGGGACCAAATTAACACTGTCGGAGAGCGACTACATTATAATGACGCACGAGGCGACATTATGAGAGTTATAAACCTCTTTATGTTTGTTTGTAGCGACCATCTTGAGTTTATGCTGCATTTCATTTGATCCTCGTATAAAATACACTATGTGAACAGAGCATTGGCAGGGCGTTATAACAGCGTGGCACCGCCGTGATAATGACGCTCAGACACTCATGCCTATTGTTCATATATACATGATAATTTTAGTAAATCTCTTAATGATAGCTATCTCACCCAATGAAGGCGCATCTGCTCGACAGGCTATTATAAGTGACCAACTATGCCCATCGTTGTAAAGTTAACCCTTGCTTGTAGTCGTGTTAATTGCATGGCGCTGTCAGTGACGATCGCATTTTCCCTCTCTCTCCATTGAAAATCCTCCCGTTGAGGCAGTCCTGGTGCCGATTACAGCTACTTCAACTCAATTGTATACAAGCAGTGATCTCACAATGGACGCCATTTGTATAACACCACTCTGGATGTGACAATAACATGTGCACCTGATAATTTGGCTCATCAATAGACACATGGTAGTTGCATAAGCGTGACAGCTGTGCTAAGCACAATATCGCACAAATACACACTGTGAAGATAAAATAGTGGTCCCGTAAATTACTTGATGGTGTTCATGCACATAGCTTTACTTGACATTGTCAGAATTAGTCATAAGATGAAAATAGAGAATGAGCACACAACTGCTCAAAAACAGCGTGTTCGATCGGACCCCACCTTTGAATCTTCACTAGTCAAATAATACATGATCTATATCGAAAAGTAAGTATTATCATATAAATCCCGAGCAAGTATCAGCCGTTTTATAGTATTGAAAACAGCAAGAATGAAATCCGGCAATGTTGTGGGGAGTGGCGATGTTTGTTACATATGTAACCTGTGGCATTGGTGCGTCGTGCGTTGTCATGGGGATTGCTCTGTGTGGATCTTATTGATGATCTTTATAAACTCTTATTGGGATCCTTTGTAAAAGCGACTTCATACACAACTGTCTGATGGTTTATACATGGAGTATGCAAGAGTGCGGTTGTTAACGATACGAGCGCATATTGAAGCACTCCCATGAATTTGGTTTGATTAATTTGGCATTCTCGTCATTCGTCATTTCCGATGAATCAAATGCTGAATGATTTACATCAGTCAGCTGTCCAACTCGATGAATCGGCAAACACAACTGTAGCTGGCATTGTGTCACTGCGTTAGTATAGTGTGTTAACGGGCTGGGAAGGCACATCTAAGCAATGCTTTAAAACAACATAACCAACACAAATGTCTTGGTACAATGGCCGCCTTAAGCGCCTCCTATACTAACGGCTAGCTTCAATTCTGGTCGATGACAGCAGGGTGCGCCACCCAAGCCTACATCCCACAGTGCCAGCATAAATGCAAGCCGCGCTCTCATTGCCTTAGCAGTAACCTGGTATAACACGACCAGCAGGGCAGGCGGCCTGTCAAAGTCTCCCGCGCCGTAACATGGGGAAGATAGAGACGTCGCGCATGCAGTCTTCAGTCACTCATTGATACTGGAGTGGTCACATTATTAAAAACGAGCTGCGAACCTGCACAAGGAATAAATTCGTTTCCAAAATGGCTGGTGATTGTGCTTGCTGTCGTCATAAAAAGGCATATTTGCATCGAGTGACAGTTATTCGATTACGATGAAGATCAAGCATACACTACAGGTCTTGAGATTGACTAATTGTAATTTTGTCAACCACAACATTGATGGCAGTGCAGGAACCATTGTTGGGGGTAAGAAGTATATTATGTCATCCAATCAAATTGCTACAATATAAGACGGAGCGGTTCAGTGAGAGAGGAAAACGTTGAACACTGACCCCTTTCGTAGGCACCGGTATTTCGACGATGCTGGTTATTTTAAACAACGTATTTAGGCAAAACATAACGATTATCAGCGATGACTTTTTTATTCGTTCGGACATTCAAGAAAAGGGAAAGGATGCTGTGGGTTGTCTTGTCATCGGCAATTGTCTGCCACACTAGATGTACCAAACACTAATTTGTGGATAGTGTAGAATCGGTTGGTGACGTGATTTATGCTGGCACCATGCTGTGATGTGTGGTAAGGTAAGGAGGCTAATGTTCTGGGTACAATGCCAGTGATAAGCAATAATGGCTATTCGTGTCTCTCGAGTTATTAAGAATGTGCCTTCCATTGGTAAGACATGAAACGAGATTATCAACTGTCAAAGTTAAATAGCTTTCATTCGATATCAGCGTAACTCGATATTAACACTTGAAAGCGTATTTACAATTAAGTCCTAATACAATACATATTCAACTTTACTGAGTGAAGTGTTAGGAACCTAACAAAGAAATTTGCACAAGCACCACATACGCAGGATGAGTTATTTTTATCAAAATGCCGCCTACTCAAGCAAACATTGTTGTACAGAATGTGATGCGTTGTTTTAATCCTTCACACATTGAACTACCATGGGTTAGTGGTGCCTTCATTTACATCAATAGTTATATTGTTTGGTTTAATAAGCATCATTATCATGATGTGTAATCATTATGGTGAGAAAGCATTTGATCACTAAGTATATCTGTCTCATACAGTTTTGTACATCATGGGTTTATATGTAGCAGGTCCGTATGTAATGTAATCCTCGGTGAAGTGGAAAAAGCCGCAGATAATATCTGATATCTAATTTATTGAAAGCATTTCAACGACATATACAAAGAGCATGGATGACGCAAATGCCACCGTGAACTACACGGAAGGATATAAATTCAAGTTCTATAAGGTGGGCATGATGTGTTCGTATTTTGAAGTTCATTGTCTGTCGAAGGATTGATCACTTTGCAGATCCCTGTAGGTCCTGTTCAGGAGTGGACTGTACTGTTAATTGCGTCGGTATATATATAAAACCCGATACGAACCTGCTCCTCCACATGAACGTCCATTACATTGCAGACTGAGCAGCTGTGCTTCCTCTCAGTCATATTTGCACTCATAATTGTTGGTAACGCCGGAGTACTTACCAACATCATTACATCACAGAACCGCAAGTCACGAATGAATTTCTACCTTATGCAACTTGCAATTGTGGGTGCGTGTCTCATGCCAATGGTTGAAATTGTAGGACCATTTACCTCTTAACAAATTGTCGTTTGAAGCGTAGTAATATATGATGACTTTCAGATCTTACCACTGGCCTACTGACTGTCATACCTGACATTGTTTGGAAGAGCACAATAGCGTGGCAAGGAGGGGTAGTAGGATGCAAGCTAGTCAGATATCTTCAGGTGTGTACCTTTCCCTTTGTTTGCACTGTGGAACGTGAGCTTGCATTCTTCACTTCGTTGGTTAATTGCAGAGTGTCGGCATTTTCTCCTCCGTGTACGTCCTCGTTATGCTGTCCGTTGATCGCGTTGATGCCATTGCCCGACCAATGAACTTCATTAATAGCAGTAAGTATCTCTCCATCTATCGAGGCGCACACTGAGACACCCTGACTGATCTACTACAAAACGAATAGAAGTTAATGAGCAACATATACTGTGGCTGATAATGGTGTTTAATAATGGAAACGAATTTCATAGAGTTACCACTTTCAGCTGCTTAATACCTCCGATTTATTTATTCGCTAATATTAAACCAAAATATAATGTGATATAATGCATTGACATGTATACGGACTGACTAAGAATCACGCCTTTGTGACTTCGAATGCCTGGGAGAGTTGTTGTAATTGCATAACGCTGTAGCCGAGGGATGCTAATAAACAAACCTGCACTCTATGATTGATTCAGAGAGGCGATCTAAGATGATGGTGTGCTGTGCTTGGGTTCTGGCCCTTTTATTGTCTTCTCCTCTTGCCTTTTTATTGCGTGTATGGCGGAGACATGGCGTCCTCCAGTGCGTTATTGATTTACCAGAACGCTGGATGTGGCAAGTATGTGTATTGCATCATTCATCACAACAGTTTCAAGCCGTAATTGCAAAACCAAAGGTGTTATCCCAGATATTTAAGTTGATGCCATTTTGTTGCCATTTTGCGTTTTGTTCATACCTGTTATAGGTATACATAACAGTATTGGCAATCCTACTTTTCGTACTGCCTGCGATCGTCATTGCTTTCTGCTACTCCATTACTGTGATATCGCTCTGGGCAAGGCGTAGGGGGATGTCAGGTGAATCAAGAACAACCTCTAGGACTACGAACGGTAAGAACGCTGTCTTCAGATATATTATTGGGTTCATATTGCTGTGCTTCTGGGTCCTCGCTGCAATTATGCTGCTTCTCCAATCTGGCACAACACAGCTTAGCACTCTAATTGCTCACGTGTACTCAAACCACACTTGGTGCACGTTATATTCGTTTATTTGAGCTAAATTTATTTTACTGCATCGAAGACTTAAAAACACTGCTATTTCGTTTTGTGTGCCCAATTTCTAACTGTCATTTTGAATGTATTTGTTCGCATTTCAGCCTCCCTTGTTCGTCATCAGCTGGAAAATACCAACTGCAATACACACTGCAGCTCTGTAACGAATTATGCGAGTTCCCAAGGCATTATCCCTCGAGCCCGCGTCAAGTCCATCAAAATGACGTTCACCATTGTTCTCTGTAAATAGGTTTCGAATCCTGCGTAATTGCTCCCAATCACAGCCTGCAATCCTTATCATTTCATGCCTTTGACATTGATCAAATATTGACGGCGTTATGCTGCTGACTATGAATATTTTATCGTTTTTTGTTGCAGTGTTCATTTTATGTTGGTGCCCCTTCTTCATTTATAATCTCCTAGATGTCTACGGTCACATAGCGAGGACACAGGAAATTATTGCCTTGTCAATCTTCATTCAGAGTCTTGCGCCTCTGAACAGTGCCTTCAATCCAGTTATTTACTTCATCTTTAGCCCAGTTGTATGTTTCAAAAATCGGTAATCCAATCGTGTACTTACCATGTTCATCTACATTAATTTATATTGTCATGCTGGTTCTCTCATATATTTGTGATTGTTGTATGTCCATTACAGCTTTTCCAGTACAACTACATGGTCCCCTGCACTCAATTGCTCGTCTTGTAGCACAGGCCAACCACGACCTCGCTGTCATGGTAATAAACTTAGTTGTTCTGCAAACACTAGTTACACATACCAGGCGTCATCAGAACTTCACCAACCGCTTTCGTTTGATCGCCACTCCTGCATGCAAATCGGAGACATCAGATCGGAACCCAGAGCATCCTACGTAAGAAGTACACTTAGTCCATCCGAAAATGCAATCCTGCTGCGACATATAAAGGGTTCAGATACCCACAATACCAATGCTAAAGACCGCTCGAGGGAGTCATCATGCACCAGAGATGAAAGTGTTTTGTAAATGAAATGTGTGTAGGGAAGCGTCGTCGGCAATCCGAATTGGGTCAACGAAAAGCAAGTAACAGCAGTATGTATCTTTGGTGATGTTTTGTTGCACAAACATGTTGTATGGGAGTAATTGTGATGATGTTTTTACGATACCCATGTAGAAATCTATATGTCGGTTACTTTTGTGATGGTGTGTCGGACATTCATATGCGCTCTGATGTCTCATGTCTTGGTTATCTGTCCAAACAATACGTTCATCGGTCGACCTGTCCTA
Source organism: Urechis unicinctus (assembly GCA_034190875.2). NCBI lineage: Eukaryota > Metazoa > Annelida > Polychaeta > Xenopneusta > Urechidae > Urechis > Urechis unicinctus. The sequence goes on from CM067355.1 coordinate 14,548,947, forward strand.
AGGGTCGGTAAGTCGATTTTTCAGAAATACTTAGTGTCAAGATATTCGGCGGCGTCGATGCAAAAACCATTTAGCGTTAGGCTAAATACATTCTGCGAACTAAGAACTAAATTATGAAAAATCTATATTCTACACCACTGTTTGATGAGTGCTGTTTACAAGCAGTCTCTGTGCTCCTACATTAGAAAAAACATGAGGAAGCAGTTACTTAACATTATATGCTTATTCAGAACCTTAGGATATATTTTGCGAACATAGCAATGCATTGTGATAGATTATGCCTGTTAAATAAACTAGTGATTTGATATGGGTTTTATATTTTAGACGCACGAATGATGAGAGTATGTTCCTGCTGAAGATTTTAAAAGGATTTAAAATGAGTCACAGAAATAGATTGCTTTACGCGAATGTCACTGTGTTCTTATATTAATGTCTATTTAAAGCAAGTCTTGGCTTCGTTTTGGCGCATCAACTAATTTGCTGGTGAATCCCAGTTGGATAAATCTATCGACAAATTACAACATGCAGTGTCTTACTAAGAAGACAATTTTTGTTGACAATGTTGTTAGAGAGCATGATGTAAAACGGCATTTTGCGTATAATTACCCTTTAATTTAAATCTTGATGTATGATGTCAACTATTGGAAATAAAACAAGGCTAGGATAATTTAAGTAACATTCATCCTAGGATCAGTATCTGGGAAGTAACAACGCTTTTGAAACCGATGCCGGAAGTCAGACTGTCGCCAACGTCATATCCTCTGAATTTATTGACGCTATATATATATCATCTTGTGGCCATATTCGTATGCTAAGTAGATGAAACGTGATAGTTGAAAACGTTTCCTGTAAAATATAGCATTGAATACTTGTCAAGCGCTGGTTAATTAACTACATATGTTCAATCAGGTTAGTCGAGAAGTAGTGTTGCCTCCCAGAAGAAATTGAAGTTCAAATGAGAGGAACTGTACATGGCTGTGTGCAAATTAATTTTGTGGCTTTTGCATAATGCGTCTAGTGTGAGTTAAGCACCACAGAACAATGGCGAGGACATTAACAAATATCCAGTTGCTGCATGTTTTAATCCAATGCGCAGGGCGGCCGATTGCCAAATGTGTTATTCTCAGGAAAGTGCGTATACTCAAGCACAGTTTGAATGCTGTGAAAATACATGCAAGAGGATCATTAATAACATATTAGCGCGCTACATCTAATAGACAATAAACAACACGACGTTTGGTGACATTAAATTTGAATTCTTCGTAATTCACAATACTTGCTGCTATGAAGAAGATAACGATGTTGTCGACCATTAGAGGCGGCAAGTAGAATACGGTCAATTCAATCACTTTGTAGTATCTCCGGACATTCGTTCCACTTGGTGCGTCATAATGGCAATCATTTGTTGAGTGACGACATTAGCAATGATCAACGGCCTCATTATTGGCTCAATACAAAGGTGACTTCTACAAATCGTTTACTGAGCGCGATAATACTGGGATACTAGAATTATATCACAACCGAAGGTCCCCGGTTGCACATATTAACCAACACAATGGTTGTGCGTCATATAGTTAGTAACGCGTAGTCTTCGAGGAATTGCTTGTCACATTTACATCAGTCCAAACCAAGCCATTCACCAGTCATCTCCTACATGAATATCTTTCTTTTCTTTACGGTCGATGTACATACTATTGTGTAAAACTAGTTCCCGCTGAATAATGTATTTTTGAGTGCTAAAGAATTATTTGTGCACGCCAGAACGCTATTATATTATAATTGGTCTACAAGTGTAGTGATAATAAAGACGAACATATCTCTAAAACAGGTACTCCACGGCTTTGGAGCCAAAAAAGGCTTCACAAAACAAGAAACAAAATAACACTTAATATGATTACACACGAACACTACATTACGCCTACATATAACTATGAAACAAATACCTTAGAGCTACCTGTAAACTACCGTTCAGTTATTCCTTGAACTCTGTAAGCTTTAGCTGCTGCATCGCATTGGTTGCTTGATTTGAATGACTAATCAATTATGACACCTAAATACAATTCTTCTGACACATAATCTCGAGTAGAATCGCCCGTTCGTAATTCAACCTTTCTGTGTGTCAAACAAATGTGTGGTAGTTTGCATAATGTTACGCTAAAATGCATCTGCAATCAATTCCTCAGTCTTACGCGTTATGTAAGCTTAGTTGTAAGTAATATGGCTAGTTATCGGTCTTATAGAAGACATACGGTTTTCATAGCATAGCCGTAAATGCTTCTGGATTTGATTAAATACATTCCGTGGTTGTTTTGTATTTTGTAGTCCAGGCTGATCGGATCACTGCTTCTCTGTGAGTGATGTTGTCTCAATAAAAGACGTTTAATGTTCATCGTCAAGGAGTTTCTACGCTGGGATGTAATTGCATAGCGAAGGTTTATAACAAGGTACTGATATCGGCAACATAACCGTCTTTAGAATAGTACATGATCGATAAAACAACTCCAATGTAAACCATTTAGTTTGGGATTATCAGCCGCCGTTGTTTTCGAGTTGACAGCAACAAACATTATATTAGATATACTGATCCGAGAATATTTTCCACAAGAAAGGCATATGTTTTTGTACAGCTCACACTTTCATGAACATACTGTCAGCGTTTCCCGGTAATATATGTAGCAACAATATGAAACAGGAACGTCTGCTCTAATGCGCATTAAAACTCATCGGAAGCCTTGAGTATTCTACACTGATATGGATCGGATGTGTCAATCATTATTTGCAGCAAAGTTTTGCGACACGATGACCTGATACAGAGAACTCGAGATGCGTTCACTGAAATTGTAAAACTAGCAGGCTTTAATCCGGATTGCGTTTATCGAGCCATGTCAACATTGGAGGTTCACCCTCAGGAGAATACATCGTTAACTGTCAACAGATTAATCAAAACGTGTGCAAGGTAGAATGTCATCGAAGCAACTTGCGAGAATATGCTTTTAATTGCTGGATTTTCAGCAGCGACCGAGTGTGCGATATTACCTGGAATTAATCACACATATTTATTGAGATTTATACACAATATGTAAACAATTAATATTAGCAGTCACATAACATTACCACACAGGATCTTTTTTCAGGGGGATTCAAGGCCTTATTTTCTATTATTGAACAAACTTTGACATTTTGGTCTGGACACATTTAATCAATAATATCTATTCGTCGCCGATACAGAGTGAGCTATTACGGAAGATTGCGTTGCACACACGACTTCTAGCGTAAGAAGCATTAACAGGAATAAACAGATGCGATTGAAACAAAATCTGACGAGTATTTGTGTAAACCCTCGCATAGATTATTGATTTTGATCAGCGATTCTGTGGCGATTCAATTTTTACATTGACGATGTGTTCCATGACATAGCTTTGATTGACGACGTTGACTTTGACCATAAGGCGTTCATTTCAAAGGAAATTGAAATGTTTAGACAATCTTATCATGATAAGATTTAGAGTCGCACAATAAATGTTGGATGAATTTGATCGAACCTCATCCTTCCGGCTTGAATGCCCAGGGGAATGTGGGTGGGGGGGGAGGGAGTGGGATTCGAACTAGTGCACAGACCAATCGAGGGTGATGTTTGTTTTGTTGGGGTCTACCGATTGGAAATATATTTCACTCATAAGATTCAATAATGCGTGCACCTACTAACATTGAGGCTATGGCTAAAGGAATAACCAATAATTAGATTTTGTGATGTAATAATCAGTTTGTGGACAATGATAAGCCTAAATTCCAGCACCTTAAAAGCCCATACATGTACACTGTTCTCCTCAAAAGCTATTATAAGGCAGTATATGGATATCAACGAATGTTTATATCACCTAATGATCTCGAGGCTCACAGCATCTACACCAAAAGTTGGCATCATTAGTTTCAAGCTTGTACAAGTCCAGTATATACGTGATCAATAGAAGGTCTGCGTATCGATCACCAGCGGTGTCCTCTTGCAGTGGCATAGACCCTTGTCGAAGGATAGTATTATTGTAGGCAAATAATTATATGGCTACCAGGTCTTAGTTAGGTGGTCCCCTTAAAACGCTTGACAGTTTCGAAACACCCCCCGCCAGGTTTACCTCATTTCACCAAAACTTTCTTGCCCGAAATATTTAATGAGACCCTGCCGAGTAATATCGCCATGAAGTAAATTTCGAAAGTTAGGACGCAATATGCGTTGCACAGGAAATGTCCAAAGCAGTTAATGTAGTGTTTACGATGAATATAAAGTGTTTGTTATATTTGTCCCTAGGGGTTAAGAGAATTTGGGTGTGTTGGCACATTAAGAATTCTATTCAGTTGACAGAGTGGTTTGGTGTAAGGAAGCGGCAAGAAATATTGAAGTAACATGGCGAATCTATAATGCGACTAGAGCGTGGGCTGTGGGTAAAATAATAGCGCATATGAGGTTGTGATTGCTAGGCTTGCACATAGAGTTCAGCATGGTTTAGCAGTGCACGGATTAAGTTTAGAAGACGTCAAGGATTTTGTTAGAATGTGTTCAATTATACGGCCTGCCTATTGAAAGAAGCGCAAATCACTCACAATCGTTCGTTAAGCATATCCTAACTTATTACTTGAATGGTGGAAGGCCTTGTGTGCAATATTAAAAGGATGCTCATGGGGTGATATGTCATAGTGATGTTATTGTAATAATTTAACAGACAAAGTGTACACGTTAACATGTAGCTAAACAAAGCAACTGTAGCGAATCAATGAATTGCAACATCACTACAATTACAAATAACAGCTTATCAGCAAATCGTGAGGGGTGCTATTAATTATTTATAGAAGGAATAAGGCGTAAAATAAATATCCACCCTAAATATGCGAGATGCTTCATATGTCAAGCCTGTTAGGATGCATATATATTCCTTATGAACTTTTAAATCTAATTTCAATCGTGTTTTCGGGTGCTACATTCGAATGGTGGATGAGTTGAGATGTTATTTTCGCATCCTTTATAGAAAGTAACATCTCAGTAAAATGTTATAATATACGGCTGACTACATGTGCAATGTTATCTAATAGAAATTGACATTTTGTAGCGGTCCTGAGTTGAAGGATTATTGTATGTCATCAATATATAATGTAGTTTATGTTCAGTGTAGCATTACGATTGCGAGGCAAGAGCCTTTGTATTACTTGATCTGATGTATTTTTCAATGACCGCAATATCTAATGCGTCTTGCCTAGTAATTTTGCCAGGAGGTACATTTCGAAGATACTTGTTGAGCTGCATGCAACCTCTTGAGCTGACACCACAGGGGCCATACAATTGTCATATCTATGTTATTTATCCGTTTCACTGAATCGCAAAGCAGAAGATATGTTGCTGTTGCGGAATGGCTTACGCTGCACTGTATTACCAGAACTGTATTTTCGTATCATCAACACCGGCACACCCGCCGTTATTCCTAGGTACCATAAGCTAGCCAGGATAACGGAATGCTCCCTGAATTTATGGATTGATGATTTAGACATGTACAATCACTGAGAGTTAAAATGTAGGCTTTCATTATCACTGTCATCAACAATGCTAACGTAATTGAACATTTAGAGGAATGAAGACAAAGGTTGCTTACACGGCAATGTCATGCGGCAAACAAATAGCATAAGTTTGTTTGGTAGGAGAGCAAAATTCTTGCGCAGAAAAATATTCCGCTGATGAAAGATTCAAGCCTTGCGTAACGCCGTTTTGCTAAATGTAACAATTGAGTAAATATGCTCGTGTTCGTCAAACGTTATTATTGTATGTCATAAGGTCATTTTATGTGGCTTTTCATGCATGTAACCAATCAACAATGTGGGTATTCAGGAAGGGTGGTAGTGACTCAAAACGGCAACGTTGACTAACCACGAACTGGCGAATGCAAGACAACATTGCGACAGTTTTTATATTTATAATTATTCACCTAGTATCGGTATGATTAGTTTTACGCCCAAATTGTTGCATTTGTTAGGAAGCATTGGAGAAAAGTATCATTTTAATAAATTACCATGAACTTTGAGTTGCATGAAATGTACCATTGTGCCTCGTTGATTCCCACTAACGTGGGCTTCGCATTTGTATGCTACAGTATGTCGCACTTTGCAAACCGTACACTGTGTGTGAAATGATACAGGATAATAATTCCGATGTAGATCAGTATCTAATGTGGAAAACACCAAACGAAATGTCATTGAATAAGCTCTTTCTTCAGGAGCATACGTATATTTGGATTGTATAATGACCCAGTTACAAGCATATTATACATTCCACTAATGCTCAGTAGATGTTCCCGAAGCGTTCCAAAGCCAAAAGCTTTTGCAACGCATGCTAGGCATTAATTTCGCAGCTGATTGATTCAATTGAGTTTGATCCTGTAGCATGTAATCATTCCCTTCTATATGATTTATCAATGTTTCCGGCCTCCTCGACGTATGACAGGACGCTCAGCTTCTCTCATTATGTCAGTCTGAAGGCTAGCATATATTTACCACATGACACACGCATTCATTGTTAAAGCCGTTCCTTGCATATCCATTATTAATACTAAGCGTGCCACGCCTTCTTCATGAAGCGTCCCCACGGCAAAAATCACATCGGGGTCCTTAATGGACAAGCCTCGTTATTTACAGAATATTAGTAACTTACCCCCATAGAGCACAGCAAGAAGAAACAACTTTGGTGATAATGGTTTTTATCGCGGTATTAATGAGTATCTGTCATTTTAAGCTATGTTAATGAGAACATCCATCCATTGGAAAACTAAAGGATGCACTTTGCCTGTTGGCAAATATAAAATCACTGTATTTAATTAATTAGCAATACAGGGCTGGACAGGGGTCATCATAGTTCAATACATGTTGTCGCTTGCAGGCGAATGTATCATCAGTGCACTGTTGTATTAGCAATACAGGACGGTACGGGCGACCTAATATTTGAATATATGTAGTTGCACTACACACATAACACTGTAACAATAAATTGATTTTCATTTGGCCCGCATGTTTCTGTCCTCCCATAAGTTGCATTTTGACATTAAATAAACGTTACTGCCAACTCAATCCGGCTTGCAGGTGACACACTCCTACATACACTGCGGTTACAGGACAGTTTCATTTGTAACGCATGTTGACTCCCTCACACAGTATTCATCATTGGTATCTGACCCCTTAATATGTTGCAGCAGGATTGTATTTTCGGCTGAACTAACTTACGAGGGGGCTCCGAATTATGATCGCATCTATAGCTATCTAATGTCTCCGATTTGTATGCAGACCTGACGAGCTGATGCAAGCGGTTGGTGAAGTGCTGATGATGATTGGTATGTGTAACAAGTGATTGCGAGTAGCGAGGTGATGGTTGTCCTATGCTACTTGGCGCACTTAGGAGTGCAAAGTGCCTATTATTTGCAATGGATTAAATGTTGTGGACTTAAAGCCACCACATAAAAAATTTGCATGACACTATCAACAAAAATCGATAAACCTGATTAGCACTTAATTGCTTAGTTAAAATAATAGACCAGTTCTTGCAACACACAACGAAGCTAAATATATAGTTAATAACTGAATTGAAGGCACTGCTGAGAGGAACGATACTCCGAAAGATGATCTCCTTTTTAAGTGGCCGCATATTTCCGAAAACCTGTCTGCGAACAGCTTGATGTTTATTATGAGCAATAATATGCAGGAATTCTATCTTTGTTGGTCTACTGTTGAATGACTGTTTTAAATTTAACAACTGCTTCTTCCGCACAATCGCACAGTCGACACCAGAGTCATTGTGCGTGCTTAGCGATACTGTCTATATTACTGTACATCTGTTGTGTATAACGTCCAGACGTTGATGCATGAGATGAAGGTAGCGTAATAACTTGAACTTATGTGATTTCGATGCTATAACCATATGTTCTTCACTCGCCACAGCCTCACAAACAGCATTGACGTGCGACCAAATACTTGAATGTAACACCACACTGGAGTGCTTCAACAGAGAACATTAAACCCACTTACTTCTACGTGACTAGTACGACGAGTAGGCACATAGCAATAGGGTATACGATGGAACATATAATTTCATTTAGAACATATACTTTCTATTGTTAGTGGCGATTGCGCACTATAGCACAAACACAACGACGTCAAATGCAAAATTCAGCGACAGCCAATGATTAATGTGCGCGTGAATTGGATGATCTCAGTTGTCATTAATTGGTGTATTTGATATCAATACCTTGCATCTCGGGCATATTGAAACGGACCTATTTCCGGTAGTGGTGTAATCAGAACGAGACGCACCGATTGACCTCGTAAATGGGTCAAAATGTTCAAGTTTTACCGATTTCTTTAATGCATACACGTACAATTTAACAGACTCTTCCACATACTTACTGGTGGAATAATTGCTAGTGCGATTTCAACCATATTCAACGTAAATGCATCCAACCAGGCTGATCAAACAAACGTTCCCCAATATCTATGCAATAAGCTTTATTTACTCCCACGTTTATATGCGTCAATGACCAACTAGTAGTTAACATTTTGCTTGATTGCCATGTGCTGAATCAAAAGGATTTTACATTAAAGGAAAATATTGCTCGTAAATGATTGGCTTTTGACAGAAGGTACTGGAGAAAATCGATAAATAACCAAGCCAACATAGGTTGTAGTGCCTTTGAAGTCTTGATAATTACTCATCCATCCTCAATATGCAAGTGCACTCAGACCGACAAAGCTGTCCTGAATACAACCGACGAGTAACCTCAGCGCGTGTTTCATGCCGAGCAGCTACTAGATCACAGACCCGTAGTTGTCACCATCCGCATTTTAGCTCACTAAGTATCAATTGTATGCATGCTTCTTGGGTGCAGGCGTTAATTACAAACGATGCGGACCAAAACAGGTTTACAACTTTGTATATAAGGTCGTTAATAGAGCGAAGAAACACGTCGCAGGAGACGTCCATTACACTTTTTTAGCGTTTAGTTACTTCCCAACAGGTTGAGCACCGACCTGTCTGTGTGACTCCTTTTATGTCAGACAAAATGGACCTGCCAATTAAAAGAAATGATAAAAGATGAGTAAAAATTTGCATATGTAGTACTTCTAGAATCTTTATCAACAATTTTTTCAATGGGTATTTTTACAGCGAAATCTTTTTAGCAAGTATTATTAAACAACGCCAAGCGCAGCATACGGCGCCTGGCTATTTCAGCATCAATAAAGCTACATGTATTGGGTATATGTACCTCGAAATTCCTTGTGCGAGAAGCAACTCTCTATTGATAATATAATAACCATGTCATCATGACCAATTTATTTAGATGGCATGCATCTGCTGTAACTCTTTTGTCGAAAACATAATGTACAACCCCTATGATTCGTTCTAATCGGATTGTAAGCGATTAGTTTGTTCTAAGGTGGAATACACCCCACCATGTTTTGTTACTGCTAATATGATAAGGTTCCCTAGAAGCATATTCAACACAATCAATTGAAAAGCCTACAATGAATTGCTGATTTCGTAGTCGCTAAGATGATTACCACCATGACGTATAAGCATCTAGGTTGTAAGCAACAAATCATGACACGATAAGCAGTACATGTGTCTAACCATATGATCATTATATTACATGTCAGTATAAAGATTCGATATTTCATCCATAAACAGAACATCGCCTTGAAATTACGCCTTTCGGTTTAAGTATGAAAGAGACTGTTGTGGTAAAGCCTTCAGACGATCTTACTAAGCTCTTTACACATTTCAAGACCCTGTGAAACCCAAGTATTAGCAGCATGAATATTATATTTGCCGGGTCGTCTCAGTTTTGGGTCTATTAATATGATGTAAACATGTGTAATATTAAATAGGTGCGTTCACAGGAAGCATCGTCATGAACTGCCCCACCACCACCATCGCGCGTGGCTATTGGTACATTGCTAGCAATTTGCAACCGCCAATTAGATCCCGGCCGATAAAGCATCGTCACTTTTACCTAAGTGCATCTCACAATGCAACTGTAAGACGACACACGGAACTCCATCACCATATGCATTGTTTGTTATAAATAAATGTAAACGTATGTGCTATTAGAGTTACATGTGGCTGCTTCGGTAACATGCATAATGCAGATAATAGCTAGTGATGATTATCTAAGCAGCACAGTGATTAAAATGCACGATATCCTCTCTTCTAAATGTATTCGTATGTGAGGTTGTTGGATTCGCTACAGTGCATAACACTATCTCCATACTTTAGGGAGGTAAATTTGCTGCAGTTATTAATGCTTTACCCATAAGGGGATGTGAATAATATATGTGGTTTATTTAATGGTTGATTGCTCATGTAGCAAGAATATGCCGAGAACATCAGCAGTAAAACTGCCGACCAACAATAACGGTTAGCACAATAACTCAGCGCATTGCATGACAGATATTGCTGAAACCACTGATTACAAACAAAACCCATGAATAACTTCTGCGTTCTTTTGTACATGGTGAATTAGTCCAAAAAAGCCAGCACATATTTTGATTGAATCACCATTGTAATGTTAAGTATTTGTGCTTAAATACTACTCTGAACGTTTGAAACCGCAACAGTTCCACGCGATCAAGAAAGAGCACACAGCGTTGCTGCGTCTCGGGAGAACACACCAATAACTGAGTTCCAAAGAATCGGGAGACACTTTTCATGAGCTTGAGATAGCCAAATCTTACCAGCACGTCATTAACTATAAAAGCATAATTGCAACAGCAGCATTAGGCTTTGTCTCAGAAAAGCAAACGCGATGGAACTCATTTGCAAAATAGTCACAAACTATACACACATCATACATCATAGAACCAACACACTGCAGAACAATATGTTGCTGATTTTGTCATCCCCTAGAATATTCACAGGCAGTTAATACTTCGATAAATATCGAAAAAATCGGCCCTTACATTCTGTTCCATCTCACTGATGACACGTATATTGGGTGAATATGGTTTACTCTAACCTACATGATTTATCGTATTTGCTTCAATATGTACACGATTGAAGGTGTGTTGCAATAGTATGCTCTCATGATCGGCATGTTGCTCTCAATTCTTGCATATTCCTGATTTATTACAAAGCGTAATGGCTTGGCGAAGGAGAGCAAATTAGGTAAAACTTCAAACAACGCTTCCCGAGATTAATCAATTAGCCTTTTCTGATAGCTTGTTTATTA
>CM067355.1:14562695-14620195 GCA_034190875.2 Urechis unicinctus
ATTGATGATATTATCAAGAGTATGAAGGCATCGATTCAACGTTTTGCGATGCAAAGCTGCCGGTCTCGTTTGTGGCAATCAACTTAAACCAGTTGCCTCGCAGCATTCCCGAGGAATGCACAGCTGTTGCGATAAATGAAAGACTTTGCAAACTTGAGGCCCAAATGGCCTCCCTTGCCCCAAAACCGCTGTATTCAGCTAATGTTGCAACACAGAAACCAACACATCATGTCACGCACGTTGCTTGGTAGTCTGGGAGCCAACTGCCATTTTCCCCTTAACCTTGCATTGTTGTATTAAGTTTTTTTACTGTTGATTTTGGTAGCCAAGGGTCTCTATTTTCAGAAACTGCTTGATGACATGTTGTCACCTTTGAGCAACTTGAGAAATTCGAGATGGCGTCCAAGATGGCCGCCATTACATATAAATGACCATAACTCCCTACCTGTTCATCATAGGAAGGTGATTTTTTTCTCTATACCTAGGTTTTAGGGGTCAAGCTATCCATTAGAACTAAGTATTATGTTAATATCATATTACATAATAGTAATTTCCAAGATGGCTGCCAAGATGGCCGCCGTAACACTAAAACTGGCATATATACTATTTACTCCAAATTAGTCATGAAGGTGTCTATCCCTGAGTATTTGCTGTCACAATCGGGACTGAACAAATGACAGTTTTCGAAAGTCGGTTACCGCAGGGACTTTATGAAACCATCACGAAAAAGGTTGTTACTATGGATCATGCAAGGAAGCATGTGAAGGTCCGAGCTGTGAAAGTATTTGATACCAATTTGATTTACGCAAGGGTGATTGGCCTACAGGTTAGTGGGCGGGACATTGACATTAAGGATGTGCTTGGTCATGAACTTGCGCCAGTTCCAACGTCCATGTTTGATGATACTGGAGATATGAGGATTGCGAAATCTAAATCTACCTTGAAGAACATTCTCCAAGTTGAGGTGTCTGATAGAGTTACTGGTGGTGCAAATGTTAGTGTACTCGATGGCTCAGCAATACTTTGGGTAGTTCCTTGGCCTGCTGATGGGTCTGTGAAAGACTATATAGCGAACTTCAAATATGCCAACAGTAAACTTCCAGCGCAGAAGATTCTACTAACCTCTTCCAAAAACAGTGAAGGTGGAGTTGTCATCTCACGGGCAGATCTGTCAACTTCACACGAAGAAGCAGATGACGTCATTGTCCACCAGGTCTTGAGTTGTGCCGCAGAAAATGCAGAAAGCAAAATCACTGTTGTTGCCGATGACACTGACGTCTTTGTACTGTTGCTGCATTATCATCACATGGCAAATCTCACGAATGTTGTATTGATGGAGTCCCCCATCAAAGGAAGGGCGGTGCTTGATATAGGCAAAACTGTGCAGAAGCATTGTCAGATAGTCGAAGGAATACTCCCGGCAATACACTTTCTGGCTGTGACACCGTCGCCTCCTATTTTAAAATTGGAAAGGCTACTGTACTCAAAACACTTCGATCGGGGCACTCACTTAACTTGTTGGGTGCACCAGGGCATTCTATGGAATCTGTTATTCAACAGGCTACCTCCTTCATTTCCGCGTGCTATGGACAAACAGACTGTAGTACAATGTCAGAGACAAGGTTAAAGGTATGGCTGTCACAAACAGGCAAAGGGTCATCAACACCGAAGTTGTGTACCTTGCCACTGAGGCATTCAAAGAGAATGTTAAAAGAGCTCACTATCAGGCTTTGGTATGGCAGTCACTGGAAGCGCAGAATCCACCCGAGTTGGACTCAAAGGAATATGGTTGGGTAAAGGATGACCAAAACAAATCCCTTCAACCAGTCACCCTACCTGATGAAGTCGAACTAGCACCACAGATGGTACTACGTCTAATAAAATGTGGATGCCACAGTACTACTCCATGCAGTTCACGTACTTGTAGTTGCAACTCTGCAAACATGAAATGAACAATATTTCGCGCCTGCTATAATCAGGGTTGCTGTAACCTGACATCATAGCTGATTGCATGTCTTTGTGATGCACATGGGCAACACAATGTAAACTGGCAGCCATCGTGGATTTGTAGATGAACAAGTATATGAACTTTGATCTGATACAGATAGATGTGTCTCCAAAATACTCAGGGATAGACACCTTCATGACTAATTTGGAGTAAATAGTATATATGCCAGTTTTAGTGTTACGGCGGCCATCTTGGCAGCCATCTTGGAAATTACTATTATGTAATATGATATTAACATAATACTTAGTTCTAATGGATAGCTTGACCCCTAAAACCTAGGTATAGAGAAAAAAATCACCTTCCTATGATGAACAGGTAGGGAGTTATGGTCATTTATATGTAATGGCGGCCATCTTGGACGCCATTTCGAATTTCTCAAATTGCTCAAAGGTGACAACATGTCATCAAGCAGTTTCTGAAAATAGAGACCCTTGGCTACCAAAATCAACAGTAAAAAAAACTAAATACAACAATGCAGGGTCAACCATCTCTGCCCCCGGACTATTGGGAACAACCGCCTACTTCCACTCCCCTTCCGAATAATGGCGCGCCAGAAACACCCACGCCCTCGTCGACCACGTCCCAAGACAAAGAGGAGTTTCACCATCAACCGCATCAACAGCGCAAACTGAAGAAGATGGATCGGCAGATAACGCAAGATAAGTTGAAAATCCAGGAGATGCATAGAGCCACTTTTTGTAGCCGCACCGACACAAAACTGCGTGCAGGACCTAGAAGATATGAACTCTTCATCTTTCGTGTGCATCGAGAAATCGACTCGTCATTGCTTAAATGTTTTTGAGGAACAGAGCGTCAAAGTGCATGACATTGAATGCGCATTAAAACCAGAATCTTAGACACTTTCATACCGGATAGCTATAGAGACTTGAGATATAAATCTGCTTTACTAGCCGGAATTCTGGCCTAAAGGTATTGGATGAAGGCGGTAATGGAAAAAAAACGCGCGTAATGGGTAGTTTCTCTTAGCTGCACTTATGGATATTAGTCCAAACAGCAATAGTTTTAATATATGCTCTTTGAATGTGGAAGGGATAAAGAGGTGTGCTCCCTATGTTAGCGATTGTTTGAACCGCTATAGGTGTCATATAATGTGTTTACAAGAAACTTGGTTATCAAAAGAAAATATCTCGGAGTTAAATAATGTGCATAAGGAATATCAATTTGTCGGAAAATCTGGTATGGACTCAACACCCGACATTCTAGTAGGGCGCCCTTATGGTGGGACTGCAAACATGAGTCGCAGTTAGATATATCTCACAGGCGCGTATGTGGCATTACCGTTAATTATTCTTCTTTGGGGAGTGTACTATTGATATGCTTTGTGCTAATTATTCTAGAAAGAAAGTAACAAACGAATATGAGGAGGTAATTAATATAGGTTATTGCATTCCGAATGGCATGCCAACCAAGTTATGAGTACCTCATTGTCGCCAATGTGCCACATTCTTCAATTTTTTGCAGACTCTTAAAGTTGGTTTATTAAAGCATTGGCACAAGCAAGGATTTATGCTGTGATATGGCACTTGATGATTAGTTTATATTCTGTCTGGGAGCAATTCCATACTATTCCTAATAAATTAAACCACTTATCAGCATTTTTTGCCGCTACTCATTTCAAGGTTTTGTTCAATTGTATTGTAATTATTAACTGCCTCTACACTTTACTGGGTGAAATCATATGAAAAATTCTCTCAGTTGTATGGTACTTATTAATCGCCTATACCATTTACTGGGTGTAATCATATGAAATATTTGATCTATTGTAATGTAATTATTAACCGACTCTACTCTTTACTGGGTGTAATCATATGAAATATTAGTTCAATTGTGTTGTACTTCAAGCAATCCTTAGGAAAGATTTGACGATATCACGGCGGATACAATAGTTTGATGTTAGTTCAAGTATATATAACAAGTCATAATTAAATGCGCAATAATGCCTAAAACCTTCAGTCACGGATTTAGAATCAGCGCATATATAATTTTGGTTACCGCTTTAAGATTATTGCGGGCAGTAAAACGTAATGCATAACCCCACATGCGTAAATGATCCATCAAATTTTATGCAGCATTTTTAGCGGCTTGAACGTTTTATAGGTTCTGCTTGAGATTTTATGTGCGGGAGTATAATATTGCACCAAGCACACAATAAGTGCAAGAAAAGCAATTAATGAGGATAGTTATAGAGCATTTCGGTGGGGACGATAAGTCGTAAAAAAAACCTGTATATTCATATGCTGGTTGCCTTTACATTCAATTGGGCTTGCCTAAAAACTTACGTACGCGTGTATGATATCAAACCTTACATAAAATTAGACACATGCACCAGGCTGAATAATGGGAAATGCGTTTTTACCCATGGCATGAAAACGGAATATGGCTTAATGGTTTATCCAATAATTTATGTTATTCGTACACGTCAGTTTATAATATATTTAGTTTAGAATCATTAATACAATAGATTATGAGTTTATTTAACATCCTTGATTCTGCATTATGTGCTAGAGGCTCACGTTTGGCGTCAGTTAGTAGCAAGCGAAATTTAAGGTGTTACCTTTGTTACAATTGTTAGAACCCACGCCCATATTTGTCTTAATTCGGCTGAATACACATCACCATATATTGCATCTCGGCTGCATTTGCGATATTACTTTACACACTGAGCTCTATTGATAAAAGAAAATGAAGTTTTTTCTTCTCATGCTGTCCGAATTCCCTTTACCCCATAGTATAACGACTCACATTCAATCAACTTATACCAGTTCCCAAAAGAACTATGGTTGATGTTTAACATCACAATGATAAAAAACACATTGAATCGGGTATTTTCCTGTTTAATTTTATTCACACTAGTAAATATATGTATGAATGTGTGTGTGCATGTTAACTAAGCTCACAGATGGTTTCAAGTGAAGTAGATTAACAATGCCAAATGTAATGGTGTTACCGCTGTGATAGGTGGATGCAAATTTGCATAGTAGTTACAAGAGCATCACTTCGAAATATTCGTTTTGAGGTTGGATTCACTGAAGTTGTATTAATTTAAGCAATCATTCTGAATTCCGGACATTATTTTGAAATTTGTATATTTTTACCTCGCAACCAATTTGTTGCTTGATTAAAAACACTTTTTCCTATTTATTTCGAATATGTTTGTACCAACTATGGAAGACTCGCCAAATCAAGGTTTGGACAACACTGTGAAAATTTTCAAGATCATCTTGCAACTTTCTACAAAGTTGAAAAATATATATTTTCATCGCATGCTGCCACATTTTCTCCGGCTTGGCTTTGGCAGCAATTTGCGTATGTTGAGCTTGATTTCCATCCGCGGCATATTTCGAAGGTTAGTCAGCGCATTCTTTATGGTTGTCCAAATCGATGTCAAATTGGTTGCTTATGTAGTATGTCACAATATGGTTGATGTTTTGCATGACCATTTGTGCCTGACTTTTTTGAAACGCTTTTTTTGTAACCATAATATATACATTCTCTCCAACTAATAAAATTATAAAAATTAACTTAATTTGACTGATGCAAATTATCATCGGCCTATGATAACATAAGTTAAAAATGATTTGTCATTGCCATGATGTGTTTTGGACAAAAAAACCAAAATGGTGGTATATATGGATATTGAACAAAATGGTAGCTATTTTAAGTATATAAATATATATATATATACACACATATATATATATATATATATATATATATATATATATATATATATATATATATATATATATATATAAATATTTATATATACAAATATGTGCGTATGTGTGTGTGTACGTGTGTGTGCACGTGCCGGTGATTAAGTTTAGGCACTGATATGCAGCATAAATCGGAGCAGCGACCGAGTTAATACCGGTCTATGAGGCAATGTATAACCACCCTGTTAAATTGGCATATATGAATATGTTAACTTTCACTCTACACTTAACATTCATAATGACTGGTGCTCTCACGATGTTCCCCACTTATTATTGCACTCAGGAGACTATAGACGACAAAACACATGGGATTGAAATATCGGACGAACCCTATTTACCGTTATTCTAAACGTTTAAATTTTTAGACGCAGGTATTTCTCTTCAACTAAGGATAAAATTATTCGCTTCATGTTAACGACCGTCTATGAAGAAACCAATTATTTAGCAGGGACTATCTATTTCAAACTAATTGAGCTAACGAATTTGCTGCCAATACATATCGTTTCCAGCGGTAACCAAAATAGTCATCAGTTTTTATTCGGACACTGCCTTAGCTATTTTACTGACACACCTAGCCGAATCACTTTTGTTGCATTCATTTAGTTAGAAACTGTGGCGGAGCTACAAATTTTATTGGAACGGGTTTGCTACAACCGACTCACCTAGAAAATTATTAAATAAGTCAATGATGCATCACTTGTTATATGCTATAAAAATTGTATTAATAGATTTCAGTGTTCATCACACTGCACAGAACGAAAACCACCTGGCATCCCTTGTCAATACTTGTTAAGTTGTGCTATAAAAGGTCGTTACCAAAGGTCAGTTCCAATATCAAAGAGGTGACGGAGGTACTAATTCCCTGCACAAGATGATATATAAAATGATATATTGAATGTGATTTATTTTAGGACCTTACTGTATCTAAAAATGTTACGGCCAGCTGAACCAAGGTTACTGGATTTATCTTTTGCATCAGATGCTTATATGTGTCCATGTTACAAGCAATATTGAAATAATGTATTTTCTCAAACAATTAGGTGACACGCGACTTATTCATTTGCATTTGATTATCAGTGTATATCAAGCGTTGTGCATTTATATTTGGTCCGGACATTCACTGCATCGGTCTGAAGGGGACTATTTTACGTACGATATGCACTTATAGTTTTGACGCAATTTGCAAATTCGTTTCGCATATTTCACGATGATGATAAGGCGGTTATCTGGCCAAATTAATGCGCAATGACGAATAGAACAATGAAGTATCTGATTGCATGCAGCTGCAATTCGATATTTGCGGTTATTACAATCTGCCAATGATGCTCATTCCCCTATTAAATGATTCATTGATTGCATTTACTCCACGTTGATCGCCACTCTTCCCTTTTATTATTAGAACGTTGCAACTTAATTTATGAGATGTCGCAAACTGTCACAAATATGATCGTCACCGTGGGCTACCGAAGTATCTCGTCTCTGAGAGCCAGCCTAGAAGTAATAGAAATATTTTGATGTGTCGTATTGCTGACTATGCAAACACCGGTGCATATCGATTGGTGAATGTCAGTATGAAAGTGATATGCACCGTTCAATTTGCTGCCTCCGTGTTCAGAAATTGCATATCACCTGGTATGCTATGTAAACACGCCCCAAATTACTCATTGCGGCTGTTTAGTTGGTTGTTCATAGACATCTTAAGTACAGACAAAGGTTAAAGTGACAAGCAATTTAGAATTTTTGAAGGTTGAATCAAACTATTGGTGTATGATTTGATATCATCCTGAAAATATTTAACTGCTTTCCGTCGTGCGGCAACAAACACCTGATCTCATTCTGTAATCTAATCACAATAACCTGGTGTAGCAGAGAATGATTACGTATCCGGACTGATAGTTGGGGCCAAATTGTCTTTCCGTGATTTGAAAATGTAAGACAGCGATTTATAAGCATCCCCCGGTTCCTGAGTATCAAGATTCTTTGTGAACGCCATTTCACTAAGGACAGCAACTTCACGACCGTAGTTCTACGTGTAATCGATGGGACATTTACGGGGCTGCTGCAAATAGAAACAAAGCCTTATTTGAAACCTGCCAATGCAGCCTCCGGCCACTTATGTTGAAAAATTCTCTTTATACCGTTTTGAATTTATGGCCGACAGCAAAAGATGATATATAGCCCACACATGCTTGTATCTGCAAAATCAGCATGTCAATAACTACAGGAAACGACCGTAGTTATCAGATCTTGCAAATTATGCAGTATAATTATATTTTCATTCATAGACAGATGCCACTGAGTCAATCGAACGATTGCACTGTAGATGTATCCGGCAGTATTATTTATTGTAGTTAAAATGCATGCGAATGTTGTGTGTAAAATAAGCGTGTCGCGTATGAGTAAAAAACTATGGTCTTTCTGTTACAAACAT
Organism: Urechis unicinctus; assembly: GCA_034190875.2. NCBI lineage: Eukaryota > Metazoa > Annelida > Polychaeta > Xenopneusta > Urechidae > Urechis > Urechis unicinctus. Next base: position 14,570,872 of record CM067355.1, read on the forward strand.
GGCTTACATGATATTTCAAGGGACCAATGAACGGTGACAATAGCGAATTATCTTCCAACACAGGTGTGCGTTATGCTAACGGCCCCTTACCTATAAACTAAAGATGCCATTGCAATCGTTATGCTTCATTCGTGAACTAATTAGCACCGGTTTTTTCATTGTCCAGGAACAACACATTTGTAGGTGGATGCTTAAACTCACTGGAGCGTTTTGGTCACCTTTATGTTTTTATGTTGGAATGGTATCCCTTAAGTGTTACCTTTGAGTAGACTCTCTAATGCATGAAAATCTTAACGCTGATGAAAAACAGATTGTATCGGTGTCTACTGGAAGAGATAACAAATATTAAGTGTATTCATCATCATCATGGCAAAACGCTGTATCCAATAATGCGGACTTAAGATTGGAAACAATTACCCATAGTTTACTTCAAACCTAGAAGACGAGCAAGTAAACTAGTGAATCAGCAACTTTACGATCAATGTTTAGCTATCGTAGCAACTAATCATACAACTCAAAGTTGTGATTAGGTTTCCTTTCCACACACAAAATTCCGAGATCCCAGTAAAAAAAACCAAGCTGTGGGTCTTGGTTACGTTGATGATCCATGACATTGGCTCGATTTCGTCCAATACATTACATGGGCTTTTGCAATCAATAGAGGCGTAATCGTGTTTTAGATAATCAAGTATCGCATTATATCGTCGGTAATTTTTGATTGGCATCGCGCTGCGTTCATATTGTTCCTAGTAGTCCGGCGTGCTCATTAGATAATTAATCGGAATATATAACGAGTGAGATATCGGAATATATAATGAACAAACATCCTATGGGGAATGGCTGCTAAAACATCTCAAACAAAAGTGAAGCTGGTAGCGCCTAGAAAAGCATGTTGGCACCAATCATTGCCTGAACCTGGTCATCGCGTCCGCGTCGAATCCATAGATACATGTTTAATGTGAATCTGGTTACTGTCAATAAGATGTTCCTTCAAATATGTCGCTATTTATTCATCTGTCTATCTACAACTAGTTATTTTGAACATTCGATTTTGTTACGATATATAGCGAATTCTTTAAGTGAGAGGCACGTACCACGCTAGATAACACTATTTGCTTCTCCTGTTGTGCAATACACACTTATTAACAAAAACTAAAGGTCTGATCTACTGAAAAATCAGAACACCCAGAGAATTTCTCGTTGATGATACTTCTGTTACTGCCCCACGCGGAATTTACACGGTTGATCAATGTGACAGGTATATTTTTGTGTTTGGCCCAAGGAGAAAACATGGGGTGAAGTGGGGGTGGTAATAAGAGTTGAGCTGTAGTAGATCGTTGGCGGTGAAATCATGGCTTTCTTGTTTAAACATATTTTCTTTCGGGAACTAGCAGTGGTAGTGTTTTGAAATCTACAGCTTTACCAGTTACGCTACCGAGTACCGTTTCTCGGAAGTCTGTTCTCTAAACCTTCAATTGTGGCCCTGCAATACTGACCATGAGGATATTGCAAAGTATACATGAAGGCCAAACAGGTGCTGAATGCAAATAAACATGCCCTCTCCACATTTCGTCATGGAAAATTGCCTTATTTCCCTATAATCAATCTGCATGCTAACATTTTCGAGAAAAAGCCGTCATAGTTGCTATCATGGTGGCTGCACAATTCTCAGAAATATACTACGGTAACAATATGGCGGTTCTTTGTAACGTCATAATCGTCAACATAAACTACCCTTTGCATGCATTGGATATCGTCACCACTGACAGAGACATGATTCATGGGAATGCGAGCCTCATGCATATGAATAAAGCATTGAAGTGGATTCAGGAAAACATAAAGGCATGTAAAGGCGAAAATGAGAGATCTCGAGCCATCGTTTGTTAGCTCGATTGTTCACGGAGAAGCAAATCGCAACAAGCGAAAATAACATCTAGAATATACTGCATCAGCTATGTTTGTAGCTCACCTGCCAAATTTGGTAACGCTGAAACGGATGCTGTTAACCGTTATAAAACCCGTCACTTTAATTAGTCTCCAATATGCCACGTGTGCCCATGGTGGGGAGACACGTTCCGAATGCTTTGCTATATTGTACCAACGTGCACTTTCAGGAACAGGGCTACATTTTAGGTGAACTTTTCTTTCTATTAATCACCACTATTGTCTGTGACAGCCACCATCTGACCTATAAATCTGCTAAGTTTTATCAATATGGAATTGCAAAAAAGAGTACCGTCATTAAATCAATAGTATTGGTATGGGTCTGCGTAAACGACGAAATAGCCATGCGGACATGGTATATCCTGGCCTTAAATCGTGAATGTTTGCCTGAGATAAAGATGTCGTTACAACTTCGCGAGACTCAAAGAGCGGGTACACTCGGTGGCGGAATATTTTATGTCCAACTTCATATTATTTAGTAAACAACTGATATATGTATTCGTAGTAGATGTAATCGGAATTAAAGAAGCAATCGAAGTCATGGTGAAGCTGCTATTTACTGCCACGATCACAGGGATGTCAGTAAACACATTTAATGGCGATGCTGAGTTTCACGTAATACCATACGCCAAACCTCCTGCGGAGAAATAGCAATTCAATCCACCTCAGGATTGTGGACGATGAAAATGGCTTCCTGTCGCACCCAGTTAAGGCCATACTAGCGCATAATCAGTTCAATGCATGGAACAAATCTCTCTCCGGTTCAAGTATAAAGACACAAGTAATGGAAAAGTAGTTATCGGAACAAACGAACCCGCGGAACAATCAAGGCGGAATGGTCTCCTTACTAATAACCACATATTTGCGTTCACCATGATTGCTTTGGACACAATGTTGGTAGCAAATACAACTGATCTTTATCACGTCAGGCAATCTTGGCCTGTCACTGTCAATTTACCCGCCATTACCAGTAGCTGTCAGCCTCCTCTTGTTCATCGCTAAAATAGCCATTTTATGGGGAAGGACATGACAAGCCATCTATCCTCAACTACCACTAACCGATATTTGTGTATAAATGATTCAAAGGCTTGTTTTTCAGTATCCCTGGTTCGTCATCAATTTCGGAGCAACAACTGTCAGACGAGTTCCGAAGGTATCATCCCTCGTGCCCGCATCCAGTCCATCCAAATGACGTTCACAATTGTTCTATGTGAGCACTTTTGTCACCCCTATATCATGTTGCAGGTTTTCTTCGCTACAAAGTAATCTGCGATCATGGTTATTTTTGGGGTACTATAATGAATATTGTTTCTGTTTAAGCATGTACACCATGAATATTTAACCGTTTTGGTTCAAGTGTTCATTTTGCGCAGGTGTCCCTTCTTTATTTATGACCTTCTGGATGTTAACGGTCATGTAAAGAAGAGACAGGGAATGATTGCTCTATCCATCTTCAGTCAGAGTCTGGCTCCTCTCAACAGCGCTGTAAATCCAACCATTTACTTCATCTTCAGCCCGTTGCTATGTTGCACAAACTGGTATGTCACTTATATTACATGTTGCAATCTTAAATTATGTGACAACATTACTAGGAATTAAAAGCAGGCTACTGTGTTATATTTGTCATATGTATGTTGTGGTTTATGTTGATAACAGCTCCTCGATCAAGAAAAAGAGAGCCCTTTCAGGAACTCAATTTCAATGTGGCACAAGACACACGTCACATAGTCATCGCAATAGACGTAGCGATTCCACAAACACAAGCTATGCTCACCAAACATCACCAGCGCTTTACTGTCCATCTCCGATATCTCACCAACCCGGCATGCCATCGGGAGATATTGGTCAATCAGGGTTGTGATTGAAATCCATAGCAACCAATATAAAAATGATTCTTAGTCCGTCCGACAATGTCGTCCTGCTGCACCATATCAAAGGTTCAGACAATATAAATAAAGACCTAACGTCTGAATCGCATAAGCTACTCCGTAGCACCGACGAAATTGTCTTGTAAACTATAAAACACGTACAGATATATACTGCGACGACTTATTATTTAATGTTAAAATATATTAAAGCAAAATTAAAGTTGACGCCTTATTTATATTTATGTCGTGTAATTGTGTTTCATGGAATGACGTTCTATTGATAGTGCATGTGTACAATGATATAACTCGAAGCTATTTGTTGTTAAACAACATACATTTACAACATTATATATTATCGTTTTAGAACAACTGTTTGAAATGAATGACTGTGCAATTGCTGTCTACGTATACATATTTGTCTTGTTTATAAGTAATATACTTCTTGTGTAATTAAAAAAGCAATATTTATTATGATATTATAATAATGAATTGACAATGACAAGCCTCAGTGAGTTGAGCCGATTAACAGCTGTCTCAACAACTTTAGGTTTTGTTAATACCAATACAAAGCAAATCGAGTGTCGATAACGTACGACAATATATATATATATATATATATATATATATATATATATATATATATATATATATATATATATATATATATATATATATATATATATATATATATATGTATATATCTATATTTATATTTATGTATATATACATATATATATATAAATATGTATATATATATAAATAAATATATATATGTGTGTATATATATAAACACATATATACATATATATAAATATATTTATATATATATATATATATATATATGTGTGTGTGTAGATATATATATATGCATATATATACATATATATATATATTTATATACACATATATATATATATATATATATAGAGAGAGAGAGAGTTAGATAGATGTATGTATATCATTATATATATAAATATATATATATTATAAATGTATAATGTGCACTTTCAATTATAAACAGTTTTAAAGCATTCGCCAGTCATGAGTTGAAAGTGTAATTCTCATAACCGCATACACTTTTCGGATGTCTCATCTGAACGTAAAACGTTGCCTACACTTAAGATAACTAGCAGTTTAATGAATATCCTGTAATGATAATATTTACACTATTTGTTTGAAGCTGAAGGTCTGTTTTTGTGCTAAATTATATTGATTATGGCTGTCAAAGAGTGGATGATGAAAGACGTAAACAAATGGAAAAAGTTAACAAAAAGGAGTTTGGTAAGCTAACAATAAACAAATTAATAATCTAACTTTGTTTTACCAATAGCCGTTTTGAGTAAGTATGATTTTTTAACCTTACCACGTCCGGTGAAAGCCTTATTCAATAACATAGCATAACCATTCTTTGTATGATTGATGAAAGACAGACATGTTTTACCTTAGTTGAACAGTGATGTTGACGGCCGTAGTACGATTCTCTGGCTAATTGTCGACCGTGTCTTTTGCCGTTTTTTGAATGTGCAATGTTTGGTGCAATGTTTGGGTTTAACGAAATTACCCAAGCAAATACCGCTGAAATATACACGTCTGAATACCGGTCATAAAGGTTGATTAGACAATTTATAGACATGACAAGTGTCAGTGTGATAGGCATGTTACTCCATGAGGCAGATATGATAGCGCATAAACAATAAGCATTGTTGCGTAATACTTTTAATATTGGGATTGGTCGACTGAACATTGTTAATAACCATTCCATTCACATGAAGATAGTTATCAGTTAGCCTATAAATCAGTAGTTAGGCTGACCATAGTGTCGAAATTGTGAAATTCTTGTGAAATATGTATATATCTGCTATATATGCGCACTGTCAAATCAAACACATGAATATGTATGATCAGACTTGCAAAGCACCAGACGAATGAACTTGGTTCGCAAATGAGCGATGGGAGGACACCTTCTTATAAACCATTGTGCGTCAGGCATGTTATCTGAGATTGATTTACTTAATAATTGAAATAATATTCACGTTGCCCTACTGCATATCAATCCACTTTTGACGAAAAAACAAGAGCTTATTTGCGTTGTGTTTAATACGCTTATTACTCCGCAGTTAACCTCTGGATATCAAGTAATACACGAGCTGCTTAATATCGCAAACCTATAGCACATGGATTTTCTATTTAATCAACAGTGCCTAATTGTGCCCCTCCATTGTTATTGAATAAGGTCTCTTGAGCTGTCATATTGATCAATGTCGCAATCATGTTACGACATGTTTAGAAGAAAATATTTAGCTTCGTAGAAAGACATCGACCAAAGACAACCATTGGCAAATGATGCGCTGCATTCCAGTTGCAAACGACATCATTGTTGGCTATTAGGGATCCTTTGAAAGAAGCATGATAACGATTCATGCTAAAACTTTACTCATGCAAGATTTGGGCTGTTAGATCAATCAGCCCTTGACGTGGCACGCCCTCAGCTGTTTACATCATATTGACCATTGTTCGGCACCGTTGGTACTAACGTTCGTGATGCTAGCCTTGTAAAATATCATATTGACTGGCACAATGCAATTTATAGGATGACAGAAACATGTGGACAGAAGGAAAATCAATTTATAGTTGCGGTGTTATGTGCGTGGAACAACTACAGACATTTAAATCATTTCGCTCGTACTGTCCTGTGTTGCTAGTACAGCAATACACCTATGATACATTCGCACGCAAGGGATTGGTTAAGTTACCTGATGAGGTGTCAGTTGTCGTCTATTTGCTAAAGTGTCTATCAGGCACGAGTCGACTTGATTGCGCCTTTACCTCCAAGCGTCAAAGGAGCCTGATAACTGTCCAATTAAGTATTATGCACCTGGGTTTGCAATTCGATTCCATCTTCATCTGAAAGTACATTAACGGTAGTATGCTGCCTATGATATAAAACGTAATGTAAGAATAGTGTCTCATCCAACTACATTCTGGACTCATGTTATGAGACATGCCTTGCCAGATTATTGATGCATCTGGTTATAATATAGTCTCTATATAAGCTAACAAATATTGCAGAATATTCCGCGACCTGTCGTTCGACATTAAGATCCTTGAAACTATTCCAAGGTTAAAGGCAGATGATTGTTTGTTTCATTTTTCGGGCGACTGGGTAGCATAAACTACATGTTTGGTTCTTCACATGCTCAGTACGACAATCGGGTGGCACTTTCCTTCAATGCTACTTTTACGAGATGCATTGATGGTACTAGCTCATTCTGCGAAAGCATATGCTTCACCCTGGCGTGGTCAATATAAATGTAAGGAGGACGTGGACTACGCAATTACTTGGATAGTTATTGCTTAGTTGTCACTTTTTTACAATGCGGACACAAAGCACAATTGGCGTGAAAGAATATTTGATTGTGTACGGTAGGATAGTAATTTGCTATTCGATAACGTTTTAGACGGCTTGGGCACCCATTTTCATCTCTTATGATCCTGAGCCAAGAGACGCTCTCTTCAATAGATTATTTTGCAGATCATAATGATCAGTCTTCTATAATTGGATTTTTTTTCTTTTGACCAATATTTTCGGCTATTACTCTTGGTCCGAACAATGCAAAGTCAAGCTATGGTGATTTATGAGCGCAATTATTTTGGTGCTGCGGGCTCAATTGTGCTGTAACATGGATCACAAGGTATTTCTAAAACGGGTCTGTATGTGAATTTTAGAGCTACTTGCTTCTGTAATGCCGGATGCTAGTGAAATGGAAGGGGGAAGAATGTTAGGTGCCATACGGAATTATTCCTGCGATTCAAGTTGATATATATATATATATATATATATATATAGAGATATAGATATATATAGATAGATATATAGAGATATATAGAGAGAGAGAGATATAGAGAGAGGAGAGATAGAGAGAGATAGAGATATAGATATATATATATAGAGAGATAGATATATCTATATATATATCTGTATAGAAATATCCCTCGATATATAAAGATACACACATATAAACATATATAGATAGATACATATATAGAGATAGATAGAATATATAGATATATATAGAGGATCATATATATATATATATATATATCTATATATATATATATATATATATATATATATATATATATATATATATATATATATATATATATATATATATATATATATATATTACACTGTACTCTTCATGCAAATTACTACTCTATACTGTATGGGACCACTCTTCTACCAATATACCGAATTTTAGCTATCTATCCCTCCCGATGTTTCCATGTCGTATGTAGGATGGAGCGATAATATGTCGCTGCTGCAGAGGCGTAATGCATCAAACGATTTTTTAAGACTGGTCACTGCAAGCTTTACGCACTATTTTTTAGAAAACCGTACTTTGTATCTGCCCCGCAAGTGTGCTCATTATGTCCCATACTATAATTGATTCTACTGTAATATCCTTCCACTTATAAACTTATTTGATTGGTATTATCTTTGGCAATGAAAACGACCATTCTATAAGATTTCACTGCGACCGAACTTAAGACTTGCAATAATTTATTTAGAAACAACTTTTGTTTTTTGTGACACCCCCTTCAAATATCACATGATGTCGAGAGTTTCAGTAAAGATAACTGCTGTATAAGATAAGTTAGTGCGACTTGTACACATATTTCGATAGAGGGCCATGTATAACGGTCATTTCCCAAGGTTATAGTTCCCTTAAATTATGTAGATCGTTACATATTGTTGAAATGGAATATACATGACAGCGAGTGCAAAGCGAGTTATTGCCTGGCTGAGTATGACGATACTTCGAACAGGATGCAACAAAATGTATGAATGATGCACGGCCTACCCTACAAACCTCGCCCCAAAAATGATATCGATTGCACAAATTAACGCCAGCTGGTACGTGCACGTGTACTGATTACGAAACATGCATTTCCTTACTGATTTAGGATGGCATCAAGTTATTCATTTTATGTTCTATGTATTATGTTCCAGACTTCATATGGTATAAGGACCGACAACGCAAAAAGTAGGTGAATGCAAGAAGCAATTTGATTTCAGACTGCCTGCTGCAAAGTCATTTATCCCTGCATGATATTCATTAAGATATTTTCTGCTAGAGAGGGTGGCAACTGCGAGAAAACCGTTAAGTGCGATATGAGAGTCAATGCTTTGAAGACAAGGAACGTTGAAGGTTGAAGCGGTGCCTTGTGTTATGCAATGCATCATCTGCAGTCGAATTTGTGCTATTTGATGTGTCAGCAATGTCGTGAATGTGTTTACAAAACCAGCAACAATTATCCAATCATTAGGCATCAGGGGTTTAATACGATCGACGGTCAAGTACTGGCATTAGCGCTAGGGTGGGTGTTTTGCTCAACATTGCTTGTTATCACAAGATAGATCACCGGAACAATAAAATCGGTATTTGTACCACAACAAACATACATCGGTCTAATGTTGAATAATGACGTCTGGGCTATATAATCAGCTTTCACCTTCAATGTTACGATCTCATAAATTATGAATATTGCTTCTGGTTATACAACAAATGTTATCACTTCATGTTTTCATTGACACAACAATTTTCTTGCATACTTCAGCAGCTGGATTGTTGCTAACTCAATTTTTTCTACTGGTTGTTTAATTGGTAGCATCGTTTTATCAATATGTTAAAGACTTCGACAGACCCTTTGTGATGTAAACTGCGTCATTAAGGATAAGTAGATGTTTGATATCGGTCTTGCATCTCCACTAAAACTGTTAGTTATATCTTTTCTAAACAATGGTCTCCAAACCATTTGTTTTAATATTTATTATCACTTATCATGTATGTTAGGAGTCTTATAGTTATATTAACGTTGGAGAATCCTGTGGAATAATCCATTCTAATGAACTTCTGACTTTGTAACTTCAGTGGTATTAATCATAATTGCTATGCAGCTTGTTTGATATTTACCGATAACCTGTTAATGAATGCATCGTTTTGGTACACGGCACCTAACTATTGGAATATATCCATCACTAATGGCGCATAGTACATCACTTCAAGTCTAAAATCGGTCGTGCAAAATGGATGTTTCTAGGGACCTATAACGAAGGTACAACTTTTGTGTAACAGCTCCCTAGAATCAACCACTGGTTGATATATGATACTTATTACAAACATATATGATACGAATTTCACAACATCGGATTACCTCACAAAGAAAACCTAATCGCTAGCTTGCCTTATGGCTGAGTTATGCCGCTCTTTTGTGCCCAATATTAAACACATATCACATTTAACTTCTGTTGCATGGCTGGGTTGATATAATCTAACGCAAACTTAACATAGTGTTAAGATATCTTGCGATATTTCACGATCGACTGTAGTGTTATATGTCGATTTCTACCTGGTTTACCACAGTGTTTGTAAGTTCATGTCTACGCAAACTGGGGCATATATGTTATATTTCGGTGTTGTTCGAATGCTGTGTACTAAAACCGGGTTGGGATATGTAATGTTGCACATGTGTTTGATACTTACATATCACTTTTTGATGACCGCAACTTACTCAGCACAGGCGCGTACTTCATGCCAGGTTAAATCATTATAAATTGGAGGAGGAGTGTTACATTTGGGCAACCTGCTCTCTGTTTTTTGTCGGATACTCAGCACAATGATCGTGAAAAAAAATGTTATTGCTAAGGATGCGACATAACTCATCCGTAACGTTTAAGCCGCCTCCCATCGACATTTATTATCTTGACCACAGGCAATAAACGTCCACAGCCATTTGTGAAATGGCGGATTGTGATGATACATCTTGACGAATTGGATTCATTTTTACCATATCATTTGGCTGCTACGGTTTGTCTGAACCATGTAGAGCTAGCGTTACTTTTATATACCTTAGTCTACTGGCGGTGTCACAGGCAGCCTCATTGCACTGCAAAAAAGATCAGATGGCATTTCTTATATATTATGCAAGACTACTGCTACGCTGTAAAACATCCTTTCTTTATCGCTTAGCCAATTCCCTTGTTGCACTGGTTAGCTGCGTTGCAATTCAACCCAAAGGTTGTGGATTTGATCCGACGGCTTGAAAACCTGACTGGTTCCTCCACCGTGGATTATCAGATTAAATGGCGGCTATATATCTCACAAGTGTTGCACCCAACCACGTGGTTCAATAATATCATGCTGATCCTTGCTCCGGGCGGCGCTGGGTTCACATCCCGGTCTAGTCAGTGGATTTTTGTCTAGTTAGCCTTACACTTTAGAAGAGCTGTTCGTGCCTCAGAATCAAACGAATCCATCACCGTGGCCGTATCACCTCTGTAATGAGAGTGACGATATACCCAAATGTCACAATTATTTTCTCAAATCAATCCGCTCTCCATTAGCTACATCGACTGATCTCAGACTCGGGAGGTGGGGGGGGGGAGGGGGTGGGTCATATGTTTTTGAGGGGGTTTGGGGCATGTGTTTATCATTCAAGCCCTGTCCTGTCCCTTGACGATGAATAACGACCGGGCCTAATTCTGCATCTCATTTTGTTTAGGCGGAAGCAGCTCTGTTCATGTTGATTCTCGTAACCGTCAGCCTCCTCTTGTTAATCGTGGTAGCAGTTGCTAACCGGAAATAAGGCCTACTTCTGCTGTTCGGATCATACAACCATGACATCATATATGCATATTGATATGAAGCGGCCCAGTTTGAATTAGTATGCCAGTCATTGAAGCTGTAAAGATATATCGATATATGCTTTGACGTGATGGTAATATTTTAAACCTTGATTGTGAACAATATCCGACGAAAACTTAAGTTTTGTTTCATTTGATGAACTATCGCTGTTGCTTGCTAATTACCTGTGTGCTTTTGAATGAGCCTTTTGATAGTTCTAATGTCATTAGAGGCGTGAAATCGATGAATGCTAGCAGAGTCTTCTTTCCGTGACATCAAGTGAAGTGATAACTCGTAATTAGGGAATTAAAGTGTAAACGACCTGTCCAATTTCCCCTATCATAAACCTGTTTCTCGCAGTCTCAATCTGCTAACATTAGCTGATTAATTTTACCCGGCGGCTTCAATCAAAACATACTTGTTGGAACGTCAAGAAGTCTCCAAGCGACATGTTGATTTTGTAGTCTTATCTTCGCTGTGCAATTAGATTTGCCGGATTGTGACTTTCTAGCGCCGTTTTGCTAAATGTAACAATTGAGTAAAATATGCTCGTGTTCGTCAAACGTTATGATGATATGTCATAATGTTATTCTATGGACGCAAAACTATGGCTAATCATGCATGTAACCAATCAACGATGTGGGTATTCAGGAAGGGTGGTAGGGAATCAAATCGGCAACGTTGACTAACCACCATCTGGTGAATGCAAGACAACATTGCGACAATTTTTATATTTATAATTATTCACCTAGTATCGGTATGAACAAGATTAGTCCAAAATAGTTGCATAGGGGAAAATAATCATTTCAATAATGTACCACGAACTTTGAGATGCATGAAATGTACCATTGTGCCTCGTTGATTCCCACTAACGTGAGCTTCACATTTGTATGCTATAATGCGTCGCACTTTCCACACCGTACACTGTGTGTGAAACAATACGGGATAATCATTCCATGTAGATCAGTGTCTAATGCGCCAAAGGCTAAACGAAATGTTATTGAATAAGCCACTTTGTCAGGTAAATAGTTATATAGGGTATTATAATGACCCAGTTACAAGCATATTATACGATGAAATTTATTTGCGAAATATATCATCATATTTTATTGAACACCAATGCTCAGTAGATTTTCCGGAAGCTTCGGAAACATATACTAGGCATTAATTACGTAGCTGACAGAATGAGTTTGATCCTGTAGCGTGGGATCATTCTCTACGATATTATTTTTCAATGTTTTCTGCGTTTCCTATGTATGGCAGGACGCTCAGCATCTCTTATGTTTTTAGTTTTAAAGCTAGCGATAATTCCGGGGATATTTGTCTTAAATTGCCAACGCATAATCAATCAAATCTAACTCAAACAGAGACCCACATCTTTGAACAAATCTTGCAGATATCAATAAACTACGGAATGTTTAAGAAACTGCTTGTTAACCTATGTTGACGCGTAAGTTTCGGCGGTTATATAATTCAAACTTTAGACTTATCACTGGCAAATAATTTCAATTAATGTTTTGCCTTCTCATTGTCATTACAATGAGCAATTCTCATTGTCATTACAATGAGCAATGTCGATGACCTTATCTTTCCTTCTCCATACCTTACAATCTCCCTTCCGAGATCTTCCAACCAAACGCATCTACGTTCGAAAAGGTGCATCCCGAAGCGCAAGGGATTCCTAAGAAATAAAACCACTTATCAGCAATTATTTACTATAGTATTCCTTATCTATGCTCATAATAATATACCCACAAATAAAATTAAACATGGTGTCTCCAAATATTTTGTAAAGAAAGAAAAACTGGATAGAAATTACAATTGACAAAAGCGCTTACATAGAATAATCGTGAAAGTCATTTCAGTAATGAACGTTGGTATACATGCTTTTCTTTCTAATAAAAATAACATGAATACATGTCACGCGCTACTGAGAGCTTTTGTGTGGTAAGTGGCAAGGTCTGAATACCCCTGTGCAGGTCCCCGTTAACAAGCGTTACATATCTTACATGGCATTCAGATGACCAATATAGTTGCATTTATGTGAATTATTTTACATAATTTTATCACGCCAACGCCGAGGTATTCAGGTCATTTGTTATGTTGCATTCATAGAGATTAAATGATTTCAGCTGTGTACGTATAAAATACAGAGCGAGATTATGCCTCAAGTAAGCCTACATATAGTGATTTTAACTGAAACTTAATGGAAGTATAGTATCACGTGCTAAATAAGCTCATTGCAACCTCATTATGATTTGACACAATGATTATATTCTAAGGTATGCTATCATTGCATGGTATTATGATGATTTTGGTAGTGATGAATATCTACTGCAACTTAGTCATTTGCATATGATTATCAGCGCATATCAAGCGTTGTGCATTTATATTTGGTCCAGACATTCTCTGGAATGGTGAAAAGGGACTAGTTGTGTTAAACGTTTTACATACGTACGATATGCAGGTTCGTTTCGTATATTTCACGATGATGATTAGGCGGTTATCTGGCTAAATGAATGCGCAATGACAAATAGAACAATGAAGTATATTATTGAATGCAACCGCGATTCGATATTTTCGGTAATTACAAGCTACCGATGCTGCTCATTCCCCCATTAAATGGTTCATTGATTGACGTTAATTGCCACTATTCCCTTTTAATACTCAGAACGTTGCAAGTTAATTTAATGCCCAACATCATATCACTAGGTAATCAGTTGATAAATGCATTCGTAGTGGCAGCAATCGGAGCTAACGAAGCAATCTAAGTCATGGTGACGCGACCAATTACAGACACAATCACAGATAAGTCAGCGAATACACTTAATGACGATGCTTCTGAGTTTCTCGGTATACCATGTGCCAAACCTGCGTGCACGCCTAGGACTGGACCAGTTCGCTAGACACCTCCCAGTTTGGCGCTGTATGCAAGCAAGAACTGACACTGTGACTGTCTTTATTTGGTTAAGCTCCACTAAATAACGCCTCTTCCATAGCGTACACACGTCCGCAGTGAGCCGCAATTATAGCAACACGAAAGCTGTTATGGCTGGCATTCATGACGGCGAGTTTACACGGTAAATATTGACTGCGATAACTACATATTACAAGTGTTTATAAAATGAGCCTTTTGATAGTTTTTATGCATTTAATCACTCAATGCATACCAACAGTGTTTCTTTTTACAAGACATTGAAACCATAAGCGCAATTTTTATACGTCATTAGGTGCTTGAAAATGCAAGTTTTCTAATGAGCTCTCCAATTTCCTTCACCATAAACCTGCTTCTTGCAGTCTTAATCCGCTACCCCCAGTTGTCAAATCATATCTGACGGCTTCGGCCAAAACAAACTTGCCGGAATGTTACGACGTCTACAAGGCTGTCGTAGACCTATCCTTTGCTGTGAAATGGGATTGTGACTTTCTATGAAGCTACTGATTTATTAATCGAATGTAGTTTTACCATAAAACGCATATTACTGAAGCTTTTTATGCCGGTTTTCATTGATGAAGCATGTGATATGCAATTGGGTTGGAAATGAAATATGCCCTTTGGCGTCCCTCGAGCACAAGGCTTGCCCTATAATAGATGACTTAACATGGTTGAGTTAAATGCAACAAGCATCTATGTTGTGGCTGGACATCACCTACGTGGGATTGATAGGTTGTTTCTTAAGAATTCCGACCAACGGAGTTTTATCACCGTTGAGATAAACCTGGTTGGCATTATCTAACTATAGTTGTGACATACAACAAAGTAAATATTGACTGCTATAACTACATATTCGATCTTTGCTGTAAACAAATGTCCGTAAAAAGCAACGCTAGCTTGATATCACATGGTCAAGACAAAGCGTAGCAGCCAAAAGAAATGGTTGAAAACAATTCGTCAAGATTTCTTTTATCAATCCGCCATATCACTAGTGACAGTAGACTATTGTCTGAGTCTATTGCCTGAGGACCTATCGAGATAATAAATGTTCGCAGAGGGAAGTGTAGTCATAAACGGATGAGTTAACTTTTACGGCACACTCAGCAATAACATTTTCGTTCACGACCATTGTGCCAAGTGTCCGATAATAAGAGATTACAGTTTGTCCAAGGGTAATCCTTCACCTTGTTGCCGACCCTCGAGCAAACCGTCGATATCCGGTTATGCCCTTTCCGACCGCTTCAATATCTTATGTCACCATGCCTCTTGGGCCCCCCTCCGTCTACGGTGATCATTGAACCCTCTTGAACCCATGTTGGAGGGATGGATGGCCATCCCTTTTTGAATGTTCCAGGTGCTGCCCGTTTAACCGTTTATGTAACATACTTTGTCCTTTAGCGGTCATCCACTTAGAGTTTACATCAGTAATATCAGGCAGCGAGTAAGGAAGTCCAAAGTCGACCCTGCGGCTTCCGCTTATCTGAATGTACACTTGAGCGAATTTGAGTCATCGTTTGTTAGCCACGTTACCCACGTATTCGTGGACCTCGATTGTTGACGTAGAAGCAAATTGCCACACGCGAAATTAGCATCTTAAACATAATGCATCAGCTATGTTTGATAACGTTGCAACGGACGCTTTTTACCGTTATAAAATCCGTCACTTCAATTTGCCTCCCTTATGCCCCGTCCGCCCATGGTCAGGAAACCCTTTCCGAATACTTCGTTATGTTGTACGAACATGAATATTTTTGAAACAGGGCTCGATTATATGGGAACTTTTCTTTCCATTAATCACCACTAATGTTTGTGATGACCACCATCTGACCTTTGAATTCGTTGAGTTTTATCGATATGGAATTGCAAAGACCAGTGCCGTCATTAATTCGATGGTATTGGTATGGGTCTGCGTAAATAACAAAATATCCATGCAGGGCATAGTGTATCCTGGCCTTAAATCGTGGATGTTTGCGACTAAGGTGTCGTACCCAATTCACGAGACTCATATAGCGTAAACACTCGCTGGCGGAACATCTCATGGCCAACATCCAATCTTTTGGTAATCAACAGATATACGAATTCTTAGTAGTTGTCAGTGGAGCAATAGAAGCAATCGAAGGCATGATAGCGATGTCAATTACTGACTGCCAGCCTCCACTTATTCATCGTCATTGTGATCGCTATCCGGAATTATATAGACTATTTCCGCTGTTTGGACCCTCCATCCATGAAAGCAGTTAGGCTGTTTCATATTAAATGATGAAATGGAAAGCGAATTAAAATATATTGATGAATGCTTTGACGTACTGTCACAATTCCAACCCTTGATTTTAAACAATATTCCACATAAATTTGATTTAACTATCGATTTTGCTTGGTGATTGTTCGTGCCTTTTGATAGTTCTAATACGATGAAAGGCGTTAAATCAATGCATTCCTCCAGTGTTTATTTTACAAGACATCGAATGAGAAAGCTCAATATTACACGTTATTAGGCGCTTGTAAATAAAAGTTATTAAATGAGCTCTATCATAAACCTGCTTCTTGCTGTTTAAGTCCGGTTGTGCCAGCTGTCACATTATATCGGCCGTTTTTTAATCAAACATGGCGGAATGTCACGACGTCTCCAAGAGACATGCTAGTTTTGTAGTCCTATCCTTTGCAGTGAAATTGGATTGGGACTTTCTATGAAGCTACTGTTGTATTAATCGAAAACGGTTTTACCATAAAACTCATATTACTGGAGCTTTTTACACTATTGTGTTGGAAATGAGATAAGGCCGTTGGCATCCGTGTAGCGGAAGCTTTTCTTTATAGTAGATGACGCTGCGTAATTGAGTTTAATGCAGCAAGCATCTCTTTTGTAGTTGGATATCACGGACGTGGCATTGATTGGTTGTTCCAATGAGTTCCTGCAAAGGGTGCCAACTGGTTTTTTTACCAGTGAGGTACACTTGGCTGTCTTTATCTTACCATAATGGCGATAAAAACATAGTAAATATTGATTGCGACAATTACATATTCGATCTTTGCTTAACTAATGAAAGTAAGGCTTTGTTATGGAAGCTCTCGAATATTGTTTATTCTGATAGCATGCATCATATGCTGAGGATTTTGTTTGAGGTACACCACAGGTACGTAAGTTCGACAATGATGGTTTGCAATAGTGATTGGAGCATTTTCACGTTGTATTTAATTATACTCTCAGTACTTTCAGAACTTACGATAAATTGGAATTTACCTTACGTAACTTGTGTCAGGGCTCACCATAAACATTAACAGTGCATTTTATTAAAAGTGTAATATGTTCATCAAACACATCAAACATCTATTTGATCTTTCTTAAGTGCGCCCACGAGCTTTAATCGTATATAATCAGTATTAGCAGAATCGAGACATTTGAAAATTCGTCTCGCGGTGTCGTTTGGACAACTCGCAATAACTCCTGGTAATTTGGCATGCATCAGAGGCATGCTGGCACAGTGCATCTCCCAGTTTTTGCTTCAGTCAAATAACAGAGACAAGATGACATCTTTCATCGTCCATTCTATAGTCTCGTAAAATAATTGCACCTTGACTCTAAGATTTATTTGGCTGCAGGATTATGCTGCATTTCATATATATCACTAAGGCATTCAGTTAACGTTAATGTGAGCACTTTTCTCATATCAAATAGGTTAAAGAGCCCAGTATGGATGGCGTTCTGCGATCTAAGATTTTATTTTATTCGAGAGATAAAGCGCACTGACCGCTCATGACAAGTGATTGTCATTAGCGATTCGGATATATCAGTGCTGTTTGTAAATCGCGTCGAAAAGTATATCCGGGAAACAATCGCCTTCCATGAATATGTTTCCTTTCAAACGTCAAGAGGATGAGCCCATCTCATAAGCTGCAAAACGGCTATCGAACATTACATTGATTGTATAACACTTGTTACAAACGTTTTTGACTATAGTGTAATATATCATTGTTTTCGTATATCTGTATAGCTTAAAACTAATTTTATTGATGCGTGATACGCTCAGAGACGTAGTCGTATTTTTGTTGTTGTTTATACATCAGAATGCATTACCTGGCATCGAAACAACTATCGACCAGATGTGTGCTAACTGCCCGTGTTTCGAAGTCCCTTGCTGTATATTAAATGAAAGAAAAGTCAAAAGAGGCTACTACAAAATATAATTTGCTTTCCGGGGATAATCATTGCTGCACCATATAGTAGCTTTCAAATCAGTTCCTGATGCATAATTAACCGTGGAGGTCGTTGCCAAGATGGAACGACCAACAACCAGATCATCCGCCAAATTGTAGATAATCGGACCTTGGACCATAAAAAGGGAGACTTTCAAGGTGACAAGTAAGATTAGAATGATGTGACTTCTATACATTGACATTTCCTTCATCCGTTGACTGAAATGCCATTTCTTGCCACGCCTATCGTCAATTCTTTAATTCGCTGATTTGATACCATGTAAGGAATAAGTAGAATCGGCTAGCTACAATCGAAATTATATGATACCTGAATTTTTGCATTTTGGGAATCACACTAAACATAACAGTCGGCCGTTTCATCTACGCGTTAAGATGTACCAGCAGATTAATTGTTTGATATCGATGTGTGATGGGTGATTGCTAAAGGTGTTTGAGATGCTTTGACAGCTTTCCTCAAAATCAAGTGCCAAACCAATTGACTGGACCGGGGTGAGAACCCAACGCCCTTTGAATTAATGTACTGCGTGATGCCACTGAGTCACTGGGTTAGCTTGTTGGAGATATTACCGCCATTTAACGTGATTATCCAGGTGTCGAGGAATCAGTCGGGTTTTTACTTCTTTGAATCGAGCCCAGCACCTGTTGGCTAAAAAGGTAACATAGCTAACAACGACGGGAAGGGGATGGGACAAGTGATAACGGAACGTTATTATACCACTTATTAGAAACACCTCGTGATCTTTTCTGCAGCGCAATCAGACCATGTCTACCCTCTTTAACAGCACCAATATACTAAGGTCTTTAAAATAAAACGCCTGCTTGACTTTGCAAATGTAAGACAAAGTATTACAATGCTCCGTTTCATCAACGGCAGTGAATATATATAGCTCGAGAAACAATCAAACAGGTGGATGCCTGCGATGGGCAGTGTAAGCATGTAAGATGAGTTTTATCGCACGCTTAGAAATAATATTTTGTTTCACGATTTGAGTATCACAGTCAACGATTCAACGAATTATTTTACAATCATTAGGCACAAATACCAATATTATAATATCTTCGTGTGAAAATCACTACGTTTTAATGCCTTACTAATAGCTAGTCTAACCATGCATCCCCATTGGAACGAATTTTCAGCATTCATGGGTTCGTTACTTTAAACATTGAAACGGCGCTTTTGGCCCGATAGACTTTCCGATGGCGTTTTACACGATGTCAATGCTCTGCTGTGGAATTTGTGTTAATACAAATTAACGGTTTTCAATTATGCTGGTGTCTCTTTTGATTAGAAGCAAATATTGAGCACAGCACTTGAGTATCGGTCGTAACGTATTGCTATCGTTAAATACAACAAAACTTACACTTTTTCTACTTACCCATGATTAAGCAGCTGACGCAATAGATCAGCGTTTAAGTATGCTGTTCAATAAGGGCCATTCAGAAAGCAGTACTGCACATTGTACACAATATCTCTTAAGATATATGTTTAAAAGAAACAAGCGTGCAGTAGAGAACGCGCTTGCGATTTGGACAGGCTCGAATCCGGGGTAAAATCAAGGTCTGGTTTTCGGGGGTTTTTTGTCACGAAAAAAAATGTACGTGGATGAACCAGAACATGAAGTGTATTAAACATGGTAAGATAGCGTTAAGAAGAGTTATGTCACGCATTTGAGGCGGCGTTTGATGATGAGAATTAGCACATAAACCGGTTGCTCAATTAAACATTTTACGGTCGATTCTATATGTTTACTTCTAAAATTGTTTAAATCATTTTATCCCATCTTTATAATAGAAATTTCTGAACAACTGATCAATCATCCAGGCTATTTAGCATAAGATATTACTCTTGAATGGTACAACATAGGTTAAATATATAAAACTCTGCGAATGACGTTGTCTCAGTAGAACCATGGAAACTGGGATTTTTGGGCGTAGCAATTTGGCGAAAATATACACCATCAGTGCTTTTTATCATATTGTCATATCATATGGAAGTACAATTTCCAGCACAAACTGCGCATGCGAATATGGATAATAAATATTTTGCTACTCAAATAAGTGAATTAAAAAATACCCTTAGCCCTCTTGGACAATTAACCTAACACGAGGCATGATTTGCCATGTTATTATGTCACTGCGGCTCATACTACTATTTTGGAGCAGTCTCTGCACTTTGGACATTTTGTACGAGATATTGCGTTCATTCTTTATATAAAAAGGAGTAACGAAGCACTTAACAACCTATCACTAGACATGTATTAAATGGGCCTGTCCAAAAGTCAAATAATAATTTCAATTAATATGATCACTTACTGTGACACTGTGACACTATGACAAACTGTTATATTCGCAACAGGAAGTAAAGTTACCTTAATGTATCAACACATAATAACATACTCCTCTATCTAAAGCCATTCAAGTAAATCACTGACATAAAAACCGCGACTTATAAGTTGCTTGACCTATTTGGCTATAATGCACATAATTAAGAAACATGGAGATGTATTACAATTGGGAGTTGGTTTCCTTGTGAACAATGCTCATGGGGCGAATGATAGTAAGTGCATTCGGAGTAAATATGCAAAGTATTTGCCATTAAACCTGCTTGATTTGCCCACTCATTGATGTACGTAACTATCTATAAACTTGTTATCATCTCTCTTGGGGACTATTTATATCTCCAAATGGGAAGCTAACCCCTTTTACCCACTGGTTCTTTACGCCTATGGATTGGAACGCATATATTGCTTTGCTGGTGCTTAACGTAGTTGAAAAAGAATAATAAAACATTATGCCATTTGGTCTTGGCGATATGAAGTGTATAGCAATAGTAGATAATACGGCGGATGACTGTTATATCATCAACAGACTCTAGACGGGCGCGTAAGTTGTACTGTACAGACGTCTACGCATCATGCGTCGGTCAGAATACACATTATTGATAATAAGCGAGCTTGGTCCGATTGAATGAGGCAAAGAAAAATGTATCAATTTGTACAGATTGTTGGGGGACTTGAATGAGGTATTTACTGTCGCGCTCACATAAAGCTGTTCAATGCCAAATAACGTAAGTAGCATGTTGATATTCCAATGATTACCGTACTTCAATAGATTATTGTAATGTACTCGATTATTTGCCATTATGAGGTCTGCAGAATGAAGACGCCCATGGAACCACTTAGATTTGCGTCGTTTGTAAAGTTTGCGACATTGCCATAGGCAATTGTATGCAAATATACATATTGATTCACGTTTTCTATATTATAGATCAAGCATGTTGCTGAAACTACAACACTTTTGCTAAAGTCACTATGCAGGCAGCTTTCAGGCCCGACGTTTTAGCAAAGCAAAACATGATTCACAATGATCGGTGCACTAAGTATCATTATTGAGCAAACGAGTGATAATTGTTAAATATCAGAATTTTTTTCTCCAGTGTTACTTGAAACCCCTGCAAATAAAAAGAAAGCTTGATGTAGTCAAACGATACCTTTTAACATAAAATATATAATTTTTTTTGTTTCTGATAGACTGCCTTTGACGTTTGGATTAATTATTTGAAACAATCCTCACCTGATTTCGTACCTTTGAATTGCATAAAACATGTACACGTTGTGCTCTCTTTTGCATTATACAACGTCACACACTACGTCCGGAGTCGCGTATAAAGTAGATGGGGGCCGAGAAGGTGGTATATGCGCACTGTGCGTAAGTTTTAGCATATCCACTTTAGCGTCACTCATATAAACGTGCATTCATTGGCAGTGGCATTAATTCATATGCCATGCCGATTGAAGTTTTTACCCTTCACTGACACCAGCTTGTCTACTGTGGAAATTAATGAAGACGGATGATGTTCCTAGCATCTTGCATTTTCTGAAAGGGAAATGTCGTATATCGGTATAATGTATCACTGCGGACCCAATTCGGGAAGGATGTATGGTGAATGTCATCGTGTTTTCTGGTCTACATCTAGTTTATTGCTAATGGAACCTTACAAAATATCGCCTTTGTGGCATGATATCGCACAACTGGCCTTATCATCGGTCGCAATACACGAGACCTAGCTATAAGACTCACAAAGAGGTTCACAAAAGTACCACATGTACAACATATGGGATGTGACACAGTGCAAAGAGCCCCTTAAAAAAGAGGGAGCATGTATGATTTTTATGCGACGTCATTAACTGTAGTAACATCACTCAAGATATTTTAGCTAATGCCGCGCTCATTTCTGCATTATGGGCAACTTGCACCATGCATGGCGAGTGTTTACATGATTGGTGATAAGAACGAGACTAACTAGTTTTGCTATTAAAAGTTTTCAGTTGAGTCGATCATTTGTTTGGCTTCTTATTCACATCCTATTAAATAATCGAGTAAAAACTTGAATTGACGGTGAAATATTAATGTGATTTGCTGTTCTTGCCGTGATCACCGTTTCGTGAGTCCGGTCCATACTTGATAGACACATACAAATTTGTCGTTCACTTACACTCTTTCATTGCCTATTTGCATTTACTGCACATCTATCATATATTACACCACTTGATCGTAAATTATCTGCTTTCCAAACACTTTTCTTAACGATAAATATGGATTAATATCAACCCTCCATTAACCATTTCGGCGTTATAAGTGGTAACGTGACGAAACCTATCGGGACAGAGACCTGCCCTAAAAGTGCATGGCATGCAGTTTGTTGAGCTATTGGTTTGACAATCAGTGACATCGTAGGTGGTTTTGTGTCGTCTTGTTTTAACGTCGAAGTTGAATGTATTACAAACTTAGTGCGCTGACGAGCCAAGTCTACCTTACGTAAGAAGTCATACTAGCACTCACAGTGCAATAGATGTATTAATGGGAGTTGTTCAAGGCTGATCAATTGCAGTATTTAATTATATCAGTTGAGTACTAGCTGTCCTTATTGATTACTGTAAATGGCGTTCACAATGGCAACTTGCTACATCACAATGTTATGACATCACTTGCCGCACATTTATTGTTAGTCTGTGACAGCACACTCTTTTGAAAAAACAATGTGTATTTTTTAATTGAAATGAAGAATAAATTGTGATGCTAACTTTGCGTTTCGGATTAAATCCGTAGGCACACATTGGGATATAGTACTCAAGCAAGACTATGATAGACAATGATCAAACAATCAAAGGATCGCATCCATAATGCCATTTCAATTAGTCGAAAATCGAAGTGGCTTAATGCAAATAATTGCAAATAATGACTACGAACAATTGCCATCTGTTACAGCATAATCAAAGATTATGCTGCTTTGGGTCGATAATGGCTATTGGAGATAATCAGGGCCTAACTAATGCTAACCCTGAAACTGGCAGAATTACAGATGCTGAGCGTCCTGTCATATGTGGGAGAAACAGGAGAGAATGATATATTATATGGTAGGAAAGGATTAACAGTCATTCAATAGATCTGCAATTGGCTTCCATGATGTTTGAATACAAACATACTGCAATACGACATTCATGAATGCTAAATAATGTTTCAACCTTATGTGCCAACAACGGTTTAAGCGAACGCGAAACAATATGACATACAATATGAGGACAAACGAGCATAACATCTCGCCTAAAGAGCGGAAATTAAGCTAATACATATATATATATATATATATATATATATATATATATATATATATATATATATATATATATATATATATATATATATATATATATATATATATATATATATATATATATATATATATATATATATATATACGTCTAATATTCAGTAGTGTTAGGTTTGAGCAGGCACTTGCCAAGCATAACCATAAAGACGAATGATGTTATTATCTATATAACAAGGCACAGTAGCATTATAATTTTGGTTTGCGCTTTCTTTCGTTTGCTGTGACAAGTCATTGGATTTGACAACATAAACGGGGTTTACTTAAACTAGCGATGAAATAATAACACAATGTTTGTGATGCGTTTTTTAACGAGCTCGACTTTGCATTTTTTTAAGGCTGAGAGCTTCGTTGATTCGACCATTGGAAATGAATTGCCTACATATACTGGAAACACTGCTGTAGTATTTGCACTTATCGATGGGAAGGTACCACTATCAGATTGAAACGAATCATTCTTACCATTTAATCAAATGCAGGGCAAACAGCTCACATGTGATACGCAATTTCCACATGTGATACGCAATTTTGCGATATGCTCCTAGCCGATTTCTTAGCGATTTTACCGAAAAACATCCCGTATAGAACGAATAATAAGCAAAAATCAAAAGTGTCAGGCATTTATGGGTTTTGGCGTAAAAACAAAAGAAACACGCCGAAGATCACTCAATACACAATCTCATTTGTACAACAGTAATGCAAAGTGTCCGCAAATGTAGCATCAATAAACACCTACCTACCTACCTGCCTACCTACGTACCTGCCTGCCTGCCTGCCTGTCTTCCTGCCTGCCTGCCTGCATACATACATACATACATACATACATACATACATACATACATACATACATACATACATACATACATACATACATACATACATCATACATACATATACATACATACATACATACATACATACATACATACATACATACATACATACATACATACATACATACATACACACACACACACACACACACACACACACACACACACACACACACACACACACACACACACACACACACACACACACACACACACACACACACACACACATACATACATACATACATACATACATACATACATACATACATACATACATACATACATACATACATACATACATACATACATACATACATACATACATACATACATACATACATACATACATACATACATACATACATACATACATACATACATACATACATACATACATACATACATACATACATACATACATACATACATACATACATACATACATACATACATACATACATACATACATACATACATACATACATACATACATACATACATACATACTAAGAGCCGGT
The DNA here is from genome assembly GCA_034190875.2 of Urechis unicinctus. Lineage (NCBI taxonomy): Eukaryota > Metazoa > Annelida > Polychaeta > Xenopneusta > Urechidae > Urechis > Urechis unicinctus. Next base: position 14,596,544 of record CM067355.1, read on the forward strand.
TAATAATCAATACCTACTTCCAATAATGTTTTTGGCCATTTTGCAATTACATAAGCTAAACATCGGTACTGCCAAAAATGATGCCGTGTCTTACTAATTGGCTACGCAATTATTTTAAAAAAGGAGTGGCGTAATCAGGAAAGAAAATAAAAGGGAGGGTTGCTGCTTCCACATTAAGCTTATTCATTAACAGTACGTCAAGCATAGCGGAAATTATTAACGGCTATTGCGAGGTAATGCTGGAATATATTGTCTTCTATATGCGGGGGGCGGGTGAAGTATGTAACTTATATATTTCAGCCAAGCATAATTTATTTCCCCTCTCCCGATTAAATGTTGTCAATATACATGTAGACAATGGATTGGTTTGTGACAAGATCTTTGCCTTGCTGACAATAAAAGCAGCTTACAGTTTCCGAACAGAAATCGAAGCATATCAATCCAAGGTAGACGCTCAGAATGCGACTTTGCAATGATCGTCAACTGGCTACGAATATATACGGTTGTTTAGCACATGAACGCAATATGTAAATGCTTATTTGATGTGTTCGCGGTTTTGGAATCAGGCATCAGCTGGTCTAATTTTTGCCCTTTTATTTCGTGTTGGTAGGGTATGAAGACGGAGTGGCTTGCTAAGAAAAGAAAGCAAATTGACGGGTTGCTGCTTCCATGTTAAGCTTATTCATTAAATGTACGTCAGGCATAGCGGAAATTATTTACGTTTATTTTGAGGAAATGCTGAAAAAATATATTTCAACCGAGCATAATTAATTTTTGCTCTCCTGATTTAATTTAACACATAGATATAGAAACAGTGAATATATTTGTGATAAGATCTTAACCTCGCTGATAATGATAGATATCCTCTTAGCTTACATTGTCTGAACGGAAATTAATGCATATCCATCCAAAGTACTTTGACTGGCCATTTTCGCGACCGGTAAGATATCTGTTAACAAATCGTATGATATTTTAGAAGTATTTTTCGAATGGATAGCCGAGAATTAACTGTCCTATATAGCTGATACCATTGAAACTGCCGTACTGATCGAAAATAATCGATATGGAATTGTTGTAAAATGCTCAAAAGCAGTGATATAAAGGTAAGGTATGAACATATGGATGAAAAATGCTGATTTGGACGGTCGGGTAGTTGTTGACTACAACTGTTAGGTATGAGGCTACGCTGAAGATTGGTCGGCTTTCTGCATAATCAGATGTTAGTTGAAATGGTCCTAAGCGGATGAGTGCGAGTGGCTCGTAACATCATATCGATGCAATACAAAGTCAGGTTTGTATAATGAGCAGGAGGCGGCGAAAGCTGATCTTTTCTATTCTAGTAATCAGAAATGACTTTCGCTGATCTATCAGTCGTGAAACGGTTTGCTTCTTTAATGCCTCCTGGACAACTTGACTGGTACCGGCCAGCATTAGTGATGTAGGATAAGCCAGTAATTTACCTAATTGGAATTGGTAGCGATCAAACGACAGTTGATATAATGATATAACCGGATCGAACAGTAAATAGGAAATCATTATTTTCTAAGGTTTTCAGCATAATTGGTATAACAGTCGTGTTAAACGTCGATCACACTATGTTGACTAACATCTTCGTCGTGTGTTGTTATTATTGAAATCAGTGAGCTGACTTGAAAGCTCAAGCTTGGGTCAGGTTGGATAGCAAATAATAGGGATTTGGATTAGGTTAACATCATGTAAAGCATTACATTTAAATTGCGATCATCGATTTGCTTGCCGCACAAAAATGTTTATCACGACATATCGTACTTCCTACCCAAAAGTTGACATGATCAATTGGTTGTTGGCCGGTCGGCACGAAAAGAGTTATGTTGTTCGTAAACAAATTGTATGGAGAGGGAAAGACAATATTCACCTGACGCAAGCAATGGACGATTGCAATCGTTCCACTACAAGCTTTTCTCGCTGATTGCAAATAGTTCTTGTCCTAATGTCTCTGATGACCTTCCTTACACAAATTAATTTGTTAGGTGATCTACTGTTGCAGCTTATGACAGCAAGTATCGGTCAATGAACCGAATATTGACAGAAGATACATTAAATATGTCTGCCGGTGGGTTTGATTAATCAAATGTAACAAAACTCCAATAACTTATAATGACATGTATGATGGTAAGATCTATCATAAAATACATATTCGCTTCAACCACAGAAGCCAACGTCGAAGAAACAAGATATTTGTTTTACATTTGAACGTTTGTCACTGGGGGGGGGGGGGGGTGTGACTTGATATATATATATATATATATATATATATATATATATATATATAGATATATATATATATATATATATATATATATATATATATATATATATATATATAGATATATATATATATATCTATATATATATATAATATATATATATACATATATATATATATATATATTTATTTATATATATATCCTCTATATATATGTATATATCTGTCTATATATGTCTCTCTATGTCTATCTCTCTCTGTATATCTCTCTATATCTCTATATATATATCTCTCTCTCTATCTCTCTCTCTCTATCTATCTCTATCTATCTCTATATATCTCTATATCTATCTATCTTATATATATATACCGTGGTGAAATCTCTCGAAATGCTTTATCAATAATTGGTATAGTTCATATACATTAATTGAGTAGAGTCTGTTGTGATATATTATTTTTATATATCAGTCTCGCGCCTTCTTCAACAGTTTGGGAGTAAAAACTACATTTCTCAGTGCAGCCTTTTGAAGAGAGAGGGGAACCCGTATCATGTCCTTCACCATAACATTCACAATTGTTATATGTTAACTTATATTTTCATCCGTGTACTGCCGCAGCGACAACATTCAACGACGAGGACCATCTCTGACCTACTACGACGAAAACTCGAAGACTCCGTTGGGCCAATTAACAACCATGAATATTTAACTCTTGTTGGTGGGTTCATTTTATGCAGGTGCACGTTCCTTACCCTGGAAGTTACCGGACAAATTAGGGTTACCGGGGTAATCGCCCTGCTACCCGTCATTGCAAACTGTCGACCCTCTCCTCCTATTTAACACCACCTATTGGAATATATATATATATATATATATATATATATATATATATATATATATATATATATATATATATATATATATATATATATATATATATATATATAAAATTACAATAGCTACCATTTGTACAATATCCATATATACCACCATTTTTGTTTTTTTTGTCCAAAACACATCATGGCAATGACAAATCATTTTTAACTTATTTTATCATAGTCCAATGATAATTTGCAGCAGTCAAATTAAGTTAATTGTTATAAATATTTTAGTGGGAGAGAATGTATATATTTTGGTTAATAAAGGCGGTTAAAAAAAGTCAGGCACCACTGGTCGTGCAAAACATCAACCATATTGTTAAATACTTCATATGCAACCAATTTGACTCATACTTTATACACAACCTGAATTTGAAGACTGCTCGTAGAGGCGCGACTATTTTTCCACATGCGCTGCCTGGAGCACATGGAATGAACAGCATAAATACACTCTGTAATCGCCCAAATTGCCGGACTGTATGATATTTTAATTTACCATGGATTCTAGATCACTTCTGGACATTCAGTCATTTCCCAAATCAATAAGTAGAATATTTAAGCACTATCATTGAATTAATAATCGATTTGGAAAACCATAAAGAATACGCAGACTAACCTTCGAAATACGCCGCCGATGGAAATCAAGCTATCTCAACATAGGCAAATTGCTGACAAAGCCAAGCTAGACCAATTGTGGCAGCGTGCGATGAAAATATATATATTTCAACTTTTATGGAAAGTTGCAAGATGCTCTTGAAAATTGTTCACAGTGTTGTCCAAACATTGATTTGGCAAGTTGTCCATAGTTGGTACAAACATATTCGAAATAAATAGGGAAAAAAGTGTTTTTAATCAAGCGACAAATTGGTTGCAAGGTAAAAATATACAAATTTCAAAATAAGGTCCGGAATTCAAAATGATTGCTTAAATTAATACCACTTCAGTGAATTCAACCTCAAAAGGAATATTTCCAGTGGTAAACCTGCATAAATTACAGAGTTGGGCCCTTATTAAGTATTTAATCAAGATTTACTTCTTTGAATCACAAATCATAGTTCAAAATGAAAATGTACGACAAAATGCTCCGCATTTTGATGCGAAATGGTAGCAATCATACAAATATATATATATATATATATATATATATATATATATATATATATATATATATATATATATATGTATATATGTATATATATGTATATATATATGTATCTATATATATACAAATATTTATATATATATATATATATATATACATATATATATATATATATATATATATATATATATATATCTATATATATATATATCTCTCTATATATCTCTATATATATATATATATATATTTATATATATATAAATATATATGCCGACCGTCCTGCGCATTAGATTAAAACATGCAACATGGATATTTATTAATTTTCTCGGCACTGCTGTGTGCTCCTTAAATCACACTAGATGCATCCTGCATTGGCCACTCAATGACGACTGATTTGCACACCGCCGTGTAAAGCTCCTCTCATTTGAGCATAAATTTCTTTCTTGGAGGCAACACTACTACTCTCAAAAAACATGATTGGACATATGTAGTTCACTAACAAGTATGCACTGCCATATTTCATAAAGAGCTTTTTAAACAGTCACTTGTCATCTACTTAGCATCAGAATATGGTCACAAGATGATAAAGATAGCGTCAATAAATTCAAAGGATATGACGTTGTCGACGGAGTGACTTCCGGCATCGTATTTCAAAAGCGTTGTTACTCCACTTATACTGGACCTAAGATGAACGTTACTTGAATCATCTTCGTCTTGTTTTATTCCCAACAGTTGACATTATATATCAAGGTATGAATTAAAGGGTAGTTATACGCAAAATGCCAATTTACATCATGCTCTCAAACTAAATTGTCCTCAAAGAAAAACTGTCTTCTAAGTAACACAAAACATGCTGCAATTTATTGATAGATTTTTCCAAATAGGCTTCACCAGCAAATGATTTGCCTTACATATACATCATGATAGGACAAGGTCATTGCAAATTGGCAAGCATTCCTAAACAAGCAGCATGGCGAGATAATAGTTGATTGAAAGCGCGTCAACTTTCACACTGATATTCGTGTAAAGCAATATATTTATGTGACTCATTGCAAATCCACTTAAAATCTTCGACACAGAACAAGCTCTCATAATTAGTCTAACCCCATGTCAAGTCACTAATTTATTCAACATAATCCATCACCGTGGTATTGCTATATTCGCAAAATATATCTTAATGTTCTGAATAAGCATATAATGCTAAATAAATGTTTCCTTTTGTTGTTGCTAGTGTAGGAGTGCAGAGATTGTTAATCTACAGCACTCATCAACCAGTAGTGTAAAATATATGTGTCATAATTAAGTTCTTAGTTTGCATAGTGTATTTAGTCTAACGCTAAATGTTTTATGCATTCAAGCCGCCGAGCATCTAGACAGTAAATATTGACTAATCAACCCTTACGACAGGTAGATCGATGAACGTATGCATATCACACACCTGATTTAGGCATTACGATGGATTGTTTGGAACGATAACCAAGACATGACACATCAGAGCGCATATAAATGTCCGACACAAAATCACAAAAGTAACCGACATATAGATTTCTACATGGGTATCGTAAAAACATCATCACAATTACTACCATACAACATGTTTGCGCAACAAAACATCACCGAAGATACATACTACTGTTACTTGGTTTTCGTTGAACCCAATCCGGATTTCCGACGACGCATCCCTACACACATTTCATTTACAAAGCACTTTCATCTCCAGTGCATGATGACTCCCTCGAACGGTCTTTAGCAATGGTATCGTGGGTATCTGAACCCTTGATGTGTCGCAGCAGGATTGCATTTTCGGATGGACTAAGTGTACTTCTTACGTAGGATGCTCTGGGTTCCGGTCGCAATTCGGATCCTCTGATGTCTCCGTTGTGCATGCGTGAGTGGCGATCTAATGAAAGCAGTTGGTGAAGTTCTGATGACGCTTGGCATGTGTAGCTAGTGTTTGCTGAACAGCTACGTTTGCCATGACAGCGAGGTCGTGGTTGTCCTGTGCTACAAGTCGAGCAATTTGGTGAAAGGGTCCATTTAGTTGTACTGGACAAGCTGCAGTGGACATACAACAATCACAAATATATGAAAGAACCAGCATGACACTATAAATTAATGTAGATTAAACTGAAAAGTACACAATTGGTTTGCTGTAATTACGTACCAACTTCTGAAACATACATCAGGGCTAAAGATGAAGTAAATAACTGGATTAAAGACACTGTTCAGAGGCGCAAGACTCTGAATGAAAATTGACAGGGCAATAATTCCCTGTGTCCTCTCTATGTGACCGTAGACGTCTAGGAGATTATAAATGAAGAAGGGGCACCAACACGAAATGAACACTGCAATAAAAACGATACAATATTCATAGTCAGCAGCATACCGCCGTCAAATGTATAATCGCTGTCAAAGATATGAAATGATTATCATTGCAGACGATGATTGTGAGCAATTATGCAGGATTCGAAACGTATTTACAGAGAACAATGGTGAAGGTCATTTTGATGGACTTGATGCGGGCGCGGGGGATAATGCCTTGGGAACTCGCATAATTCGTTACAGAGCTGCAGCGTGTATGGTTGTTGGTATTTTCCAGCTGATGACGAACAAAGGAGGCTGAAATGCGACAATGACAACATGACAGTTAAATATTGGGCCAAATAAATAAACATGGAAATTTTTTTTGAGTGTCTTCGATGCCATTCAGGAATGTAACACAGATAAATGTGTATAGAGTTCCCCGAGGGTGATTTAAGTAAATCAGGCACGTAAGCAATTCGAATTCTAAACTGTCTTGTGCCAGATAGGAGAATCACCACAATTGAGAGAGAAAAGCAATATGAACCCAATGATATTTCCAAAGACAGCGTTCTTACCGTTCGTAGTCCTAGAGGTTGTTCTCGTTTCACCTGACATCCCTCTGCGCCTTGCCCAGAGCGATATCACAATAATGGAGTAGCAGAAAGCAATGACAATCGCAGGCAGTACGAAAAGTAGGATTGCCAATGCTGTTATGTATACCTATGACAGGTATGAACAAAACTCATAATGGCAACACAATAGCATCGACTTAAATACCTGGAACAGCGCCTTTCGTTTAGCAATTACGGCTTGAAATAGTTGTGATGAATGGTGCAATACACATACTTGCCACATCCAGCGTTCTGGTAAATCTATAACGCACTGGAGGACGCCATGTCTCCGCCATACTTGAGATAAAAACGCGAGAGGAGAAGACAATAAAAACGCCAGAACCCAAGCACAGCACACCATAATCTTAGATCGCCTTTCTGAATCAATCACAGAGTGCAGGCCTGTTTATTAGCATCCCTCGGCTACAGCATTATGCACTTACAACAACTCTACTAGGCTTTTGAAGTCATGAAAGTTGTGGCTCATTGTCAGTCCGTAAACATGTCGAGGCATTATATCACTTGACATTTTGGTTTAATATTCGCGAATAAATAAATCGGAGGAATGAGGCAGTTGAAAACTGTAACTCTATGGAATTTGTGTCCTTTTTAAAACCATTATCAGTCAACGTATATGTTGCTTTTTAAGTTATATACGTTTTGTAGTAGATCAGTCAGGTTGTGTCAATGTGCGCCTAGATAGATAGAAAGAAACTTACTGATGTTAGTGAAGTTCATTGGTCGGGCAATGGCATCAACGCGATCCACGGACAGAATAACGAGGACGTACACGGAGGAGAAAATGCCGACACTCTGCAATGAACCTACGCATTAAAGAATGCAAGCTCACTTCCACAGTGCAAACAAAGAGAAAGGTACACACCTGAAGATATCTGACTAGCTTGCATCCTACTACCCCTCCTTGCCACGATATTGTGCTCTTCCAAACAATGTCAGGTATGACAGTCAGTAAGCCAGTGGTAAGATCTGAAAGTTATCATATGTGCCAACAGTTTAAAAGACAATTTGTGGAGAGGTCAATGGTCCTATAACTTTAACCAAAGGCATGAGACACGTACCTGCAATTGCAAGTTGCATAAGGAAGAAATTCATTCGCGACTTGCGGTTCTGTGATGTAATGATGTTGGCAAGTACTCCGGCGTTACCAACAACTATGAGTGCGAATATGACTGAGAGGAAGCACAGCTGCTCAGTCTGCAATAGAATGGACTTTCATTTGCAGGAGCAAGGTCGTATCGGGTTTTTAATATGTACAGTCGCAATAAACAGTACAGTCTACTCCTGAACAAAACCTCCAGGAATCTGCAAAGTGATCAATCCTTTGACAGACAATGAACTTCAAAATACGTACACATCATGCCCACCTTATAGAACTTGAATTTATATCCTTCTGTGTAGTTCACGGTGGCATTTGCGGCATCCATGCTCTTTGTATGTGTCGTTGAGATGCGTCCAATAAAATAGGTATCAGATATAATCGGCAGTTTTTTTCCATATCACCGAGGCCTACATTACGTACGGACCTGCTACATATAAACCCACGATACAAAAGTGTAAGACACAGATATACTTAGTGATCAAATGCTTTCTCACCATAATGATAACACATCGTGATAATGACGCTTATTAAACTAAACAATATAACTATTGATGTAAATTAAATGCATCCCCAACCTGTGGTATTTCAATGTGTGAAATATTAAAACAACGCATCACATTCTATCCAACAAAATTTACTTGAGTGGGCGGCATTCGGATAACATAACCTATCTTCCGTATGTGCTTATTTCCTTGTTAGGTTTCTAACGTTTTTCATATAACCCTGCCTGCATCATTGCTAAATGAAGTTCGAATGAGAAACAACCACTTCACTCAGCTGCATATGTATTGTATTAGGACTTATTTGCCAGTGTTAATATAGAGTTACGTTGATACTGAATGAAAGCTATTTAACTTGGACAGTTGATAATCTCGTTCCATGTCCTGCCAATGGAAGGTACATTCATAATTAATCGAGTGACACGAATAGCTATTATTGCTTATCACTAGCATTGTACCAAGAACAGTAGCCTCCTTACTTTTCCACACATCACAGCATTGTGCCTGGACAAATCACGTCACCAACTGATGCTGCACTATCAACAAATAAGTGTGTGGTACATCAAGTGTGGCAGACAATTGCCGACGACACAACAGCCTATAGCATCATTTCCCATTTCATAACCAGCATCGTCAAAACACCGGTGCCTACGAAAGGGGTCAGTGTGCAACGTTTCCCTCTCTCACTGAACCGCTCCGTCTAATATTGTAGCAATTTGATTGGATGACAGGATATACTTCTTTTCCCAACAATGGAGTCTGAACTGACATCAATGATGTGGTTGACAAAATGCAATGACTTTATCACTAGACCTGCAGTATAAGCTTGATCTTCATCGTAATCCAGTAACTGTCACTCGATGCAAATATGCCTTTATGACGACAGCAAGCACAATCACCTGTCATTTTGTTAACGGATATATTCCTTATGCAGGATTGCAGCTCCTTTTTGATAATGATGACCACTCCAATATCAATGTGCGACAGAAGACAGTGACGTCTCTATCTTCCCCATGTAACTGAGCAGGAGTCTTTGACAGGCCTCCTGCCCTGCTGGCCATGTTATAGCAGGTAACTGATTAACCAATGAGAGCGCGGCTAGCTTTTAGGCTGGCATTGGGGGCGTTAGGTTTGGGTGGCACAACCTGGCGTCATCGACCAGAATTATAGCTAGCCGTCAGCATAGGAGGCGCTTAGTTGCTTAGGCGGCTACTGCACCAAGACATTTGCGTGGGTTATGTTGTTATAAAGCATTGCTTAGGTGTGCTTTTCCATCCCGTTAACACACTATACTAACCCAGTGACACAACGTCAACTTCTGTTGTGTCTGCCGATTCATAGAGTTTGACAGCTAATTCAGCTTTTGTAATTGAAAATGACGAATGACAAGAATGCAAGCTCATTCGAACCGAATTCATGGGAGTGCTTCATTATGCATTCATAGCGTTAACATCCGCACTCTTGCATACGTCATGCACACACCATCAGACAATTGTGTAATTTATAAAGATCATCAATAATATCCACACAAAGCAATCCCCATGAAGACGCACGACGCACAAATGCCACAGGTTACATATGCAGCAAAAATCGGCCCTCCCCACAACATTGCCAGATTTCATTCTTGCTGTTTCCAAGCGAAAGTACTTTTGCATAGGTGACTGTCGGATTTCTTGTGTAGCGTCTGTGTTGTGAAATCAATGAGCGAGCAATACTACAAAACAGCTGATAATTGCTCGAGATGATGCATACTGTTTGATAATGATCTTGCATTATTTGACTAATGAAGAATTGTAGGTGTGGTCGGCTCGAACACGTTGTTCTTGATCATTTGTGTGCTCATTCTCTGTTTTCGTCTTATGACTAATTCTGACAACGCCAAGCAAAGCTTTGAGCATAAACAAGTAACACAAGTACTTTATGGGACCGCTATGTTTATCTTAACAGTGTGTATTTGATTGTGCTAGGCACAGCTGTCACGTTTATGCAACTACTATGTGTTGCTTGATGAGCCAAATTATCAGGTGGACGGTTAATTGTCACATCCAGATCGGTGTTATACAAATGAAGTCCATTGAATTGAAGTGGATGTAATCGGCAGTAGGACTGCCTCAACGGGTCGATTTTCAGTGTATTTCATAGAAGATAGAGGGAAATTGCAATCGTCACTGACTGCAATTAACTCGCCTACGATGGGCATAGTTGGTCGTTAATGATAGCCTGTCAATCAGATGCGTCGTCAATGGTTGAGATAGCTATCATTGAGAGATTTACTTTCATTATCATGTATATATTAACAATACGCAAAAGTGTCTGAGCGTCTTAATCATGGCGGTGCCAAGCTGGTATGACGACCTGCCATTGCTCTGTTGACATAATGTATCTGTACGAAGATCAACTGAATTGCACCATAAACTGAAGATGGTCGCTACGAAGAGGTTGATACGATGTAATACAAAAAGGTTGACAATTCCCCGTAATGATCGATCGGAGTTCACGTGTTTTCATGGTCAATCCCGTTTACAGCTATGTATGTATGTATGTATGTATGTATGTATGTATGTATGTATGTATGTATGTATGTATGTATGTATGTATGTATGTATGTATGTATGTATGTATGTATGTATGTATGTATGTATGTATGTATGTATGTATGTATGTATGTATGTATGTATGTATGTATGTATGTATGTATGTATTTATGTATGTATGTCATGTATGTATGTATGTATGTATGTATGTATGTATGTATGTATGCATGTATGCATGTATGTATGCATGCATGTATGTATATGTATGTATGTATGTATGTATGTATGTATGTATGTATGTATGTATGTATGTATGTATGTATGTATGTATGTATGTATGTATGTATGTATGTATGTATGTATGTATGTATGTATGTATGTATGTATGTCTGTATGTAGGTATGTCTGGTATGTATGTATGTCTGTATGTATGTCTGTCTGTATGTCTGTCTGTCTGTATGTATGTATGTCTGTATGTCTGTGTCTGTCTGTCTGTCTGTATGTCTGTCTGTCTGTCTGTATGGTGTCTGTATGTATGTGTGTATGTCTGTCTGTATGTCTGTATGTATGTATGTATGTATGTCTGTATGTCTGCATGTCATGCATGTATGTATGCATGTATGTATGTGTATGTATGTCTGTATGTATGTATGTATGTATGTCTGTCTGTATGTATGTATGTGTATGTCTGTATGTATGTATGTATGTATGTATGTATGTATGTTATGTATGTATGTATGTAGGTATGTATGTATGTATGTATGTATGTATGTATGTCTGTATGTATGTATGTATGTATGTATGTATGTATGTATGTATGTATGTATGTATGTATGTATGTATGTATGCATGTATGCATGTATGTATGTATGTATGTATGTATGTATGTATGTATGTATGTATGTATGTATGTATGTATGTATGTATGTATGTCTGTATGTATGTATGTATGTATGTATGTATGTATGTATGTATGTATGTATGTATGTATGTATGTATGTATGTATGTATGTATGTATGTATGTATGTATGTATGTATGTATGTATGTATGTATGTATGTATGTATGTATGTATATATTTTAACATCTTTGGCATGCAATACAGGTCGCAATATTTAATCCATTTATTTTTATAAATGGTCGGCCTGATTAGTGCGCAGGTGTTGTTTTGACCTTGACCACAAGCTAAGGTCACGGTAATAAAGTGAAAATCTAGTATCTCGAATAACTCCGTGGATAATAGTCGGATTGGTTTTATAATTAACATCATTTTAAGCTACATCTAATTGTCAACTTTTGCAAAATGTTTACGGTCTTCAGTCGAGACTCGACTGAGCAGGCACAGTTCGTAAGAAACAGCGCGGTATTCTATCAGCATGTATCTGAATCGACAACCAAATAGGTGGCTGGTCTACTAGACGAACAAGGTAATAAAACTTGACGTAGGTCTGTTGAGGCTATCCGGTGTGTGCTCCTTCATTTATAACAATGCAGTTGCCGGAATTCTGTGGAATACATGTTACTAAAAGTTTAATTATAATGAACACCCAATATTTTTTAACCATTTGTGTAGTCTGATGTGGATGGTCCTTGGCTACATCTATCTGAGTGTCGTCATCGAAAGTAATATCTGGTAATCAGAGAGCGTTTAGTTCGACTAATATGAGCACGTTTTCATTAGTAGTATACAAAGTGGGGGTTCTGGGACACTATGTCCCTTGAACATCGGGAAATAGTAGTCCCTCACATGAAGAGCTCACAATAATAACGATTGCGGTTCTGGGGCAGTAGCACCCCCTACCCCGGGGTTCGCTATCATATAATGTCACCATATATATATATATATACGCTTATACAATAACATTATGGCCATACGCCAGGGTGTCTATTCCTTTCGCGTCGATCCACTTCTTAGATTCGAATGGGATGTTGTTTATATGACGCTCCTTGCTGCATGATATGAGCATGCCATGCCTGAATGTTTTCTTATCAAACAGGACCACCATGTATTGCTCATGTCTTACCTGCTATTCTGCAACAGCTTTCTTCGCACCTTTTGCATACCTAATTTCTTCTTAGACGGAGCCCCACTGCATTCGTCACTGATTTTACCTAGAACATTTTCTGTTCCCGTTGCAGTGCAGGATGTGGTATTACGGATAGTTGCTTGTATCAAAGTTGCAGTTATTGCGCACAACTTCATACACGACCAGTGTTTTGATATACATCAACACTGCAATACCTAAACCGAGTTGTTCGTCAGCTTGCAGACATCAAAGTTGCTGATGGCCAGTTTCCCTAGGTCAGTGTTTTTTTGCAGATGGAGGCCCCACCCAAGGGGCTCTGTTTAAAAGAGAGCGCAATGTGAATCGTTGTAAGCTGCATTCCGAGAGAACGGCTGAGCTTAACGATCCTGAAGTGAAGCAAGTTCTTTTCTTTTTTGCGTAGGTTGGGCACAATGACCCACCAGGGAGATTATAGTGGAAGTCTGACAACCGTTCCTTTTGTACCGCCACCCTTTCATGGGCCACAAGGTTCTCGTTGTTGGCAGCGTGTTAGCTCCTCCGGATATCCCATGGATACCTCAAGTACATACCCTGTTTCTGCTCCCTCCGGATATGTTGGTATAGTATTTCTTTGTGCATCCGGGTTTGTCACAGACTCCGTTGACTATGTTGGTAGGGGCTGGCTCATTGCCCGTCTATACATGTTATTCGTTTCGAGGAAATGGATATACCTTGTCGGCATATCCTTGTCGAATCTCTGCACATGTGTGGTTATTGACCTTTGCGTGGCGCTTCGAGACCATGCTGATCCCTCCACGCAGTCCCTTCTCAATGAATAAGTGCTTGTCACAGTCGGTCAGAAGTTCACGATATATGCCTGTGCTTTTCAAGAGAGCGTCACATGAGAGGCCTGGACTGGTGTAATAGTGGGCCGGGTCTAAGCCATACTGGCATAGGCAGAATTTTCAAAAGCATCTGCCAGGAGCAGTTAGTTTGACGAAACTCCATGAGGCTTTTTAATCCTATCAGGATCGCAATTACGACAGGGTATGTCTAATCAGGAATCCTATGTTAATCTTTTTGTGTGAAATTCAGCCGGATAACCATATTCATGGGTATTCTTGGGAGATATGTTTTCGCCATTGTTTTGTTACTGTAATGAAGTCAATATGTAATATTGCGTTGTCGTATATGAGCGGGTTGGTGGCCCCACCCAAGGGGCTCTGTTCAAAAGAGAGCGCAATGTGAATCGTTGTAAGCTGCATTCCGAGAGAAAGGCTGAGCTTAACGATCCTGAAGTGAAGCAAGTTCTTTTCTTTTTTGCGTAGGTTGGGCACATTGACCCACCAGGGAGATTATAGTGGAAGTCTGACAACCGTTCCTTTTGTACCGCCACCCTTTCATGGGCCACAAGGTTCTCGTTGTTGGCAGCGTGTTAGCTCCTCCGGATATCCCATGGATACCTCAAGTACATACCCTGTTTCTGCTCCCTCCGGATATGTTGGTATAGTATTTCTTTGTGCATCCGGGTTTGTCACAGACTCCGTTGACTATGTTGGTAGGGGCTGGCTCATTGCCCGTCTATACATGTTATTCGTTTCGAGGAAATGGATATAGCTTGTCGGCATATCCTTGTCGAATCTCTGCACATGTGGGTTATTGACCTTTGCGTGGCGCTTCGAGACCATGCTGATCCCTCCACGCAGTCCCTTCTCAATGAATAAGTGCTTGTCACAGTCGGTCAGAAGTTCACGATATATGCCTGTGCTTTTCAAGAGAGCGTCACATGAGAGGCCTGGACTGGTGTAATAGTGGGCCGGGTCTAAGCCATACTGGCATAGGCAGAATATTTCAAAAGCATCTGCCAGGAGCAGTTAGTTTGACGAAACTCCATGAGGCTTTTTAATCCTATCAGGATCGCAATTACGACAGGGTATGTCTAATCAGGAATCCTATGTTAATCCTTTTGTGTGAAATTCAGCCGGATAACCATATTCATGGGTATTCTTGGGAGATATGTTTCGCCATTGTTTTGTTACTGTAATGAAGTCAATATGTAATATTGCGTTGTCGTATATGAGCGGGTTGGTGGCCCCACCCAAGGGGCTCTGTTCAAAAGAGAGCGCAATGTGAATCGTTGTAAGCTGCATTCCGAGAGAAAGGCTGAGCTTAACGATCCTGAAGTGAAGCAAGTTCTTTTCTTTTTTGCGTAGGTTGGGCACATTGACCCACCAGGGAGATTATAGTGGAAGTCTGACAACCGTTCCTTTTGTACCGCCACCCTTTCATGGGCCACAAGGTTCTCGTTGTTGGCAGCGTGTTAGCTCCTCCGGATATCCCATGGATACCTCAAGTACATACCCTGTTTCTGCTCCCTCCGGATATGTTGGTATAGTATTTCTTTGTGCATCCGGGTTTGTCACAGACTCCGTTGACTATGTTGGTAGGGGCTGGCTCATTGCCCGTCTATACATGTTATTCGTTTCGAGGAAATGGATATAGCTTGTCGGCTTATCCTTGTCGAATCTCTGCACATGTGGGTTATTGACCTTTGCGTGGCGCTTCGAGACCATGCTGATCCCTCCACGCAGTCCCTTCTCAATGAATAAGTGCTTGTCACAGTCGGTCAGAAGTTCACGATATATGCCTGTGCTTTTCAAGAGAGCGTCACATGAGAGGCCTGGACTGGTGTAGTAGTGGGCCGGGTCTAAGCCATACTGGCATAGGCAGAATATTTCAAATGCATCTGCCAGGAGCAGTTAGTTTGACGAAACTCCATGAGGCTTTTTAATCCTATCAGGATCGCAGTTTCGACAGGGTATATCTAAACAGGAATCCTAGGCTAATCCTTTTGTGTGAAATTCAGCCGGATAACCATATTCATGGGTATTCTTGGGAGATATGTTTCGCCATTGTTTTGTTACTGTAATGAAGTCAATATGTAATATTGCGCTGTCGAATATGAGCAGGTTGGTGGCTACATTATGCAGTTTCAGTTTCAGTTGTGGGTATCTAGAAATGTTACTTTTTAATTGTATAGGCAATATCGCTGGTGACATATTCCTCCTGTAAGGTATGTATTACCATGGTGTGAAATTTGTTTGGTTGGGTTAAATAGGTTATCACGACATTTCACACGCCTACTGAACCTGGTGATCATTGCAAGATGTCCCGTGTAGGGTGGTGATATATTTTAGGGGTAAAGATCACGCAGGAAGTGATTTGATGAATTTTTTTGACAAGGCGATGGGTGTTCCGGAATTTTAGTATAGAATATTTGGGGCCAAATGGAGCCTGAGTTCTGAGTTGTTGAATACAGTCCCATTCTACCTGGGCGCAGATTGGTTTAGAAGAATTAGCTTTGAGAGTGCCTGATAAGAATAAATATTAAGCATACCTTCATGCTGTTGAAACTTTAAAGATAATTGAATTGGGTTCATCAATTTAAAGAAAAGGCTGCGTCTTTACGATGCAGATGCTTTGGATATATCAAGGATTCTGCTGAAGTCGGCGCGTGAACTCCATTAGGGAAATAACCGGGACGCCTGGCGCCTGTTACTCACACCCAGCAGGCACCCAACTCTAACGGTATGACACCCCCTATTGATGGTACCGGTGATTTGCCACATCCGCCATCTATCAGTTAGCTTGACAACACAAATGCTCCTAGTGAGTAACTTGCACATCAATTAGTAATTCACATATTCCCGTATAGTTGCGTTTTTGTAGACAATGCTTCTAAGGCATTGCATTTATATGGATATCTCTTTTTATGACAACCTTTTCATTCCATTGAGCATCTATTCATCTGTATCTATTTGACTTTGTATTGTTGTTGAATAATCGATGATTATAATTTCAAAATTTAATCAACTTTGCTAAGGCACAGCAGAGGTCTATTTTTTATGGAAAAGTACGGAACATTTAGGAGTCGTGTATTTTCTGTTCGCAAGATTAAATACTTAACTGCTCTTACTAGGCTATTATAATTAGAGGTCATACCTTTACCTTTTTATCGCGCTGTACACAAGAACTCCCTTTGTATCGTTATACTCTCGCGCAATATTCCTATTTATCACATGATTCTCTTTGACTGCGTTATTCATATACAATCTCCTGTTTCATTTCACTTGCGCATAAATATGCATTGCAACAGTAACCCCCTCACATCTCCTGGTTGGCTTTAACAATGCTCAGAATGGAAGTATGCTTTGAAGGGAAACCAGCAGACACGAGGACTATTTGAGCTAAGTATGTTCAGATGCTGATAAATCACTAGCCTCATGATATAGCGAGCAACTGGTTGAAAACATACGTCAGACGGTGAGATTTGGCGATTACGTCGGTTTCAAAATAGATAGATATTCTGCGGGCTGGGGGACATTCCTTGACACTTTAGTGCACGCAGTTCGTCTGAGGTCATAGATGGAACCTTCACGTTGCAACTTTACCGAACACGTCGATTTTGCCGAACATATCATTCATCGTCGTGTTGGTTATGTATTCAAAAATATGGTTATCTGTTCCATGCGCCATTTTTCATTTTTGTTACACATCAGAAATAAAGAGTTGCAAGAGAGGAGAAAGCAGTAGCTTAGCCAATGGTGTATGGGCTGTCGAAGTTTGTTAATATATCCAGTTTAAAAGCATATTATTAAAGGGTTCACCCATTGCACTGGTCAAATTATAATTATTATACAAATAATATTGAGAATAACTGTGAAGACCTGAAAAAACAATTTATATAGCTGACAACACAACATGCTTTTTAACGGCTAAATTTGTGTGTGTGCGTGCTTGGGTGTGTGTGTTGGTATGCATTCATGCAGTTGGAGCTACACGGGGACTGAGTTTTCGCATTGGGGTAGTTTCTGCTAAGACGAATAACACATCAGTTTTGATAGATCTTCCAGCATGATTGCTTGTTGAGCACTCTCCACATACCGCTCGTTTATGAACATCACCCAAGCATACTCATCCATTCGCAAGTTCACCACACCTTGGCACTGCAATTGAGTATCAATCGGTTATCCCATTAGATGCCAAAATAAAATATCACGTGCGC
Organism: Urechis unicinctus; assembly: GCA_034190875.2. Taxonomy (NCBI): domain Eukaryota; kingdom Metazoa; phylum Annelida; class Polychaeta; order Xenopneusta; family Urechidae; genus Urechis; species Urechis unicinctus. Next base: position 14,614,908 of record CM067355.1, read on the forward strand.
AACATGATACATTGATCTTTTTGTGTGATATGTTTTGGATTCCCTGATACTTTGGGGGTCGGGAGTTTTGCTATACGCTATTTAATATTATCCCTAAACGACAGCCTTTTATGTGTCTTCCGTGAACAGTGATAGTTCTTCACATTCGACTTTTGATAGGTTTTTTTGCTGCAATGTATGACGCGCCCTCTCCTGGATAATGTATCGTATATTCCACATTGAACCTCAAATACCTAAGCTCTTGTAAGTCCTCATTTAAGAAGCTTTTCTCTGTAAATTTATGTTACAGTATTCATTGAAGATTATAAATTTATTATTTCGGATGATAAGGTGGGAGTAATGCCTCTGATGTGAACGATGACACAAAACTGCAAGCGCAGTAAAAGGCTGTGGTTCATTGCAAGTTGACTTATCAGGATACTATCGCCGGCTAGCACGGATGGGCAGCAATAATCAAGTGCGATCACACGCCATAGTGAGCCCTGGGGTTTTTAGCAACCGTGAAAAAACAGTACACAACGGATGCGTATGGGTCAATGGAGAATTGATGCAGTTTTCGTTTGTTGCCTTTTATATGGCCGAACGTCCGACGACATAGGGTAATCCCCTATGTAGTATTTCAACTAATGCTTCGAACACACGAAATCAGCCAACATTTAAGATCTAAGTCGGGTAAGATTATTTGTAGTTCAATGATATAGTTAAATACATTTATTGGAATATTGATCAATTCAATTAAGAAGTTAAGGGTAGCGAAGTTGATATAAAGTTAGCATATACTTGCGGTGAGAAGCATTTGATTCAATGAAAACTGCCGTGGCGGTGTCTGTGGTATTTAATTTAACACAACATTTGCATTCGATAAATTACTTAGTAACTAGTTTGTTAAGATTCTTTTACTCGACTAAAACGAATGAAAACAACTTCACGGACAACAACATCTCTGAAATATCTGCTGGTTTATTTCGAGGTGGCGCTTATATATCGCGCGCCTTTCGTTTTAGAAAATCTGTACAAAAGGACTGACAACCACCAACTCTCAACCAATAAACGTGCGCTTTATTCGCCATCAACGCCAGAGTCTCTAAGAAAAGGATGACTCAAACAAAAAGACTAGTCTTTGCCAAATGTGATCGGCTTTAGCGAGGGAATCTTTATGACATCTGGAAGTCACTCTAGCATCATGAACACTGACGAGGCGCCCTCTACGTGTAGCATTCCTACAGACAAGCTTAACACCTAGTACTGTGTGCATTGGTAATTTATCGATCGTTGTAGCACACATTCGATCCAGAAATTTGAAAACTAAATCAAATCTTATTATCTTTCACCTGGCGATTGGTGATTAGTTGTTTGGTATTGCTCTGGTCAACAACACATAAGGTTGGATATCAGGACGTGGACGACGGTTTAACGACTCTGTTATTAACTCATCAGTCAACACGTTTTGTGCCCATGTCACACCCAACGCATTGTTGCTACCGATATATGATAGGTTCAAATCTATCATGTGGCCTTTGACGTATACCAGCAATATGAACCACTGTGGATTGAGTTCCGCCATTTGTCTTCGAATTTCTAAATCTACATGGTAGGACTAGGTTTTAATTCCACAACTAAAGTGGTAGGAATGGTTATTAAATAATCTGAATATGCTGGAACATGTCTATAGCCTTACAAGAGAGCTAGTTGATGGTGATTAAAAGAGGATTTATAATAAGTCATTCGCTTCCAGTGGGGATGCATTGCGCTACTCATGCAACACGCAAAGCTTGTATTGGTTGTTTATATGGCAGCTTCGTTGTCAATATGGTCATAGCTTCGATTGACCCAAATAGTTTGATTGAAATTTGATATCAGCGCTCTTTCGTCTGTATTGAAGTAGTCAGCTTTTCTAGACAGTTCAATCCAAACTCTTTGTTTTAATCAAATTTTTTTTCACGTTTCATATCCATAATATACGAACGTCGTAGATTTAATAGTGAAGCTAATGTTCTTAATCACGTAGTATTACTTGAGAATGACTACTGGCTAGGCCGTAAAACGTAATGATTTACCCTTGGTATTTATTCCAAATGATTGTGACGCATTATTTTAATTGCTAACAGTGATATTCACATTTGTCACGACCAAGCTGTGCCGTAAGGCCAGTTAGCATTTTTTGTTGTGCACAGTACACCGATGCTGCAAATTTCGAATCACGTATGGTTTGTAATGAGTATCATGTTGCACCTAGAGATTGGTTCAAAGGAGTGGTTACATAAAAACTGCACTTTCGTAATGAGACCTTCTAAAATTGACATCCATATTACCTAATCTGATGCAGTGATGCATCCGACCTACCTTAGGCTTGTGATGATGTACGACGTGCCTTATTGTTGAAAACATTCACTTTGTCATGTGTCAAGAAATAGCTTGCAGTGCTGCTATGATTTAATCCAATCAAAACCACCAAACTCATGCTGAGTATTCGCCCAATAATCATCAAACCACGGCAACTGGGGCATAGGCACTATATTTGTGTATTTTGCAAGTGTTGTGTAGTGACAAACGAATGTGCTATGTAACGACATATCGTTACATAATTGAATCTATGAAGACCAGTACCAAAAGTCGATATGTGCGTAGTCGAGCCGAGTCATGCTAACGTGCTTAAATCGGGATTTTCTATGCGATACATCATATCCACATGATGTCATATAATGTTAAGGGAGTTATGAAAAGTATGGTTGATTCACAATTATTTTCTAATAGAAACATTGCACGTTTACATTTTCGTTTCAGTGTTAAACTGCACAACATCATGCGTATCAATACAGTTATAAAACCAGTTATAAAACAAATCCTTAATAGTATTGCAACTGCGGAAAAGCTTGTCATTATCTGATGGTGAATTTTAAACAAAGTCGCCCATTTATGTCATTCCATATCACCTAGTGCTTCGTCACAATTACCGATATCCTAATGTGCTAAAATGATACACATCATCTACACAATTGCGATGAAGTATGTTTGCGACATGAATGTACACCATAACGACCTAAGCCATTAACTATATTACCTTAAATGATACATGCTAGACATAATAACATTCTATATACATTATACTCGATCATATTTTAGAAAGTTACCCCTTGACATGCATATATCGTGGTTTAGAAGGAATGTTAGTACTATATGTTGCCTCACTGACTTCCACGCACAGCTTTTACTATAAATTTCCGTTATAAGCATACTTAAGGTGCCAAAATGATTAAATCTGCACTTCTGACTTACATAGAAAGGTAACATGCGTCTGGCAATTGTTGCGCGATATTGCGATAGGCTTAGATCTGAATGAAAACAGTAAAGGCTATTATTTCCGGTCGAGAAGAAGACTGGGAACGAGTAAAAAAAAACAATGCAACAAGAGCGAATATAGGTTATTGGCCGAAAAATCAAGACAGAACTCATTGTTATTTGTTGGAAAAAACACAGGTTGTAAGGATAGCCAAAGGTCAATCAAAGCAGCACACTGGACATCTGATGGCAGAGAAATAGAGCTGTGTGGTTAATTGTAGCTGTTAATTAAAATCTTTGACGAACGAGGGATATTGCAACATGAACCCATATATCTATGGAGACAGGTATATACAGCACACAATAACATATCAGTATGCTTACAGGAGGGATACATGAGCTGACTACGCTTATCTTTGGATGCCATCAGTAGTGAATGTAAACTCGCAGAATATTGCTCAGAAGCTTTAACTAATGCACAGGAAGTGAATGGTGCATATGATATAGATATAATCCTTTGTTGCAATACATCGAGTGGATAACGTGCACCAGTTAAGAGAACACTATATGTCATTCTCACCGCTCCCAGTTGGTAAGCGCAATACCGCGACTACAGACTTAGATTCAGCCGCTCATTTCAAACCGCTACCCACACCTGTCAAATTATACAGGTTTATCATTTGGCGCAGCCAGTTATATGATGATTCCAATGAATAAAATGAACATCAGGTATTGTCTTTCGGGTTCTAACACCATGTTGTACTAGTTATGAGTCAGACTCTGGGTCTTCTGTTAGTGGGTTGGTGTTTTGTTTGGTGATTTCGAAACATAGGCCCCATATATAGAAGCCTTGTGATTGATGCGTAGCTGGAGAAACAATTAATAGTTTGCATCCATATGTTGTTGACAAATCATCGATAGCGTGCCAATTCCGAATGAAAAAGAAACAATGGTTCTGGCACGCTATTTGATTATCAACAAAATCAACTAATAAACGAGAGTTTGTATTCTAGGTAATTAAAATGAAAACATCTTGGCTCAGCATCCATGGAAAGTCTACCTCTCCATGGTTTGAAAATAATCTAAATCGATTATTGTTCAAGCGTCAAATTTATATCACACCAGGACCAAAACCTTAGTGATAATTAATCTGCTTATGTATTTTGAGTCGCTAAGCGGCCAGTTGTCGAATCATAATTAATTCATAATTAGTTCCACGTTAGCAGCCATTCATCTTTCGCAACTTTAATTGCAAGTCTATACTTGGCAACAATCGCATCATGTCGACAATCAGTCATTAAGCTTATAACTTGAAAATCTGCATGTGCTTTACTTCCATCGTCAATCATACTTTGCTGTTTTTGTGTAGAAAGTTATAACAATAGATTGAATGAAGAATGTAACACAATGAGATATTATATGTATAAAACAATTCGGTAAATAATTGGAATGTGTAATATTGCAGTTTCATACATCTGATGTCATTTTTACACTTACTTAGGTAGTTTTTTTTGGTAATACATTATTAGAAAAAAAACACCTATTGGCTTTGAGGACGCCTTGAAAACGTAATGCCGAAAAGAAGACTCACCTTTTATCATGATTGCGCGGCAAATATTTGATTAACTAACAGGCGGGAATACATTCGAGTCTGTTATATAAGAGCATATCCTAAGGAGCGAGTGCAGTAAACTGATTGTAGTGCTTTTCAAAACGTGAATTGGGTGTCATGAGTTTGACAGCAAATAGTTGTGCCAATTAGCAGTCTCGCAAAGCAATTCTGTTATAATGATGCGTGACATTGGATCAGTTTTAACACCAAAGGGAATTCCATTTGTTCTAGATGCACATACCGTGGATGTCTGTGACGGATAATTTAGACTGTTAAAGAGCGCAGTATATTTGATCATGATGGCAATCGTTCTGGCGGAATATTTAACACTAGGATTTTTCAAGGGGCTCGTTTTGTATACTATATGCGATGAGCTTTGCAATGTCACACTACAAGA
>CM067355.1:14625195-14637695 GCA_034190875.2 Urechis unicinctus
TGTAATATATTCCGCAAATTTGCAGGTAGTCAGTTGTCGCCAGGAAGTTTATTAGATTTTGGGCCTCATTAATCTTACTTTGATAAAATAGTGCGGCATAATGCCGCACATAAACCAGCGCTAGACTGCAACCATCAATGTTTGCGTTATGGAATATGCTCAAGCTTTACTTGCGTTTAAATCTCAGCATAATTTAGCTGATGCATTAGTTACATGCTGATCTCCGCCAAATGGGCGAGCTGTGCAATATCTTAACGAGTTCTTGGTTATTTTGCTATGTCTGCTGTGTGTGATGTATTTGATTCCAAAACCGATCTTTTTATTCCTAACACGCTTTATATATCACGATAGAATGCGTAACTTTATAAGTAAAAATGCATTACCGTTATGTTTCCTGGCTGCTCTCCAATACGTGTAATTGTGAAGAGATACAAATATTCGGATGTTAGTAAATGAGTTATATCGAACCTGATTATCACTCAGATTGTTTTTCAGCAGAGAACAACATGACGATCACTTTAATAACTCACAACACAGGTTGGTGGAAATCTCATCGTACATGAATCCTTCATGTAGCGGAGGCTGGCTAACACTGTGCATCCCACAGTCCGTGATTTAGTCCAGCAGGGTGACAATGTCCATCGTCCATGCTTTGGTCCTACAATGATTGCACTTTAATCTAAAAGATTCGGGAATCACACTTAAGATGGTCGTCGGCCGTTCCATGTGCACTCGAAGAAGCACAAGCAGTTCATTGGTTTGATTTGATAGTGTGATGAATGATTGTGATTGAGATGCCTTTACTGCTTTCCTTATAAGCAAGTGCTAAACCCACTGACTAGACCGGTTTGTGGTCCCACCGCTGCTAGAATTAAGATTCAGTATGATATCATCAGGCCACGCTGTTCTAGGTTAGCTTGTTAGATATTACCGCCAATAAGTGCTATAATTTTTGTGTCAATGAATCAGTCGGGTTTTTCCATCTTCACATCAAGCCAACAAACTGTGGGTTAAAAGTTTCATACAGCTGACAGCGACGCGAGGGGGCTCGGAAAAGTGATAAAAGGAAAGTTTATATACTGCATCGCTGTGATCTAACTGAACAAAATAGAAATGCCTGGTGATTTATTTGTGCAGCGCTATGAGGTAATGTATACTCTCTATGACAGCACCAATAAACTAAGGTCTATAAAAGATAACGCTAGCTTGACTTTGCCAATGTAAGACAAAGCGTAATATCCAAATCAAATGTTGAAAATAAATCAAACTCTTCACTATTATTTATAACTATCCGTCACATCACAAGTGGCAGAGAACGTGTATCACATGAGCACAAATGGAGAATGTTGATGCCTGTAGAGGGCAGCACAAGCGACGAGAAAATGCATAGTTTTTTTATCTGTGTTTTGTTTGTACTAAATCGTTAAAATAACCTAGTCAGCCGCACAGCCGTTTATTTCAAATGAAACTTTTATTAAAAATATGTGACGCTATTATCAGTTTTTCCCCTGAACTTAAGCAAAGTGTCCGTATTATGATTGCAGCACGTTTGACTGGTCTGCAAACTTATATTGTCAAGAATAGGGGATCTGAAACTGCAAGAAATTATTTTATTACAATATTATGCTGAGAATACGGCGGAAATTAGGTTATATTATTAGTGGCAACACATCCATGCAACGCATAACATTAAAGCGGTTCTTTATCTTTACATACGGTCCTAAAATAAAACGCTTCGACATTAGCATCCACATCTATATTGCATGGTCCTTCCTCATTTCCTGCACAAAATAATGCCTTTAAATTGCAGTACAGTACAGTAAAATTATTTGTTACCTTATTCACCTTAATCAATGGTCATCAGATATCAAACAACGCTGATTATGTTACTGTCATTTTGTTCAGATTATTTACTTTGATATATGAACATTTAATAATAGTAAAATGAAAATAATTGATCACTGCTACAAATTCTGAAATTATCAGCGCAGGGAGCTAAGACGAATCGTCAATATAACAAGAATGTCTATGGATGAACTTTGTGAATGATAAGACGATAATATCATGAGCCAAGTTGGCAAAGCCTTTCGCATTGTAGTAATCTTCTTTATTAGCTAGCGCTTTGCTACGTTTCTTAGGATTTTGAATACATTCAACAGCATCATTCTCAACCAGTATATATTTACAGCAGGCAATAATCCTCCTTTTACCGACGATCAACTAGATAAATAGATCGTTATTGAAGGCTGCATTAGATCGTAGGATAGAAATAACTTTACATTAAACTCTCATGGCGAGCGTGCCAGTGACGCAGCTACCACGTGTAATATCCGTATGGTGAAAAGTAACGAATAGATCGCACCATAGCTTGAATATTTATGACGCCTCTGATCTCAAACGAATTTAACATCCTTTTGAAAAATATCAACGTTGGTAATATTGAACTAAACTATGGCGCGTATGGTTTTCATCTATTTTATTGCGTCTCCCGTTTGTTCTTCCAAGTGAAATTCAATCGCACGCAGATCGTATGTGTTTAAACATGGGAGCAAAAATTGGGTACTATATGCTTGTTTCGTAATTGTAGATGTTTCGCGTTCTCAAGTGTCAAAAGCAACTGCAAAAGGCATCGCGTATGCTCAGACAATATATAAGTTCAATTGATTGTTATGCTTTCCATTGCCCCATATCCTACCAATCAAACATACTGGTTCACATATGAACAATGTACCGTAACGGATTATTGGTGATACAAAGGATGGATCGGTAGTTATTATGATATATTGCATATGTTCGCAAGGGTTTCTGAAATAAACTGCTAACTTTTGTTCATCGAAATCCCTTGCGTGGTCAGGGGTGTGAGAAATGTATGAGAATGTTATGGTCATTGGGGTAATATGTTATATAATTAAATGCCATATTTGCAAATGTCTACGAGTATATTTAGTGCAACCAAAGCCTTCCATAGGTGTACACTACCACACAAATAAGTCGATAATTGCTCAAGCAAGTCATATTGAGGCCTTTGTGTCCGATTGGCAGAGCGAATGTAAAGCTCGCATGGGCTCCGCGTGACTCATTACGGCCATTTTGTTGCGTCATTGTTGCGTATATATAAACGCCAACGTTTTGAATTCCGGGTCTAGTACAAAATACCACTATCGGGTGATCATATGGAACTATATGGGACTGTTTAGATAGAGATCTGGATCTTAATTGATATATAGAACGTTGACATTGTCCACAAGGAGACGAATAGTTTCCTTAGTGTTTAGTTGTGCACGTGCAAAGCAGTAAAATGCCGTTGGGTTCGAGTTGATTCGGTTGCTATGTTGTTTTCAAACGCTTGCATAAACTTTCCATTTTACAAATATGTTGCTGATCTCATTGAAGTAGAAGTTCTAAGAAAGCCAAGGCGTCTTTAAATTTGTCTATAGCTTTTTATCCCTGTTGTTAGCATTCTTGACAATATTGTTGATCCATCTAGGTTTGTTAATACTATGGCGTTTTCAAAAATGTATGTAATTCCTAGTCGCATTCTTACCGATGGAAGTAAATATAGTCCATTGATAGTGAACATTTTGACCTTCCAGAGGTTTCAGTCAATCAATTTGAATATTAACTACTTTCAGTCTACTTGTCATACCGTTCGAACATCTGGGACTTGTTCTCTAGACGGTTTTTTGAGTAACGTTTAAAATAGTATCAAATTCTATACTGACGTGGTCACTAGTCCTAACACGTGCACTATGGCTGACATATCTTACGATGTCATTCTCTGTTCAAATAATCAGGTCAAGGATATTTGTACCTCCAGTTTGTTCAAATACATTTTGATTCAGAAACTTCCCTTGTACCTGTTCGACAAAGGTGATAACCTGTGGACCCACATAATTGTAATGCCAGTTTTCTGTCTGGAAAGTTTCAATCACTGACAATACCACATTGTTTAACTGCGACATGCGAGAGCAAGTCACCCAGTACATTATTGGGAAATATAGGCCGGCTTATATACAACCATAAGTTTACATAAGCAATTGCGCATCACATATGCGATGCAAAGTTACTGCAATCATCGAGTTCTAAACATGGTAGAGCACTCATCGATCCTCGCATAGAGATATGTATCGCACCCCCTCTGCCGTTCATCGTATCTTACCTATTGGTCCTAAAGAGCTGGTAACCAGCCAGCGTTATTTCAGAATTTGGTATATTTCCACGTGTCAAACTATAAGCTATAGCAACTACTTCTGGTGTTCTACAATAACTAATGGCCACCATTTCGGACATTTTGTTTACAATGCCCCGTGCATTCGCCTGTTCTATCAGTTCTATCTTCATAAAATCCGTCTGAGAAAAATTTCATGTAAAAACAGCCAACATATAAACATATATATATTTATATATATATATATATATATATATATATATATATATATATATATATATATATATATATATGTGTGTGTGTGTGTGTGTGTGTGTGTGTGTGCGTGCGTGTGTGTGTATATATATGCACTTTTTATACATATATGATCAAGACACATTTAGCACAGGAAGCGGACTTTCTCATTTCTGAGGGTGTTCTATTTCCCAACTCTGTTAACTGTAGGCTCGTGAAGGTCTCATTATTTACAAATAAAAAAAAACCTCTGCGGGTCATTAAGATAACAAGCGTTATTTTTTAGCAGCTGCTTTAAAGCACCTTTACATTGACCTTAGCCTAGCAAGTCCAGCAAATGCAGACAAGTACATGGCTTTTTGGATGTCATGAATTCCTCGACTTTTTACTCATGTCATATATCAGGAGGTGAAGATATACCTATAAATGCATTTGCTTATGGGCACCGTCAGCGCAAAAGCTTGGGTTTAGGCATGAGCCGGATGTCTCTATAGGTGAAGCTCGAGGACGGCGCACCATCACAGACTCCAAGCCGCAGGTACTGGTAGCATTATAAAGTATAAATTTATAAGCTACCAGCGTTTGGTATGCTTCAATTAATGCGGCCATTAAATCTTTTTGGTGAATTGCATCCATAAATTGATTTATGTGCGCTGCCTATAAGGGTGTTATGTTTCCCTATTATACTGTACAGCGTACCGCACTTTAAGTGTAGTCTCCAAAATAAAACGCACACTGGAGGCCAAATAATTTTAGACTCATGCTGAATTGTGAGTAATCTTGTTACTTTAGATTATTGCTTGCCTCCAGCTTCCTGATTGATGTGCGTACCACACCCCATTCCGCTATACTGTGCTAAAAGACGCATACATGCGCTGAATTTCGAGTTGTACTATCCAAATTATCGACGGCTCGTATACAGACAAGGCTGAACCGATTGCAATAATACGCTAAATATAGATACCTTTCCTTGCCTTTTTTGCGTTATTTTACTTCGTTTGGCTACGGATAGGCCACCATCTGAGGCGATCATAGAGTCATTTTGGACGTATTCGCTGACGTCTTGCACAGAATAACACAAGCGGTAGAAAGGCCTACCACTGTCGCTTGATTTATCACTAAGTAAGCAATTATTGTTTTACATGGAGGGGATATCTTTTGTAGTACTATTAACATGTGCACCAATGTAAATTCCAAGCATTAGCGTATCGTACAACTATACTAGCTGCAATTACACAACGCTGAATTGAGGCCTTGTGAGTACTCTCACAGGAAGAAATAAGCGACGTACAAACACAATGACATCTGTTGTTCCAACAACTGTTTTACGAGACTGCATCGTACAAATGGATATTCAGCATGAAGATCGCATCAAAACTCTGAAGGTTTAAACTTGTTAAGCAACTATAATGAAGTTTGTCGAGGAAATCGACGCCTTCAATAATTTAAATATTTGTCATGATTTGTTTACGACGAGCATGGTGTTGTTTTGGGTCAAGACCTCATTTTTCTCGATTTTGTGGGTACCACCTTCACAAATTACCCGGTGGTTATGGCAGATTGTCACCTACCGGCACGCATGTGTAAGTGTATTGCATAACTAAAATTGCTGTAAAACATTGTTAAGTACCATGTAGTCTGGCGGCATCAAATACCTTTTCAAATTGCTAGTAAACACACATCATCTGTATCACAGAATTTGTCCACTGTGGCACAAATAACTTATTCAAACTTATTCAGCCTCAATAGGGAAAAAAACCCCTTCATGTAAGTGTCAGGCTATCATCACAAAGCCTTGCTGATGTATCGTTGGTGTAGGGATGTACCCAATATGAACTTGTATACTGAACACCGGAACTCCTGAAGTAGCATGTGGCTCTGCGATATGGAATATACGTTAAGAGAGTGATATGTGGCAAGTTAAAAGTACGCCACACGCGGATCTGAGCAGATGAGATTCAAAATTTACATTACACTACTCCATAAAACTGATGACAGAGAGGGTCACGTTATGATGATGGATAGGTTTGCTATCACAATGTTATTTCGGAATTTCGCATGGTCAATCTTCCACGACTCAAACAATTTACTAATGGTGTGTACACTTTTTGTAGGCTGATACCTTAATAATCATGCTACGAATGCACTTGAGAATACAGAACCTTTTATTGACACAGCACGTTAAGAAGACCCCCACAGGAACTTTCCAAGAGTTTGGTTAACGAAAATACAGAAATAATTGCAACACCCAGTTTGGCGTACTTAGAGGTAAGACACGGTATCAAATTGAAGCTGTAACTGCCTAGGCACATCGCTCACAATGAAACTGGTTGGCTGTAATAATATTAACGATGCCTCAGATGTATATATTTTGCTGATTGCCCGCAGATAGGTCACAGTTTGCGTTGTGTGGTACAGCACAATCATTGAATTGGCTATGTGTTGCAACAGTTTCCATGCACCAAGAGTAGTTTCATGTGTAGATGGCGTTTGGATATGTTTTTTGGGACGAAACCTTGTATCAAAATTTATATTTATATAGGCGATATGGAGCAGGCTATTTCGTTGAAATTGTATATATGACAAACGTATAATACCAGCGCTAAACAAGTTTACCGGCCGTTAACCTGGTTGTGGTGCATATTAGTTATACGCAAGCATAATAGTAATGTAGCTATACAGATTAGGACGAATCAGATCATGTACACGATAAATCTTGAAGCAACTATGCAATAAAATCACCACAGCATTTCAAAACTCTCAGAAGCACTCGGCATAGCATATTTCTCAGCCCATTCATCTCAGTCATTAACTGTGGGGGTTCTCCAACTATGTGTAAACGTATCACCAATGATGTAAACACTCGCCATGCACGGCGCAAGATGCCACTTATGTTGAAATTAGCGCAGCGTTAGCTAACCTGTTTTGAATGATGTAACTGAAGTTAATAGATCAGCATAAAACATTGGCATTCTTCCTCTTAATGAAAGGGTCGTAGCTCTTTATCACAGCCAATATGTTTAACATGACGTACTTGGATGAACTTGCAGTTTATAAGCATATTTGTGGGTCTTACAGCAAGGTATCTTATATACGAACGATGAAAGGGCCAGTGGTGCGATATCACGCTGCAAAGGCTTTATATTCTTTGGTTTCGGTAGCAAAAACATCCATGCAGAACAGATAACAAGATGTTAGACACCATGCATCCTTCCTAAAATGGGTCCTCAGTGATACATTATACTGATATACGACAATTTTCCTTCAGAAAATGCAAGGTTCTAGGACGATCACCCGTCTTCAGTAGGAGCCAAAAAGGAACCGCATAACTTTTCCCAGTAGACCAGCTGGTGTGTCAAAGGGACATAAGTCATTCTCCGAAGTCAAGGAAGGGGAAAAACTTCATTCGGCATGGCATAGGAATTAATGCCTTTGCCAATGAATGCAAGTCAATATGGGCGACGCTTAAGCTAATACGCAATTACAACTTTATCCGCACACCCTTCTCCCTCATCCACTTTATATGCAACTCCACACGCAGTGTGTTATGTAGTATAATGCTAAAGGAAGCTTTACTTATAAATATTCTATGCAATCTAAAAGGCTCCAAATCAGGTGAAGGTTGTTTAAAATAATAAGTCTACACGTCCGAGGCAGTCTATCAGACAAAAAATTATTAACCGAATTTATGTTCAATGGTATCTTTTGACTAAGGGAAGCTTACTATTTATTTGCAATGGCTACAGGTAACACTGGAGTAAAACCGTCTGATATTTTAAAACATATTTTCTTTGTTCAATTATGATACTAAGTGCATCGAACGTGGTAAACTTTGTTTTGCATTACTAAAGCTTCGGTGTTGTAGTTTAAGCAACAAAGCGTGATCTATAATATAACAAACGTGAATCAATATGTACATTCGCATACATTTGTTCATGGCGTTATCGCTTTTGCAATCTTTACACACAACGATAATTTTCCGATAACTAAGTTGTTCCATGGGTGTCTTCATTCTGCAAAGTTCACAATGGCAAAGAACAGGGGAACGTTGCAAGAAAATGATAGGTAAATAATTGCAATATCAACATGTTACATATGTTTTTGGGCATTTTACAACTTTATGTGAGCGCGACCGTAAATGCCTCATTCGAGGCCCCCAACAATCTGTAGAAATTGATATATTTTTCTTTGTCACATTAAAACGATTGAAACTCGCTTATTATTTCCTGTGTGTAATCTGACAGACGCTTGATGCATAGACGTCTGTACAGTACAACATTGGTTGATTACCTTTGCGCCTGTCTTAAGTCGGTTGACGATAGAACTGTCCTCCGCCTTATTATCTACACTCTGAACACTTATCCGATTCGCTAGCGACAATCACTTGTTTGTCATGAACGGTCAGTGTGTGGAGCTCCATCTCTCGAATATAATCATATCTTAGACGCTAACACCATCCATGCTGGATGTTCTAAGCATTGTACTGATTACGGGGTGGTATGTCCATAATTGGGTGCGGCAAAAAGCCATTGTCACTGTCCACATCTACCATGTACATAGGTAACGCACCAACTGCTAACTCGCCTTCATGAATGCCGATCATAACAGCTGCCTTGTTGTTATAATCGCTGTTCACTCCTGGTAAATGTACGCAAAGGAAGAGGCAGTCTTCGCTGACGGTATTTGATGGAGCTTAACCCAGCAAAGGAAACCACAGAGACAGTCCCTGCTTGCAAACAGCGCCATGCTGGGAGGCATCGAGCGCGCCGGGCCAGTCATCAGCGTTAAGCTAAGGTGAATGGCATTCAGCAAAACTCAGCAGCATCGCCATTGAATTTGTTTGCCGATTTCCATGTGATCGCGGTGGGATTTGGAAGCGTCACCATGACTTCGACTGCTTCCATAGCTCCATTTATAACCTTTACGAATGCGTATATCAGTTGATTAATAAATGATAGGATGTTGGCCATGAAATGCTCCTTCAGCAAGAGTGTACGGTCTTTTAGTCTCGTGAAATGGGTACGACATCTTAGTCTCACGCAAACATCCACAATTTAAAGGGCCACTAAAACGATTTTTTTTTTGATTTTGTTATTCCACATATCGAACGATTCATGCATGAGAAATGCTCTGGTGAAGGTTTTAGGTCTTTAGTCGGACAAATAACGAAATTATTAGGGTTTAAAGATGCACTAGTCGCGCCGTGCAGCGCAAACTGGCGGGGTCAAGGTCGCGCGAGTGTGACATCACAAAAGAAGTTGACCGAGTTTACAGCGACAATGGCGTCAACAGAAGAGTGTTTGAGCGATACGGATATTTTTAACGACGATTTTGACGAATTTGCGGTTTACTTCGAGGCTGAAATTAACCGATCAGATCAAATTGATGAAGAAACTGAGATTAAACCATATCAGTTAGAACCGGAGAACGAAGAGGATCGAGCCGTCAGAGGAAGACCCACAACAAGAAAATCGACTGCAGCTGTCCATCGATTCCTGGTAAAAAAAACCATTTTGATCCGATACCGTGATTATGACATATTGTAATTTGATTAAACCTGATTGAGATCATTAAGCGCCTGTCTCTAACGTTGACTACATACTATCGGTAAGCATCTTATTCAAAGACAACATGGCTAGACAATGTAGAGGTTTACAGCTCTACTGGGCTCGCTTTCCCTTCAGTTACCAAGCATTTTGTTTAGATTATCATTCACGTTTCCGTGTTTAGCGTTTAGAAAGTGCTCCGTGTTGCTTTATGTAAAATGCTGAAAGGTTATTTTATTAAAGTATGTACAAATATCCACAGCTTAGACCATTTGACATGTTGAATACATTTTCCACAATGAAATTATTCTGAACTCCATCAATCACAATGATGCTATGTCAGAACATTTAAAAAAATCTTAAAATATTTGAAAAAGTACTGTTGAAACATAAAAATGTGACACAAACTACTGTATTCTTGCAGGTGTACTTGGTCTCACTGCACGCAAATGCTCATTGCCACACAATATGTATGCTGTCAGGAAATCGCTCAGGTAAAAAAGTGATGGCTGACTTGAATGATTCAAATGAACTGCATGGCGCTCCTGTCACATGCATCATACATCACCCCGGATTTGATGGGTAGTGTCTCGATCCGTGGGCTATGCATGAGTGAGTAGATTACTGATCCTTTATCAAATTTAAAGTTGCTTAAACTTAAGCATGTTTTATTGAACATATATTCCAATAATTTCCAAATGTATGATTCCAGGCGGTACAGGTATACAGCTTAAAACAACATGTGAAATGGGGATATCTAGGGAAGCGCATCAGATTTCCACTACCAGCATGTGCTGTGGCGCGCATCAGAAAAGCATTCCCCAGTGACGCAGCACAACATAAGGGGTTTAAACCTCCTGATCTGTCATGCACATCATGAATGACTCATTTAAATCTTGAACTATGTTGGAGTACAGCTGTGTCAGATCTGACATATGCCGAGCACATTGGTGGAGGTACATCAAACTCATCAAGCAGATGTGCAAACTTCTCTGGGTTGACAGCAACTTCATGAGAAATTGTTCAAGGTGTTCACATAGTCTAAAAATAATATAATACAGTTTTATATTATAATATGCTTATGCATCATACATTTTTTTATAAGTGTCTCTGATCTGTAAGTATATATATTGCTAAATTCCTACTGAAAGTTTGTTCTCTTTTTTTTGCCTTGACAATGTAGTCTCCTTTCTTTTACTTGGTATACTTGATGAAATAAAATGACCCCCCTTTCTTGTTAACTGCCTGTGTTCGACAACTGTGGGTTGCTTCTGGGAACGCGAACACTGACACCCCGGTGGGGGGCTCTTAAGTGTATAGAGGTAGTATATATGTGCCGCGCGACGGGGAATGGTTTGTCGGCCTCTCGACTTGTACGACGGGTTTTTGGGCCTCATACTTGTACGACAGGGTATGTTGTTCAGCTTCAATCTGTGCGACGGGTTATACATTCGCATAATACCTTGTACGACGGGGTATGCTTTTGACCATATTGACCTTGTACGACGGGTACGTGTTTTCGAGGTTCCGCGGCACACCCCTATCTAGAATAAGACCAAGTGCCCCCCCCCCCCCCCCCGGGACTGACACACCCCTTCTTGCTGTGTTAACAGCACCATTTGGCAACACATTTCTCCGGCATGATGACAGGTGATCGTTGGACTTCTTACAGTGATATTCTCAAGTATCTCAAAACAGTAGATCTATTGTCGCAGTTAAGAAGTATAAAAGTTCTACAAAACCAACTCCCGAGTGTCAAAAGCAACAAGATGCTGAAATGTACGCGAAATGATAGCGGAGTCATTTGACTGGGGAGGGTACTAACAGCGAACGCGCATTCTAGCGAGCTGATGATGTGCAGAATGCGCTACAAAGGTGCTCTGAGAATCAAAACTATTAGCTGCCGATTAAATATTGTGCGTATAGTATCAGTTCTACCGTAGCGCGGAACTTTTAACGTAAAGTTTAATAACTCGATGTTGTTTCATTAAAGTGCCACCACCCTTGCACAGCATAACTTCCCGCGGTTCTCGGTCGCCAGCCTCTCGAAACGCAGCAGCCCTCGCTGTCTTCCCGAGTAGTTCCTTTGGTGAGTCACAGTGTCAAGTTACACGTCGCCGTGCTGGAGATTGTTTACTCGAGATAAACCGATTTATGACGGCGATTTTCTAACTTTTAGAGTTCAAAGTTTTGAAAACGGATTGCATAGAAGGTATTAGATTGATGCATATTTGCTACTGTGGAAATCTTAAAGAAAGTGAAATTATCCTTTTAGGATACACAAAGCCCTACATGGCTATTTCGTTACTTAGCAGACCCATAACAATACCATCGAATTAATGACGGTACTATTCGTTGCCATTCAACATCGATAAAACACAACGGATTCAAATGTCGGATGGCGGCCGTCAAAGACACTAGTGATGATTAATGGAAAGCATAGTTCCCATACAATTGAGCCCTGTTTCTGAAAGTTCATGCCTGTATAACATAACGAAGCATTCGGAAAGGGTCTCTCGACCATGGCCGGACGGGGCATATGGGAGGCAAAA
>CM067355.1:14640195-14670195 GCA_034190875.2 Urechis unicinctus
AACCAACATTGTCATAAAGGTTGTAATCGGAATATAAACGACGTTAATGATACCCTCAATCCATTGAATAACTAACGGACGCAGTTTATTGTAAAAAGTTGTAACAACACGTACTCATTGTATTAGCAATACCTTATTGAAAAAGTGTTATGAAAGTTCCATACATGTTTTCGCCTGCGGGCGAATGTATCATCAGTGCATGGTTTTGCTAGCCACACCGGACAATATTAGCAAAATAATATTGAATTTATGTGTCCAACGCATAACACCATAACTATGATTTTTATTCAGACCGCATGTTTCTGTTATCCTAGAAATTGCATTTTGTCAGCTAATATAATATTTTACATGGCTAGCATCACGAACGCTAGTACCAGCAGTGTGGGACAATCCCCAGAAGAATATAAAAAGCTGAAGGCGTGCCTCGTCAAGGGGTGATTGATCTAACAACCTGATTTGTGCATGACTAAATTCTTCGCATGAATACATGTGGAATCGTGATCATACTTCCTCCAAAGGATCACTAATGGGCAAAAATGGGTGAAGTGGGTTTCAAAATAGGATTTGACCTGTTTGTGATTGTCGGCGGTGAAATCATATCTTTCGAGCATTAATGCAGATTCGATCATCAAATTGCAGTGTGTTTTTTGTTTTTGCTATTTTAACACCACATCATAACTGAGCCAGCGCATAATATAACATTTGCTGCATCTCTTAATTAAGTTACTAATTTACACAGTGCACCGGGGGTCTATTTTATGGTACGAATAACATAAAAAGAATTAATTACCTTAGCAACATCCAAAGGCTATTTCTGCTGCCGCGAAGGCGATGCATGACACGCTTTGCCATTGACACAAAATAATTCATTCATTAACGTCCATTTTGAAAAATTTCCTTGCTAAAACTTCAGTTGGTAGTTCAACGTTCGCGTGCACCATAAATGATTTACAACTGGTCGACAGTATGGTGTGGCGAATAATAAGCTAGTGTGAGGGCATGTTTGAAATAATAAACGGAAAAAATGTCGGTTGCCATAGCAATAAAAAGCTTGATACTATGGTCCACGTATTACACAATCTTAACGATTGTAACGACTGTCGGGTCCAAAGTAGTTGCAGGTAGCAGTTCTAAATACAACGGAACTGCCCTTCTAGCCTCTGAACTAATATAGAAAACGTGAATCAATATGCACATTTGAATACAATTTCTCGTGGCAAGGTCGATTTGGCAAACTTTACAAACGACGCAAATCGATAAATACCGATAATTAAGTGGTTCTATGGGTGTCTTACTTCTGCAGAGCTCACAATGGCAAAGATCCGTAGTCCGTTACAAGAGCCTATTGAAGTTATTATCAATAATGTGTATAATGACAGACGCTTGATGCGTAGACGTCTGTACAGTACAACTTGGGTAGATTCACGACGCGCCCGTGGTGACGATAGAACAGTCATCCGCCGTATTATCTACTGTTTCTTTACACTTCACATCACCACGTCCATGTTATATTCTACTTTGTCAGCGGCGTTAAGCACTAGCAAAGTAATATATGTGTTCCAATCCATAGGCATAGAGAACCACCTAAGTGGGTAAAAGGGTTTAACTTCCCATTTGGAGATATCTCCCCAAGAGAGATCTTAACAAGTTTATAGATAGTTACTTACAGCGAAGAGTAGGTAAATCCAACAAGTTTACTTGCGATTAATTCACATATTTATCGAGTACGTTATTATGTGTTGATATATTATGCATACTTTACCCCTTGTCGCAAATTTAACAGTATGCGAGTGTCAGATTGAAGGATCATATGAATCAAAATTAGTATCTGACTTTTGGACAGACCAATTAAATACATGTCTAGTAATAGGGTGTTGATTGCTTCGTTGATCATTTTTACCTATTGAACACAATAGATTTACATGTATTCCATAGTTACGATTGATTTATATTGCAAACCTGCATTGCTATGGTCAGTTTGTCAACTGTATGCGAACAAAGTGAGAACACAATGTTCAGTTTGTGTTTCTTAATTATTCGTCTAACATCAGCCATGATTATTAGCAAGGACAAGCAAGAAATTAACTTTGATTAATTTGTCTTCACAGAGACTACAGCTTATTTTCATCACACCTGGCCGACAAAAGGTATTGTACAAACACGCTGATGTACTCATCAATTATGAAAATTATAAGAAGCTATTTTTTCTGACACAATTATAAAGCTGGGAAAGTGCAGAAAAAAACTGTCAATAGGTAAAACATAGGGAATTCCGAATTTAATCATATTCTGTTAATCAACTTCCATGGAATTAATATTGATATGTAAGAGCTCGTGTGTCCTCTCCTTACTCAAAATAGTTATCGGCAGAGCTCACTACACGCGCGAACAAGCTTATTTGGATGTTAAGTGACATCGGTTTTGTGATTTCATTACAGCACTGAAGCATTAACGAATGATTGCGCTTTTCCAGGTCGCATGATATTGCATGTATGTGGCTGTCATCTGCGGTTCGCACTGTGTTGTCGAAAGAAGCGTTTGGAATATTGTGTGTGAATAGCTATGCAACATTACACTACGAAGGAACATATAACAATACATGTAGGAAGGACACAACATTATTTGATCGAAAATTTAGTTCACTTGCAAAATGTTGCGGCTTGTTTGTTATTGAATGATCACCACGGCGAGTTTGGTCAATATTAAAGTTGTACCTTGTCGTGAGAATTTTGAAGGATTCCCAAATGATGAATAATCACCTAGTACTTAATTTATGAATGATGCATGCTATTTACAGCGAAAAATCGATTATGTTGCTTGGTAATTGTAGAATCATTTAATTCAATCTGATATTGGCGAATTGACAAACAATAGCCCCTGGTTAATCGCGCCGAATGAATAAGTTTATGCGTGCACATACGAAAGAACCAGATAGATGTTTGATGTGTTCAATGAACATATTACACTTATAATACAATGCACGGTAATCGTTAAAAATGTTCACGGTAAGCCCTGCGACAACTTACGTCAGGTAAATTCCAATGTATCATAAGTTCTGAAAGTACATGGAGCATAATTAAAGCAACGGGCCTGATATTTTCACACTACATAATATATGTTTACTACAATTTAATATATTCTAGGCGAACAAGTACTCCAAGTTACATTAAATGATGTATTTTGTTGCGGTATATGATTTACATGATAACAGTATGAAAAACGATTATGCTCACACCTACCACAGTTCCCATTTAAACAAAGAAATAATCCGGCTATCCGGCTGGGCGGTGGCATATGACGTCAAACGCACCTTTTCTCAATCTGAGAAAATGTTTCATTCACCCGGTTTTGGGTATCTAGAAATGTTACCGTTTCAAATGACAAGGCAATATCGCTGGTTACATATTCCTCCGGTAAGGTAGGTATTACCAAGTAAGAATCATTGATAAAATGACACATGGTGTGAAATTTGTCTGGCTGGATTCAGTAGCGTATGACGACATTTCATAGACCCAATAAACTTGATGATCAGTGCAGGATGTCACGTGCTGAGTGGTGAAATATCTTCGGGGTATAGATCATGCAGAAAGCGATTTGATGAATTATTTTGATAAGGCGACTGGTGTTTTGGATTTTTGTAACGAATATTCGGGACCAAACGGAGCCGGAGTTCTGAGTTGTTGAATCCAGTCCCATTCTACCTAGGCTCTGATTTTCTTAGAAGAATTAGCTTTGTAGGTGCCTGATAAGGATAGATATTATGTATACCTTTATATTGTTGAAACTTTTAAGATAATTGAAGATACTAGTCGTTAATGGGTTCTCCAATTTAAGGAAAATGCTGTGTCTGCACGATGCAGATGTTTTGGCTATATCAGGATTCTGCGTTAGTCGGCTCGAGAAATCCATGAAGGAAATAGCCAAATGACAGAGCTTAATGTAAAGAGCGGTTGTGCATGAAAAGCTAGCGCACCGTAGTGACTGGAAAACAGATTATGTGAGCAAATATGATGACAATTTGCATTTGGAGCAACCTGAAACACGTTTATGATTGTAAGTTGAGGATTACAAGTATTATTCAGCAGATAGTTGTGCGAATATATAGTCGTAGGTCTGATTTTAGGTTAATTATGCAGTTGATGTATTGATATCTCAATGACATGCAATACTAACTGGTATTACTACGTTCTGTCATGACAAGCTATGGTTTACAGGATAGCTCAATAGGATGAGCTAGATAATTTTTGAATAGATCTTTAAAGATTCTAATGACAAAGAATATAATGGCAAGCAGAACATTGCCAGGAAAAAATCGAGGCGTGTATTCTCAGGCGCAAAATCTTAAACATTATACTCCATAAACGCAGAGTAAGCCCAATGAAAATTTCTTATCAATGACATTATTCAATGTATATAGATACGCTACCTGACAGCAAATGATAACAATTCTGTTCACTGTTTCACAGATTCTGATAAGGAGGAGGACAATTGTGGCGGTCATAGTCAGCTTCAGTCTGCCTACAAATGTGTTATCTCAGGCACAGTGACAATGCAATTGGAAGATTGCAGTATAGATTATTTTATAGCCTCATCAGATGAAGAAGATATTCATTTTCTATACCCACATACACATATATGCAACACAAAATGACCATATCATATGTGGATTTTTAATAAGCAGACAATGAAGACGAAGTTTAAGATTGAAGTGTGACCACGGCTAAAAACGTTGGAGACCTCCCAAGTAAGTTGAATACTTAAATGGTCTAACGTTATGTAATGTTCTATATGTAGTGAATGGCTCTTTAGGATAATCTAGTTGTTAGCCTGTTTGCTCGTTTCCAACCTGGCAATCTAAAAGGTATATGGATGGCGGATGGTGGTGCCCAAGCCGGCCGTCATTGATCGCGTGCCTGTGCCTTGGCTTTCCATAACCCTCGGGCTTTCCTATACACTCTGCTACATTTAAGTTTCAAGGGAAATAAGCCTTTTCTGATGTCTTGTTATGCTTCGTCTTTCCCACGTTAAATCACTGTATTTTTGTATCGATTAAAATAGTCCGATATGCATCTAGCCTTAACTTCCCCGTTCAACTGGGAATATTTTGTGACCTCAGATAAGGCGAGTTTAAACACATGATCCGAGATATTGCCATCTTCAAGTACTGTCGATACAATGTCAGCAATGGTATTGAAGTTGCTCTGAACCAGAACGCGGACCTTATCACGTCTTTTTACCTTGATGATCAGTCGCCGATCCGCGATTCCAAGTAGCTAACACGAAGCCCTAGTTACACCCAACCAATATGAATGGCAACTACAATAGACATTACACCTACGCCACTAGCGCCAAGACACATACCAACAGTAACTAAAGCAGTGACTACTGCTCCCGCTGAGGTAACTGCTAGCCTTTATTTTTTCACATAGCACAATATTTTTTAATCTCTTTCTCGAGGGATTGGTTCTTTGGGCTGATCTCATTTAACTGATAGGAGTGCTCTGGATTCTCATCAGTGTGTGTGGAAAGGGAGGTGGGGCAGCCCTAGGTAAGTACCAGGTGCGTTTAGTGTCTTCGTTACTATCTGATTAAAGTTCAATTAGGAGTGCCATTTCAATGCTGAGGACGGCCGAATTTCTAATATTTGTCTCACAAAAAAGCAAGTACGTCAGTTTTCTTTGGATGCTATGAAAGTGAATGCGAGTGGCCGTTAGAAAACCATCCGTTCGTTAAAGCTAATGGATACCTAACGATACAACGTTATTCCTAACGAAGAAAAAGAATGTTTATATTTGATTTGTACTGTCACTGCTCTGAACGTGAACATTTGGGATGGCAAGCATACTATGGTCAATTGATAGCATCGCAGTAATGAATAAGTTTTAAAGCGGTAGGTAATCTGTTAACATTCACATGCTTGGTTATCAGTTGCTTCGTTGCATCAATCAATGGTTTAATGACGACGCAACCAACCGAAAATGATCAAATACCGCTGCAAAGGGTCCAGTGCTTATCAGCAATCAGCACATTTGCTGCCGCATATGATCAAATACCACACAAAAGGTGCAGTGCTTATCCGCAATCAGCACATTTGCTGATGCATACACGACAGGAGTCAGGTACCACAGAAGTATGAGAATGAAATTACCACAGAACTTCCCCTGTTGCAAACAGGAACCAGGACAATGATGATGCCTCAACTGGTCAGTTTCGACAGCTTTAATAAGTTGATGGTGTTATTTATATCACTTGAGAACTTGCATTCTAATTAATCAGTTGCAACCTGAAAACAAGCTCGCTTGAAAAAGTATTCACTATATGTTGCTCATACCGGCATCGTTACCGGCAATCAGTCATTTGTAGAAATGTATTACTCATACCAACATCGTCCATCATAAACGAAGGAGAACAAAATGAATGATTTGTTGTGTTAATTATAATCCGCACCAGTCTTTGCATGTAGCATCTCCCCTAAAAATTCATGACAGTTACCACTTAATCATGCAATTAAATATTGGTCGAGATTCAGCCATGTTTATTGACAAGGAAAAACAGAATGTTCACCATAACCATTTTGGGTATGAACCTACTAAAGATTTCCAAACTATGCATCCTAAGGATCGTACTGCGGCTGTATTTACTGTCTTCATAATTTCGTGCCGACATCATGTCCTGTACAAACACGTAAATGCTGTCTCATATACTTCATGGATATCGTGCAAACCGCCATCGAAACGTCTTCGTGGCGAAACGCGCCCTGAGTTTGTACTGACAAAGTATTCTTCTTTGACCACAGAGACGATACTACACGTTGATGTATCTGCAGCGCTCAATCATTTGTCAGAGATGTATGTGTGCGTTATTTGATGCATGGCCTGATTCAAAAAATAGATTACCATGATTGATGGTACGGTGTAAGCAACTTAATGACATCAAACAAGATAACAGCAAAGTACGATCTATGTATAATACAACGTCACCATCGATGACAAGCGGTTATAGAAAGATTAGCTATGCAATTAAACAACAGTCATTTATAAACTTGGAGTTTTGCATGTGAACGGGTAACCTAAACTCTGCTAATCTGACGGCCAACAATAATTGGGAGGTAATACGTCATTCTCTTCCATTGGGGATGCATTGCGTTACTTATCTAGCCACACGCAAAGCTTGTATTGGTTGTTTAATGGGTAGCTTTGTTGTCAATATGTTCATATGTTTATGACTCATATATGATATCAGTGTAAGGACCAACCAACAGTCTTCAATCTGCAATCAAATGGTCAATTTTGTATTTGCTCGACAGTACAATCAAAGCCATTTGTTTTAATCACAAATTCCACTTAACATATCCATAATAAACGACCTTAATTGTCGTAGCTGAGGTTCTACATCACGTGGTATTACTTGAGGCTAGCTACTAGATGGGTCGTAAAATACTATGATTCTCATCTTAAGATATCATCTTGGTATTTATTCCAAATGCTTGTGAACCAATAGTTTAACTGTTTATTGATATTCAGATTGTTTCATGAATCCAACTGTGCCGTAAGGCCAGCTAACAATTTTTGTTGTGCAAAGTACACCGCTGCAAATTTCGCATTATGTATTGTTTGTAATGAATATGATATTGCACCTAGAGATTGGTTCAAAGGGATGTTTTCAAAAAAGTTGTACTTTCGTAATAATACCTCAGAAACTCGACAACCATATTGCTCTATCTGATGCAGCGATGCATGCGACCTAATTTAGAGTTGTCATATCTACGGCAACTGGAGCATAGGCACTCCATTGGTGTATTTTTCAGTGTTGTGTATTGACAAAGGAATGCGCTATGTAACGATACATAGTTATTGTGACATACTTAACCTTTTAAGGATGGCGAGTTAATCTGCGCGTTCTTATGCTCCATGCCCAGTCAATCAAGGGGGTTACTACGCTCTTATCAGAAACTAGGCACAATGGTCGTAAAAGGAAATGTTATTTCTAAGGGTGCGATAAAAGCTAACTCATCTACAGGCTCACGCGGCCCTCTACAGACATCTACCAAATTGAGTGGTCGTCGATACCCGACTATCACGTAAAATGGCTGTTACATCTCTAAAAAGCTTGCACCTAACCTCGCGGCTCAATGATATCATGTTGAACATTCATCCTAACGGCGTTGGTTTAGCAGCCAACTGAGTCAGTGGGTGTGTGCCTATTTGGCGCATGTACCTTAGAAGAGCTGTCACATCTTATTAATCCCCCGAATCCATCAACGTCGCATAATCACATCGGTGTTGAGAGTGACGTTAAAACCCAATATCCCAATGATTTTTCCAATTTAGTCTCTTACTGAACGTTTTGCGGATGTTGTGGTGTTTTGCCTTTTGATATCCAGTGGCTGTGTGATTTAAAGCTCCCCAGTAAGCGTATCTCAAGACTCAAAAATAATATCCGCTTGTGCATTTAAGAGCAAAGATGAAATGACAGACGACTAAACTAAACAGTGATTACCTAAGTGCAAATATTCTTATTTTACATATACTCGATTGTAGCTAGCAGATTCGTGCAATCACGAACATGTTAACGAATCAGCAATTTAAGTATTTATCATAGGCGTTGAAAGAAATGGCATTTCAGTCAACAAATACAAGAATTTCAGAATATTAAACATCACGTTACCGTGACCTTACCTGTCACTTATTTATGGTCACAGGTGGCAACCCATACCCAAAATCTCTATTTTGGCGGATGGTCGGGTCGCGTGTTGTTTCACCTTGGCAACCCGCTTCATGGTTAATTCTGCATAAGGACCTGAATTACGAGCAATGATCATCCCGTTAAAGAAAATTTCAATTTGTAACATTCATATGATATTCATCAAAAGACTTACATAACACGGGCAATCACCACCGAGGTGATCGATCGTTTACACGCACCATCACTTGCTTGTTTTCTAAGAGTATCTATTGATCTAATTAACGCAGTCAATATTTGTATACCAACCCCATGTAACATGCTTCATGCTATATTATTTTGCTGTCAGCGCATTCTTGGAACAAGCTGATTACGCTCACCTTTTACTATTCTGGAATGTTTATGCACAAGTAAAAACATAATTCCAATATACATAAGGATTGCTTTGTTTTAGCAGATACATAAGCATGATATACTAGTGCACATATACATGATAGACATAGAACCATCGTAAAGAAATGCATTGTATGATATCTCATATGCACCGTGAATACATTACCCGTACAAAAATACACTGCTACGAGCTGACGTACATCATCAACAGTATGACCTTAAATAATTCACTTGATATAATTCCATTTATCTTACATTCCATTTACAATATACTAGACCGTATTTACGAAAGTCACCAAATGACACATGTACATCGTGGTTTATAGTGCACTTTCTTCAGTATTATGTGTTGACCCACTCGACGTACAGCTGTCCTGTATTGAAGAACTAATATGATAGCATAAGCACTCCTGATAAGCAGATTTCTCTAGACAGCATGCTGAATCGATCAAACATGCGAATTGGCTCTTGAAGTGTGTTTACCGGCTTTTGCGAGATGCAGATGTGCTGAAGGTGAAGGTTAGAACTAGATTCCTAGCACTGTGGAGAAAGGCTCGGATCATAATAAATATTGACTGTGTAATTAGCTTCCGGTTTTCGCTATGTAAACGTTGAGGATTAACTTCTAGCGGCTGACATATATAAACAGTAGCTATTGATGTTTTCCCGCATGGGCTAGTCATGATCGCCAACGGTGAATGAAGGCAACATGATTCGGAGATGAAGGCAAACAAGAGGACTGTGTTGTGAGTAGTAAGTTTTATTTCTGAATCGATGACAAGCAAGAGATACTATAAAAAACCCATGAATTTAAGAGGACAGGTATATACTGCGCACGCAATAATAAATCAGTATGCTTACCAGTATTAAAAAACAAACTTTGCAATCCTTTTGTCTTGCTTAAAGTGCACCGATAAAGGTTTCATCACATCATAACATTTAAAGCTGTTTTTAACGATGTTATCCACTGTTGAATACAACAAAACGTACTAAGCGCAGCAATAAATT
This sequence comes from Urechis unicinctus, assembly GCA_034190875.2. Lineage (NCBI taxonomy): Eukaryota > Metazoa > Annelida > Polychaeta > Xenopneusta > Urechidae > Urechis > Urechis unicinctus. The sequence goes on from CM067355.1 coordinate 14,650,279, forward strand.
TAAATCATCATTTCAGTGACACTAATATGGAGCGAGCAGATTTAATGATAACGGCAAGGATGAACCTGAATTAATTGTGTCAACTAACACCTGCCCCCCCCCCACCCCCTCGTACTATACAATTCATTATCTTCTAAGAATTACTAAGTATATCCAACAATGCATTGGAATGATCACGCTAATTGGGTGTAGCTTGAGATGCGATTGATACTGGCACATCTGTAATAACATGCAAGTTCTCAATCTCGATTGTAACAGGACCGATGATTTAGGCACGCTGTTAGATGCTCAACAAAATATCACTGAGCAACTAGCTTCGGTATTTCTACGTTATTAAAATGCAAACATTATGCCTCAACATGCACAGATAGTCTATCGCTAACGATTTGGAAATAAACGATTTCATTTGATTTCATATCAGTTGTATCCCTTGTATTGATTATGGTAATGCACTATATCACATGTCATCTTGTTTATGCATGTCTATGATGGCAAAGTGAATCAGGCAATGAATCGTGATTTTAAATAGCATTTCAAAACGCAACAATATACCATACACATCAGTCATGGTTTGCCTTCCATGAAAAACTCTACAGAGGGAGCCCCACATGATATGTTTGAAAAATCTATGTCTGACATCGGCATTGTGTCGAAGACAAATAATCAACTGACCAAAACATCAACTTTTCAAACATGGCTGGCATGATTGCGGCATGGAATCAATTACAATCAGTTCCAAAAGTCGATGTGTGCGTAGTCAATTCGAGTCATGCAAACGTATTTAAATCGGGGTGGTCTATCCATTACATAAAATAGACATAGATAGGCTTCGAATTGATTAAATACAAATATATGACAAAGCTTCGCAATGCAAGAATATTATTAGTAACACAGATAGGCATAAACTATCGAGACATTCAGAGTAGGTATATGGATTGCCTCAACATGCATTAGGCAAAACAATCAGAGCAATCAAAACCGTACCTGCCGTTGCTTCTTAAAAACGCATGTAAGATCGCATAACAACAGCTACGTCAGCTTTCGGGGTGCTCTCGTAACGTATTTTAAACTGTTCTACATGGTTTCACAATACTAAGAGTAAAGCTCCGCAATAGATTAGCGAAACCTATTACCCTCACCATCGCAAAGACGAAGGGCACTTGACAGCTTTACCTGCTGTCGTTTCCAACGTGTCGACTGTATTTCAATCTCTTCGTTTCAATTAATACAGCAGCTGTTTCGAATAAAAAACACACCTTTATCTCAAAAAGCTCAAATTAAAATAATACAAAATACTATCTGTTAGCTGTATTTACTCCCTATTCCCTCTATCAACTACCGCCCATCGGATCAAAATGGCAAGCAGTAATGGATTATTTATAGTCAAACTGTGGGCCATAGAGTGAACTTAAGAAACGCTTGCACTGCATGCAGTTACTATCCATAGTGCCTGACTTATTGGTTAAAGTGGCACTGCACTTAAATTTGACTGATAGAGGAATTAACGCAAAAAACAAGGTACCGCATTTAATGTCGACGTGATCAATGACGCATTTTACGCTCGACGCGCCACATAAGTGCTCTTTGAGTCAAGTGAATGAAAAGCAGACGTTTCAGCTGGTACTCTGTCATACTGTGAATAACAACTACGCTTAATTAAGTCATTGAGCATGCTCATCTGAGGAAATGAAGGCACTTATGCTTATTGAATATAAAGATTGTTTTCGCGATCACCCCAACGCGCATAATGATATTTGATCTGTCTACAAATGTTATGTTTATTGTGTATACAGTCGGTGTGTGGCGATAATTAGACATCATATCACCCACACTCTAATGTGTGAGGGAACATGATAAATTGATCAAATCAAAATTGGTCAATCAGGGTGATACGAACACCAGAAAATGCAAATGATCGCATTATAGTCGGGAGAATGGCCAAATAAAAGCCAGTATCACAGCGGTAGATTTAATTCGCAATATACCAAAGTAAAGACTTCCCGGGGCTCTTATTATTGTACACACGCCTAAAATTAGGCAGATATTAAAACAAAGATACGTACAGAGATTAATCTTGATACACATACATTAGCATTTATTGTTGTTTCTGGCTGTAGCCGAGACGAATATTATTAATAGATCTGACCATTTGAACATGGCGCCAAATTTCAACGCATGAACAGTCTCTATTTACCCTACATGATGCACAAACTTATTGTTATTCTCAAATCCAAAGGGAACGACCGACCAAAGAGGTATTTGGCCGCGGAAATGATAAGCATAAAAAGCCAGATATAGATTCATTCCTCCTGACGGCTATTATTCATTTTTCATCATATCGCGTCAGACTTTTCGTTGTATCACAGCATATCATAGAATTACGGAAGTCATCAATCATAAAAGTACCACACTAGGTGTGATGAAATGGCTGTAGCTTAATCTGAACCATATATCATCCTGCCATCAAATACGCAAAGATGAAATTGTGAGTCTTACGATCCCGACGGATGAAATAGCAGGAGCTTATGTGGCTACAAAAGTCACTGTGAGTAGGATTAAAAAGCGAGCGCTAGCATAATTTGAATTTATGTTGAAAGCTAAGCGTCATAAACCTTCACGATTGCATATACATATACATCATGGACAACGTTGCCCATGAAAGTGACTATAGTTATAAAGAAGCGTAAACGAATCTTACAAAACTATCCAGCTCGCTAGTCACGACATTGCATGGTGTTGCGTGTTAAAATTTAAGCTAATGGCGATAGTTAAGGACCTTTTATGAATATAAACAATGCAAAGCTATGGATTGACAGTTTGTACCTGACAATATAAGAATTAAGACTGTATATTACTGTTAGAAATAGGTATTAATCAGGTCGTCAGCTGCATATTTACATGACCTCGTTCTGATATAGTTTAACTTTGCCCAATGTAATCAAGCAGTTTGAGAGCGCTCAATATATGTCCAATATACAACTGATCTGAGGCGGAGTCGCCCATACTAGCATCGGATGGTTAATTGCTAATGATGCTAGGTTTGTGTAGCTAGTGTTAGCAGAAATGTAATGCTTAAAGCGATGACGGCGAAATAGTTGGCGTCATGTGATGCCTGGTGAGTCCTTGACCAAACGTTTGCCTGTATGAACATAGAACAGTCACGGCAACGACACTGGATGTTTAAACAAGAACCCCAGTATCATGCAATGTCAATTGCTTCCGTTTTGTACTCCATGATATCTCGTTTTGTTTCACTAGGCTTCAATCACTGATTAGCGGGAAACCAAATGCAAATGGGTCAAGATTGTTTTCTGAATAATCAATCATTCTTTCAGCTTGTTAAACAATACAATTAATGTGGAGAACCAAGATCTCAGCTATATACTCGACACCTTCGTCATTGAGGTATGCGAGAGGTGGGGATTATCCATCAGTTGTAATCAAAAGATGGGTATCAAATGGATGAGAGTGTAAGAGGACATCACTATCACAATTACCTACAACCACCATCGCCGTCGCAATATGGTATCGTCATTTTTATTTTATTGCATGTCATGAATCCAGATCCAGAAACTTGAACGTTTATTGCTCTCGTCTTGAAATTAGTTATTAGCTTTCATACATATCATCGAATACCCCCCTGTCTATTTAAAGATAGTGTGATAACTTGTTAAGAGAATGTATTAATGGGCAACCTTTTGCAAGCAGGGGCATTGAATAAAATAATGTTTCTCCTAAACCGTGCAATCTGTCATGAGAGTGTTACATGCAATGTGTCACCGCTTGACCCTCCAGTAACAGCGGGTTTGAGCTTCAACCCTTTAACCGGTTGTTTTAGGTGTCTATTCTGCATCATTCTCAATAAACCAATGGTAGTTTTCTGACATGCATATGTACTATCTTGTTATTCGAAATCCCTTTATTAAGCTTAATTTATGAACCTTTGTCTCTGTAACTAATTATTTGACATTCAACCATTGTCTTGGTTCATATTTGTAATAGGAGACGTTCCATGATAATTTCCTTTTCATATCGGTTTTGTACTTTAATGCTGTTGATTTAGCATCAAACAATATGTAGATTGCTTAACAACACTTGACCGTTTGAGTGATCGTGGATCATTTCCGCTTGCTTGCGTCGCCATTCAACAGTTGATAGCTGTAATAAAGCATTTGATATCCATGTGGTGGGAATTATCACCGATCAGCTTCCTCTTGCATCCCCATTCATTACTGCCGTAGTGTTTTTGCCATCCCAATACAATCTTCATCGGTGCAGTGAAAGTTGAAACCGAATATAAACATGCGGCATCCTTTCAATGAATAACACTGTATATTTAAGTATCCATTAGCTTTAAGCAGGCTTGCCTTCGTGACTTTTTATGCGAAACACATTTCAGAAATTAGTTTTGAATTGGCATATACTGCAATTTAAGCCCCATTAATGTCATCGGCTTAGCTGTGTGGTACATTACTCTCCCAAGGATAATTGGTTTGCGCACGTAATTCCTGTGATAAGTATTGCAATTGCTTCTGGGCAAAGTATAATTCGGCTGCTTCTGAGCATTTTACAACATTTACATACGGGTTATTATGGATCACTCCAAACGTTATATAAAACAATATATGCTATCGAACAGGAATATACTATATAATGGTCATAATGCATGTGAACAAACATAATTAACCGATCACGAACATGGCCCATCGATGTATTCTGTTTAGATATACATTGATTTACGTTTAGAAAATGTTAGATGCCAGGGATATCTATCATTAATCACGAATGAAGTCATTGTTTCCATATTGATGGACAACATTTTATTGGGAGAATGGAAGTTAATTATGGTAGGCTGAATCATGTATCGTGTAACATTTGTCACTTCCCACCCCCTCGACCCTCATAATAAAGGTTATATATTCTAGCAACACCTAAAATTGCCATAGCTTTTTCCCGCCAAATTGACGTTCTGTAATTATCTAGGTTTATGTGGAAGTAGCAGACAGCCAATGTACTTCTATTTCTAAGCATGCCATTCCATTTCTAAAGAAAACAAAAACGGCTAATAGGCCAAAGTAGACCAGCTGATGCATAAAGAAATAATCGTCCGATAAGCATTTACATAGGGCGTTCATGTGCTATGCTGGCTCTTCATTCGTAGCCAGTAGAATATCGCTGCAAATTCGCATTCTGCACAACTATGGCAATCAATTAGAAAAAAAGCAACCAATAAATGATGTGTTAAATGACATAGTATAAGATACTCAAGCGCCTGCAATCGAATACATATTGTAATTGTTGAAGAGGGAAGATAACAATAGATCATCATACATTCTATTTGGTATTATCACCCTTATGTTTAAATGACTTACTACCGGGAGGGACTTACCGTTTGTTCAGCTCAAACCATCGTTTGCATAGGTAATATTGCGGCCTTAGGTTGTGGGAGTCGTATTGTTGCGGAGGCAAAGAAAATGAGCGTACATTCGTTGGGAACCGACGTTAGCTATATTAGGATTTCAGCAACACCAATTTAGATAGAAAACACCCTGACTAACATTCACGGGTATCTTAGAGGTATGGACGGTCGCAGTTGGAAAGTCAAGAAACCATCGTTGTTCATATGGTCAATACTAACAACGTTAATTGGGCGAAGACAGATATATTGTTGATTTGAATTGAAGGTATTCTCCGAGAAGTTTCGAAAGTTCTAATTATACGAACGAACAATTAAAAATATCGTAAACCGTCGATTAAACTGAACAATACAGCCCATGGGGCTTAACAATGACGTTCATGAATTAATGGCGTATAAATCTGTATGTGGCGGCAAAACAAGGCAATAAAATTACGCCGGAGATTGGTGAACGGCAATTTGCAAAATTCGTTATTTGCGATAATGATTTACATAATAGAAGAACAATGCGCTGCTGCTTCGCTTTCTGTAAAGCCAGTTTCTCATTACTGCTTACGTCCATGCTGCAAATGTGATAACAGGATGCAGGGAGCTGTAGCGTATTTAGTCTAGGACATAATAAACATTAACAGAAATGCTTGTTTTTGCTTAACTAGTGCATATAAACCTTCAAATAACTGAGAGAAATTGACGTCTTAGCAAGCGATAGGTAGGTTTGCATCATTAAAGAAGATAAAGTTTAATGTGAAGCTTACATTGAATGGTTTATCTTGTAGCATACATTCGAATGGTTTACTGTTTTAGCGTGTAGCATATTGTTGCTTCTTAGACGTATATGTTTCAATTGCCCTGATACGAAGAGGCGAACCCACGACTGACATGCCTTTTAAACTTTCACTATAATTTGTCATAATTATGGTCAAAATCTATAATATTAATTTGTATGGAAAAAAAAGGTTTTTCCCAGTTGACTGTCCCTTACTTTGTGTATATTCGTTGATACTGTATTTCTCTTATTAGATTAATTTTAGAGTTACAGACGGACATTAACATGCCTGTCCGCTCATAGACCTGCACGCGATTTCATTGCGAATTAGCTTAATCCGTTTGGCTGTTTTCACTATTCAGCTAATCACACGAATAAATATATTTCAGTGTCTGATTCATTTTATATAACCTAGCGCATCTTATCAAGTGTTTTCTTGTTTCGCAGAGATAAGTAAATTTATTTAAAGGGTTGAGGCAAGTAACATCAATGGCGCAACATATTTATGACAACGAATTACGTGGCATTTTTCGTCAGGCGTCATTGGCCAAAATATGTGCGTGTGGTCAATAATTACTCACTTTAAAATCTAATGCATCATGCGTGACATTTAGTATGCAAATAATTGCAATATTGAAATTTTCGTTAGACTCAACCAATAAGCTGCAGCCCCCACAAAGATATCAACTAAACGATCGGTATCTTTTCCCCAATGCCTTGCATCTAAATTAATTGCATATTTGGCCTTAATAACTGCAGTTTGAAGTTAATGATATCGCTGGATATAAATACATAATAGCACGACAACAGCTAGATGAATCCTTCTCAGCAGTTTTTACTACCGACCAAAATTGGTTATCTTGATTATCAGATGTACAACATTACGAACCTCGTATATATAATCCGATCCATTGTCTGCACAAGTTGTTTTGTGCGCATGTCAGAACTTGAAGATGCGTTTAAGTTTTTGATGATTACATAAATGTATGCGGGCAAAATGGAATAGAGGTTGTCACTTGGGATCAATTCACAAAATATCGTAGCCAAATATGCTTCCACAAAACTCCGTGGGCTCTCCACATGCTTTGTTAGTATGGTGATCTGGAGGCATTGTCAGTGCGTTAACCAAGACAGCACCATATATGACTGGAATTGCGGGTTGTTGTTCTCACAAAAGCGGAATGGTGCACAATTATCATTTACTGTGTAGGTATCAATTCTACAGTTGGTCCATCGCCATTGAATCCAACGTGGACGTTATTCCTAGCTGATTGGGCAATTCGATGGCTATTTAGACGTGGCATTGGCTTTTCTTGATTACACGATGTATCATTAGATGGTAATTATGAATAGGTTCAACCTAAGCGTGGTACCAGCCCAGCGATGCGTGCAACCACTACAGCAGTGTCTCCACTTCATCAAGGCAAGTCGAGCACATTAAAAACACGTCAGTAACTGGTTTAAGGAATCTTGTTAATGTGGTCAAATCCCAGCCCTAAGGCAAACACAAGAAAGCGCAAACCTTATCATAATGCTTCTTTGCCTTGTTAGATAGATACTAATATGACTTAACGAGTCTTGGTGATTATGTTTGACAGGCGCCTGCATGAACATTACACCACTGCAGATCAAAATTACATTTCTTAGCTTAATTATTGCTCTTTAGTCGCAATGTAATATTCGTGTGTCCTCATATTGAGTGCTATTTTGTATCTCGTTTTGTGAAGCAGTGTTTGGCTCCACAGCCGTGGAGTACCTGTTTAAGAGGTCTGTTATACTTTAATATCACCACACTTGTATACCAATTATAATTGTGATCTGACTTGCACAAATATTTCCTTAGTACACAAAAATAAATTATTCAGCGGGCAACAGCCATCCTTCACAAGCTTCAACGGATCTAGTTATACACAGTAGTATGAACATCGACTGTAAAGCAAATAAAGACGTTCATGTAGGAGATGACTGGTGAATAACTTCAGCAAACCATTTGTAGAAGTCTCTTTTGCATTGAGCCATTAATAAGGAATTTGAACATTGCCAGCTTCGTCACTCAACAACTGGTCGCTTTTATGACGCACCAAGTTGAACGAATGTCCGGAGATACTACAAAGTGATTGAATTGACCGTTATCTATTTGCAGCCTCTAATAGTCGACAACATTGTAATATTCTTCATAGCAGCAAGTATTGTGAATTACTAAGAAATCAAATTGAATGTGACACAATGTCGTGCTGTTCACTGTCTATTAGCTGTAGCGCGCTGATTTTTTATGAATGGTCCTTGTACATTCATTTTCACAGCATTTAAACTGTGCTTGAGTATACGCTCTTTCCTGAGAATAACACATTTGGCAATCGGCCGTCTTGCATATTGGATTAAAATATGCATCAACAGGATATTTATTAATGTCCTCAGCATTGCTCTGTGGTGCATAACTCACACTAGACGCATCCCACTATAGCCATCCAGTGATGATCGATTTGTACACAGCCATGTACAGTTCCTCTGATTTGAACTTCAACTCCTTCTGGGAGGCAACACTACTACTCAGCGTTCTCGACTAACATGATTTAACATATGTTGTTAATTAACGAGCACTTGGCAAGTATCCAATGCTATATTCTATAGAAAGCGTTTTTAACTGTCACTTTTCATCTACTTAGCATCAGAATATGGTCACAAGATGATATACAAAGCGTCAATAAATTCAACGGACATGACGTTGTTGACAGTCTGACTTCCGGCATCGGATTTTAAAAGCGTCGTTACTCCACGGATACTAGTCTTAAGAACGTTACTTAAATAATCTTCGTCTTGTTATTCCCAACAGTTACATCAAGATACAAATTAAAGGGTAATTATATGCAAAAAGCCAATTTACTTCATGCTGTCTAACTTAATTGTCATCAAAGAAAAATTGTCTTCTTAGTAACACAATACATGTTGCAATTTGTCGACAGATTTATCCATATGGGATTTGTCAAAACAAGCACATGTGCCTTACAGAGACATCAAGATAAGGACAAGGTCATTGCAAATTCGAAAACATTCCATATATCCTTGGCCGCGTCAGTGGATATTCAGCTTTAGCAAATGTATAGTTTTCCTAAACAAGCAACATGGCAAGATAGTTGTTGATGAAAAAAGCTCGCCAAATTTCAGTGATATTCGTGTAAAGCAATTTATTTCTCTGACTCATTTTAAATCCACTTAAAATCTTCGGCAGAAACATACTCTCATAATTCGAGTGTCTAAAATATTAACCCCATATCAAGTCACTGATTCATTCAACAGGCATAATCTATCACAATGCAATTGCTACTTTTGCTAAAAAACGCTTAAGTTCTGAATAAGCATATCATGTTAAGTAACTGCTTCCTTGTGTTGTTGTTATTGTAGGAGTACATGGAATTCTAATATACAACACTCATCAAACACACGTGTAGAATAGACTTGTCATAATTTAGTTCTTAGTTCGCAGAGTGTATTTAGCCTAAAGCTAAATGGTTTGTGCATTGACGCAGTCGATTATCTTGACACGAGTATTTCTGCAAAATCGACTAATAGACTTTTAGGAGAGGTAGACCGATGCTTGTATGCATAGCATACAACCGATTTGGATATTACGATGAATTGTATGGACAGATAACCAAGACATGACACATCAGAGCGTATATAAATGTTCGACACACCATCACAAAAGTAACCGCCATCTCGATTTCTACATGGGTATTGTAAAAACATCATCACAATTACTCCCATACAACATATTTGTGCAACAAAACATCACCAAAGATACATACTACTGGTAATTGCTTTTTGTTGAACCCAATCCGGATTGCATCCCTACGCACATTCGTTTACAAAGCACTTTCATCTCTGGTGCATGATGACTCCCTCGAACGGTCTTTAGCAATGGTATCGTGGATATCTGAACCCTTGATATGTCGCAGTAGGATTGCATTTTGGACTGAACTAAGTGTACTTCTTACGTAGGATACTCGGGTTTCCGATCGCATTTCGGATCCTCTGATGTCTCCGATTTGCATGCGGGAGTGGCGATCTAATGAATGCGGTTGGTGAAGTTCTGATGACGCTAGGTATGTGTAACCAGTGTTTGCTGAACAGCTAAGTTTATTGCCATGACAGCGAGGTCGTGGTTGGCCTGTGCTACAAGATGAGCGGTTGTGTGAAAAGGACAATGTAGTAGTACTGGACAAGCTGTAGTGGACATAAAACAATCACAAATATATGAGAGAACCAGCATGACACTATGCAGATGAACATGATAAGCACACAATTGGTTTGCTGTGATAACATACCAATTTTTGAAACACACAACTGGGCTAAAGATGAAGTAAATAATTGGATTGAAGACACTGTTTAGAGGTGCAAGACTCTGAATGAAGATTGACAGGGCAATAATTCTCTGTGTCCTCTCTATGTGACCGTAGACGTCTAGGAGATTATAAATGAAGAAGGGGCACCAACATAAAATGAACACTGCAACAAAAAACAATAACATATTCATAGTCAACAGCATAACGTAGTCAATATTTATCATCGCTGTCATAGGTATGAAATGATTATGATTGCAGACGGTGATTGTAAACAATTATGCAGGATTCGAAACGTATTTACAGAGAACAATGGTGAACGTCATTTTGATGGACTTGATGCGGGCGCGAGGGATAATGCCTTGGGAACTCGCATAACTCGTTACAGAGCTGCAGTGTGTATTGCAGTTGGTATTTTCCAGCTGATGACGAACAAAGGAGGCTGAAATGCGAACCAATACATCCATGATGACCGTTAAACATTGGGCACACAAAGCGAAATAGCAGTATTTGTTAAGTGTTAGACAGAATCGATGACAAATCTTCGATGCAGTAAAGGAATTTAACTCAAATAATGTGTGCACCGAGTGTGGTTTAAGTACATCAGGCACGTAAGCAATTTGAATGCTAAGCTGAGTTGTGCCAGATTGGAGAAGCAGCACAATTGCAGCGAGGACCCAAAAGCACAGCAATATGAACCCAATGATATTTCTGAAGACAGCTTTCCTACCGCTCGTAGTCCTAGAGGTTGTTCTCGTTTCACCTGACATCCCTCTGCGCCTTGCCCAGAGCGATATCACAATAATGGAGTAGCAGAAAGCAATGACAATCGCAGGCAGTACGAAAAGTAGAATTGCCAATGCTGTTATGTATACCTTTGACAAATATGAACAAAACTCCAAATAGCAAAAAATGGCATCAACTTAAATATCTGGGATAGCACCTTTGGTTTTGCCATTACGTCTTGAACCTGTTGTGATGAATGATGCATACACATACTTGCCACATCCAGCGTTCTGGTAAATCAATAACGCACTGGAGGACGCCATGTCTCCGCCATACACGCGATAAAAACGCAAGAGGAGAAGACAATAAAAGGGCCAGAACCCAAGCACAGCACACCATCATCTTAGATCGCCTCTCTGAATCAATCACAGAGTGCAGGTTTGCTTATTAGCATCCCTTGGCTACAGCATTGTGCACTTACAACTACTCTCCCAGGCATTCGAAGTCACGAAAGTCGTGACTCTTATTCAGTCCGTATACATGTCAATGCATTATATCACATGATATTTTGGTTCAATATTAGCAAATAAATAAATCGGAGGAATAAGCAGCTGAATACCGTAACTCTATAGAATTCGTGTCCTTTATTAAACACCATTATCTGTCAAAGTATATGCTGCGTATTAAATTCTATTCGTTTTGTAGTTGATTAGTCAGGGTGTGTCAGTGTACGCCTCGATATATGGAAAGAAACTTACTGCTGTTAGTGAAGTTCATTGGTCGGGCAATGGCATCAACGCGATCAATGGACAGCATAACGAGGACGTACACGGAGGAGAAAATGCCGACACTCTGCAATTAACCAACGCAGTAATGAATGCAAGCTCACTTCCACAGTGCAAACAAAGATAAAGTTACACACCTGAAGATATCTGACTATCTTGCATCCTACTACCCCTCCTTGCCACGCTATTGTGCTCTTCCAAACAATGTCAGGTATGACAGTCAGTAAGCCAGTGGTAAGATCTGAAAGTCATCATATATGACCACTGTCCAAACGACAATTTGTTAAGAGGTTAATGGTCCCATAATTTTAACAAATGGCATGAGACACGTACCTGCAATTGCAAGTTGCATAAGGAAGAAATTCATTCGTGACTTGCGGTTCTGTGATGTAATGATGTTGGCAAGTACTCCGGCGTTACCAACAACTATAAGTGCGAATATGACTGAGAGGAAGCACAGCTGCTCCGTCTGCAAAGGAATGGACTTTCATTTGGAGGCGTAAGTTTGTATCGGCTTTTATATATGTACCGTCGCAATTAACAGTACAGTTCACTCCTGAACCAGACCTTCAGGGATCTGCAAACTAATCAATCCTTTAGCAGACAATGAACTTCAAAATACGAACACATCATGCCCACCTTATAGAACTTGAATTTATATCCTTCTGTGTAGTTCACGGTGGCATTTGCGTCATCCATGCTCTTTGTATGTATCGTTGAGATGCGTCCAATAAATTAGGTATCAGATATTATCTGTAGCTTTTTCCATATCACCGAGGACTACATTACGTACGGACCTGCTACATATAAACCCACAATAAACAAGTCTGCAAGAGACAGATATACTTAGTGATCAAATGCTTTCTCACCATAATGATTACACATTGTGATAATGATACTTATTAAACCAAACAATATAACCATTGATGAGAATTAAATGCACCACTAAGCCGTAGTGGTTCAATGTGTGAAGGATTAAAGTGTTCGAGTGAGAAAAATCACTTCACTCAGTTGAATATGTATTGTATTAAGACTTATTTGCTGATACGCTTTCAAGTGTTAATATCAAGTTACGCTGATATCGAATGAAAGCTATTTAACTTGGACATTCGATAATCTCTTACCAATGGAAGGCACATTCCTAATAACTCGAGAGACACTAATAGCCATTATTGCTTATCACTGGCATTGTACCCAGAACATAAGCCTCCTTACCTTACCACACATCACAGCATGGTGCCAGCATAAATCACGTCACCAACCGATGCTGCACTATCCACAAATTAGTGTTTGGTACATCAAGTGTGGCAGACAATTGCCGATTACAATACAACCCACAGCATCATTTCCCTTTTCTTGAATGTCCGAACGAATAAAAAAGTCATCGCTGATAATCGTAATGTTTTGCCGAAAAACGTTGTTTCAAATGACAAGCATCGTCGAAATACCGGTGCCTACGAATGGTGTCAGTGTTCGATGTTTCCCTCTCTCGCTGAACCACTCCGTCTTATATTGTAGCAATTTGATTGGATGACATGATATACTTCTTACCCCAACAATTGAACCTGCACTGCCGTCAATGCGGTAGTTGACAAAATTGTAGTGCGTTCATCGCAAGACCTGCAGTATGATCTTCATCGTAATCCAATAACTGTCACTCGATGCAAATATGCCTTTTAATGACGACAGCAAACACAATCACCAGTCATTTTCGAAACAACGGATGTATTCCTTTGCACAGGTTTGCAGCTCGTTTTTGTTAATGAGAACCACTCCAATATCAATGAGGGACTGACGACAGTATGCGCGACGTCTCTTTCTTCCCCTTGTTGTGGCGCGGGAGACTTTGGCCGCCTGCCTTGCTGGCCATTTTGTGCCAGGTAACTGCTGAGCCAATGAGAGTGCGGCTAGTTTTTATGCAGGCATTGGGGGAAGTTGGCTTGGGTGGCGCACCCTGCCGTCATCGACCAGAATTGTAGCTAGCCGTCAACATAGGAGGCGCTTAGCTGCTAAGTCAGGACATTTGCGTGGGTTATGTTGTTTTAAAGCATTGCTTGCATGTGTTTTCCAAGCCCGTTAACACACTATACTAACGCAGTGACACAATGCCAGCTAAGGTTGTGTTTGCCGATTCATCGAGTTGGACAGCTAACTCATGTAAATCATTCAGCTTTTGATTCATTGGAAATGACGAATGACAAGAATGAAAGATAAATCAAACCAAATTCATGGGAGTGTTTCATTATGCGCTCATATCGTTTACAACCGCACTCTTACATACTCCATGCATAAACCATCAGTCAATTGTGTATCATGTCGTTTTTACAAAGGATCCCAATAACAGTTTATAAAGATCATTAATGAGATCCACACAATGCAATCCCCATGAAGACGCACGACCATTGCAACAGGTTACATATGTAACATAAATCGGTCCTCCTTGCAACATTGCCGGATTTCATTCTTGCTGTTTCCAAGCAAAAGTACTTTCTGTGTAGGTGAATGTTCGATTTCGTGTGTAGCGTCCTTGCTGTGAAATAAATGAGCGATCAATAATATAAAACGGCTGATAATTGCTCGGGATGTATATGATAATACATGCTTTTCGATATATATCTTGTATCATTTGACTAGTGAAGATTCAAAGGTGTGGTCGGATCGAACACGTTGCTCTTGAGCAGTAGTGTGCTCACTCTCTGTTTTCGTCTTTTGAGTAATTCTGACAATGTCAAGCAAAACTTTGTGGGTAAACACCATCAAGTAATTTACGGGACCACTATTATAATCTTAACAGTGTGTATTTATGCGATATTGTGCTTAGGACAGCTGTCACGCTTAGGAAAACTACCATGTGTCTTTTGATGAGCCAAATTATCTGGTGGACGTGTTATTGTCACACCCTGAGTGATGTTTTACAAATGACGCCCATTGTTAGATTATTGCTTCTATACAATTGAGTTGAATTAGCTATAATCGGCACTTGGACTACCTCAACGGGCGGATTTTCAATGTATTTCGTAGAATAGAGACGGTAAATGCGATCGTCGCTGACAGCGCCATGCAATTTACACGCCTACGAGCAAGGGTTAATTTAATGATCGGGATAGTTAGTCGTTAATTTTAGCCTGTCGAGCAGATGCTGCGTCAATGGGTGAGATAGCTATCATTGAGAGATTTACTTACATTATCATGTATATATGAACAATAGGCATGAGTGACTGTGCGTCATAATCATGGTGGTGCCAGGCTGTTATAACGCCCTGCCAATGCTCTGTCCACATAGTGTATTTATACGAGGATCAACTGAATTGCAAGATGGTTGCTACAAACAAACATAAATAGGTTTATAGCTCTCATAATGTCGCCTCGTGCGTCATTATAATGCAATCGCTGTCCGACAGTGTTAATTTGGTCCAAGATGTTGATACGAGGTTTGGAAGTGATGCATGATACGTCATTGGTAGACATATTTACAGGACGCATAATTTGCGTTTGTCCCACACTGACTTTTATTTTACTCATTCTGACCAAAACACACAATTTATGGATCCTGGCTGAACAAACGATGTTAATGAACCATTCAATAGATTCAACTTTTTGTCCGCATAGCTTCGCATTTCGCTTTTTCGGCTGGATTTTCAATTGCTGTAAGGTCAGATGGGCATACGTATCCATAAAAAATGATTTTCTCCATGGTTATCAAAAATACCGACTCGATGTTGCGCAATCTATCATGTATACCATGTGTATTTGACCACCAGAAGCAGGTGTGGGACCGCATTGCTCTAAGCTGCCGGGTAGCGGATTTGAACTCGCCGTCTCTAATTCATTGCAGAGGTGTCAAACAGACACTCCGGAAGTAGGTATCGTCTATGTCATCAGCAGTCGAATATTTCTGGCCAGCTAATAACCACCATCACTGAAGGCCCGCTGCTCAGCTATTATAACGTCCTTGCACATTGTCTTTCAAAGTCAAATAACCCTAAACACCATCCCTATCCCCCTCCCGTCACACACATTAATCCCCGCAACCGTTTCAACGAAGTGAGGAAGCTATCAGCATGCCTGTCAGACTTTTACTGAAAAGGCGAATATGTGTGAAATGATTGCATGCAAAGAACTTCCAGACTTAGCGAAGATATTGCTTTATGTATACGGTCAGCTGACTCCGGTTTGTGATGACTCATGTAAAGATTCTTTATGAATACGGTCAGCCGACTCAGGTTTGTGACGACTCATGTAAAGACTATTGATGAATATTACCTGTGATCAGTAAGATATTAGTGTTAGTTATCGCATGGTCACGTGGGTGATATGGGGAGCGTCCGAGTGTCTTTCCACATATCATCCGCGTGACCATGCGATAACATGCTTATCGCGATGGCACCTACACGCGATAATCAAGCACGACGCTGTCTCCTAATAATGATAATTAGCGTGAACCTTTGTTATATAAGGTATCTGCCTGGGACCTGTAATATGAGAGGTAGTCCCTTAATCCCCCATTCGGCCTCAGCTGCCTGTCATGATGGATTCGACTATAGGAGATCTTGGAGATTTATCTTTTTTCGATTCTATGCTTCGATAATTTGTTGTGTGAGATTTGCAGAAATTTCCTAACTCATGTAATCAGAGCTCCGCCGACTTCGCCGTTGTTTGATGTTAACAACGCTGTAGTGAAGTAGACACGGCTTGGCAGGTGTTACAATTTCGCGCCTGATTCCGGGGGAGATGGGGTAATACCGTGTTTTCCCGATGAGCGTTACGCGACCAGATTAGCGGCTGACAAGCAAATGACTCTTGAGAAAACTTTCGGTTTAAGACTTGTAAAGTGTGCGTGATATTAGGAACCTCCGTAGTGTTACCATGCTAGAGCAGCGATGCTCTGTGGGGGACCATCTCAAGTGAAGTTGTTTCTCGGTGATATATTGACACGGTTGCAGTTATCGCATGGCAAACTGTGCGTTTGAGGTTATATGGGAAAAAGACTGAGCTTTATCTCGAGCTCTGATTGGCTGAGAGTAGGATGCCATGCGATAACTATCGTTAGCAACAGACGGATTTTTTTACCAATTGTGTTGTCTTCTGTGGATGTTCCTTGGTTACATCTAGCTGAGTGTCGTCAATCGGCGCTATTGTCATCGACAGGAATATCAGATAATTAGAGAGCGTAAGGCTTGGCTGATATGAACATGTTTGTATAAGTAGTATACAAAGAGGGGGTTCTTGGACACTTTGTCCCTTGAACATCGCGAGGGACTCACATTTTATACAATGGCGGTTTTGAGGCAATAGAGTGCCCCTACCCCCCCCCCCTTGGCGCTCGCTATCATATAATGTAACCATATAAATGCGCTGATACATTAACGTTATGGCAGTGTCTACTACACCCGCTGAGTAATCTGCTTGCCTTTATTTCTTTCTCGAGGGATTGGTTCTTGGGGCTGATCTCATTAAACCGGTAGGAGTGCTCTGGATTCTCATCAGTGGGGTGAGGGGGGTGGGGGGGGCAACCCTGGGTGAATACCATGTGCGTTTAGTGTCTTTATTACTATATGGTTAAAGTACCATTAAGAGTGACAATTTAATGCACAGGACGGCCGAATTTCTAGTATATGTCTCACAAAACAGTACGCAGTGTGCGTCGGATGCTGTGAAAGTGAATGCGAGTGACCGTTAGCTCTTTGAAGCTAATGAATACCTGACAATACAAAGTTATTCCTAAAGAAGCTTATATTCAATTTGAGCTGTGACCGCTCTGAGCGTGACCATTCGGGGTGGCAAGCAGACTACGGTCAATTCGATTGCATTGCAGTAATGAATAGGGGAATGACGACGCAACCAACCGAAAATTATCAAATAACACAGAAAGGGTCCAGTACTTATTAGCAATCAGCACATTTGCTGATGCATACAC
Organism: Urechis unicinctus; assembly: GCA_034190875.2. Classification (NCBI taxonomy): domain Eukaryota; kingdom Metazoa; phylum Annelida; class Polychaeta; order Xenopneusta; family Urechidae; genus Urechis; species Urechis unicinctus. Next base: position 14,668,229 of record CM067355.1, read on the forward strand.
GACAGGCGTGAGGCGCCACAGATGTATGAGAATGAAATTACCACAGAACATACCCTGTTGCAAATATGAACCAGGGCAATGATTGAGCATCGACTAGTCAGTTTCGACAGTTGTAATGAGTTTGCGGTCTTATGAATTTGCGGTCTTATTTATATCGCTTGAGAGCTTGCATTCCCATTAATCAGTTACAATCTGAAAACTTGCTTTTCATTACAGTTGATGGTTATGATATCGAATGTATAATGGTTAGGCAAGACTTGCCTATTGACTGGTGTCAGCATAACAAGAGAATACGTATGGAGGTAAGAAGCAGACACCAGGAAAGTAGGTTATCGGGTTTGATCAAGAGGTGACACAATGCATGTAACCCTCTCATGTCAGATTGCAAGCTGCATATGGCATATATTTTTCCTCAAAATATATCGAATGATTATCTAACTCAGGCACATGTCACTTCCATAATCTACCTCGACAAATGCATATATTCTGCTCCCACAATAATCCTTATCAAGAATGCAGACCGTGCATCTGGGAGCAGTCATCTTAACATATACCAACTGTGAAATTGACGGATAAATCTATACTAGCTAGACACCTCTCAACCAGGATAGAAAACGGACATTTCTGCCGCGAGTTGACCTAAGTAAATGATGCATGTAGTGCGTCGTGCTATGGTGTGTTTTCATTATTGGATCACCACTAGCAACATGAAGCACCATGGACAACACATACAGTTACTTAGAAACAATACTTATAAACGGCTTGTTTATAAGTGTTGTTACATAACGTCGTAGGTCTGTACGCGAGCGTATATCAGGATGCGTTGCAGTGTTCTTCCGCTGGATACCATGAGAAATTTGGTAAAGATATGATGAAGTCACGGATATACGCAAGAAACGTGTTTTTTTTTTGCGGTATAAATCCATTTATAGCTAGCTACAGTGCTCCCATGTTTATACATCATTATAAGAATGAAAGCACTCCATTGAAGTACTCATCGCAGAACATTTGATTTCCGGTATCTCTCCCCCTGTTTCATTCTCTATTGCTCCCTGTCTCTCTCTCTCTTTCTCTTTCTTTATCTCGCTCTCTCACACACTGTCGCGTTCTTCCAACAATAGCAATATCTAAAACAGAACTTATTATCAACTCAATTAATGTTTCTCTTGGTGCCTCGGCTTGTCACGTGGTGTATAACGAAATTCCACTATAATAAATCTAAGGAGGTAGCAGGATGCACTCTTGACACGTGCTACGAATACGTAAACGAATGTCTTGTCCCCGAAGATATAAATATCTGTGTCCCACAAATTGGAAAACATGCTCAGGGATTGAGATTGCGGCTCTTCATTGTTCGAATTTTATTCATTGAAGTACAACGTTTTAGCGTCCCCACCAGACATTGTTACCAATTGCTAACATTCAACAGTTCTGTTAAATAATGATTATCTCGGCTGTATGTAAATCACAATTGACCCTTGCTGCGCATCTTTTCTCATTGGCGTTATTCAAAGAAAAATGTATCTGGTCGGACACTGCATGTTATATTACCAGGGGGCGGAAACAGATAGATTAAAACGTTTTGTTACCCTGTAAGCTAATTATTTAGACTTTTGGTCATTATTGTTGTCTTTAATTATCTGTTGCATAAAAAACATATTAACTACGTTGGTCATGATGACAAAATGTATGTAACCTTATTAATATCATTTTACATTTGGTTTTTGTAAAATGTTGAGAGACTCGGCAATCAGAAGCTTGACATCAGGAGCGTGTTGAGCTTGTGTCCCACATGCTATTCTAATTACCGTAGAGCTATAAGGGCGACTTCAATCATACGGCTGTTACTGACAATCTTACATCAACAATTTATAAAGCTAGTAAGGGACAACTGACTTATTAAAGACTTCATGTTAAACATAATGTTCCTAGATGCCCGTCCATGTTGCTGCACGATGTGGAGGTCG
>CM067355.1:14675195-14686962 GCA_034190875.2 Urechis unicinctus
ATATCGATCTTTCTTTAGCAAGAGCGACATGTTCGCCCCAACCCGCTATTCGCTTTCGGCCACCTTTTGCCAACGAGCTGTGGATTCCAGCTTGTACACATGCATTAATTATATCATTGAAGTATTTGTCAATCATTTCATAATGCGTTTTACAACCAGATATGGTACATGTCGCAACAGATGTTGGTAGTTTGACATTCGACAAAAAACCGCTCAAGTAGCGTTTATAACTGCTGATGCCGTTTTCATCGGCAGCAGACCACTTAATTTTACTGGATATGCTGCGCCTCGGTTTACCTGACTTTGAAACATTAACATTCAAACTCAGAAAAACAGGGCTATGGTCAGATAAGTTGTCCCCATCATGAGTACATGTATATCTTGAGACTAACGGCAAAATATTTTCAGATATTATGAAATGATCCAAAACAGATCTTGCATTCGACATGTCGCTCTCGTAGGTGAAATCAATGACACCTGATCAAATCGACTCGCAAGGTCTCAAACCTTGCTGCTCACAGAATGCATTCATTGAAATTGTATTTAGTGAGCTATTGCGTCTAAAATCAGTGTTAAGGTCACCCCCTAGAACCACGAAATCCACATCAGAGTTGGCGTTGATGATAGAATGGACATCATTAAGAATTTCATTATACATATTGTTACATGGAGTTGAAGATGACACATCGCACGGCATGTACAAATTAATAACTAAAATTGAAGCGGGTCGACCGTCACAATTTACAGTAACCACACAAGCAATACACCTGACACTATTACATTGTACAAGACGGATTGAAAACTTCGAATCCCGCTTATGCAGAAATGCACAGCCTCCATATGGTCTCCCCTTGAGAACCCGAGATGAATCCATACCAGACACCCCAGCCACAATTATACCATCTAATTTAGTTTCCAGAACATCAAATTCGTTTTCATGTAACCAATGCTCTTGTAGAAACAGAACATCACATTCGTTCATTAATTTCTGAATGTACAAAATCGTATCATCCCTATGGCCTCTACTATTATATGTACAAAACGTTAAGTTGTGACACATTGACAGTTAAAATCAGCGACAAATACAACCTAATTGCTTTCCTGTTTGCGATAAAATCTCCTAACACATATGCCAACCGGCCAAAAACAATCATTCAAAAGATTGTCCAGATCAGAGAGTTTTATTTCCACGCGGAAACTGTCAAATTTGGCGGCGTCATTTGACAGCTTCTCTACCTTTCGACATTCAACTCCTTTATCTTGCATGTACCGTAATAGCTCATCTGTAGCGGTATCCTTACAGACTCTGTATACGAACAAGTCTCTGCTGGGTTCTGGTGCTCCCCGCAGAGTACTGGAGGTAGCAATCCCCTTGACATGGGCTTTCTTCTTGACGTGTGTTCTCTTGCGTCTTTCTACAGTTTTGTAACCATCGTTGCTTCGGTCGGTAGGGGCACTGACTTTGTTTTCATGTACATCCTTTTGAGAGGTGATTGCTAAATTCGGTGTAACGGTTCCAGTCTCGGTAATCGTTTTACTGCTAACAGATTTTGCAGTTGCTGTGGCTGTGACGGCAGCATATGACGGCTGTTACTTGGCGTTTGAGTTGGCGTTGGAGCAGATAGACGGCTCTCTATGCGCTGGATGCTGACCATTGCTTCGTCGAGCATCTTGAGCTTGCCCTCTATGTCATTGACTCGTTCACATATGCTAATGGCGCACGCTTCCGCAGGGGTGGCCCTGGGGATGCGATGTAAGCCCTGCAAAAATGGGCATCTTCTCGGCAGCTTCAAGCTTTTGAAGTGCTGTCATTATGTCATCAAGTATGGCATCAACTTCAGACCTCGCTGCAGAGTTGCGACGTCGAATAAACGGAGGAAGGACTTCCTTGTCACTTACTTGCCAAAGAACTTCCTTGGCCTTTTGTAGCTCTTCAAGAGAGTAAAAATCTTTGCACACTTTACAGATCAAATCGTGAGCCGACGAGTCGCGACTGAAAGCGACATAAACGAGCACAGGGCTTAGTGTTACATTGTCCACTAACACGATCTGCTCACTCGCCATTGCGGTTAAAGTCTTTAACTGGTCACCAAACTGGCTTCAAAAGGTAGTTTTTTGAAGAACAAACTTATGTGTCACCTTTTTATGGGTAATTGTATGATCGTTCCGATGCTCCATTCAAAGACCTATCCACCGATGTAAGAAAAACGGCGAAATCACAAGCAAAATCCGTGTAATTACACATACAAGCACGAGCAGTCTTTCGAACGACCCGCGGCCATTAAAGGTCCACTCATTATGCTGAACCAGACAGAGTTATGGTGATGTTTATTCACTGATAGCTAGAGGTAAAAAAGCTCGTGTTTGCCCTCCAATTATATATATATATATATATATATATATATATATATATATATATATATATATATATATATATATATATATATATATATATATATATATATATATATATATATACATATATATATATCTACCGGCCATATTGAGTACACCTTATCTTTGAGAGCAATTCGGGGTCAGAGGGCATATCTGGCCTGATATATGCCTGCGTGGTCAATTTGTCTTGTACTTGTTGGAACTCGCCCACTGATTTGTGAGTTACAGTTGGCATAAATGTTACAGGAGATTTCTATTATGTGCATCAAAGTAGATTCGTGAGCTGTTATTGTCCTTAAATGATATAAATTTGGCACTTACTAATGTCAGCAGCGCGTTACTCGGAAACGGGTCCATCCCACAATCAAACCAATGGATATATTTCCATTACTCCCCTTTTTTGTAGCCATACCGATTTGTCATGTGTGATCTGCGACCGCTAGGAAAAATGAGCTATTTAGGACCAAATGCACTATTGCATGCATTGCTTGCAAAATCCCCATTAGCGACGGCGTCGATTATTGGTCGCGTTTACTCGGACATAGAGCTTTCCGAAGCAAGACTGTTCCATATCTATACTTACTAAGAATAAACGTAAAAGTAACGATTAACAATTTACACTGCGAACAACGTTAGGGGTTAATCAGCAAAAGTAGCGACATTCGGCGAGAGATTCACGCAACAGCCTGCGATTATCAAAAAAAATATGTAACTATACACATGTATAATCACTTTCTTATCCGAATGTTAGGACATTTATATTAGATAATGCTGCATGCGATCTGCTTACCATGTCTGTCAGCATCATAAACACATTTGTAATTTGAAATCACTCACATTCTCGGTTCGTCATGCTTTTTTCTATTTTAATTCACAGAGTAGGCTTTATTTCTTATCATCAGTGAATCGCTCATCAGCCTTACCTTGATAATTGTCGCTGGAAATTTTGCAATTAAGGCTTCCAATGACGTCAAGATAAAGTTACAACCCAAGAACGACACTAATGATGTAAACGATATGAACGAAATGCAATCTACGGATTGGAGACGTGTATTCAATTTTGTCCCAAACGGGCTGACCAACTGCAAAGACCTCTTTGCTGTTATGAAACATCGCATATTCGCGACCTATGGCAGAGTTCATTCATATTATCTTTCCGGGATGACTTTATGTGACATGGTGAGACTCGGTTGACACGCTGCCTTTATTTTAGGCCAACCATGCAGATGTTCTATGTGATTTGGTCGTCACTGTTGGGTAAAAAACAAAGGACGTAGCTCCGTCTGACATATCCAATTTTAAGAAATTTTCTGCATAGCAATATATTATCGTATACGACGATTACCTATCCCTAAATTTGAATTTCAATAAATATCTTGGACCAGTCTGGGAGGAAGGTAAACAAGCTGAACAAATTTCAGAGATTTTTTGGATGGTGGATAAACAGGCCGCGGATTTTGTGTCGGTCGATACTACATTTAGGTTCAGTACCTGTAACAATAAGTCTAGTAACCCTACAAATGATCCATCGGTAGATCCATGCTTCCGTATTTTAGCATTATAGCTATTTCAAATATATAACATTATTGCCGGGCATAGAAAGAACTTGTAATATTTGTCAATGCAATATTTAATAAAGATTTTTTAAAAAAACAGATACAACCCTGTTGTTGAGCAATTCTCCTTGCTTGGATATTATAAAGCCGTTGCTGTTACTGCTGTTTTATGTATATATTACAAAACGTATTTTCTATGTTGTTTATCTTAAGCAAGACAAAGCAAACGCAACGGCACAGCAGTTTGCAAATATAGTCTGTTTGAAATGCATTTGCGAAATGTTTAGTTCCATATGGTTGGGACAGTGAAAAATCTTATTCACATTATTTTGCTCGCAACTGAAAGTGACGACATCAACGAAAAAATACCATTCAGTAAACGCGGTCCCTTGAAACATTTGATCCAATTTTTATGACCATCGATTTACTATTGTCGATTTTATAAGCGATTGAAAAATGTGGTTAAACAATGCCACAAATTATCGAGTCAGGGCAACGGGGCGAAATACGCATATTTTTCGTTGACATGTATTGCAGAAAAGTTGGCCTATAAACAAAGCTACAAGCAACTATAACCTTTTCCGAAATCACAACCTAGGTTAAGAAGATATCAAGGATTGAAAAGTTTACCACGTGACCTTGAGCTTGATATTTGACCAAGTTGTTATGACTTTTAAACTCCTAACTCAATCAATGTATGCTAAAGTCCACCCAACGTCGGATAAGCAGTGCACTGAATACTTGTACTTTCATTCAAGCAGCTCTATCAGAGAGCTTATAGCTTTGTTAAGAGGATTCACTACGAGCGACTCTGTAATGACTGGGTCCCTATTAATTATACACAGCCATCGTTCGGTGGCGCTACCTTGTAATAAACAAAATACAATGTATTTACTGGGTTGACGTCATTGCAATTGATGAGAGCACGAAAAATGTTCTTTTGCTGATCCTTTCCGCTGCCAAACAACATAACACAATAGGCATAACAATAACAAAAATAATAAGTAATGTGATTTTGTAACTTCATACCTTTTTATAGAACGTAACGGTTTTTATTGGTCAAATACTGGACCATCCCTGATAGGAGCTTCTTATCTGAGTGAGCCGCGCATCCACATCGCTATGCCTTAACCGTATTAGTCTGGGGTTGCTTCCGTTAGACAACGAATCCTTATTCGTTTGGCTGCTTCGCTGAGGAAGCAATTTCTAAATTAGGGAATAGGCACTCACTACCTGTCAAATACCATAGTGGATACATGGGGTATGGAATGACATTGACTCTCTGTGATTAACATGGGTCCTAATTCAAAGTGATAGGTGAGTCTAGGATGATACGACGCTTTGAAATGTAGCATAGTGCACTATTTGTTTGCCATTTCTACTGTTGCCACAGGAACAATCATGATGGTAGATGAGTGCTGAAGACAGCATTAGCGTAATCTATGAGTAATCGCAGACTGCACCTCTTAACCGTAAAATGCCCCTTCGTGACCCCTTTGCCTTGCTTCTTCACATACCTTAGCATTGACTTTTGCTGAAATTGGGAAGTCTTACCCCTTCGAAATATATTGTCAAACTCAATGGTTGGCATGTGCATATGATATACTGGTGATGTAAAATCATATTGAAGACTGACCACCTTTACATGGTGACGTCCGTTTGAAATGCACAGCATACCAATAACATACCCAAATGTTTTCAAAGCCTTTGTAGCTTTACATATTTTAATCATTTCCACCAAGGGGATGATGCGTGAATATGCAGCAATAATCCAATGGTGTATGTCATAATATAGGTCAGGGGGGTCGGGGAGGAAGCTGAGCTGTTGTGCGTCATCCTGGAAATGATTCGCGTCACACTAATTGTTGAGGACATACATTGTTGATGGTGACAGTGTTAGTAATGGTTGTATGTGACGACAGCTTTATCGGTCCGAATGGATATCAAGGCATGAATAAGGTTGCTGAAGTGGGGAACGTTTTGCTAGCAGCAGGAAGCACATAACGATTCCCTGTGGTAAGCAGCTACAAAATTAATTATCGAACAATCGTTAACATAAGACAGCCACAAATGTAACATACTCCACAAATCTGCTGATGGTCAGTTGTCGCCAGGATGTTTATTAGATTTCGGGCCTCATTAACCATGCTTTGATAAAATAGTGCGGCACATAAACCAGCGTTAGACTGCCACCACCAATTATTTGCAATATGGAATATGCTCCAGCTTCACTTCGGTTTAAATCTAAGCAAAATGTACCTGATGCATTAGTTACATGCTGATCTCCGCCGAAAGGGCGAGCTGTGCAATATCTTAACGAGTTCCTGGTAATTTTAATATGTCTGCTGTGTATAATGTATTTGATTACAGAACGGATTTTTTTGCTTTATATTTCACATTAGAAAATGTAACTTTATACGTCAATATGCATTACCGCTATGTTTCTGGCTGATAGAGAATGTAATTTTATACGTCATAATGCATCACCGCTATGTTTCCGGATGCTCTCTAAAACCGTGCAATGGTGAGGAGATACAAATTATTCGGGTGTTAGTGAGGTACTTTCTATGACAGCACCAATCAACTCAGGTCTATAAAATATAACGCTAGCTTGACTTTGCAAATGTCAGACAAAGCGTAGCATCCAAATCAAATGGTGAAAATAAATCAAACTCGTCACAATTTATTATTACTATCCGTCACATAACAAGTGGCAGTGAGCTTTTATCGCATGAGCGACAATGAAGAACGTAGATGTCTGTGAAGGGCAGCATAAGCGACGAAAAAATGAATGGTTTCTAGCTGTGGCTTTTTTTCAATAAATCGTTAAAATATCCCAGTCAGACGCACAGCCCTTTATTTCAAATGAAAATTTTATTAAAAATATATGACGCTGTTATCAGTTTTTTATTTACCCTTGAACTCAAGCAAAGTGTCCGTATTACGATTCCAACACGTTTGACTGGCCTCTAATCGTATTTTGTCAAGAATAGGGGAACTGAAACTGCAAGAAATTGTTTTACAACAATATTGCGCCGCGAATATGGCGGGAATGTGGTTATATTATATGTGGCAACACATACATGCCCAGCATAATTTTGATCATTAAAGCGGTCCTTTATCTTTACATCCGGTCCTAAATAAAAACGCTCCAACACTAGAAACCACATCTATATTGCATGGACCTTCCTCACTTCCTAAACAAAATAACACCTTTAAATTACAGTACAGCACCAAGCGATTTAACCTTACAGTTTTATTGGTTTGTTTTGTATGTTACGATACGTTTTAACCTTCGGCAGACCTGCTGATGCATGTGTGACTAGTTCAACGAAAAAACTTACCCGAGAACACACCTCGAGATGTATTGACAGCCAACGATTATGTGTCACCTTATTCACCTTAATCAAATGACATCAGATATCAGATAACGCTGATTATGTCACTGTCATTATTGCTCAGATTATTTACTTTGATGTCTGAATATTTGATAATACTTAAATGAAAGAGATTGATCACGGCTGCACATATTGAAAATATCAGCGCAGAGAGCTAAGACGAATCTTTGTGAATGATCAGACGACAATATCATAAACCAAGTTGGAAAAGCCTTTCGCATTGTAGTAATCCTCTATATTAACCAGCGCTTTGTTACTTGTCTTAGCATTTTTAATCTATTCAACCGCATCATTCTCTACCAGTATATATTTACAACAGGCCATAATCTTCCTTTTGCCGACAATCATGATAACAAGTTTATAGATAGTTAATAACATCAATGAGTGGGCAGATCAAGCAGGTTTAATGGCAAATACTTTGCATATTTACTTCGAAAGTACTTACTACCTTTCGCCCCACGTACATTGTTCACAAGGAAACCAACGCGCAATTATAATACATCTCCATGTCTCTTAATTAAGTGCATTATAGCCAAATTTGTCAAGCAACTTATAAGTCGCGGTTTTTATATCAGTGATTTACTTGAATGGCTTTAGATAGAGGAGTACATTATGTGTTGATACATTAAGGTAACTTTACTCCCTGTTGCGAATATAACAGTTTGAGAGTGTCACAGTGTCACAGTAACTGATCATATTAATTGAAATTATTATTTGACTTTTGGACAGGCCCATTTAATACATGTCTAGTGATAGGTTGTTAAGTGCTTCGTTAATTCTAATTTATATAAAGAATGAACGCAATAGCTCGTACAAAATGTCCAGAGTGCTGAGACTGCTCCAAAATAGTAGTATGAGCCACAGTGACATAATAACCTAGCGAATCGTGCGTCGTGTTAGATTAATTGTCCAAGAGGGCTAAGGGTATTTTTTAATTCACTTAATTCGACGTCATTCGCAGAGTTTAATATATTTAACCTATGTTGTACTATTCAAGAGTAATATCTTATATAAATAGTCTGGGTGATTGATCAGTTGTTCAGAAAATGCCGACTTTCTATGATAAAGATGGGATAAAATGATTTACAATTTGAGAAGTAAACATACATAATCGACCGTAACTGGTTTATGTGCTACTCATCATCAAAAGCCGCTTCAAATGCTTGACATAACTCTTCTTAACGCAATCTTACCATGTTTAATACGCTTCATGTTCTGGTTCATCCACATACATTTTTTCCGTGACCAAAAAAACACCCCCGAAAACCAGACGTCATTGATTTAACTCCAATTTGAGCCTGTCCAAATCGCAAGCGCGTTTTCTACTGCACGCTTGTTTCTTTAAACATTTATCTTAAGAGATGTTGTGTACAATGTGCTGTACTGTTTTCTGTTCCGACATGTTAGGTTGTTGTAGCCTAGTAAATGGCCCTTATTGAGCAGAACGCTTAAACGCTGATCTATTGCGTCAGCTGCTTAATCATGGGTAAGTAGAAAAAGTGTCAGTTTTGTTGTATTTAACGTTAGCAATACGTTTCGATCGACACTCAAGTGCTGTGGTTTAGGCTTTGCTCAATATTGCTTCTAATCAAAAGAGACACCAGCAGAATTTAAAACCGTTAATTTGTATTGACAAAAATTCCAAAGCAGAGCACTAACATCGTGTAAAAAGCTAACGGAACTTCTATTGGGCCAAAACGCCGTTTCAATGTTTAAATTAACGAAACCATGAATGCTGATAATTCGTTCCAATGGTGATGCATGGTTAGACTAGCTATTAGTAAAGCATTAAAACGTAGTGATTTTCACATGAAGATATTATCATATTGGTATTTATGCCTAATGATTGTAAAATAATTAGTTGAATCGTTGACTGTGATACTTGAATCGTGAAACAAAATATAATTTCTAAGCGTGCGATAAAATTCATCTTAAGCGCTTACACTGCCCATCGCAGGCATCTACCTGTTTGATTGTTTCTCGGGCTATATATATTCACTGCCGTTGATGAAGCAGAACATTGTAATACTAAATTTTGACGAATTTGATTTATTTTTACCATTTCAATCAAATGCTACGCTTTGTCTGACATTTGCAAAGTCGTTTTATTTTAAAGACCTTGATTTATTGGTGCTGTCAAAGAGGGTAGACATGGCCTAATTGCGCTGCAGAAAAGATTACGAGGTGTTTCTAATAATTGGTATATAACGTTCCGTTATCACTTGTCCCATCCCCTTGCCGTCGCTGTTAGTTATGTTACCTTTTTAGCCAACAGGTGCTGGGCTCGATTCGAAGAAGTAAAAACCCGACTGATTCCTCGACACCTGGAAAATCACGTAAAATGGCGGTAATATCTCAAACAAGCTATCCCCGTGACTCAGTGGCACCACGTAGTACATTAATTCAAAGGGCGTTGGGTTCTCACCCCCGGTCCAGTCGATTGGTTTGGCACTTGATTTTGAGGAAAGCTGTCAAAGCATCTCAAACAACTTTAGCAATCACCCATCACACATTGATACCAAACAAATCTGCTGGTACATATTAAGGCGTAGATGAAACGGGCGACTGTTATGTTTAGTGTGATTCCCAAAATGCAAAAATTCAGGTATTACATAATTTCGATTGTAGCTAGCAGATTCTTCTTATTCCTTACATGATATCAAATCAGCGATCTAAAAAGAATTGACGATAGGCGTGGCAAGAAATGGCATTTCAGTCAACGAATGAAGGAATTGTCAAAGTATAGAAGTCACATCATTCTAATCTTAATTGTCACCTTGAAAGTATCCCTTTTTATGGTCCAAGATGTGAACCAGTCGATAATCTCCAATTTGGCGGATGATCTGGTTGCGTGTCGTTTCATCTTGGCAACGCCCTCCAAGGTTCATTATGCATCAGGACCTGATTTGAATGCTACTATAAGGTGCAATGATAATCCCCGGAAAGACAATTATATTTTTGTATTAGCCTCGTTTGACTTTCATTTGATATACAGCAAGGGACTTCAGGAACACCGGCAGTTAGCACACATCTGGTCGAAAGTTGTTTCGATGCCAGGTAATGCATTCTGATGTATAAACAACAACAAAAATACGACTATGTCTCTGAGCGCATCACGCATCAATAATATTAGCTTTAAGCTATACAGATATAACAAAAACAATGATATATTACACTATAGTCAGAAACGTTTGTAACATGTGTTATATAGTCAATGTAATGTTCCATACCCGTTTTGCAGTTTATGAGATGGGCTCATCCTCTTGACTTTCGAAAGGAAACATATTCATGGAAGGCGATTGTTTCCGGATATAATTTTTGACGCGATTTAAAAACAGCCCTGATATATCCGAATCGCTAACGACAATCACTTGTCATGAGCGGTCAGTGCGTCATATACGCTTTATCTCTCGAATATAATCAAATCTTAGACCGCAGAACACCAACCATGCTCGGCTCTTTAACCCATCTGATATGAGAACAGTCCCCGCATTAACATAAACTGAATGCCTTAGTGTGATATAAGAAATGCAGCATAATCCTGCAGCCAAACAAAGCTAAGAGTCAAAGTGCAATTATTTTACAAGACTATAGCATGGACGATGAAAGATGTCTCTGTTACTTGACCGAAGCACAAACTGTGAGATGCACTGTGTCAGCCAGCCTCTGCTGCATGCCAAATTACCAGTAGTTATTGCGAGTTGTCTAAACGACACCGCTAGACGAATTTTCCAATGTCTCGATTCTACTAATTCTGATTATGTACAATTAAAGCTCGTGCGCGCACATACGAAAGACCAGATAGATGTTTGATGTGTTTAATGAACATATTACACTTATAATAAAATGCACTGTAATCGTTACACATGTTTTTGGTGAGCCCTGCGACAAGTTACATAAGGTAAATTCCAGTGTATCATAAGTTCTGAAAGTACTGAGAGTATAATTAAATACCCCGTGAAACTGCTCCACTCACCATTGCAAACCATCATTGTAGAACGTAAGTACTAGTTGTGCACCTCAAACAAAATCCACAGCATATGGTGCATGCTATCAGAATAAACTATATTTGCGAGTTTCCATAAAGAAGCCTCACTTTCAGTAGTTAAGCAAAGATCGAATATGTAACTATCGCAGTCAATATTTATTATGTTTTAATCGCCATTATGGTAAAATAAAGACAGCCAAGTGTACCTCACTGGTAAAAAAAGCAGTTGGCACCCTTTGCAGGAACTCATTGGAACAACCTATCAATGCCACGTTCGTGATGTCTAACTACAAAAGTGATGCTTGCTGCATTTAACTCAACTACGCAGCGTCATCTACTATACAGAATAGCTTCCGTTTGACGGATGCCAAAGGGCTTATTTCATTTCCAACACACTAGTATAAAAAGCTCTAGTAATATGAGTTTTA
>CM067355.1:14694198-14791698 GCA_034190875.2 Urechis unicinctus
CAATTCTTTGCTTTAAATTATCTCTTCAAATGAAAAACATACAAATATATAAATCAGCAGTTCAACGAATAACGGGCGGCACACGCTCAAATATCTTTACGGACGGATATAAAAAAAATGGCGATTTTACTGGGAAATCCGGGGTTGTAAGTCTTTGTCAACTCATTTAAAGAGTTTTTTTCTCAATATCTATCCGTCTGATAATGTTTAATTTAGATAAATAAGAACAAATGCAGCACTTAAGCTGGAAATTGGAGACGCAGTTCAGCATTCAAAACTTTTAGAGAATCTCACTGAAATGAGATACCGGTTTTCTCGATCTGTGATGTGTGAAGTTTCAAGTAATAAATGAAATCACAAAGTATCAACCGACTGTTTATAACAAGGGAATAATTAGCCAGATTGTTTTGTGCTATCAGTTTGCTTATGTTGTAAAATCCAATTGTCCCCACGAACGGAACCGCGGGCTTAAGTTGAAGGTATATTTTGGGATTGTAACAATTCCAGCTTTCCATACCAAGTGGAATTTCCGGTACACGAGCGAATATAAACAAACGCGATCGGTCAGCCCTGACCATATTACCGCTCTCTTTCCATTTGATTCTTATTTGGTCAGTATGATTCCAACGTTTATTTATTGAATATCATTCATGTATCAATAAACGTTATTGTTAAGGGAAAAATTTAGTGTATGACAAATTATGAAATACCCATTGTTTTCAGTAGTTAGCGAGCTTCACCGGGCTGTTCCGGACGTGAGCTCTGCCGCTCGCAGTCACACTTACCGATCACTATTCCAACCTAGATACCACGTTATTGTTACTTGATGTCTGCAGCTTGGTTGAACAGAGCTACCGATTACCATTGATTTTCTTTAAAAATTGCATTTCCAAACGTACATTTAACCGTGTTGGACATTTCAGCGAGTGGTTTTTGCACCATCTGTCAGATGTAAACAATGCCATTTCGCCAACTGTCAGCCTGGTATTTTGGTTTGTGGTATCTGCTGATCTGGACAGCGGACATGCGCTCCGGTATCACAGTACCCTAGACGCTCCAATAGTCTTGTTGAGTAAGATCCCACTCGTCTTCCGACTTAATGCCCTGTAACTTACAATGTTGTGTGGTGGACTATGACACCATCCACTAGGATAGCTAGTGTCATAGTCCATCATACCAAAATCCTGGTTGTAGTGCGGTGTGGTAGGGGGGGGGTTGTACTTTTTTGTTTTCAAAGGCTGTAGATTGATATTTTGCATTGTACATCATTGAATTATATACTTCCATCAGTAATGTTACCCTTAACCTACATTTTAAAGTACTTTTATTGGACATGATTATAGCATGATCTGCTAGTATTATATATCATTCCAATACACTAAAACATGAGTTCTTTATTACATTCCTATAAGTTTGATTATATGTTACATGATAGTTCATTCATGGACAGTGTCAGACTTCTGCCATCAATTAGTCAGGAAAGTGATCCTTTTGATTTCAATAGAAGCTTTCAAAACAAATGTTCAATGCTTGTAATCCAATTCTTTAATAGAACAATCACCTCATTTGAATCTATCGGATGTAGGCTATTAATGCCATGATCATTGGTAAGTTAGTCTTAAAATCTGTGCATCTGGTCTAGTTTTGATGGTGTTATTAAGCATATTTGAAACCCCAAATCACATTTTAGGACAGTGAAGTTCCCAAGATGTAACAAACTGACTGGTTATGCATGACTTGGATGGTCCCTATGATTAGTTTCCATCCCGGACATGTTGCATTCCACTTATAAGGTAATGTTTATCGACCATTAGGCAGGAACAATTAATAATAGTTATGCTCCTCAGCACAGCTTAGCTCTGTCAATCTGTCTGCTTGTAAACTTTTGGTATCACATTTTTTTAATAATACAAGCCACTGTTATATTTATTGTCACTTACAAACAAAATATCAGCCCTTTGTGACCTTATTATTGAAAAATAATCTCTAAGCTATGTTAACCAAATAGGGAATACCAGTCTCAAATTAATCATGAACCACTCTTATATTTCTTATGTTTTGTTCCTGAGAGATTTACATAATGGGGAATAATTGTTGATGGCACATTTTCTTATAATACAAGCTAGCAACTCCTCATTGACCAAATCTTCCTGCATAACCTTTGATTATAACTTATAACTGGATTATTATTGAATAATATCCTGTGACTATAAACCCAATGGGGTATTAAAAGTTTTGATGTCACATTTTGTTATAAATTAAGCTAGTGACCTCAAATCCTACAAAGGGCCTTCTCATGTCAGTGTCTCTTTGCTAACTAGAAATCAGATCTGTATAGTCCTTGACCTCAACCAAAATGTTAGGATTATTATCAATTATACTGTCCTTATATTCTGGCAAACTTTAACTTATAGCTTTATGGCTTTCTAAATTAAAGCAAATTAAAATTTCTTTTTCCAGGAAAATTTTTATTAATAGCTCATGGGTGTTTGGGTGAATCATTTCTAAAAAACTTAAATTATTTGGCTTAAATGCTAAAACTATTTGCAAAACTACTTGGCGATGGACTATTGATGCCAGACAAGTGGGTTTGGGGGTTATTGTTCAGCCCTGGTGTATCATTGTATACAATGTTATGCTATAAAAACTATGATTAAATGCTGTCATAACTTGTTAATACAAATCGTGCCAAAAGAAGCAGAGTTCAATAGCCACGGCCTTCTGTCTATTGCGATGACATTTTGCCTAGCAGCACTCATGATATGGTATAAACTGATTTACCTACTGTTCTGGGTTTAATATTATGGACCCAGCATCTCAATTGAATCATATTGGAGATTCATATCCGGTGTGTTGGTTTATCAGCCCTATTTAGGAAATTTATTTGTTCAAGATGGGCAACAGTATCAGCTGTCCAAACATCTCAATTATGCTCATCTATCTCGGCAAGATACCTCCTCATATCAAAGCGAGCAGGGCCACTAGGCTCTTGCTTAGTGAAAAGAAATATTCTTTAGTCTTATCATTTCATGACATTTGGTGATTTGAGATACATGAATAGTTAAAGATCAAAATAGGAGGTCATGTGGCTTCATCTACATTACTGACAGTAATGTAGATGAAGCCACATGACCTCCTCACTATTCTACATAATGAGTTACATTTGAAATATTAAGGTCCATGTGCTAAACCACAATGAAAATTTATTTTCTTCTGCATGCATGTATATGGTACAACTTCGTCAATATTGTAGCTTCACCAGTTTTAGTGGCTTAACCAATATTGTGGCTTCACCAGTGTTGTGGCTTAACCAATATTGTGGCTTCACCAATACTGTGGCTTCACCAATACTGTGGCTTCACCAATACACTGGCTTCACCAATATTGTGGCTTCATCAATGTTATCCCTTCATCAATGTCATCCCTTCATCAATATTTTGGCCTAACCAATGTTGTGGCTTCACCAGTGTTGTAGCTTTACCAATATTTTGGCTTCACCAATGTTGTGGCTTCATCAATGTTATCCCTTCATCCAAATTTTGGCATCACCAATGTTGTGGCTTCACCAGTGTTGTGGCTTTACCTATATTGTGGCTTCACCAATATTGTGGCTTCACCAATACTGTGACTTCACCAATTTTGTGACTTTGTCAATGTTGTGGCTTCATCAATGTTGTGGCTTCATCAATGTTTTGGCTTCTCTTGCTTATCATATTCCGTTGAGATATATCAATCACTGGGGGTTAAAAAGACATGTTATATCTGTATTTGTTGTGTGTGAGTATGGCTTCAACAGTCTGTTTAAGTAGAAGTTCGGTTTACCCAGTATGACTGTTAAGCTCCACCTTGTCCTGATTGATGGTCTTGCAGTTATGATGTATGCACCTGTGTATAGTGTCTCATTGTTGTACACTTAATCTGCTCTGTATTTATCTGCAATTCATATCACCTCCTTATCACCAGCCCAGCATGACACAGACCTGGGGTTCTTTTTATTACCAGCCAGTTGTTACACTGACCTGGGGTTCTTGTCACCAGCCCAGTATGTCACTGACCTGGGGTTCTCCTAACATGGCATCTTTTTTGTTTGGAGGGGTAGAATTTCTTGAGGCCAGTTAACATCTAAAATGACCACCCATCACCAGGACAGGTCAGGACGGGTGGCCATTTTAGTTAACTTCCAGCCCTGTTACTGATGACTGAACTAAGCTCTCTGGGCTGTAGACTTATTCTGAACATCTGGCTTTGTCACATAATCATCTCCAGATGAACATCAGATTTGTATGTCCTCATCTTCACTATATACTGATTTTCAGATGTGCACAATTGTAAATGTGACCTCAGGTTAAGGGTGAAGAGAGCTGGCTTATGTGGATGAGACACCATTTTATCAGTGGTTAAGTGACAGAAGGAAGTGCACCATAGCCAACCCAGGGGATCAGTCAAGCTTTGAATTCTAGTATATTTATCAATGCTAAGCTCCATAGCAACCTTCCTGGTGGTCAATGCCTGTTATCTCGATACCCAGAAAGAGAATGTTAAAGTTGCCATCAGTGGTCAATGAATGAAGTTAACATTAATTATTGATGGGGGGCGGTTTGTTATTGGTTATATAATTGCAGTTTAAGTGCATATCGATAAGATCAGGCTTACAATGTGTTTTACCAATATTCTATTAGTTTATATTCAAATGTAGATTCAGTTTCTGCCACATGAGAGAGATTAGTTTTTACTTCCTTTACTTAATAATAAGAGATTGATTCATGTGACATGTTGTATTGATGATCAAACTTATCAGGTTGGTAAGAATTAATGTTGTGTAATGTTTTACATTGACTTCCTTTAGCTCTTATGATATAAGACTCATAGGCAGTTTGATAAGTTGATAACTTTGATAACTTTGTGTGTGTAACAGAATGTGCAACTATAGCTGGGGCACAGCAGGAGAATCATCTTTTGCTGAATCATATGGACAAGCTGTTGTATGGATTTCACTAATTGTGTCCTAATGGAAACCCACCAAGACTGGACCTCTTGAAAGTTTATTACTGATAGTGCAACATAAGGCGCTGTTGTCGCAGTTCTGCTGACCAGGTTCAAATTTATCTGTAGATATGCTTTGCTTGATAATGATATTCTGATAATTGATTTCCTTATATTGTTAACCCTTATGAGGTCAATTCATTCAGTCCATTAAGTCAATTTATTCAGCTGAATCAACTCTGATAGCCTATATTGCGGATACATTGTTTTGTAGAATTCAAGTGACCCTAGATAGGCAAGTGAACAGCAATCAAAGTTTAATAATCAACAAAACAAATTCATCTTCTGCCTAGTCCTGACCTTAACAAATCCTTTAGCACATTGCCTGCAGATGCTGCTGTTTTTTTTCCATTTTGTAATTACATGTTATTATGTGGCAAACTGAATAAAGGTGATATAATTAAAACTTAAAGATTGTTTAATCCATATTTTAATCATGGTGTCCTGAGGGGATTTATATCATTCACACTGAAAGATGGGATTCAGTTTAATTCTCAAAATAAATCTAATGTAAGGCAAGACAATGATGCTCTTTCATGAACAGATAAAACATGTAATAAAGAATGCACAATTAATCAATTGGTGGTCAGTTTGACACTTGATGAAGCAAATTGTTAGTAGATACATGAACTTATGCAGTTGGACATATCATTATTATTATATGACATTCACATACTTTGATTAGTGCCCTGTTGTCTAAACTTCTCGGCTGGTTTGCATGATTGCAGTTAACATTTAACAATACGAAAATAAATTATTGAACCATATAATATAAGAGCGAGGACTGGGTTCATAACGCTATGTGATGCTGCCTCCACTGCTCCGTGTCATTCAGTATATAGCTAGCTAGCTCCTCAGAACTTCACAGAAGCCTGTTAACCCGACCGATTTGGGCGACACCCAAAAAGCTTCAGTCGAAAGTTATTTGCTCTAAAATTACCATATCTTATTTGCCTTTCATTTACTATATATATACACTTCTTCTTTCATTTAATTGGAACTGATTTAAGATTATCACCGTGTTGTTTTTGTTGCACCAAATTTAAGCGGATTTTGCAGCTTTGGCCATGTGCGGCAAGACTTTCGCCATGTCGCACGGAGATAAATAGTGACAGCTGATTGGACTCTCCCGATTCAAGGGACGAGGGATGTTGTCCAACATCGTTGACAGACAGATTACAGTGTTTAGAGTGGTTAAATAACATTAATCCGCCCAAAGCAATCGATATGTATAATAGTTACAGCAATAACTTCAATGCTGGCAGTTTAATTATCCATGAATCAGAATATAAATAGGTTAAAATATACGACCTACGTGCATTTTTGACTTGGAATCGTCCGTGCTCCAATATTAGAGACGACAATCTTCAGAATGTTAAGTATCACTAATTCTTGTTAAAACTCGCAGTACCTAAGTATAATCTTGTATCCAAATTAATAACGGGTACGTTGAAGAACTCCCTTCCTTACAATAGGTGACTTTAATGCATATTTACGTCGTTCTCCACCTGCCGCTCGGCAAGGTTCGGAACTTTTCGGAGCAAGACATTGCGTCAGCATTTCGTGGAATCGCGCTGATAATTTAATTTCACGTTTTTCTTCATGGCTCGTTGAATATTGTGAATGCACAGTTCGAATTATGTATAAACAATGAGAAATCGAAAAAAGTTTCTTACGGTTCCCGAAAGACCTAAAAACGCGCAATACTTTGTGCAAGCTTGTTTGTAGTAATTTAATTTAAGTCGTTTATGGTTTCATAGACCTTCTAAGCTTTGTAACCCAAGGTTGTATAAATGATGGTCTGTCAGTAGTAGGTTGGTTGGGATAATAATGGTTGGTAATATCGGAAGGCAAAAAGGGCTGGTCGGCTCATTTGTTTATTTTAATCGCCAATATGGTTGGATATATAAAATGGCCATAATGGTTGGTTATATAAAATGGCCAAAATGGTTGGTTTTATAGAAAAGTTCCAAAATGGTTGGTTTTTTGCATAACAAAACTATCACGACTATTTTGGTACAACCATTTTGGCCTATAATTTTCATAATCATCTAAAATAAGTTTTGAATGAAGATATTAACTGAAAGCTGTACAAGGCAGATGTATAATGTTTTGCATCCGCGATATCACATAATTTGAGCTCCAAAAAGCGAAATAATCGAATGACCCAAAATGGTCGGTTTTGCCGATATTGTCCAAAATGGTTGCAATTGTAAGTATATTTATATATATATTTAACTATATATAAATATAAATGTATACGTATATATATATATATATATATATATATATATATATATATATATATATATATATATATATATATATATATATATATATATATATATATATATATATATATATATATATACATGCGACTGCGTCCATTTTGGACATTTAGCTAAAAACCAACCATTTTGGGACACGGGAGGCGACAAGACATATAGTCAATATGATGATTATTTCTTGTTTTCTGTTGGTTTTTCGGTAACATGTTTCGGTTTCTCCCATTCTTCAGCTCGATATGGTTGTTTGTTTATCCATGGAGGCGTCCTCGTGGTTCATCATAACGCTTAATCATCCAATGTAGCTCACAGACAGGCATGCTTTTTTTGCTCTAGTTCATAGAAATATACACTGATAACTTAATGATAATCGTACTACCGCTATGTTATCTCTGTTATTTCTGATTGTATCATCTGCTATAGTAATACATTTCCCTAGGGAACAGGTTTCATATGGCCATAATTTGTTTAAAGGGGTTGGATTTGAAATACAGGTAACACATTATTAATATCACAGCTATGCAACATGTAGGGCCACTGGTAAACATTATTTTAACATTGAGGCCATGGGTAAACATAGTTTTTTACTGTCAAAAGCTATGATGAAATATTATTGCATCATTAACTGAGTAAAATGGGCATGTGTAATATTGTCTATAAACTATATAGTGATTAAAAAGGTCACTTGTATGAC
Source organism: Urechis unicinctus (assembly GCA_034190875.2). NCBI lineage: Eukaryota > Metazoa > Annelida > Polychaeta > Xenopneusta > Urechidae > Urechis > Urechis unicinctus. The sequence goes on from CM067355.1 coordinate 14,702,221, forward strand.
AATTATGCATGTTTATTGACATTTCAAGAATAATTAAGAGTTTGTGACACATCCATTTGGAACCAGCACTGCTCATTAAAATTATGCATAGTTAATGACATTAATTAAGAGATGGTGCAAGGCACATTGGAACTTGAGTGCTCATTCATATTTGTTTCCAAGTAGGGGAGGTCCCATTGGCAGCTCTGACTTAAGCACTTCTTTCTTCCCAGAAGCAATCAACATGTACACATATTAAGCAAATTACTTGGCACCATTAATCCAGAGATAATAGTTCTATTATTCAACCAAAACTGGAAGCAAGAGATGTGTGGTTCAGATTGATGGGTCATCCCACAGAATATTATGTAGTGGTCCTTGTTGGTACAGCTATAACCTACCATTTGTCTGAATCAATGGTGTAGAACAACTCCAGGTGTGAGGTTGTGTGTGAGGGTAGTGTCAAATGAATAGTGTCACATGCATTCTCTATAAGATGGTGACCATAAATGTTTTACAGACTAAATTGCTGTTGAACTCAAGATTGCAGCACCTTAGCAGGTTTTAGATTGACCAGGTCATCTTCAGAAAGATGCACAGAACATTAAGAGAGATTATTTTAGAGCTACACAGATTGAACATTTAGTCAGTGTAGCTACAACTTTTGTAATAATCTGTCTGCACTGTAATGCTGAATAGAAGATATAACTTACTGATAAAGCATCAGATAAAGTTACTTAATCATGAAACATCGCATGGCAGTGCATGGCTAATCTACAAGCTTAAATAACAATTCAGCCTACAGCACGATTGTGCAACAATTGTATATAATATATGACATCTACATTGAAAGAGATACTGGGAATGATCTGTCTGTCAAATTTATCCTGATTAATACAGTATATTCTGAAGTATATATACCATACCTGGGAGTAGTTTCCTTAGACTGGGGATCTGATTATAACTTCTGAAGGCGAGTTGTAGAGCTTGGGTCTGCAGACTTGTGATGACTTTCATAATACAGCACAGGCCTTAATAGACCATGCAGTGGGTAGTGCCTTTTATATGAAGGTCACTTAACTAGAATTCATTTATAATGCAAAGAAACCTTTCTTTGGTTTATACATTGTCACAGAAGAATGAAAAATACTCACTTGTATCTTTGATGCATGTTCTGCTCGAGACATCCTGATCTGACTCCCGAATCATTAGAAATCAAGTTGTGTTTGGCTTGTTGTTCTAGTCAGACATTTGGCATAACTGGTACTTGCTTGGGCTGCTGGTTCAGTATCTAATAAACAAAAGCACATACATTTTACAATATGCATTGCAAAATTACAGACTATGCATTAATTCAGATGTGAACAATGAGAAACAGTGCATATTTCTGTCATTGCTACACATTTGTTCATAATTATGTGACCTGCATATTGTGTGAGTTTTCAGAACCATTTAATTGATAATTTGATGAAAATCGGACCATGTTACAAAAATATCTGTATGGTTGTGGTACAAAATTGAAAAATACTTCATCATACAAGCAAACAAACCGACTGTGTCAAGGCAATCCATTTGTGCCAAGTACACGCCCACTTTAGTTATGGTCAATTCAGGCAGTGTTCTCAGATAGGTTCCTAAGCTAATATCTGACATAGGTACCTATATTAACGAAACATATGTGGGTAGATTTGTGAAAATATACATATCCGGTTGGTTCAGAATAGAATTTCTTCCATATTCACAGTACATTGGCCCAAACTTTAACAGAGCTCTATATATATGATAATGCATTTAAATCTGCATCTTTATTGGAGAACTAAATAGGAATGGAATCTTGAAGAGCAATGCGGTTTGAAGATAGTGACCCAGTATAAAGATGCTGGTTATTTATTATCACAATAACGCTGCTGTTGGTTATGTGATATCAATGGCTATTAGTGAGTGGCTGTTTCCCAGTATTAGCATTTAGAGGGGTTATGAATAAGTGCGCAAAATGCGTCGATTCTATGAAATCAATAATACTATCACGTATGCTTCCCAATGTAATGGTAGGTAGGGGATAAGAGTTACTTTTGAATCAACATGACACTTTTAGCAGTAAAAAAACACATATCCCAGTTTATACTATATATGGTGCATCAATGACTAATCAGTAACTGATACAGAAATGATCAAGAATATACGTAGTGATAATTCCATATACATCTATATCAGGGTAAAATGATATGATGAAATGAACATGCAACATATCAATTGTTATTAAATAGATCAGTTTACATAGACTTGTTATGTTCCAACCTTTCTGCTTAAACAATTTACTTGCTCTATAGCATACTATCTACAGTGACTTCAAAGGCCAATGAACATCATTTTCTGTATAAAGGATTAATAACATTATACATCAAAGTTTTAAAAATTATTGAAGATAAATATAATCATATTTAGTAGACATGGTAAATACATGACAAAACAATAAAGAGTCAGCAAGACTGATTTTTCAAGACTGATTTTTGAGCTGAAATTGTCATATCTTGTTGTACATATCTCAGGAGTAGGGTGTACCATGATCATATAGGTGTTTTTTTTGCATAAGGTTTTCACAGAGACACCTTTAGCAAAATCGGAACTGTCTGGGGCTGGGGCGCTTGGAAAAAATATTGGTTCGATGCCTACATTTATTTAAGCAGAAGTTTTCAGTTAAAATGAGCGACACAATGATGTAAATTTTGTAAAAATCCGACCATTATTAATGTAGATATTCGAGGTATTAGTTTTTCACTTATTCGATGACCTTGACATTAGTTTTAGATCAAGGTCAAAACAAAACCTCTTCAAAGATTGAAAAAAAGATGGTGACCTGTATCGCGGATCACACAATTGTTTACATACATACATACATTATGACAATCGCGACTAACCAACAGATTTTGGCGAAGCGACTCGCCAAGCCCGGCTTGACTCCACATAGCTAAAGCAAAGTACCTCAAACATTGACCAGATTACACTTATACGTCAGATTGAGTATACTACACAATATATCCAATCTATCGAACCAGCGTTGTCATAATTTAGATCAATGAAAAAATGTCGCAGTAGGCGATATTTGAAAACCCAGGCTGAGAACTCAGGTTGTCGAGTCACTTTAGGGACACTATATAGATTTTCTCGCTATCATCTGGTTGTTTGGATATAAGCGTCTTAAATAACGCCATAATATACTCAAGAGTTGTGGTTATTGCTTAACAAATCATAAGATATTCTCGGCCAGCAACGCAACTTCATGTCAAAGCTCGAGATGCAATACGAAGTATCCGACCTGCCAAAACATTGCGGTTTGTCCGGGCGAATATATATCTGTCTCCAGCTCATTTGAAAACGTTTAAAACAAATATATATATATTTTATTCCCCTTATCGAACGTCAGGTGGGGAGAATATATTTGTGACGGAAGTAATCCTAAGCAATATATCAGAAGTCGGGATTATGATATATCGGATAATAACGAGAAACAAGCTGTCAAATGCAGAATACCAAAATGGTCGTCAGTCCAATATATAAATTTTTCAAACGTCCCTAACTAACATCGGCGCGATGTAGGGTCAAAACCTTGCAATGGATAATTGTGGATGGAGATAATCAACAAGGTAACATCAATTCTAAATGCAAACATGCAGAACAAGCACTCAAAAAGATCTTGACTTTTTTGGCACTCACATCGTGTGCCAAGATGTGACTGTGTGCCAAAAAAGCAGGTCGATTGTATCAAAAAGATCGCATTCGTATAATAAATATATAATACATATATATATATATATATATATATATATATATATATATATATATATATATATATATATATATATATATATATATATATATATATATATATATATATATATATATAATATATATATATATATATATATATATATATATATATATATATATATATATATATATATATATATATATATATATATATGTGTGTTTGTGTGTGTGTGTGTGTTGGTGTGTTGTGTGTGTGTGTGTGTGTGCGCGTGTAGGTTTTTTGGTATGTATTGCTATATGTATGTTTGTATGCATGCCATAATGTATGTATGCATGCATGTAAATATGCATGTATGTACGTATGTATAAATGCATGTATGTAGGTATGTAGGTATTTATGTATATATGTTTGTATGCATGGATATACAAGTAGATGGATGGATCGATACATATATGGATGTATTTAAAAAAGAAAGCGAACTGCGTGCAAATATGTGCCAACACAGACATTAATAACAGTTTTCAGACGCAAAGATTTAACGTTTTTTATTCGAAGTATTCGGTTCACTTGGAGACGTTGATGTGGAATGTGTAAAGAAGGACTTGCAAATGATAGACTTCCTGTAATTGTACCCTTAGATACTTTTGTCTTAATTTTTAAATGTACGGTACAATGATATTGTTTAAATGGTGTTACAGTTTCTGAACTTTACTAAGCCTCGAGAAAGAGACCTGCAATTCTGATTACCAGAGCCGAATCGGGAGGTTTGGACTGATACGTTGAGTGCACGAATGGGACGATATTAAACACCCTCTAGAATTACTTGATATTAATCTGCATCTGGATATAATCAAAAAGAAGCCGTCATAATTGCTATCGATGGCGGCTGTCCATTATAAATATCGAGGCATTTAAAAGAATCAAAAGTTTTTTAGGGTTTGATTGAGATTCCTGAGGATCGTAAGATATTGCCCTGCATATAAACTCATTATCAAGATAGAAACACGAACTTAGTTTCATAAAATAGGTATTGCGAGTTAATAAAGAATATCATTTTAAATCGAGTAGAACCACACGCAAATCTTAGTCATTGGTATGCTGATTTGTTTGCCGTTACAAATATCTCGGCATGAGCAACATTACAAGTTAACATTCTTAAATGTGTGTAAATTACTGTTTATTCGCACGAATAGCCAATATGACATTTACAGAAACCCATAATCCAAAGTATTGATGTATATGGAGTAATTGACCAAATGAGGTTCCATGGATATGCTTGACATCGGAATGTGCTGTCAACTACATTATTGACCAGTTCATGCACTTGGTGCAGAAATGGTGCAGAAATGTCCCAATGGTTAAAACAACAAAACATATATCACTCGCTGAGTATCTCAAGTGCCAGAATTGATTACTTGTGCGTGTACCAATTCATAAATAGATTTGGAAATGATATAGCAATTGCAAAGATCAGTAGCTTCTCCCAGAGCCTTTGAGACGCTATTCTTATTGTGTTACATCGCAAATATTGCGAATCGTCACAGTGAAACTAAAATGATAATCATTTAGGGCACTCATATAATTTCAGAACATTCCAATAGAATAATCTGCGCATAATGAATTGCTCAAATCGGTTTTTATTTCAGCCATGAGCAACAAGTATGTATCATAACAAGCAGTGCCGCACAGTGGCAACAGCGTGCAACGGGGATATGTCAACCGTTTAATCAGGGAAATGTCCAATAACAGTTGAGGGCATCCACGAAAGCAGACGATAGTCACCCTGAAACATATGGGAGGAGTACAATAGCCAATGCGTCAACCAGCAACTTATATCTGAAAGTTCACTGAATTGATTTGATGAGCGATAATAACTACCGATCAATCATTTGCATCACCATTATCCAGTTACCATACTTTTTTTGTATGTGAACCAGTATGTGCGATTTGTATGATATTGGGTCACTGAAAGCGATAATATTTTATCATATATATATATGTATGTTCTGAGCATAAGTAATATCATTCTCAGTTGGATTAAACCCTTGTTTAACATTTCATTGATAATTATGGATAATGACCTAAAAGAGCAAATAACTAAGCGATGAATAAATGTTCATGGGGAAAAATAATTGTCGTTACTAAATGGTAATTAAGTTACTGTTATAGTGATAGTGTTTTGAATAAACATACAATATAAACGGAAAAACGCATTTTGAACATTGGCTAGTGCGAAACTTGCAAAACATGTATACCACCTGTGATTTGCATGCGACTAAATTTCTCATGCCAAAAAAAGGGAGACACAATAGAAATGACAACAACAATATGCCCCATAGTTTAGTTAAATATTACCATGAGTCATGTTTCTCAGCAAGATGTTGAACGCGGGCTAGTTCAGAGACGTCATAAATATTCAAGCTATGTTATTGTTATCCATGGTGACTATCAGCATACTGATATTTAACGTGGTAGTACGTCACTAACACGCTCTGCTCGACCGTTTGCAGTACAATTATCGATCCACTGTTCCATAAGCAACTTTTCTAGAGCAAGTTAAAACGTACTAGGACGGCATGCACTTCACCGTCTAATGAATCATTTGGATTACTATATATATATATGTTTATTTCGTACTCAAGGTACATACATAAACAATAATTGTGATACATCAATTTAAACTATAGTGAAACACTCGACGGAAAAGAAATAAAGCTGTTACGATACTAAAATATCTTGTATTATCAAATCAATCATTTGATCGTTCAAATAATCATAATTTCATTGTTTGTTTAACACAATGTATTTATGGTAAATGCCAATGCCTTCTGTTCATCTGTTAATGACTCTTTCTTAATAATGTGCGTGATATTGAACGCCACATCATTATGTACATCAATGCTGTATATGTGTCCGAGAAAAGCAATATTGCTTCCCAAAGGTAAAAGGGCATTAGAACAAGCACGTTGGATCATTCACTAAACTACTACATTGTCACTGCGATACATTTGGCCGATCATTTTCAACGTTTTTACACATAACGAAACGCTAATATGTAGTTGGCCACTTAATGGCCCCAGTACCCAAGTAAACGAAGCGATTGGAAGGTTGAGTATTCTCCTAACACCCTTTTTCCATTGAACACATATTTTTTTATAACCATCAGAATCAATGGTCCATAACAGTGAGCCATGAAAACTGCAGCAATAGGAATTGAATAATTTACACAATGTATTGTAATGCAACTCACCAAAGTTCCCCATCATTTTGTTAAAAGCAACATTAAACATAGAACATTTTGATGTACAATCACTATACTCATTCAACTTGTTATCAATATCGTTCCCCAGGTGTTTAATAGTTGTGGCCCATTCAATAGTAGAGCCACGCAATATCACTTTATCAAATTCATTAACTGCCCTGCCATATTTTATGCATTTTGTTTTCAACGGACTAAAAGCCACGTTATATTCATCAGCAAAGAGTTCACGTATTTCACAACATATTGTTCAATGCAATGAGACTTGGACTGAATAAGGTAATGTCATCAGCATAACCAAGCGCACGTACATATTCGCTGCCTATATGACAGCCTAGTCCAGACTTTTTTAATCTTTGTATCAACTCGTCAATGTACACGGTGAATAATATCGGTGATATAACACCACCTTGCTTAACACCGTTTGATACATGGCTCTCTTTTGATAAGCATGCATTCCATTCAACAGATATAGTCTGTCTTGTATAGCTATTCATAAGAAACCTAACTATAAGCGGAGAATCTTTACGCTGCTCAGCAATTGAAAAATTTTTCTATAATGTACTCTGTCAAAGGCTTTACTAGCATCAAACAAACTGAAAACATCGCTATTTGTTTGCGTATAATAACCAAATGTTTCTTTACATACAGTCGTGCAAAGGATTGTAGAATGACCCTTTTTGAGGCCAAATTGAAGATCAGACGTACACAAAACATCACCATACTGTTTTAGTATTATCATATCTAAAACGTTACAAATAGAACTACATAAGGCAATTCCCCGGCAATTGTCACTACAACTCAATGATGATCTCATATCTTTTGGTATCAAAACAATCGTTGAATTTAATAAATTACCAGCTGTATGGTCATGTAAAATCCTAGCATTGAATAGTGTGGCAGCAGAGCATTAATGTAATATTGCGCATCAACGTCGATTTTGAAATAAAACATCCCTATGAGAAAAGCACAATTAAATGGTCCAGGAGGCTAGAGAAAGTGGAAAAACCGCATTAGATTGTGGGGCATTCGGAATGCCCCTTAAGATTTTATATTCCTCACAAGAAAAGTCTTGTATAGAAAAATGTCTCATATACTGGTAATCTTTTAGTATATATATATATATATATAGAGATATATATATATATATATATATATATATAGATAGAGATATAGATATATAGATAGAGATATATAGATATAGAGAGATATATATATATATATATATATATATATATATATATATATATATATATATATATATATATATATATATATATATATATGCATATATATATATTTATATATATATATATATATATATGTATGTATATATATATATATTTATATATATATATATATACATATATATATACATATACATATATTATGTGCGTGTTTCAATATGCATACATGTGTGTGTGTGTGTGTTTGTGTGTATTATATAATCATGGTCATTAGCTTTGGGTGACTGATAAATTACGTGCAGGAGGCAATATCTGGTGAAAAGTCATTGACACCGGTTGATTGAGCTATACTGTACGGATCTGTGCTTTTCGCGGGGAAGCTGATTATTTTTGAGGCTATACACGTATTGTTGACTACTGTGAATGGATCATGAATGATCCCCACACTACTGTGTGTAGTTCCAGTCCAATGTTGCAAGTTACAAATTTTGAATCGACAGGCAGCTGAATGTTCCTATTTTTAACACTGAATAAGTGTAGCATCCGTTTGCATGACATGATACCAGACAAGTGTTGCTATGACCAAGTCGATCGTAATATGATCCTTTCTGTCACAAATTATGCATGATTTCGCGTAATGCCTTGACTGCTATGCGTCAGCATTTTGATATTTACCGTTACCTTATAGCATATACTAATGATAACGCGCAAACAAAATGTTCAATAAATCCGAAAACTTCTACTATTGTGATTGCCTTCCAAAGCATCGCACATTTATTTTATTGTGGTAGAATGCTAGTTGACATCAGTGAGAGCACTGTCGAATATGGCGGAGTTATCTCCTTGAACAAAAGAGTAACGGATCAATGGCCAAATATCGCGAATCAATTTGGACGTCCATATGTGGTCTGCAGCTGAGGCGAACTTTCAATGGAAAGCTGCTATGTGCAGAACGAGTATGCTGTTAGTCGTAGCTAGTAATGGTGCAAGGGGGCCTGTGATTATGTCAAAGATGGATTTTATGGTGTAGTTGACAAGTTGGTGAAGTTATATATACGCTGCATAAGGCCACGAAACGTCAAATGAATCTCTTAGCGGTCCACATAGCCTAGCCACATCATATGTCGCTGTATGATGGTTCAACAGCTGCCATGTGTTATTACGTCACTGGTTGTCTGCACAATAAAATTAAAGCTTACAGGAGTCACGTGCGGAGCGACATTTACCTCGGTCGACATATCTCTTGGCATCGGTGCATTACCAACTGAAACGTGATTCCATCAGTCGCCATTGAGAAAATAATTATCTTTGCGTGTTTGCGTATTGCTGTAATTTGATGAAGAGCACATTGTTTGAAGAATATCAACTTTCCCATGCACCTTAGCACATTGGGATGCAGAGAACGTCAACTTGATAAACAAGCTATCAGAAAAAGCTAATTGATTAATCTTGGAAAGCGTTGTTTGAAGTCTTACCTAATTTGCTCTCCTTCGCCAAGCCATTACGCTTTATAATAAATCAGGAATATGCAAGAATTGAGAGCAACATGCCGATCATGAGAGCATACTATTGCAACACACCTTCAATCGTGAACATATTGAAGCAAATACGATAAATCATGTAGGTTAGCGTAAACCATATTCACCCAATATACGTGTCATCAGTGAGATAGAACAGAATGAAAGGGCCGATTCTTTCGATATTTATCGAAGTATTAACTGCCGAATATTTGACAAATTTATGCCTGTGAATATTCTAGGGGATGACAAAATCACCAACATATTGTTCTGCAGTGTGTTGGTTCTATGATGTATGATGTGTGTATAGTTTGTGACTATTTTTCCAATGAGTTCCATTGCGATTGCTTTTCTGAGACAATGCCTAATGCTGCTGTTGCAATTATGCTTTTTGTAGTTAATGACATACTGGTAAGATTTGGCTATCTCAAGCTCATGAAAAGAGTCTTTTGTGTGATCTTTCTTGATCGTGTGGAACTGTTGCGGTTTCAAACGTTCATAGTAGATTTTAAGCACAAATACTTAACATTACAATGGTGATTCAATCGCAATATGTGCTGGCTTTTTTGGACTAATTCACTATGTACAAAAGAACGCAGAAGTTATTCATGGGTTTTGTTTATAATCAGTGGTTTCAGCAATATCTGCCATGCAATGCACGGAGTTATTGTGCTAACCGTTATTGTTGGTCGGCAGTTTTACTGCTGATGTTCTCGGCATATCCTTGCTACATGAGCAATCAACCATTAAATAAACCACATATATTATTCACATCCCCTTATGGGTAAAGCATTAATAACTGCAGCAAATTTACTTCCCTAAAGTATGGAGATAGTGTTATGCACTGTAGCGAATCCAACAACCTCACATACGAATACATTTAGAAGAGAGGATATCGTGCATTTTAATCACTGTGCTGCTTATATAATCATCACTAGCTGTTATCTGTATTATGCATGTTACCGAAGCAGCCACATGTAACTCTAATAGCACATACGTGTACATTTATTTATAACAAACAATGCATATGGTGATTGAGTTCCGTGTGTCGTCTTGCAGTTGCATTGTGAGATGCACTTAGGTAAAAGTGACGATGCTTTATCGGCCGGGATCTAATTGGCGGTTGCAAATTGCTAGCAATGTACCAATAGCCACACACGATGGTGGTGGTGGGGCAGTTCATGACGATGCTTCCTGTGAACGCACCTATTTAATATTACACATGTTTACATCATATTAATAGACCCAAAACTGAGACGACCCGGCAAATATAATATTCATGCTGCTAATACTTGTTTATGGATGAAATATCGAATCTTTATACTGACATATAAAATAAGGAACATATGGTTAGTCACATGTACTGCTTATCGTGTCATGATTTGTTGCTTACAACCTACATGCTTATACGTCATGGTGGTAATCATCTTAGCGACTACGAAATCAGCCATTCATTGTAGGCTTTTCAATTGATTGTGTTGAATATGCTTCTAGGAAACCTTATTAGCAATAACAAAAATCATATTAGCAATAACAAAACATGGTGGGGTGTATGTCACCTTTGAACAAACTAATCGCTTACAATCTGATTAGAACGAATCATAGGGGTTGTGCATTATGTTTTCGACAAAAGTTACTGCGGTTGCATCCCATCTAAATAAATTGGTCATGATGAGATGGTTATTATATTATCAATAGAGAGTTGCTTCTCGCACAAGGAATTTCGAGGTACATAGACCCAATACACGAAGCTTTATTGATGCTGTCTGCTTTTAAAATAGCCAGGCGCCGTATGCTGCGCTTGGCGGTGTTTAATAAGACTTGCTAAAAATATTTCGCCGTAAAAACACCCATTGAAAAAAATGTTGATAAAGATTCTAGAAGTACTACATATGCAAATTTTCACTCACCTTTTATTATTTCAGTTAATTGGCAGGTCCATTTTGTCTGACATAAAAGGTGTCACATATGACAGGTCGGTGCTCAACCTGTTGGGAAGTAACAGGGGGACTAAACGCTAAAACGTGTAATGGACGTCTCCTGCGACGTCTTTGCTCTATTAACGACCTTATGTACAAAGTTGTAAACCTGTTTTGGTCCGCATCGTTTGTCATTAACGCCTGCACCCAAGAAGCATGCATACAATTGATACTTGGTGAGCTAAAATGCGGATGGTGACAACCACGTGTCTGTGATCTAGTAGCTGCTCGGCATGAAACACGCGCTGATGTTACTCGTCGGTTGTATTCATGACAGCTGTGTCGGTCTGAGTGCACATGCATATTGAGGATGGATGAGTAATTATCAATACTTCAAAGGCACTACAACCGATGTTGGCTTGGTTATTTATCGATTTTTCTCCAACACCTTCTGTCAAAAGCAAATCATTAACGAGTAATATTTTCCTTTAATGTAAAATCCGTTTGATTCAGCACATGGCAATCACGCAAAAGATAATGTTAACTACTAATTGGTCATTGACCCATATAAACGTGGGAGTAAATAAAACTTATTGCTTTATGTCCACAACATTTAATCCATTGCAAATAACTGGCACTTTGCACTCGAAAATGCGTCAAGTAGCATAAGGCAACCACCACCTCGCTACTCGCAATCACTTGATACACATACCAAGCATCATCAGCACTTCACCAACCGCTTGCATCAGCTCGTCAGGTCTGCATTCAAATCGGAGACATTAGACAGCTAGAGATGCGATCATAATCCAGAGTGCCCTCGTAAGTTAGTTCAGCCGAAAATACAATCCTGCTGCAACATATTAAGGGGTCAGATACCAATGATGAATACTGTGTGAGGGAGTCAACAAAGTTGTTTCTTCTTGCTGACTTCTATGGGGGTAAGTTACTAATGTCCTGTATATAACGAGGCTTGTTCATTTAGGACCCCGATGTGATTTATGCCCTGGGGACGCTTCATGAAGAAGGCGTGGCATGCTTAGTATTAATAATGGATATGCAAGGAACGGCTTTAACAATGAATGCGTGTGTCATGTGGTAAATATATGATAGCCTTCAGACTGACATAATGAGAGAAGCTGAGCGTCCTGTCATACGTCGGAGAGGCAGAAAACAGTGATAAATCATATAGAAGGGAATGATCACGCGCTATAGGATCAAACTCAATTGAATCGGTCAGCTGCGAAATTAATGCCTAGCATGCGTTGCAAAAGCTTTTGGCTTTGGAACGCTTCGGGAACATCTACTGAGCATTCGTGGAATATATAATATGCTTGTAACTGGGTCATTATACAATCCGAATATACGTATGCTCCTGACGAAAGAGCTTATTCGATGACACTTCGTTTGGTGTTTTCCACATTGGATACTGATCTACATCAGATTTATTATCCCGTATCGTTTCATACACAGTGTACGGTTTGCAAAGTGCGACATACTGTAGCATACAAATGCGAAGCTCACGTTAGGGGGAATCAACGAGGCACAATGGTACATTTCATGCAACTCAAAGTTCTTGGTACATTATTGAAATGATACTTTTCTCCAATGCTTCCTAACCAATGCAAGAATTGTGCTCGCCTACCAAACAAACTTATGCTATTTGTTTGCTGCATGACATTGCCGTGTAAGCAACCTTTGTCTTCATTCCTCTAAATGTTCAATTACGTTAGCAATGTTGATGACAGTGATAATGAAAGCCTACATTTTAACTCTCAGTGATTGTACATGTCCAAATCATCAATGCATAAATTCAGGGAGCATTCCGTTATCCGGGCTAGCTTATGGTACCTAGGAATAACGGCGGGTGTGCCGGTGTTGATGATACGAAAATACAGTTCTGGTAATACAGTGCAGCGTAAGCCATTCAGCAACAGCAACATATCTTCTGCTTTGCGATTCAGTGAAACGGTTAAATAACATAGATGTGACGATAGTAAGGCCGCTGTGGTGTCAGCTCAAGAGGTTGCATGCAACTCAACAAGTATCTTCGAACTGTACCTCCTGGCAAAATTACTCGGCAGGGGCGCATTAGATATTGCGGTCATTGAAAAATACATCAGATCAAGTAATACAAAGGCTGTTGCCTCGCCGGTCGTGATGCTTCACTGAACGTATATTATAACATTTTACTGAGATGTTACATTCTATAAAGGATGCGAAAATAACATCTCAACTCATCCACCATTCGAATGTAGCACCCGCAAAACACGATTGAAATTAGATTTAAAGGGTCATTAGAAACATATATGCATCCTAACAGGCTTTACATATGAAGCATATTGCATATTTAGGGTGGATATTTATTTTACGCATTATTCCTTCTATGAATAATTAATGGCACCCCTCACGATTTGCTGATAAGCTATTATTTGTAGTTGTAGTGATGTTGCAATTCATTGATCCGCTACAGTTGCTTTGTTTAGCTACATGTTAACGTGTACGCTTTGTCTGTTAAATTATTACAATAACATCACTACGAAATATCACCCCATGAGCATCTTTTTAATATTGCACACAAGGCCATCCACCATTCAATAAGTTAGGATATGCTTAACGAACGATTGTGAGTGATTTGCGCTTCTTTCAATAGGCAGGCCGTATAATTGATACATTCTAATAAAATCCTTGGCGTCTTCTAAACTTGATCCGTGCTCAGCTTAACCATCCTGAACTCTATGTGCTAGCCTAGCAATCACAACCTCATATGCGCTATTATTTCACCACAGCCCACGCTCTAGTCGCATTATAGATTCGCCATGTTACTTCAATATTTCTTGCCGCTTCCTTACACCAAACCACTCTGTCAACTGAATACAATTCCTAATGTGCCAACACACCCAAATTCTCTTAACCCCTAGGGACAAATATAACAAACCCTTTATATTCATCGTAAACACTACATTAACTGAACTGCTTTGGACATTTCCTGTGCAACGCATATTGCGTCCTAACTCAAACAGTATGTTCGAAATTTACCTCATGGCAATATTACTCGGCAGGGTCTCATTAAATATTTCGGGCATGGTAAAATACATTAGATTGAGTTATACATGAGCTATTGCTATGCCGATCGTAATGCTACACAGAACATAAACTGCATTATTAATCGATGACATACAATAAATCATGTGATTAAAGCCACTTACAAAATGTCAATTTCTCTTTGATATCAATGCAAATATAGTCAGCCGTATATTATAACATTTGACTGAGTTGTCACGCTCTACAAGTTATGGGTAAATAACATCTCAACTCAACTACCATTCGAAAGTAGCATAGCCATTTTGTGAATGAGCCGACAAAGACCCGCCTCTTTTCACGTTCCCGCCAAATATCGATTGAAATTAGATTTCAAACGTCATCAGGAGCATGTATGCATCCTAGCAGACTTGACATATGAAGCATCTCACATATTTAGGATTGATATCTATCATATGCCTTATTCCTGTAAAAAAGTTATGGCATCCCTCAAGATGTGCTGATGGGCCGTTAGTTGTAGATGTAGTGCAAGTGCAGTTCATTGACCTTAACTTCCGTTTCCTCTTTATGTAACGGTTAATTTGTTTTGCTAGATGTTAACGTGTAAGATTTGTTTGTGAAATCATTACAATAACATCAATAGGAAATCACACCACATGAGCATCCTTCAAATATTGCTCACGAGGCCTTCAACCATTTAAATCATGCGTTAGGATATGCTTGATGACCGGTTTGAATGATTTGCGCTACTTTCAATGGGTGGGCCGTTTTATTGATACATTGTAACAAAATCCTTGACGTGTTCTTATCTACGCTATTATTTCACCACAGCCCACGCTCAAGTCACATGATAGTCTTAACCATGTTACTTCATTATTTCCTGTCGCTTCTATACTCCGAACCACCCTATCACCTGAATATAATTGAAAAGGTGCCTAAACACCCAAATCCTTTAACCTTCGGGGGTAAATTCAACAAACACTTGATATTCATCGTAAACATCAATCTAACTAAACTGCGTTGGATCTTTCCTGTGCAAGCAATATTGCGTCCCAAGCTGCATATAATCTCATTGAGATGTATCTCCTCCTGCTAATAATAACAACACAAACAGTAGGATACACAATACCGTCCGGACTAATGAATAACCTGAGCAGCATCTCTTATTTGGCTTATAAAACCTGCAATTGTATTTAATATCACAGCTGGGCATCAACCATTCTTAGCTGTTTTAACCGACACTATCATTTGTTTCAGGCAGTGTCTTGTCAATGATTTATCAGATTTGAATGTAAATTAAACGTAAATTTATTCTAGAATACCGAAAGTTGTTGTAATCTATTTAGATTTATTCTACGTCACAAGGGGATTAAATATCCAACGAATTCACAAACAAAACTGCCCATTGGCCATTTGTTGATGTCTTTACTTGGTGGGTAGTTATGTTTTGTCTACTTTTACACACAGTATTCTCTGTTGGATATGTCATGCAATGGTTTTCAGTGCATCTGTAATACACTAACTTAGAAGTTAATGGTTCAATTGTAGTTACCCATGACAGCGACAGTGAGTTCTGATGATTATAACAAACCTAATATATGGGATATTATCGGAAACAATTGATGCGCTGCCAACTGAGGACAGATGAATCAATCTTTAATTATCTTCAACAACATTGGGCACAACATATTGTCTTATATGCTTATAAAATCAATTAGTGCTGTTAATATTTGGGTTTTTTTGGTCGCAAACTAACTGCATATAATCTTCTTCGTGCTAAATTATTTGTGTAAAGGCGCGGCCCTGTTACGTATTGTTGGAACAGGATGAGCCCGCTGAAACCCGACTATTAGGGAATATTGATGAATGGGTAACCACGTAATTCGCATACATATAGGGGTTGTATTATTTTAACAGATATCCAAGGCATGATATGCCAATGCACCAATACATCTTGAACGTTGAATCATATTTACGCCAATATGCATCGTGAATGCAAGGTCCGATGGGTACATATATATATGCGCTAAAACGATTTGACATTCACCATTAATGATATTAACGAAACGATTGACACTGTTTAAAATTCTATTCAACTTTATTCCATTTACATTATCCTATTTCGAATTTGCAAAAGTCACCGCTTGACATACATATATCGTGGTTTGCATGAGCAACAGGCAGTAAACTGTTGGTGTGAGTTATCGCATAATATTTTGAAATACGCATTTATATTGGCCACCAGGTTCATATGCCTTCTGTATATGCGCAGATCAGCTATGACCCACAGCTCTGCAAACAAACACTGCATCTCTTAAATTAACTTTATAAAACGCAGAGTGAACGGCACATTCACATCAGTTACCGCGACCAGTTGGCCATTTTCGCTTCATTTATTGAAACTCTTACCCCGTCAAATGTATATTTGATTTGAATTTGCCTTAGGTTTGGCTAAGCGTTTGAGTCAATTGCGCCTGTTAGGTACTACAATGGCTTATCGAGGGCTAGTTAAATGATAATTTGCTCCTCTGCGCAGTTATTCCCCAAATGCCGTGTTAAGTCTTCACTATTCTGGGCTAACATTGGCATCGAGCCAGCCATCGATTGTGTAGCTCATATCTGTACGCCAAGTATATTATTTCCAAGGTAAAAATACAATGGCATTTTGATGATTTCGATGAAGCTGCGTATGTGAGCTATACATGCGTCTTTTAGTATTACGAACATCTGTGATATCATGAATAAGCAAAGCCGGAAGATACAAGCACGCCATTTGACGCTCCATCAATTAAACTAGGCGAATATCGTTAAAGATTATGAATTATCTCCAAGCAGTGCAGACTCTTTTATGATGAATTATAATGTATTTTGCCAATGTGTCGCTTATGTAGCTGCAAAGAAATCATAATGAACTCACCTCCTGCCGTCATTCACCTATCGCAGTATAATTAAAATGTATTCACTATTTGTGGCTCATACCGGCATCTAACCGGCAATCAGTCATTTAGGTTATTACTGTTGAAATGTATAAGTCATACTATAATCGTCAATCATAAACGAAGGAGAACAAAATGAATGATCTGTGTGCTAATTAGTACTCTTAAAATTAACAAACACCACTGCACATTACATGACCATGAGAGTTTCAATTTAATCATGTAATTATATATTGCGTCAGTTGTTTTGATCATATCATGTCATATTATGACAAGACGTTAACCTCATACAAGGCGGTAATATGTTGGGATGCTGTATCATAGAACTATGATGATTTTGAACCCAGCATATGAATCTTTGCATTGGGTTATAAATAATTGGTAAAATGCCACATATTGGTTTTAAGGATGCGTAGAAGACGTTATATCAAGCAGAAGTGGTACCACTGATGATGATTGCGCTGCATCTACCTGATGCGTTATTCTACATGAATACGTTTACATTGTGCGTCTTTTATGTCCGAGCATGTTTCACAGAGTCGACGCTGTAGACTATTTAATGTGCTATTCAACAATTGCCTTGGTGGCAGAGAGCTGGGATTTGTATGGCGCCTGAGATAAGGCAAATCGTGACATCGCGTAAATGTGCATGTGGTCTAGACATGTTTATGGTGGATGTATTGGAAGGACGATAAAAGATGGTTGAGGAACGGGCGCTGTTTATTATTCGATGAAGCAAAGATACATTTTTTTTAATCAAACTAGACACCAGCAGAATTTAAAACCGTTAATTTGTATTAACACAAATTCCACAGCATAGCACTAACATCGTGTAAAACGCCAACGGAACGTCTATCGGGCCAAAAGCGCCGTTTCAATGTTTAAAGTAACGAAGCCATGAATGCTGATAATTCGTTCCAATGGGGATGCATGGTTAGACTAGCTATTAGTAAAGCATTAAAACGTAGTGATTTTCACACGAAGATATTATCATATTGATATTTATGCCTAATAATTGTAAAATAATTAGTTGAATCGTTGACTGTGATACTCAAATCGTGAGACAAAATATTATTTCTAAGCATGCGATAAAACTCATCTTAAACGCTTACACTGCCCATCGCAGGCATCTACCTGTTTGATTGTTTCTCGGGCTATATATATTCACTACCGTTGACGAAGCGGAGCATTGTAATACTAAATTTTGATGAATTTGATTTATTTTCACCATTTCAATCAGATGTTACACATTGTCTGACATTTGCAAAGTCAAGTAGGCGTTTTATTTTAAAGACCTTAGTTTATTGGTGCTGTCAAAGAGGGTAGACATGGCCTGATTGAGCTACAGAAAAGATTACGAGGTGTTTCTAATAGGTGGTAAAATAACGTTCCGTTATCACTTGTCCCATCCCCTTCCCGTCGTTGTTAGCTATGTTACCTTTTTAGCCAACAGGTGGTGGGCTGCATTCAAAGAAGTAAAAACCCGACTGATTCCTCGACACCTGGATAATCGCGTTAAATGGCGGTAATATCTCCAACAAGCTAACCCAGTGACTCAGTGGCACCACGCAGTACATTAATTCAAAGGGCATTTGGTTCTCACCCCGGTCCAGTCAATACGTTTGGCACTTGATTTTGAGGAAAGTTGTCAAAGCATCTCAAACACTTTTAGCAATCACCCATCACACATTGATATCAAACAATTGATCTGCTGGTACATATTAAGGCGTAGATGAAACGGCCGACTGTTATGTTTAGTGTGATTCCCAAAATGCAAAAATTCAGGTATTATATAATTTCGATTGTAGCTAGCAGATTCTTCTAATTCCTTAATCAGCGAATTAATGAATTGACAATAGGCGTGGCAAGAAAAGGCATTTCAGTCAACGAATGAAGGAATTGTCAAAGTATAGAAGTCACATCATTCTAATCTTACTTGCCACCTTGAAAGTATCCCTTTTTATGGTCCAAGGTCCGATTATCTCCAATTTGGCGGATGATCTGGTTGCGTGTCGTTCCATCTTGTCAACGCCCTCCGCGGTTAATTATGCAACAGAATCTTATTTGAAATCTGTTATATGGTGCAGCAATTATAATCCCCGGAAAGCAAATTATATTTTGTAGTAGCCTCTTTTGAATTTTCTTTCATTTAATATACAGCAAGGGACTTCAGGAACACGGGCAGTTAGCACACATCTGGTCGATAGTTGTTTCGATGCCAGGTAATGCATTCTGATGTATGAACAACAACAAAAATACGACTATGCCTCTGAGCGTATCACGCATCAATTCTATTAGCTTTAAGCTATACAGATATACGAAAACAATGATATATTACACTATAGTCAAAAACGTTTGTAACAAGTGTTATATAATCAATGTAATGTTCGATAGCCGCTTTGCAGCTTATGAGATGGGCTCATCCTCTTGACGTTTGAAAGGAAACATATTCATGGAAGGCGATAGTTTCCCGGATATACTTTTCGACGCGATTTACAAACAGCCCTGATATATCCGAATCGCTAACGACAATCACTTGTCATGAGCGGTCAGTGCGTGGCGCTCATGTACGCTTTATCTCTCGAATAAAATAAAATTTGAGAAAAGTGCTCATATTACCGTTAACTGAATGCCTTAGTGTGATATATGAAATGCAGCATAATCCTGCAGCCAAATAAAGCTTACAGTCAAGGTGCAATTATTTTACGAGACTATAGCATGGGCGATGAAAGATGTCATCTTGTCTCTGTTATTTGACTGAAGCACAAACTGTGAGATGCACTGTGCCAGCATGCCTCTGATGCATGCCAAATTACCAAGAGTTATTGCGAGTTGTCCAAACGACACCGCGAGACGAATTTTCAAATGTCTCGATTCTACTAATACTGTTTATATACGATTAAAGCTCGTGGGAGCACATATGAAAGATCAGATAGATGTTTGATGTGTTTAATAAATATATTACACTTTTAATAAAATGCACTGTAAATGTTTATGGTGAGCCCTGACACAAGTTACGTAAGGTAAATTCCAATGTATCATAAGTTCTGAAAGTACTGAGAGTATAATTAAATACAACGTGAAAATGCTCCACTCACCATTGCAAACCACCATTGTCGAACTTACGTACCTGTGGTGTACCTCAAACAAAATCCTCAGCATATGATGCATGCTATCAGAATAAGCAACATTCGAGAGCTTCCATAACAAAGCCTTACTTTCATTAGTTAAGCAAAGATCGAATATGTAATTGTCGCAATCAATATTTACTGAGCTTTTATCGCCATTATGGTAAGATAAAGACAGCCAAGTGTACATCACGGGTAAAAAAACCAGTTGGCTCCATTTGCAGGAACTCATTGGAACAACCTATCAGTGCCACGTCCGTGATATCCAACTACAAAAGAGATGCTTGCTGCATTAAACTCAACTACGCAGCGTCATCTACTATAAAGAAAAGCTTCCGCTTGACGGATGCCAAAGGGCTTATCTCATTTCCAACACAATAGTGTATAAAGCTTCAGTAATATGAGTTTAATGGTAAAACCGTTTTCGATTAATACAACAGTAGCTTCATAGAAAGTCCCAATCCTATTTCACAGCAAAGGAAAGGACTACAAAACTAGCATGTCTCTTGGAGACGTCGTGACATTCCGCCAAGTTTGATTACAAAACGGCCGATATAATGTGACAGCTGGCGCAACCGGACTTAGACAGCAAGAAGCAGGTTTATGATAGAGCTCATTTAATAACTTTTATTTACAAGCGCCTAATAACGTGTAATATTGAGCTTTCTCATTTGATGTCTTGTAAAATAAACACTGTGGGAATGCATTGAGTGATTTAACGCCTTTCATCATATTAGAACTATTAAAAGGCTCAATCAACGAACACTGGTAATTACCAAGCAACATCGACAGTTTATCAAATTTGTGGAATATTGTTTAGAATCAAGGGTTGGAATTGTGACAGTACGTCAAAGCATTCATCAATATATCTTAATTTGCTTTCCATTCCATCATTCAATATGAAACAGCCTAACTGCTATCATGGATGGAGGGTCCGAAAGGCGGAAATAGTCTTTAATTCCGGTAAGCTATCACAATGACGATGAACAAAAGGAGGCTGGCAGTTACTGCTAACAGCGGGTATAATAACAGTGGCAGGCCAAGATTGCCGGAGGTGATAAAGATAAGTTGTATTTGTTACCGACATTGTGTCCAAAATAATCATGGTGGACGCTAATATGTGGTTATTATTAAGGAGATCAATCATTCCGCCGGATAGAGTTTGTTCCAAGCAATGTACTGATTACGAGCTGGTATGTCCTTAATTGGGTGCGGCAGGAAGCCATTGTCACCGTCCACAACCACCTGGTACATAGGTAACGCACCAGCTGCTAACTCACCTTCGTGAATGCCGATCATAACAGCTTTCTTGTTGCTATAATCGCTGTTCAATCCTGGTAAATGTACTCGAAGGAAGAAGCCGTCTTCGCTGA
The DNA here is from genome assembly GCA_034190875.2 of Urechis unicinctus. Taxonomy (NCBI): domain Eukaryota; kingdom Metazoa; phylum Annelida; class Polychaeta; order Xenopneusta; family Urechidae; genus Urechis; species Urechis unicinctus. The sequence continues at coordinate 14,724,327 of CM067355.1, forward strand.
CGGTATTTGGTGGAGCTTAACCCAACAAAAAAAACCCACAGTGACAGTTCCCGCTTGCATACAGCGCCATACTGGGAGGCATCGAGCGCGCCGGGCCAGTTCTCGGCGTGCAGCTAAGGTGGATTGTATCGCTATTCTTCTACAGGAAGTGTGGCGTATGGCATTCAGCGAAACTCAGCAGCATCGCCATTGAATTTGTTCGCGGATTTACCTGTGATCGTGGCAGTAATTGACAGCGCTATTATGCTTTCGATTGCTTATATAGCTCCACTGACAACTACTACGAATTCGTATATCAGTTGATTACCAAGAGATAGAATGTTGGCCATGAGATGTTCCGCCAGCGAGTGTTTACGCTATATGAGTCTCGTGAATTGGGTACGACATCTTAGTCTCACGCAAACATCCACGATTTAAGGCCAGGATACACTATGCCCTGCATGGATATTTCGTTATTTACGCAGACCCATACCAATACCATCGAATTAATGACGGCACTGGTCTTTGCAATTCCATATCGATACAACTCAACGAGTTCGAAGGTCAGATGGTGGTCGTCACAAAAAATAGTGGTGATTAATGGAAAGAAAAGTTCCCATAACATCGAGCCCTGTTTCTGAAAGTTCATGCTCGTACCACATAAGGAAGTATTCGGAAAGGGTCTACCGACCATGGGCGGATGGGGCATAAGGGAGGCAATTAAAAGTGGCGGGATTTATAACGGTAAACAGCGTCCATTGCAACGTTATCAAACATAGCTGATGCATTATGTTTAAGATGCTAATTTCGCGCGTGGCAATTTGCTTCTACATCGACAATCGAGGTCCAGGAGTTCGTGGGTAACGTGGCTAACGAACGATGACTCAAATTCGCTGAAGTGTACATTAAGATTAGCGGAAGCCGCAGGGTCGACTTTAGACTTCCTTACTCGCTGCCTGATGTTACTGATGTAAACTCTAAGTGGATAGCCTCTAAAGGACAAAGCGTGTTACTTAAGCGGTTAAACGGGCAGCACCTGGAACATTCAAAAAGGGATGGCCATCCATCCCTCCAACATGGGGTCAAGAGGGTTCAATGATCGCCGTAGACGGAGGGGGGCCCAAGAGGCATGGTGACATAAGATATTGAAGGGGTCGGAAAGGGCATGACCGGATATCGACGGTTTGCTCGAGGGTCGGCTACAACTTCCAATAAATTTCATCTCTGGTTTAGTTACATTGATTTCGATGTATGTTTACTCCCAAGAGGTCCTACCGCATCGGATGTTACGTAAATAAAGAGACCAGTTATCAGAAGTCAGCTGACGTATTCAAAGGCACGTGTATGTATGTATACATACATATGTATGTATGTATGTATGTATGTATGTATGTATGTATGTATGTATGTATGTATGTATGTATGTATGTATGTATGTATGTATGTATGTATGTATGTATGTATGTATGTATGTATGTATGTATGTATGTATGTATGTATGTATGTATGTATGTATGTATGTATGTATGTATGTATGTATGTATGTATGTATGTATGTATGTATGTATGTATGTATGTATGTATGTATGTAGGTATGTAGCTATTTGCATATGCTTAGTCTACCCTTACAACCAATATAGATGCAAAGGCGTTATCTGATTGGTCCAAAGGCATTACCAGCCATGAAGCAATTCATATTTACAAAATCATCTGTGAAGCAGGACACATATTTACCACATGACTCACGCATTCACAGGTTTAGCCTGTCCTTGCATATTAATTATTGATACTTAGCATGATACTTGGTCATCAGAAGCATCTCCACAGCGTAAATCATATAGTGGTCCTCAATGAAAAAGCCTTCTTGTAAGCAGGATATGAAAAATAGAAGCGCATGAAGAAGAAACAAACAGAGTCATAAGGCTTGTTATCGGAATATAATCGACGTTACTGACACCATCAATCCATTGAATAACTAACGGAATCAGTTTTCTTGTAAACAATTGTAACATCACAATCATTTTATTAGCAATACCTTACTGAACAAGTGTCATGATAGTTATATACAAGTTGTCGCTTGCGGGCGAATCTATCATCAGTGCATGGTTTTGCTAGCAACACAGGACAGTATGAGCGAAATAATATTGAATATACGTAATTATGCCCTACGCATAATATCGTAACTATGAATTGATTTTTATTCTGTCCGCATGTTTCTGTCATCCCAGGAATTGCATTTTGCCAGCTAATATAATATTTTACATGGCTAGAATCACGAACTCTAGTGCCAGCAGTGCAGGGCAATCTTCAGCAGAATATAAAAAGCGGAAGGCGTGCCTCCTCATGGGGTGATTGATCTAACAACCCGATTCGTGCATTACTAAATTCTTCGCATGAAAACATCTTGAATCGTTATCTTACTTCCTTCAAAGGATCACTAATGGCCAAAAATTGAGAAGTGGGGTTCAAAATAAGATTTGAGCTGTGGTTGATTGTCGGCGATGACATGATGTCTTTCGTGCTTAAATATAGATTCGATCTTCCAAAAGCAGTGGTAGTATTTGGAATGGATGCATCTACATCCTTACTGGATACGCCTCCGAGTACTGCTAACACTAGGAATATAACTGTTACCATGCCTCATGGATCTGCAACTAAGTTGCTCGGAATTCCATTCACCAAGCGTCCAGTAGGGTCATGCAATACCGACCATGAGGATATTGAAAAATATACCAGAACGCTAAACAGGGATTGGATACTATTAAACATGCCCTCTCCAGGTTTCGTCATGAGAGGTTGCCTTTTTCTTTATATTAATCTGCATGCAGACATCACCAGATATTAACCAGAACGATACACAGGGATTGTATACTATTATATATGCCCTCTCTCTAGATTTCATCATGAGAGATTGTCATTTTCCTTATATCAATCTGCATGCAGACATCATCGTCATAATTGTCATTCAGGGTTGCTATACATAACGTGACGTCATAATCACAGGAAAACGCACCTCGTGAATCTCAATATGGCTTTACAGTGCATTCAGGAAAACATAAAGGCATTTAAAGGCGTTAATTTCCGAGTTGCTAGGTCACAAGTTTTCAGTCCCATGTCAAAACCTAGTGGCATTGTCTGTAGCTCCATATCGAAATGTTGATTGTTCACTGGTGTAACACGACTATTTGTTTGATATACATTATAGCAGTGACTCCCATAAAGCATCGCATACCGTGCACAAAAGTCATTGTTGTGAGGTTTTGTTTTTGCTATTTTAACACCACACCATAGTTTAGCAATCACATAATATAACATTTGCTGCAACCCTTAATTAAATCACTAATGTACACGGTGCAGCGGCGATCAATTTTATGGCACGGATAACATAAACAGAATTACGTTCGCAACTTACAAAGGCTGCCGCGAAGGCGATGCTTTCCACGCTTTGCATTGACACAAAAGGATACATTCATTTAAGTTATGTCCATGTGAAATATTTTGTACAGTTCTATTTGCAAAAGGTCATCGCTAAAACTCACTTTGATAGTTCAACATTCGCGCGCACCATAAATGATTAACAGCTGGTCTACAGTATTGTGTGGCGAATAATAAGCGCATGAGAGGGCATGTTGGAAATAATAAACGGACAGAATATCGGTTGCCATAGCAATAAAAAGCTTTAAACTATGGTCCACGTATTACACAATCTTAACGATTATAACGACCGTCGGGTCCAAAGAAGTTGCAGGTAGCAGTTCTAAATACAACGGGACTGCCCTTCTAGCCTCTGAGCACGTACAAGTAACTTCAGTTGTAGTTTATTTTTATGGACGGGATGCTCTGCCGTTAATGTAGTTGAGAGTTGATATCATAAAGCTAAGCATGAGAACATAGACACTCGCAGGTTTTAAGAGATGCTGCGCGCATTTGTAGCTCGTAAATATGGTTTACTGCAGGAAGCCCAATAATATTTCATGCCATGCTAGCCCAGTGCGCATTCTTAATTCTTAAAAGAACATAAGTTCAACAATGTCAGTGTAAACTAGGACGCACCGTTATGCGTTAAATATAAATATTTTTCTCTCAAAGATTAATTAAAATACAAGGCTTGACATATTGCCCCCATCTCAGGCACTCATGCACCCACCCATGTTTTGCATACCTAGCCTTTTGTGATTGAAAGCCATTTCTGACCACGTCTGTGCAAAGTGGTATTGAGAATGTGCTAGGTGACAAATTACCAGTGTAAACCCTTTCGCTGGAATGCTTCCTTGAATTATAAAATGCCTCTAAAAGAGGCCGGCTCTAACACAAGGGAGCATTGCTATAATTGAAGACGACGTTTTTCAAATTATTGTACAGTGAGTGATTGCTTGTGCTCCTACGACACATATTTCTTGAGACAGTTTTATATATACCTAGCTGTGTATTTCCGCTTACGCGACGGTTTTCTGGATAGCCTGTCTACGGTGATCGAAAATAATTTGACCTTGCATGACACCAGAGTATATATCGCTACAAAGATGTATAAGCACTAAAGTAGTGGTGGTGTTTTACATCACATTACCGTGTAACAAGGCGGTGGTAATGGAAGAAGGCGAGTTCTCTTTCAGGTATAAGTTTTACATTTAACATCAAGGGGTCTGTCTTAAATGCTCATCCAACTGATTGTTGAATCCCTCCCGCATATATGCAATTAGATGAGTAAGCAGCCCCAGTAATTAGTAGATGAGATGTGCGTTCACCTGCCTAAACCAATTGCAAAAACGATGAATCTCTAGTTAATCATCTCAAGCACCATAGCCATAGCTCCATAAAGAGAGAGCTAATGGAATGGCTGTCAGAGAAAGCTAAAGCAAATATTATTTGTCATCCTAGCCTCAGGGCGTGTTAAGCGGTATTTCTGATGCAGTGCATAGCAATTACGGGAGAATCATCTCCTTGAATGAAATATGCATGATATTTAGGGTACCCCTTCAGAGTTCCAGAATATTTCTTCATAATGATATGTGCATAATTCACTACTAAGCTCGGTATATATAAAACGATCATAAGTGATTTTGGTGTAAAGCGGCTGTAGCAATTAATTGAAATGAAGGCATTGGAGGACTGATGAACGCTTGATTAGTTTCGATGTTGTTTCTCGCTCTACTTAAGCAGCCGTCACAGCTGGCGCAGATAATATGGCGGAACTGTGGCTGTACTGTAAGTGGTAACGCGTGCAAGCCCAGCATCTATATGTTACAATGTGAACATTGAATCGTTTCTTTATCGTTACAACCAAACTCAGAATAACACGTTTCAACGCATGCAACCAGATTTATATTGTATGGGCCTTGATTGTAGGTTGCGGTTTTTAGCTTTCAGTAGACCTGCTGATGGATGTGGTCGTCAAGTTAAGTGAAAACTGCTTGTTTCATTGGATTAAAATGAGTTGACAACTGCATTTAACTTAAGTATGTTTTAACACTGCCACGTACCGTGAACAATATTCAGCATTAAATGACCGTCGATGATTAAGCGTGACCTTATTTGCCTTAATAAAATGTCATACGATATCAGATAACGCTGATTATGTCACTATAATTATTGTTCAGATTATTTACTATGATGGATGAATATTTGATAATACTTAAATCAAAGAGCTTTCTTACGGCTACACATTTTGAAAATATGTGCGCAGAGAGCTAAGTCGAATTATCAATACCACTAGAATGTACAGCGTCGGCTTATATCACCTTCCAATTAGGTGCCTTTAGAATTGACAGATTATGGTCAGTTATCATAGATCGGGTCGTATAGTATGTATCAAATGCGTTTAACAACATCACCAAAATCTAATTCTTTCTGGCACGTGACGTAGAACAATGTTACCACTTGGTGGTGACTACTGCATCTTCTGGAAGGACCGATCTCAGGTGGCTTAAAGTCACGTCTCAGGAATTTGATCGTGATATTTTGCGGCCGTATTTAAAATTTTAATGCTTACAAACGATGATTCATTTCTGGGGCATGACGTTTACCCATTACCTCGTTATTTGATATGCAAACTTGCAGTGAATATTGTCAGCAATAATAAATGAAGTACGCTGCTTTATATTTGCGCTTCGCAGCAGAGCTATTGCTCTGGTCCACATGTTAAGCTACGTTAGTTTGGTATTATTGTAGGGTCGGTTTTAATGTTAAAGGACCGTTACATTGTTTTACGGCGTTTTATGTTACGTGCTTGGCATGTAATTGTTACTGTTAGACCATTAACCGTTCCGGCGATATTAAAAATATTGATGAATTGTGCAGTGACAGTTAATAATTATCAATCAAATATGGTATAATAATCGAACAAGTTGAATACTACCATTTTCATAAAGTCGCAAGTGTCACATAGAGATCGACGTCTTTTCTCGTTTTGTCAGATTTGTAATCCCGTCCATTTCGTTTCCGCAGACAACACCAACTAAGGGATCTACAGGGTATAGTATGTATAATGTATAACAGAGCACCAACATTGGTATGTAATATGCCGCCTACAGTAGTGGGGTACATTACGAAGCGATTAAAAGAGACCAATGGTTTAAAATAAAAATTTTGAAACCTATTTGTATAAATCTAATTCATTTGAGGGAATTGTATGAAAATTGCATCATTCAAAAACTGCGATACAGTCCGATTTATCTGATTAAACCCAGCATCATGCATGGATCAACCTTTTCATACTATTTAAAGGCTTGTTTTGTATGATTATTATATACTGACGGGTCGTACTGCATATGTATTCAACTCTTATGCATCGGAATTATGGAATAAAATGTATGATTTTGTACCATCTTACAAGCGTAATAGTATTGCGTGTAGCCAGCTTGTTATTTGATGCACCACTTGCTGTACTAAGTGTTGCTAGTAGACCATCGCTGTTAACTGTTGCATTATTTCCTCAATCCTTGATGAAAAGTGATAGCAGCATAGTATTACATGCGCGAAACCTGAGTAGAATAACAAGGCTCGACTGCCACGAGCGTGTTGTAACGTCATTTATAGTGTTATATGCAATAATGGGCTGTTCTACAACGCTATGATGTCACCTGGGTGTTTAAATGATTTTTTGGACAAAATAACAGCTTTAAACTACATTATTCTTGAATTGCTCCTTTCACTTTCACGATAATTTTTGCGGTAGTATTTACGCTGGAGTATGCTTTATCTTGTTTTGCAGCATCAGCATCTCTTCCACTGGCAATCCCAACACATTGATATAAAAATCAAGTGGTTTTTGCGCAAGAGTCATCCTCGTCTTATATCTACGTTTGACCCGTCTGCTACGAACGTAATTAAAGTAAACCACAAGACAACAGGCTCTTATACGGAAGTCAATGGATGGACTTGATAAGATGACAACCTTTTATACCAGCTTGGTAAAGCCTTTCACATTGTGCTATTCTTCCATATTAAGTTGCACTTTTTTACGATTCCTAGCATTCGTAGTTCATACAAAACTACGGTGCATATCGTTGTTAATATTTCTATTGCGTCTCTTTTTTATCACGTAAGATAAATGCAATCACATGCAGATCGAAGTTGTTAATACATAGGAGAATACTCGTGTTCAACATGCAGGTTCGACAAGTTTTGTGATGTTCAGGGAGCGTTTTACCGCTTATATAGTATGTTTATTTCAAACACCATGACCATGTAAGGAATGATTTACAGAGCATTCAAAAGCATCTAATTGAAGTATTAATCCCCCTCCCCTTGAATACTCATTAACCTATTAAACTGTTTCTCTTTAAGGTCAAACTGCATTATCCGTAATTTTCAATAAAATGTTTATCAAGGGTTTGATGCAACTGAGAAAGATATTGTTAATGCAAATATGTATAAATTATATATCCTTTAACCGCTTTCGGTAACCTTGTATCGTACCACTCAAACATACTGGTTCACGTACGATCTATGCAACATTATGGGTTATTGATGACGCAAATAATTGATCGGTAGTTATGATCGCCTATTAAATCATAAAGTTATAATTGTCGGTTGACGTATTGACTTTAGTGTTACTCTCAAATGTTTTACTTCGACGGTCGTCTACTTTGAGGGTACTCGTCACTGCTATTGCAAATTTCTCTGACTAAACAATTGTTTTTATACATCACAGATGCAACTTTTTGCCACTGTGTGGCAGCGATTGCTATGATACATACATGTTGGTCATCTTTACCTTTTCTATGTTGCCTTTATATGCCGGTATGTTACTAACGCCATGTTTGTTTCAATCTCCTGATAATTTATCCTTAATCTCAAGAGAGTGAGTCGGAGCTCAACTAGCAGAGCAACTAACGGTCAGCGGTGTAATTACATAAAAATAAAAGATGCGAATCTTCATTTTTATAAATATAAGGCAGAATACAATCGGACCTGCAAGGTAAACAGGAGAGATGTGACAATGCTAATGATATAACTATGACTTTCATGGCAAAGCTCGTAATGGGGTTTCATCGAGCCTGTTTGCCTTCATAATTGTACACTATGTCTACGTCATCGTGATAATTTTAACAGTTTCCTGAGAGCTTTATAACATTGCGAAGTAAGCTATACTTTGCTTTTCTTAGTTTGTAGATGATACACAAAACAGTGAGTCCTTTCATATATATTCTTTTTGTCTATGATATCAATCACTCTCATCAAAGTATTGCATGTAAACAAACAAGTATATCCGTATGCTTGCAAAATAAACAACAGATGTGCTTGAGTGTTCAGAGCTCATCGGTGCTGCAGACGAAATAAACACATTCCTACATGAGTGTTTTGTTACATTTACCACCTACACGTATACGTCAATTCGTCTATCCATCAAGCCACATGATTGTCTATACATACAGTCATACATCCATACATGCAACCATGACTCCCTGCATACTTACATACTTCATAATCAATATCTTTGAAGCGGAGTTGAGACCCTTTAGGAGTAGTAGCCGACCCACCAAAACACCGTCAACATCCGGACATACCCTGTCCTGCCCTTTTAATTTCTTATATCAACTTGCATCCTGGGCCCCCTTAATTCTACGGTGGTCATTGAACCCTCTTGATCTCAAGTTGGAGTGACTGCTTGCAATCCTCGTCTGAATGTTCCAGCTGCTGCCCGTTTAAGCGTTTATGTAGCACACTATGTCCTTAAACGGCCATCTACTGCATGTTTACAGCAGTTAACATAGTCCCCAGTCGGCCCCTCAGGCTTCCACTAATCTTAAAGTATACTTGAGCCATCTCAAGCCATCGTTAGTGAGCCACGTTACCCACGTATTTCTGGACATCGATTGTTCACGGAGTAGCCAATCGCAGCACGCGGAATCAACATCTATTGCATACTGCTTCAGCAATGTTTGTAACTAGCTCACTACATTTGGTACTCCTCTACGGACGCGGTTAACTGCGCCAAAACCCGCTGATTAACATTCAACCATGTTTATCCGCCTACCATATGCCCCGTCTGTTCATGGAGGAGAGAGCCTTTCCGATTTCTTCGTTATATTACACAAGCATGCACTTTCAGAAACTAGGCTCCGTTTGAGGAGAACTTTGATCGGCTCACCATTAATCACCACTCAGTATTGTCTGTGGCGGCCACTGTCTGTCCGATGAATCCATTGATTTTTATTGATATGGAATGACAAAGAATAATACCGTACTTATTTCTATAGTATGGGCATGGATCTGTGTGAATAACGAAATATCGATGCGGACGGCTTAAATCGCTTGGTGTATCCTAGCACTATATCGTGGATATTTGCGCGAGACTTGTTTGTCGTTACAAATTCATAGGATTCAAAAAGTGTGAACACTCGCTAGTGCAATATTTTAAGCTGAGCATAATAGAATTTAGTAATTTACTGATATATGCATTCGTAGCGGTTGTAATCGGAAAAAAACGAAGCAATCGGTGTCACGATCACACCTAAAGGCGATGCTGCTGAGTTCCTCGGAATACCATACACCAAACCTTCTGCGAGGGAATAGCGATTTGAACCGCCTCAGCTGTATGTTAAGGACCGGTCTTGTGCGCTCAACGCTCCCCAGCATTCAAGCAGTTAAATGTCATTGTGGCTTCTGTTGTTGGGTTTAGTTCCACAAATATGAACCAATATGTGTACAGAGTCGTCCAATGATAGGTGTTGTCAATCACAGAGTGACTCACTTGTACCGACAACAACTTAAGCCCTTTCGTGCATATCCATTAATCATACTAAGCTTGTCACTCTGTCTTCATAAAGCGTCTCCATGGCATGAATCACATAACGGTCACCAGTCAACAAACTTTTTTATGGTATTACATCTGTAACGTACCCAAAATACTCATGAAGAATAAATGAATTTTTGTGGCACGATAAATTCTGGTCATTCGGGTATTTATAGTGGTTTTCACCGTGGTGTTGTAGCGAATGATGTAGACATGAACGAGGTACGTAATTACGAAGCCCGGGTAAACATGGCTACGCATTGAGTGGCTTATTAATGAGTAGTTATTATTTACAGCATAAAGATTTAAAACATTACTTTAACGGGGAAAAAATTGCAGCCCTAGAAACAATAAGAATATAGATGTAAAATACAATCAACTTAAATAGGCTGCAGTTCATTTGGTCGTATATGCATTAACATGCAATTTATATTCATCAACTTTGCATACGCATATAAAAGTATAAAGAAGATAAATAGTTTATGAGAAGGCTTCATTTGCTGGCCAATTTCATCTTTCTGACACTTGGCACGTCTCTGCATACATATGCCTGAGCTCACCATTTGTAAGCTAGGGTGATATATCCTGCTTATTTCCGAGCTAACTGGTGAATAGTTATCACTCATAGTAGAGCCAGAAAGATGTTAGAAGTGAAATAGATAGATTTACACCAAATAAGGGAACATTCCTGGACATTGTCGCACGTGCGTTCAGCAATCATAGCGTTTATGCGTGCTGTAGACAATCAATCAGCGCATCACTTCTTCGTGACAACATTCTTGTCAAGCGATCAAATTTGCAACTAACTACTGTTATGTAAAGTGAGCGGTAATTACCATTATTCAATGGACCAATACCATATACAATGCATGATAAAAATATTTTGTTTAAAGGCGCTGTCATATCAACCTTCGGCGGTATTTGCATATATTAATGGATTGTTCTGAAGGTACCCGAGGCATGATGTATAACGTAAAATCAATAACCCCATAACCAAACAAAAGGTTAGCCTCCTATGTCATATATGCATTGTGAATACTGTACAAAAACTATAATGAAACGCGAATACGCAATGTACACATTACTGCGACATTAACATCAATTATAGGCGTTGTCATGGGAACGTCGAGCTAAATTCTACCTCGGAGGGCACACTCATTAACATATATTTCTTATACTTTCAAGTCACTCATATGGAGTGAAATATTGTCTTCCTTGATTCCAACGGTGGTATGTCATCATTGTTAACAGGATATGCCTGCGAATATTTGGTTCCATTCGGCGGCGATCAAAATCAAGTTAACGGTCTAACAGTTTTAAGTGCATTAAGATTTGCGCATGCTCCTTCGTCAATGGATTGTACCTCCGTAAGGCTCAACTGAAGCCTTTTATTATGTCGAGACAAACATTCAGCATGGAGAAGCTTCGAGAATAATACAAAAGGGCTCTGCATATAGTGAATATACGAACGGAATTAACCGCATCATTTTAAATTTATTGTGCTTCGCTCTCAGTCATGAATCTCGATGTCGGTTGCTACAGTTAAGGGCCACTCTTGTAAAGTAATTCACTTCCATCATATTTGTTGCGGAATATCGCTTCTTTTGGTTTGGAGGTTGTAGCAATGCTCAGAGGAGCAGGTGCATGAACTGTAATGTACCTATGTTGTGGCAAAGGCATGAGGTGAGAGATGAGAGTGAGTGAGTAGATAACGCTAAGGGTCACCATCTGGTAAACGTATCCTTGACCTGTCTGCGTTGTAATCGATCCCATGGGTGGAGTAAACTTACCCCGGGCATAGAAGATATCATGGTCGGGTGGGATGAATGCTGAATGAGCGGATGCATTGGGTTACGCCATATGATATCCTTGTGTCAGCATTTGTGACCCGACATTAGGGCTCAATTTGTGGTGCGACACCTCCCTCAAAAGAGATCCGAGCCCCATGGACTACTGTGACCCAGAGCCAGAAAAAAACCTGGAATAAGGGCTAAAACCTAAAACCGCATCATTTGTGGACCCTGCGATACCCCGCTCGTAAGTGACCCGAGCCCTATCGACTACTGTGACCATCAGCCAGAAAAAAAACCTGAAATAAGGGCTAAAACCTAAAACTGCTTCATTTGTGGACCCTGCGACACTCCCCTCTAAAGTGATCCGAGCTCTGCCTTCGGACATTGCCTAGTTAGCATAAGCATGTGGCTATGCGATATGGGATATGCATGGGAAGAGGAGGAGGTGGTATGTTAGATGTACGTCACTCGTGGATATTGAGAGGTGAGGCTCCTAATTTATATTAAACGTAGGGGGCTACTCCATAAAACTGATGACAGAGATGGTCACGTTATGATGATGGGTAGCTTTGCTTTCATAATGTTATTTTGGAATTGAACATTGTCAATCTACCTTGACTCAAACAATTAAACAATGGATTTTACACTTAATGTAGGCTGATACCGAAATGATCATGCCGCGACCGAACGTGAGAATTGTGACTTTTTACGGACGCAGGAAGGGAAGCAGACTCCCGAGAGGAACTTTTCATGAGCTTGGTAAAAGTAAATACAGAAATGAATTTAGCTCCCAGTTTGGCTTACTAATAGGCAGGACACGGTATCAAATTGAAGGTGTAAGTGCCTGGGCTGATCGCTTACAATGAATCTGGTTGGCTGTAATAATATTAACAATGCCTCAGATGTATATCTTTCGCTGATTGCTCGCAGATAGGTCCCGGTGTGTAGTGTAGCACAGTACAATTTTTGATTTTTCTATGCGGTACGACAGTTTGCATGCACCAAGAGTAGTTTCATATATTAAAGGCATTGGCGTTTCGGTACGTATTTGCAGGCGGAACATTGCATCAAAATTTATATTTCCTCATGTGGTATGGAACAGGTTATTTCATTGAATTCATGTACATGACAAACGAATAATTCCAGAGTGAGTGAGGTTGCTACAGTTAATGGCTTCGCATAACAATCATGCATGCTCCCTCTTTTTGATAGGCTCTTTGCACTGTGTCACATCCTATATGTTGTACATGTGGTACGTGAATGAACATTCAGTTTTATGAGCCTCATTGTGTATTTTATAGCTAGGTCTCTTGTATTACAAACGATGAAAAGGCCAGTTGTGAGATATCATGCCACAAAGGCTATATATTCTATGGTTTCGGTAGCAATAAACTCAATGCGGAACAAAAAACTCGATGAAACCATACATCCTTGCTGAAATGAGTCCGCTGTGAGACATTGTACCGATATACGACATTTCCCTTTCAGAAAATGCAAGATGCTAGGAATATCATACGTCTTTATTAACAGCCAGCATGAATCACATCAACGGCCACAGTAGACCAGCTGATGTATGAAGGGAACATAAGTCATTCTCCAAAGTCAATGAAGGGGGAAAACTTCATTCGGCATGACATAGGAAGTAATGCCGTTGCCAATGAATGCACGTTGATATGGGCGGCCTTAAGTGGATATTCAAAAACTTACGCACAGTGCGCATTTACCACCTTCTCCGCCACCCATCCCCTTCATATGCGACTCCGAACGTAGTGTGTTACGTAGTATAATGCAAAGGAATCTCAACTTGTAAATGTTTTATGCATTTTAAAATGCTCGAAATCAGATGAAGAATGTTTCAAATAATTAATCTAAACGTCGAAGGCAGTCTATCAGAAAAAAAGACAATTAAGCGATTTTATGTTGAATGGTATCATTTGACTAAGCCAAGCTTACTTTTTATTTGCAGGGGTTACAAGTAACATTGGAGTAAAAAATTCTGATATTTAAAAAAATATCACTTGTTTGTTCAATAATGATGCTTAGTGCACCGAGCATTGTAAACTATGTAAAACTTCGGGCCTGAAAGCTGCCTGCATAGTGACTTAAGCAAGAGTGTTGCAGTTTCAGCAACAATACTTGATCTATAATATAGAAACCGTGAATCAATATGTACATTTGCATACAATTGCTCAAGGCGTTATCGATTTTGCAAACTTCACATCCGACTCAAACCGATAAATACCAATAACTAAGTGGTGCCAAGGCTGTCTTCATGCTGCAGAGCTCACAATGGCAAAGACCCGGAGTCCGTTACGAAAACCTGTTGAAGAACGATAAATAAATAATTGCAATATCAAGATGCTACAGATGTTATTTGGCATTGAACAGATTTATGTGAGCGCGACCGTAAATGTCTCATTCAAGGCTCCGAACAATCTGTACAAATTGATACATTTTTCTTTGCCACTTAACAACGGTTCAAACTCGCTTATTATTTATAATGTTAATACTGATAGACGCTTGATGCATAGAAATCTGTACAGTACAACTTTGGTTGATTCCCGACGCGCCCGTTGACGATACAACAGTCATCCACCTTAGTGTCTCTTTACACTTCACATCTCAAGGTTAAAATTGCAGAATGCCATTTTATACTTTTTTAACGGCATTAAGCACCAGCAAAAGTAATATATGTATTCCAATCTACAGGCAAAAAGAACCACCTAAGTGGGTAAAAGGGGTTGGCTTCCCATGTGGAGATGTAACGAGTCCCCAAGCGAACCACTTTATAGATAGTCACTTACGGCGAAGAGTAGGTAAATCAGGTTTAATGTAAAAAACTTCACATTTTTACCCTGACAGCACCTGCTACCATTCGCCCCTTGCGCATTATTCACAAGGAAACCAACACACAATTGTAATACATCTCCATGTTTCTTATTTAAGTGCATTGTAGCCAAATTGGTCAAGCAACTTATAAGTCATGGTTTTTCTGTCAGTGATTTACATGAACGGCTTTAGATAGAGGAGTACTTTTTATGTGCTGATGCATTATGCATACTTTACTCCCTGTTACGAATATAACAGTATGCGAGTGTCGCAGTAACGGCTTATATGAATTGAAATTATTATCTGACTTTTGGACAGACCAATTAAATACATGTCGAGAGTAATAGGTTGTTAAGTGCTTCGTTAATCTTTTTTTTATAAATAGTGAACACAATAGCTCGTACAAAGATCCAGAGTGCTGAGACTGCTCCAAAGTAGCAGTATGAGCCACAGTGACATAGATAACAAAAAAACCTGGCGAATCGTGCATTGTTTGAGATAAATGTTCCAGGAGTACTGATGGTAGTTTTAATTCACTTATTTGAGTAGGGAAATGTTTTATATCCATAATCGCAAGCACTGTTTGTATTGAAAATTGTTCTTCCATATAATATGACAATATGATAATAAGCAGCCATGGTGTATATATTCGCCAAATTGCTACGCCCCAAAAAAGTACAGTATTCATGGTTCTATTGAGACCACGTCATTTGCAGAGTTTAACGTGATTAAGCTATGTTGTTCAATTCAAAGATTATAAATAACGCTAAATAGCCTGGGTGATGCATGAGTTGTTCAGAAAATGCCGACTTTCCATGATAATGAAGGGATAAAATGATTTAAAACAATTTGAGATGTTGTTTTCCCAAATGTAGCTCAAAACGATAGCAATCCATAACGGGGTTGTTTGAACAAGTGAAAGCTGACAAATCATATGTGAACGAAATATTTTTTATGACATCTGCATCACTAGCTCTGCCCATAAGTTTCATAACATGTGCATTTTATTGTTGTCTTGCCTGAGAATTTCTCATTTGGTTTTCCTTCGGCATGAATGAAATTTGCATACCTTTAATGAATTGTTTGAAATTGCATCAGCTCAGAGCGATATCACATAGACACAGCTTCCACTCTGCAACATATTTCCATTATCAATACAGAGCACACCACACCCTTAAGGGTCAGCAGGCCATTCGTAAAATCAGGAACAACAGTGGATCACCATCAGCTTTATCTTGGCACGAAATAACCCGGTCATAGCGCCTCTGCCAAACGACATTAAACAAGGATTCCTGGTTCCACAAATGACAAAAAATAGTAAATACGTATGTATGATGATGCTGACGTTTGCACGAGGACGTACGCTCTATGCTAAGGGATATTTACAACCAATCCGTGCAATGCAGTAGAACACACATGTATGACTGCAAAATCTACATTAACTAATGTTTGTACTTGCTCCCCAGGCATCTTTGTGAAAGTTGTTAACTTGCTTAGGTCAATATCCATGCTCTCTTTTACATCATCACGTACAACGTATAATAATCGACCTTCACATGTTTAATAGAGCGGCCAGTTTATACGCTACGCCTCATCAACAAAAGCCGCTTAACATGCTTGACATAACTCTTAACGCATATGGTCAATCTTGTCATGGGCAATTTGCTTTATATTCTAGTTTATCCTCTCTAGTTTGCGTACTTTTTTTCCCTGAAAAACAAAAATCGAAAACCATACGTTCTTTATTCAACCCCAGATTCGAACCTGTTCCATTCGCAAGCGATTTTTATACTGCATGCTTGTTTCTTTTAAACGTATATCATAAGACGTGTTGTGTACAATGTGCTGTACTGTGTTCTGTTCCGGCATGTAAGGTTGTTGTAGCTTACTTAAACCCTGATCTATGGCGTCCGCTGCTTAATTATGGGTGAATAGAAAAAGTGTCAGTTTTGTTGTATTTAACGTTAGCAATACGTTACGATCGACGCTCAAGTGCTAGGGATTAAGCTTTGCTCAATATTGCTTCTTATCAAAAGAGAATCCACCAGAATACAAAACTGTTAATTTTACTCCAAAGGCTATTCCAAGGCAGTCTTTATATCACCAAATAATCTCCCTCCAAGACAACAACTTCAGGACCACAGGTTGGCTTTATTTGTTTCTAAGCTGTGTCAGTTCGCCATATAAATAATCGAGAGAAGGCCTGCGAATAGATAGCCATCTGTGCTGTCTGCAGTGCCATATCCTATCTGCTATTGTTGGCAATTAATTATACTGTCACCAGGTCTGATACAGTTCTGTGATCCGCATAAAACGCCCAGCAGCTGGGACACAAACTATTGCTTGAATAACCTAACTTTACCAAAACTCCAGTTCGATGCAAAGCTGGTCTTGCTTACATTGGACATCCTGATCTTCTAAAAAGATATTGAATTCATATTTTAGGCCCCTGGGCCTTTGATAGGCTGTGCTGGAAGGCAAAGGCTGAAGTTTGTATTATACTCCACCTCTATACCTATTGCGTAAATGCCGCCAGTTTTTAATGTGGTCTTGCTATTCAATCTATTTGGTCTTATTATCATGATTCACCTGTCCGTGCCCAGTCTCTCAATGAGGTAAGTTGTTGTTTTGCTACAATTTTTTTGACTGGTAAATAAATGCTTCAGATATACAGTACATGTTGGCATTTATTTCCTTTCAAATGAGGAATCCTGAACAACGTTGCCCTTACGTGACTAGTTGCACGTCTACCGATTTTACATATGTGCGGGTCTAATAAAAGTCGTTCACAGCATATTACAATTTATCAAGCAGACATCGATCGAGCATCGAGGGTGTGATGCGGCTTTGATGCATATTATATATGCAACCTGTTACTCTAGCTCATATGATGATATTGCATGGTATGCGCAATTTGGCTTTTTCTCTTAGACGGCAATAACGTCAGATGTTTTTGCTGCAGCAGTTGTGCTTAGCGATGCATAAATATATCCAAGAGAAAGTCAGAGAACGTCAACTGGGTTACAATTCAAATTCATGGGTCGTAGTGGATCAGCAAAGGGAGACAACAATGAATGCATTTGCAAGCCATGTTTACGGAAATTTAGCATTGGACAGCTAAAGACAAAATTCACCATAACAGCTGGAAAACAACAGTGCATCGCGGACAGTTATATAGGTGCTGAATCGTGTGAACTATTCAACCAAAATTAAATGTTTTTGCTAGCAGTAACAAAAGCGTATATCTTCTTTACTTAACGTCACAGACTCGTGCAGCCAACGCCATCAGCGGGTGTTGAAAATTTTCATCATATCCAATTCATTGGTTATCTACGAAAGATAATGTCAGATACCACACTGCAGCCTGCCGAACGTGAATAACACCCCTTTGTCTTTTCAGTGACGTCAAGAGTAGTGTTAGGGCGATGCATCGGGACGGTCATACATGCATACATTGAACAATATTAGGGCAAAATATTGGGCTCAGGTAATTATACCAGGCTTTACAATTTAAACTGAAATTGTAAATGTGTCGCAGTTCGACGTTTATATACATTTTATGTAGCATCACATGGCTGAACTAGCACTTCGCACCGGGGAGTATTGTGAATTATATTTTGAAACTCTACACATGCACAATAGCGGGGTTAGCATTGTTTATAAGATATCTTATTGTATAATACTCTACGTTTATGAGCATCCATAGCCTTGTTTTATGCGAACTGCTGCGAGTCAATCAATCACAATACAACGAAGCTCAAACAAAGGATGCTTTGAGTTGCAATCTAAAGAGCTGATTCTTCAATGACAACTGATATGCTTATTGTGAAAGTAGACATTCCGAGGTCCCGTAAGAGCATATAAATGGATTAGATGTTTGACCCGACTTCAGAGAAACTACTCAACTGGCCTTAATTTGATTATCCACTAGTATGTGTAACTGTATGCGTATTAGATCCACCCAAAATAGAACTTACTCTTTGTGGCTTCATATATTACATTCTGGTAATTCAGCCGAGCAAATGCCATCAACAATATCCTTTAGTTCTTTAGCGCTCATATGTCCAGACTACATAAGTCACATTTATATGATATATCACTGATGACGTGTTTATAGCAAAAGACAAAACAGTTATTATATTAAGTCATCAAATGTGTTATCCTTAAGGCGGCAGTAAGCTTTGGCTTGTAACTACGAGTATATTTTGCAGTGAACACTGTTATGTCCACATTGAACTGATACAATGTAAGATGTACGTTGGCATATACCACCCTGGTATTCAATCATCAAATAACGACAATTTAGTGGTAGCACGAATGTATGAAGAGCTTAGACTTGCAAGATAGATCATTACCGTTTATATATTCTTCAATTTGAACTGCCGGCTGCCTATTATGGGGTTTTACTATTAATTTATTTAGCATAAAGAATCCTCAGGTCGCGGTTTTGTTGGCCATAGAACAACTTTTAAATGACAGGTTCTCTATAGGATGACAACTGTGACACAATCTCCGTAGATTACTGCACAAAGTGACAGATAATGCCTCCTATACATGATATCACATGCAACACTCATGCTTTGTATGTTGATGCGTTGAAGACGGGTTAGATCTTCCGTCCGTTTACTGTGATTATCTCTATAACGTAACCTACAAACACATAAAAACACTTTCTCCCGCGGCGGCTACGCCATGTCATATAATCTTCATATACGTATGCATGTTAGAGTCAAGAGGCTGGAAATATCTATGCCTTTAAATGAAGCTGTTAACTACACTCAATCATTTTGAAGCATTAGCAAGCACTGTTGTGTGCGCTATATATTTAGTTGCCATGAGAGTGGTAGAAAAATAAACCCAGCAACTTATATAGCCATCTATGTGCAGATACGTTGCTGCAAATAAATATTGAAAACGGCGTCTGCATTATATTTATGGCAATGAACCTTTTCCATTAAATTTCAGGATACCATAGCTCTGGTCATGATGCCCTATTGCCACATTATGTATCTCATGATTCACCTGGCCTAATTTGGAACCTTATGTTACCTAGTCATCACCGAGCCCATGTGTCCGAACGAGGCTGAGAGGGCAAAATCCAAGGCATTTATTACTTGATACACACTAGCGTGTTCTATTCGCAAAATTTACATGCATGTATTCCTGAGTAAATGTTTGCTTTTGAAGCCGCATACCTCCAGGAATGCAGAAGTGCTCAGCCAAGGAATAAAATATGCATGAAATATGTATATTCCTATATATATGAAGTCAAATACTGTCCGCCTTGGTAGATTTGCTAAGAAATATTGGACACATCCTGCTATTGATTACGATGCAGCCGGCAATAACGGACGAACAAGGGGCTTGATTAGTGATTAAATTGTGTCTCGCGTTGTATATGAAGCGGACGACCTCATGACTGATTGATGTAACTGATTTGTATGATAATGTGCATGATGACAGAAATATGCATAGATCTGTAGAAACAGATGCAAAGGTGGTTATAAGCATAATTTCAATGACTTACAGCATACTAAAATATTTTCTCAAAGGGCAAATATTAAATAGCAGCAATCTTGCATACTAGCTGTGTGATATTTGTGATCACTAGTGGTTTTATTGTTCGAAAGACATAAGGGGTATTTTGAATTGCAATTGATACCGCGTTTTTGTACACTATTACCTTAAATAGATTACCAGACAATACTCTTGTAGCTGCAATAATTCTTTGTGAATTCTTATGGGGCCGAAATTCGTCCATTTAATTGCTGCTTCAAAATATGTGAAACGCGGATCGTTATTTGTGTTGGTAGGGGAATCTTATTCAACTTTCTTCGGATTAGAAGTTTGTCTGAGTGTCTCATATTGTCCTGGAAAGGCACCCTAATAACACCAACACGGGGATATGGCTAATATTAGTTTTTAATTAAAACTACTCCTGACCATGCTATGACATAAAACCGGAGGCAGGACTATAGGGGAGCATTTATTTTGCAATAGCTAACTTTATAAATAACACTAAAAACCATCATGTTCTCTATTTAGCTCCCTCTTAATGCAGTACCAAATGCCTTATATTTGTGTTCATCAGCGTAATAAACATGCTTGCAATGCTAAGAAAGGCTACTTAGCAGCGTTTTACGGGCCTGTTATAGATTGACACCCGATTTATTGCGTTTGACAAATGTTTCGTTTCTGATATCTATACATTATGATTGACACTGATATATTAGCCAACTTTCGCTCACCCACATTTGTTTATCATACACCAATTTCCGCTAACTCATTTCAGAAGCCTGTCTGCATGGGCATTATAGTAATCGGACCATGCCAGATAACGCTGCAAGATATACCGTTATGGAGATATTTAGTGCATCTGACTGTAGACATTATTTGCATTTGTTTGCTGGCTGTGGTAAATTTGCATTAGCGTAAATGTGTTTTCCCACTGTAATTCAGTTTCTGAAAATACACATTTTCTTTATCATGCTATGTTTCATCACGGTATGACCATGACTCTCACATAAAACGATGTTACGTTGTGATAAGTAGCTGCATTGTTTGCTTACCCAATGCCTAACTTACAATGTCGTGTGATGAAAGGGGAGTCTCTTTGTACGCGATGTGTCTAACCATCACTTCTTAACATAGACTAGTGTCATATGCGTATAAATAAAATGTCGCCAACGCTCTCACGATCATTTATGCCGAATAAGAAGAGAATGGTCCTAAGAACCAACTCGTTAGGTATATCGCTATTAATAGCTGTATAATCATATTCAATACCGTTGGGCCCACATTTATGTATTTTAACATTGATTCGACCATTTATCTATGTCAATACTTAATCAATGAAACCGTCAGCTATAGGTATGCTAGCCACCCATTGATGGGGGACTTCCAAGCAGATAAAGGACCAGATCTGGCATTTTCGTTCGATGACCTTTGGGGGCAAGGGCAAATATGTAATTGGTTCCGGACGGGGGCAAGTTGATTAAGATTGACCACACAACAACAACATGGTCAATATTTAGAAATCGTCAATGCCATGCACTCACCACTTTTTGCTCTTATTGAATAAAATCAGTTTTCACTGTTCAGTAAGAATTTTTCCGCTAGGCTACTAGCCAATCATTTGCAGTTACGTGAAAGTGTCTACATTCATACAAAGCAAAGGATCTGACTGACTTAATATGGCTTATAAATCTTGGCGGAGCTGCTCGCATTGTATTAGAGCGGGGGTGTTTCCTGTATGATCAACACGAACGGCTCCCTTACTAACTGCAGAGTTTAGCAGTGATGCAGTGGCATGCACGCTCCATATTTAGCAATCTATAGTGATCAATTACATCCTGATTCCAGCATACCTAGTGACAACATTAACACAATACATGCACTGACTGCGAGACATTACCTGCTTTCATGAGATGCAACAGCAATATAGACCCAACACCCCCCCCCCCCCTCCCCGCTCCTATTAATTACAATTTATTCAACTCTAGGGATGGTGTGTATGTTGTTCTGTTGTATGGTATTTGTTATTAGTTGGTTCACAAACAAACATGATTTGAATGGTACGCCTATGCTAGATCCTATAAAGAAAAGAAGTCGTGCGAATTACTATACTCACTGCTGTACTCGTTAATGCAAAGCGGGTTACCTCAACCCGGAGCAATCCATGCAACAGTATGTAACGTAAAATACAACGTACCGGAGAGCTTGGCTTATCTTATTAAGATACTTCGTAAGTCTTATGTTTGCTGTAGTTATACCGCATCCAATGCCACATGCATCTGTATAATCCACCCACTGTTTAATTAGCAAACTGAAATAAGTGACACAAATGCATAAAATTGATATTATAGGAAATCAACACGACGCAATTCCATGTCTTGTCCAATTTGAGTGGTATATGCAAACGCAGACACTTTCCGTCAACACTACAATGTACGATATATGAAGCAAGTCGGGGGCACTTATTCGATTTCGGCCCATTGATTAGCTGCTGCTATCAGAATTACTAATCAGTGATTCCGATACACCAAAGTGACTCAACTCTAATGGACTCGCCATCCATAATGGAAGTACGTTAATAGATGGACAAGCGATAAATAGCAAAGTAATGCTACAGCGCTAACCTTAATGAAATTACATTCAATGCCACATAATAATTTTCTGTACTAGTCATTTGATACGGCCGATGCATAACGTTACTTACGCGCTTTATTTAATTTAAGCTTTCACTGATGACCATATGTGGGTCGTGATACAGTATATGACCTTTACTGGAATCTGTCATTCTCCTCTTTGCCACCAGTAATGCTCGTTTTTGAACGTCAGCTGGAAGTAAAATAAGACAACCGAATAATTCTACGGTATTAACAAAAAAAACCCTTAAACCTTAAGACTTGCATCTGATGTTGGTAATGAGCTGATTTGAGTCCGGAACCTACATCGGGAAAAATGACTGTCCGACCGCAATGTTTTCAGGAAATGCCTGCTCTGATATAAACAAGAAGATGCACATTTTAAATAAGCACGAAAACATCATAAGTCGTTTATAACCTACGACCTGCACCAATTTGTTTTGTCGGAAAATTAAAGTTCCTCGACGCTGATAGTGTTTGACAATAAAAAAGACAACCATTCAACTCATATGTAACAAATGTATTGCAGTGACGAGAAATATCATACTAAATATGATGAATTTGATTATTACAATAGGAATTCATAATCCGTCAGAATAAATGACCGCGAAGCTCAATTTGAGGTCACATTTGTTGTTCAGACACGCCAGTTTCATCAAATGGAATATTCTTGTATTCCATGAAAACCATACCTGTAAAGTACACAAGAATAATGTTACATAATGATCATTTTGCCTATGGCAAGCAACAAATGATGATACAGTCGCTTTGAACCAAAACAGAACGCCGAATTCTGTTGAGGAGTGTGCAGTACATGAGCCAGTTTTATATTACTTTTCTGGCTCTGAGATGGAATTGGACCACGTAATTAACAGGTACGGTATGATGGGTGAATACAGACTATGAGAAGCTGCTGCACTGACCATTGTAAACCATCATTGTCTAACTAAAGTAGCTGTGGTGTACCTCAAACAAAAACTTCAGCGAATGGTGAATGCTATCAGTATAAACAATATTCGGGAGCTTCCATAAAGAAGCCTCACTGTCATTGTTTAAGCAAAGATCTAATTTGTAATTATCACAGTAAATGTTTACTATGTTTTAAGTCACCATTATGGCAAGATAATGACATCCCGGTGTACTCGTGGGTGATAAAACAGTTGGCACCCTCTGCAGGAATTCACTAGAGCAACCTATCAATTCCACGTACGTGATGGCAAGCCACAAAAGAGATGCTTGTTGCATTAAAATCACACTTTACGTCATCTACTATAAGGGACACCAAAGGGCTTATCTCATTTCCAACACACTGGCACATCACATGCTTCATCATGACAACTGGCGTAAAAAGCTTCAGTTATACGAGTTTTATGGTAAAACCGCATCCGATTAATAAAACAGAAGCTTCATAGAAAGTCGCAATCCCATTTTGCAGCAAAGAATAGGACTACAAAAGCGACATGTCCCTTGGAGACGTCGTGATATTCCGCCGACGAATTTGATTAAAAACCGTTAGATATAATTTGACAATATAATATCAATTTTCCGTCGTATATTGTTTACAATAAAGGCATGGAATATTGCCAGCTCGTCAAACCATTCATCAATATATCTTCAATGACAGGCATACTGGTTCAAACTATGTCGCTTAACATTTCATTATTTAATATGAAGCAGCATATCTGTTGCAATGGTTGAAGGCACCGAACCGTGGAAAATGGCATTATTTTCGGTTAGCTATCACAATGACGATGATATTAACAGTGACAGGCCAAGATTGCCGGCAGTGATAACGTTAAGTTGTATTTGCTACCGACATTGCGTCCAAACCAATCATGGTGGACGCATATATGTGGTTATTAGTAAGGAAATCATCCACTGAAGTTTTGGCGTATGGTATTCCGTGAAACTCACCAGCATCGCCATTTAATATGTTCGCTGACTCCCCTGTGATGGTGGCAGTAATTGGCAGCGTCACCATGACTTTGATTGGTACCTTAGCTCCAATTACAACCACTACGAATGCATATATCAGTTGATTACTAAATGATTGGAAGTTTGACATAAAATATTCCGACAGCGAGTGTTCCCGCTCTTTGAGTCTCGTGAAGTTGTAACGACATCTTATTCACACGCAAACATCCACGATTTAAGGCCAGGATACACCATGCCCGCGATTTCGTTATTTACACAGACCCATACCCATAGTATTGAATTAATGACGGTACTATTCTTTACCATTCCATATCGATAAAACTTAACAGAGTCATAGGTCAGATGGTGGCTGTCAAAGACAATAGTGGTGATTAATGGAAAGCAAAAGTCCCATAAAATGGAGCCCTGTTTCTGAAAGTGCATGTTGCTACAATATAACGAAGTATTCGGAAAGGGTCTCCCCACCATGGACAGACGGGGCATATTGGAGGCGAATTAACGTGGCGGGTTTTATAACGGTAAGCAGCGTCTGTTGCTACGTTACCAAATTTGGCAGGTGAGCTACAAACAAAGCTGAAGTATTATTTTCTATATGTTAATTTTGCGGGTGGCGAGTTGCTTTTCCGTGAACAATTGAGATCCAGGAATATGTGGGTAACGTGGCTAAAAAACCATAGCTCGAGATCGCAAAAGTGTACGCAGATAAGTGGCAGCCACAGGGGCCGACTTGAGACTACGTTACTCGCTGCCTGATGTTACTGCATGATTGTTATTTGGAATTGCATGCATCGGCAATGGGCTGATAACGAGTTCGATGTTACACTGTGACTGTATATTCGAATGCCTCTACTGCCATGTATTCTGAGGTTAGCTAATACTTATCGCACAATAATAAGGCAAGCAAGCGTTTATTGTGTAATGTACCTGTTTATTGTTTTAAGCACCGAGACTGTTAATCCATGATAATCATATGCTCATCATTAGCCGTGTACTGGTTGTAAGGTGATAAGCATTCTTATCTCTATGCCAGCAATTCAATCCCTACCTTTCAATGTCTGTTGTTGCACAACACGTGTCGTGTTTTCCACATCGGTTCTGTTTTACCTAGGCGATAACCTTTGTGCTTTCCATAGCTTCATTGTTGTGACATTGATGAATATCACATTGTGGCACTGTTTTTGAAGTCTATTAACATGTTTATCTTTTGTTATTTTAGAACCTCGAATCACGGCATGGCAGCGATCTGATTGAATAGAAAGATTCACTAAGATGGAAGCCACTTGTGGTATAATGTTCTCGTTGCAAACCCTCCTGAAGCAACGGATGAACTAAGGGGAAAACCTCCCTGCTGACACGGTGCAAATGCGAAGCTTGCGCAGACGGGGAGCGCTTTTTTAGGGATTGAGCCAGACTCAGAATCCAACCAATATCCACCGTTACGTTCTGTAAAGTGGTATGAAGTTACAAAATCCAATCGCCTGAATATGTGATTCACAAAGTAGCTAGATAACACCAACAATACACATTGATGTTGCCTGCATGAATGCAAAACTCGTCGGTTGTCCATGAACAACTCTGGCACATTTTGTTGTAATGCTATGAAATGCAAATCAATGTGATACTTTTGTTAATTTTTTATTGTCATTTTGTGTAATTCGTAAAAGACTTTTCTTTCTCAGATGTTCAATTTGGCTTAAAAAGAATGCATTCGGCAACACAATCTGACTTGTTGCAAATGTATTCGTACAATATTATTGAAACTGAGTGGGAATGTTCACGTCTTGGTGTCGGACAAATTTCGACGGAGTTAGGTATGGCAAACTAATTCATGTGTTGAGATATAGGGAGAATTTTAGAATATTTGCGTAACATTATTGTAGTGAAATGGAAAGATAAAGCAAATTAGTTATTAGAGTCAAACGGGGTGAATGATAATGTCTTTAAACTGGTTTTTTTGAGACTTTGTAAAACCGGTGTAGGTTTCTACTTTGGAAATATTTGTTGCGGTGCAGTCATATATGCCGACTTATGGACCAATACAACTGCAATGGCACTGAAAATCTTAATGGCAGAATGTTTGTGTTTCTCAAATGAATATATTTGGTAGTTTAAGATTGAAAGTAGTAAATATATAATATTCTGTAACGAAATAAATCGGTCTGTTTACATAAAATGTCCAAATCCAGAAACCTTAAGTGCCCATGACGGGAACCTCATAGGTGTTATAACAGATAAGGAGAGGATTGCTGACTTATTCAGATTTTATCATGTCGCTGATATACTAAGTTTAGTAAGACTGATTCATGAGGGTTTGAAAATGCACGATGGGTTTAACACTGGCTTATCAATGACATTAATAGTAGCGTGGGGTGGGGAATACAGGTAGCTTTAGCAATTAGCTATTGACTGTTCACGCGCTTGCTCCATCAATAATTAGGCTTTACGACCGTGATGTTACACACGCATATAGCCATTTCAGTGGGTAAACCCTGATCTTTTTACACCAAACATCAGATTTGTAGCAGCAGCAGCAAATTTATTAAGACCAACAGAGACGGTCCGCTGCTGGTACCTATTACCATAAAGGTAAGGCCATTTACTTATTAAAATCATGCGAGTGCAAGAACCGCATCAGATAATGCTGAATTATCTACCCTAATGCAGAGTACATAATTTTGGTTGCTGAAATAAATTAGTCTGAACGTCTTCTGAATGAGTGCGTTAACTGTATGCTTGAGTTTTCAGTTACCAAACGGATATGAAGATAAAGTTTAAAAGGATGAATAAAAATTACATGCCAGGACCTGGATATGCAGCACCTGTTTTCAGCAATAACTTTGTTTGGTCGAGACATTTACATTTATAAAGCATCAGATGCGTCAATTAGTTGAAAACGATGTACTTGATTATACAAATAATATATTGTGCATTGACCAGCTATATCTTTGGGCAAATAAGGCAATGTGTACATGCATTGCCATTTCGTCGAGACATTTGTCATATTTATGCGCTGAGTATAAATGCTAAGCAAGGTTTCAACCCCATGACTGAAGGTTTTAGGCATTATTGGGAATATAATTATGACTTGTTATATAATCTTGCACTAGCATCACACTCTTTGATCTGCAGCCATATCCTCAAATCTTCCCGACAAATTGCTTGCGTTACAAAACAATTGAGCAAATATTTCATATGATAACACCCAGTAAAGAGTAGATGCGGTTAATAATCACAATAAAATTTAAAGAATTTTGCTTATGATTACACT
This sequence comes from Urechis unicinctus, assembly GCA_034190875.2. NCBI lineage: Eukaryota > Metazoa > Annelida > Polychaeta > Xenopneusta > Urechidae > Urechis > Urechis unicinctus. Next base: position 14,752,515 of record CM067355.1, read on the forward strand.
CAGTAAAGAATAGAGGCAGTTAATAATTACAATACAATGAAACAAATCCTTGTAAAAGAGTAGCGGCGACAAATGCAGATGAGTGGTTTAATATCGGGTGATTGCCAGCCTTAATACTGGCTTGTTACGACAGGGGATGCCACCAAAGCATGTATCCGCATAATCAAGCTTAATACAGCCTGCGCTCTTTAAGCTCAAACATTAAATGGTGCATGATTTAGCGTTATGTTTCCGGTAGCTTAAAGCATATACTTATGATAACGCGCAAACAAAATGTTCCATAAAGCCAAAAACTTCCACTGCTGGGGTTTTCTCCTAAGACATCGCACATACATTTGCTTGTGATAGACTGCTAATTGGCATCAGAGCACTGTCGAATAAAGCGGGGTTATCGCCTTGATCAAAAGAGTTACGGATCAATAGCCAAATATCGCGGATCTATTAGGACGTCCATATGTGGTTTGCAGTCAGTAAAAAGCTGCTATGTGCAGAACGAGTAAGCTGCTAGTCGTAGTTAGTAATGATGGAAGGTGGCCTGTGACTATGTCAAACATGAATTATATACTGTAGTTGACAAGTTGATGAAGTTTTATTCCCGCTGCATAAGGACACGAAACATCAAATGAATCTCTTAGCGGTCCACATAGCCACGCCACATCATATGTCGCTGTATGATGGTTCGATAGCTGCCATGTGTTATCTCGTCAATGGTGGTCAGCACTATGAAATGAAAGCCTACAGGAGTTACGTGCGGAGCGACATTTACCTCGGTCGACATATCTCTTGGAATCGGTGCATTACAAACTAAAACGTGATTCCATCAGTCGTTATTGAGAAAATAATCATCATTGCGCGTTAGCGTAATGCTGTAACTGGATGAAGAGATCATTGTTTGAAAGTAATCAACTTCCCTATGCTTCTAAGCGCAATGGGATGCTTGGAACGTCAGCTTGATAATCAAGCTATCCGAAAAAGCTATTTGATTAATTCTGAGAAAGGTTGTTCGAAGTCTTGCCTAATTTGCTCTGCTTTTTCTACAATGTATCAATGCTGCTGTTAATGATGTGCCTCACTGTTGCAATATTCTGTTTTGCAGTTAATGCCTTGCTGGTAAGATTTGGCTCTCTCACGCTCATTAAATGCATTTCCAGAGTCTATGGAACTCGGTTATTGGTGTGTACTCCCGAGACGCTTCTGCGCTGCCTTTTATGTGCTCTCTTGTGATCGCGTGGAACTTTGCTACTTTGTGCCTTGTCATGCTGCTATGTACTAGCATCTTATTTTGTTGAGGATGTTATTTTCTCTAAAACCAACCCTTCAATTTTAGTCTCTCTTAAGTCGATGTCTCTCGACCTTGACGCCAGCACCTGCTCCCAAGAAGCATGCGTACAATTGATACTTGGATGAGCTAACACGTGGATGGCGACAACCATGGGTCTGAGGTCTAGTAGTTGCTCGGTATGAGACACGCGCTGAGGTTACTCGTAGGTTGTATTCAGGACAGCTTTGTCGGTCTGAGTGCACTTGCATATTGACGATGGATGAGTAATTATCCATACTTCAGAGGCACTACAACCTATGTTGGCCTGGTAATTTATGGATTTTCTCCAACACCTTCTGTCAAAAGCAAATCATTAACGAGCAATATTCACCGTCAATGTAACATCCTTTTGATTCAGCATAGCTGCAGCTCTAATTGAGGCGCAAGAACGTCTTTCCAAACAGAGTGTATCACATAGCAACCATGTAATAGATAATGTTTACTACTAGTTGGCCATTGACCCATATAGATGTGGGAGTTAATAAAGCTTATTACCTAGATATCAGCGAATGTTTGTCTGATCAGCCTGGTTGAAATAATTATAATTCGTTACAGCAGACAAACAATTGGGTGCATGTACATTGAATACGGTTGTAATCCCACTAGAAATATTCCATCAGTAAGTATGTGGAAGAGTCTGTTAAATTGTGCGTCTATGCCTTAAAGAAATCAGTAAAATAATTTCCGTTACGTTTTATAGCGGACAATTACAGTACTTCTGATTCAATATTTATCTTTTCAAATGGTGTTTACCAATAGCATAACTTTCGATTTAGATACCTTGATTTTCGCGAGCCTACGCCTTAGTATTGTCCCCTGTAAGCTGGACGAGCCACTTTAGTCATTTTGACCCATTTACGAGGTCAAGCGATGTGTTTCTGTCTGGTAACACCACAACCGGACATTTTGGCGAGCGTAGGCTATTGGAAAACAACATCCTTCCAATGTACAAGAAGAGCAGTCACATTGCTTCTAGTTAATTCCCGTTTGGTCAATCAGCTCAAGAAGCGAGGTATTAATATTAAATACACCAATTAATGACAACTGAGATAATCATACTCACGCGCACATGAACAAAGACATTACCAATTGACTGTCGCTGAATTATGCATTAGACGACGTGGAGTTTGTGCTATACAAGAAAGGTAATCGGTTTTAACATGGAGACGCATAACAATATAATGTCCCAAAAGACGGACAAGCGCACTATCGCCAAGCTATTTTGTACAATTTGCTATCAATAGAAGATATATGTTCTAAATGGGAATGATTTTACGTTTTATCGTATACCCTATTGCTATGTGTTTACTCGTCGTTCTGAGCGCGTAGACCTGAGTGGGTTTAATGTTCTCCGTTGAAGCACTCCAGTGTGGTGTTACATGCAGGCATTAGGTAGCATATCAATGCTGCTCGTGAGGCTGTGACAAAACATATGATTAAAGCAACGAGATCACATTAGTTCAAGTTGTTACACTACGTAATTTAAAGGTAATAGATCTACAAAGGTGGATTTCCTACATAATTTGTTCATAATATACATTATGATGTTCGCAGGCTTGCTTTCGGAAATCTGCGGCCACTTAAAAAGGACACAGTAGATCATTGCCCTGTCTATCTTTATGCAGAATATCGTTCCTCTAAGCAGTGCCTTCAATACAGTTATTTAACCTTAGCTTCGTTGTTTGCTTGAAAAACTGGTACATTATTTCAACTGTGCAATTAAGTGCTAATCAGGTTTATCTATATTCGTCCATAGTGTCATGCAGATTTTCTATATGTTGTAGCGTTATGTCCACAATGTATTTTCCATTGCAAATAATTTGCAATTTGTAATCCATAGGGCGTCCAGTAGCATAGGGCAACCAACACCTCGCTATTCAGCAAGCACTAGTTACACATACCAAGCATCATCAGCACGTCACCAACTGCTTGCATCAGCTCGTCAGTTCCCCATACAAATTAGACGCATTAGACATTTAGAGATGCGATCAGAATCCAGATCGCCGTTTGTAAATACAATCCTGCTGCGACATACCAATGATGAAAACTGTGTGAGGGAGTAAACATGCATCTCAAATGAAACTTTTTTGTAACCGAAATGTATGTAGAAGTGTGTAGCCTGCAAGCCGGATTGAGTTCAAAGTTGAATCAGTATTTTTTTTAACAGTGGTATTTATTCTGGATGATGTTTTGAATTGGGTTGTCAGATCAATCAGCTCTTGACGAGGCACCTCTTCAGCTTTTTGTACTCTTCTTTAAATTTTTCATCAACGCTGACAATAACTTTTGCGATACTGGCCATGTAAAACATTTTATTCACAGGCAAAATGCAACTTAAAGGATGACAGAAACATGCGGAACAAATGAAAATCGATTTATAGTTGCAGTGTTATGTGTGTTGTGAAACTACACATATACAAATATTATGTCGCCCCTACCGTCCTGTATAGTTAGTACAACAATGCACTGATGATACATGCGCCCGTAATCGTCAACATGCATTGAACTATAATGACCCCTGGCCAGACCTGTGTTGCTAATGAATTAAATACAGTGATGTTATATTTACCAAGAGGCAAAGTGCATCGGTTTGTTATTCAATGGATGGATGGTCTCATTGACGTAATTAAAATAACAGATACTATATAATACAACGATAAAAACCCTTGTGACCAAAGTCGTTTCTTCTTGATGAGCTATATGGGGGGGGAATTACTAATGCGCTGAAAGTAACGAGGCTTGTTCACTAAGGTCCCCGATGTGATTTTTGCTGTGGAGACGCTTCATGAAGAAGGAGTGGCATGCTTAGTATTAATAATTGATATTCAAGCAACGGCTTTAACAATGAATGCGTGAGTCACGTGGTAAATATATGTCCTGCTTCGCAGCTGTTTTTGTAAAAAGGAATTATGGCGTTGTTGACGAATGGGTATGCGGCACAGCATCCGTTATAAAGTGAAACAAGAGATTTAGCTGACATCGTTCATATTTCATTCACGCATGACAATTCGCATTTTCCCTGATTAACATATTTCTATTAACATAAGGACAGTCGTTAAGCCAAGGTTTTGCGGTAAGCGGCTACGATTGATTGGTTATGGATATTTGTCAAAGAGAACAACGTTAACCATGGAGTATTGTTTGAGCCATAGGGAAGCATAGCGTATATTACCAAGTGATCTTAATATGAGGTTAGTGTTAGGTTATTAAGTTCGATTCAGTGAGACGTAAGAAATCGGAATGTGGCAGTATAGGTGGTATTAATACATCATTGACCGCAACGCACCAACATATCAATTTACAATTGCGCAAAAGTCATTGGTATTAAAAGTTTTCAGACATCACCTAAAGGTGCATGACATGCAGTTTGTTGAGCTATTGGTTTGACAGTCATTGCCAATGTAGGGGGTTTAGTGTCGAGTTATTTTAATGCAGTAGGGAAATATGCACCCTATGTCGATTTTAAATGTGCCAGTGCGAAGTGTTACAATCTTTCGTCAGAAATCATACTAGCACTCTAAGTACCATAGCTGTATGCAAGGCTGATCATTTGCAGTATCTAATGACAAATGTTGAGAACTCGCTGTCTTCATTGATAAGTGTAAATGGCGAACACAATGGCAACTTCCTATGTCACCATGTTATGAAACGCTCTTTGGAAAGGATAATGTGTATTTTGTATGCATAAAGCATAATGTGTTATGTTATTATCGCAGTTCGGATTTAATCAATAGACACACTTTGGAACTACACAAGCAAGACTATGATCAAACAATCCAAGTGGCAAATCCATTAGGCAATTTCATTTCGTCTTAAACTTGAATAACTAAATGCAATCAATTGCTATCAATGATTGTTTTGGGTCAATAACGGCAATTTAAGACAATTATTCCCGGAATTATTGCTAGCCTTCAACCTGACAAAATGAGTGATACATCATATGGTAGGAAATGATCACACGCTACAGGATCAAACTCGATTGAATCTGTCAGCTTTAGAACGCTTCGGGAAAATCTACTAAGCATTCGTGTCCAATTAAAATATTGAAGATATATTTCGCAAATACATTTCATCGTATAATACGCTTGTAACTGGGTCATTATAAAACTCTATATACCTATTTACCAGACGAGGGAGCTAATTCAATAACGTTTCGTTTGGCGTTTGCTATATTAGAAACTGATATACATCGGAATTATTATCCCGTATCGTTTCACACTCCGTGTACGGTTTGCAAAGTGCGACATATTGTAGCATACAAGTGTAAAGATCCCGCTATTGGGAATCTACGAGGCACAATGGTACATTTTATGCAACTCAAAGTTCTTTGTTATTATTGAAATTATAATTTTTTTCCAATGCTTCCTTACCAGTGCAACTATTTTGGACGTAAAACTAATCTTATTCATTACGATAATAGGTGAATAATTGTAAAAATCAACCCAAGTCGTAATGTTGTCTTGCATTCACAAGTCTCCTTTTTTTAAACCGACCCTATAATATGATCCAGGCAGTGTACGATCAATAATTTAGCAGATTTCAATGTAAATGAAATGTGAATTATTTCTGGAATACCGAAAGTTGTTGTAATTTATTTATTCTACTTTACATGGGGGTTAAATATCCAACAAATTCACACAAAAACCTGCCCATAGGCAATATGTTGATATCTTCATTTGGTGGTTAGTTATGTTTCGTCTACTTCTGCACACAGTATTCTCTGCTAAATATGTCATGCAATGGTTCTCAATGCCTCTGTAGTGCACTAACTTTAATCGCAGTAGATTGGCGAGATTGGGCTTACCGCTGTAGTAGGAACAGAAATGCGAGTAATATGAACATAACGGAAAGTGTTTTTGTGAGAAAACCCTGTTAATGGTTAAATGGTAATTACTCGCACCAGTTGCTTTTAATCTTAAATTACCTTCAACAGCATTGCGCGCAACATATGGTCTTATATGCTTATGAAACAAATAAGTGCAGGCAATATTTTTCTTTTTTTTTTAGGCGGCAAACTATCTGCAAAAACCTTCTTCATGCAAAATTATTTGTGTAGAGGCGCGGCCCTGTTTAGTATTGTTTGCAAAAATGACTACGCTGACACTCGACCATATACATAATTCGCATACATAAAGGGGTAGTAGTATTATTTTAAACAGATACTCAAGGCATTATATACCAGTGCACAAATACATCATGAACGTTGAATCATCATACTTGCATGCATTTTATTGTCTCTAATATGCATCGCGAATGCGCGGTCCGATGGGTACATATATGCACTATAACGTTTTGACGTACACCATTAATGATATTGCCTAAACGATTGACACTTTACATTATTCGATTCAAATTTATTCCATTTACATTATTCTATATCGAAGTCACCGCTTAACTATATCGTGGTTTGCATAACCAACAGGCAGGAAATGTTTGTAAACTGTCGATGTGTGCTATTGCATAATATTTTGAAATACGCATTTATATTGGCCACCAGGTTCATATGCATTCGGTATATGCGCAGATCAGCCATGACCCACCGCCCCGCCAACCAACATGGCATCTCTTAAATTAACTTTATAAAACGTAGCATATTACGGCACATTCACCTTAATTTACCACGACCAGTTGGCAATTTTCGCGGCATTTATCTCAACTCTTATCCCGTCAGATGTGTGTTTGATGTGAATTTGCCATAGGTTTGGCTTAGCGTTTGAGTCAATCGCGCCAACGAGGTACTACATCGGCTTATGGATTGCTAGTATAATCATAATTTGCTCCTCTGCCGCAGCTATTCCCCCAACGAGGTGTTAATTGCAAGTCTTCACTATTCTGGGCTCACATTGGCATCGAGCCAGCCATCAATCGTTCAGCTGATATCTGTCCGCTCAGTATATCATTTCTGGTGTATGTCCAATGTAAAAAACCAATGGCATTTTCATGATTAAGTTGAAGCTGCATTTGTGATTGATACTTCTTTTAGTTTTAAGAACATATGTGATAACAGGACGGTGCAAAGCCCGAGTGATCTAGGCACGCCATTTGACGCTCTATCCATTTAACTGGGCGAATATCGCTAAAGATTATGAATTATTTCCTAGCAGTGCCGACTCTTTTATGATGTATTATGATATATGATGCCAATGTGTCGCTTTAGAATTATTCACTGAATGTGGCTTAAACCGGCATCGAACCGGCAATCAGTCATTAAAGTTATAATTGTAGAAATGTATAAGTCATACTTACATCGTCCATCATCAACGAAGGAGAACAAAATGAATGATTTGTGTGCTAATTATAATCAGCAAAAGGTCTTCGCAAGCAGCAGCTACCCTAAAAATTCACAAACACCACTGACATATTACATGATCATGACAGCGTCAATTGTTTTGATCATATCATGTCACATTATGACAAGAAGGTAACCTCATACAAGGCGGTTAAACGTTGTGGTGAATGACTAAGCCGCTTCATAGAACAATGATGATTTTGAACCTAGCATATGAATCTTCGCTTTGTGTTATAAATAATTGGTAAAATGGCACATATTGGATTTTACGATGCGTAGAAGACGTTATATCACACAGAAGAGGCACCACTGATGATGATTGTGCTGCAACTACATGATGTGTCAATCGACATGAATACGTTTGCATTGTGCGTTGTAGGATATTTAATGTGCTTTTCATCAAGTGTCTTGGTGGCAGATAGCCGAGCTAGTTGATTTATATGAAGCCTTAGATAAGACTAATCATGACATCACGACAATGTACATGTGTTCTAGACATGTATACAGTGAATTTATTGGAAGGATGATTAAGATTGTCGATGAAAGAGCCTTGTTTATTCGTCGATGTGTAAAAGATATATCTTTTTGATCAATGAAGCCGGTTTTCGAGACATGCGTTTCTTCTTACTCGGCATTGAAACGATAGGCTAGTTTGGTTTCTACGGCTGTCCCGCCCATTTTTAAGTTTTTTGGCCCCTGCAAAATAGGTTATTCATATTAGGAATCATTCTCAAATGGCTCTCAGCACTAGAATTTGTCGAAGTGTTACCTTCTAGTGAGGCTTATTACCACGGTACAACATTTTACCTGGGTTTATCATCATTTTTGTAATTGAATTATCAGGTTTCATAGCGTTTTGAAGGTGATATACGCGGTGATACCCACGGCGGTTATATAATGATGATTGGAAACCCAATGCTGCCTAACTATGTTCAGATGGAGAACGGTTTGCAAGCTCAATATCGGCGTTTTTTTACGTCTTAATCATTGATAGAGCATCAGCCATGTTTATGACAAGGGAAAACAAAATGTTCACCATAACCACTTTGGGTATGCAGCAACTAAACATTTCCAAGCTACGCATCCTAAAAATCTTATTGCGGATGTACTTACTGTCCTCACAATTCCGGAGCCGACAAAGTCCCATTGACAAACCTTAATACCGTCTCATGTATTTCATGAATTCGGTACGATCAGAAGCTGTTTTGTCATATCTAATTTGTAAAGCTTAGGAAGTGCAAACCGATATAAGTGAGGAAACCAATAGAGAATTTAGCATCATACCATGTTCTCGTCGACTGATCCTGTCTGTTAATCGGCTTTGATGAGGCATTTATGTGGCTTATTACTTTGAAGACCTACTAACACCTGTCTTGAGTAAAGGGAATGGGTCCGTGTTATTTGTATCAGATAGAATTTTGTAAAATTCTGCAAATATGCTCTTTGAAGCCCCATAATCAGATTTCAAAAAAAAACTTTGGGTACCCAAACTGGTTTGGTTGCTATGACAACATGATTGATACCCCTGTCACGCCAATATCGGCCGCGAGATGACACTTTTTGTGAGTGATACTGATTACACAATAACTATGATAATTAGTAATAATTTTGATATATATATTGCTAATACGACTTTTTGTGTGTATATAATGACTGATATGTGCCTTTATGTACAAATCATGCTAATTAAGTAAATATAATCAGAGTGAAATTAAAATTAATTAACTGCATAATTGATGAAAAAAAGAACAGATAGAAAATTCCTATTTTGTACTTTTTTGTAATTTATTGTACATGCTACATCTATAGAAAATATGAACTGGTGTTCCCAAACTAATTTTGTCAACAATTGCAGTTTTATAATTTGTCTATAGGCGAAAAACAGCATGTTTTCGCTCCAGATTGCAATAAAGTATAAATGTCTGTATACATTACAGTAGTAACAGGTTATGTACGCATTTACAGTTCATAGTAAACACACTTGCATATCCAAATAACTTCTCCGACTTAATGTCACTGAGCTGTAGATCGTTTCCACACACAACATAAACATTTTTCAGCTGTTTGGCTAAGTGTCCCACATTGATAACACGATTGCCGTCTGTGAGTGTGTTTGTTGTGACGGCTACACAAGTATCTGTACTATCCTCACTAGCAGAGATCGTTGGAGGAGGCAGGCCGGTACTCGTGTTTACAATTGAGAAACTGATCATGGCATTCGTCCTGGTCATGTAGACTGTCATCCTCGAGTATCGCCAACGATTTGTGGTTGATATAGTGAGATATATGAATGATTGTTTCAATAGACATATTGCACATATGTTGAAACAGTACCAATATGTTTCGATTAAGCACAAGTCATAAGCCTAGCAAGTTAGAGCAGATCAGTTCCAATATATATCCGAAAGCACGGAGAGTAAAATTGAATACAAGGTGGTTTCTCTTTGTAATGCATAAATAATTGTAATCTCTCCAGAGCTTATGACATATATCAACACAAGACATGGAATTCCAGGCTGCTAACATCTACTTTCTTTAAGCCCAGCATATAACATAATAGTTAACAAGAACTGAACAAACGTCATGTGTGGATAATGCGGGAAAGTATGATTGATATAGAATTAAAGACGGTAGTGTATTTGTGACAAGCGACGTTAAGACGATCAAAAATATTCGCATGGCTCTTAATATATATGATCACTTTAATGTTGCACAACAGCAAATGACTGTGGCGTTTGCTGTGGCACTTTCCAATTCGCAAAAACTAATGATTTAAAGCAAATTGCATAACCGAACGTAACATCAAAAAGACCTTTGGCATACGAAATGTATGACAAAACCACCAAACTTATTGTTTAGTATTCACCTTATAATCAACGAACGACCGCGAGGTTACATATCTACGGCAACTTGGGCATAGACACTATATTGGTGTATTTTTTGAGTGCTGTGTATTGTTAAATGAATGCGCTATGTAATGATATATAGTTACTGTCACATACTTCACCGTTTAAGGGCGGCGATTGCAGCTAGCAGATTAGTGTAATCCCGAATTAGCGATTTAAAGTATTTCCGATAAGCGTTGCAAAAAATGGCATTTCAGTCAACAAATGAAAGATTTTCAAAAATGTATAACATCACTTCATCTTGATCTTACTTGTCACTTATTTATGGTCGCAGGTGGCAACCCATACATGCTCTCTCCATTTTGGCGGATGGTCTGGTCGCGTGTTGTTTCACCTGAATGGCGAGCAAGGAACATCCCGTTAAAGCAAATTTCTTTTGTCTCAGTCATTCGATATTCTTCAAAAGACTTACGGAACACAGACAATCAACACCGATGCGATCGATAGTTTAAACGCAGCATCACTTGCATGTTGTCCAAGGGTATCTATCGAACCAATTAACTGTATACTAAACCCATGTAATATGCTTCATGCTAAATTATTTTCATTAGGGTGCTACACTTTCGGCGCATTCTTGGAACAAGTTGATTTCGCTCACTGTTGACTAGACTGGAATGCTTTTGCACGAGTAACCACATAATTCCAATAGATATAGGGATTGCTTTGCTTTAGCAGATACATAAGCATGATATACTAGTGCACATATACATGATATACACCGAACCATCGTACGGAAATGCATTGTATGATATCCCATATGCATTGTAAATACATTACCCGCACATAAATGCGCTGCTGCGTACTGACGTACATCATCAGCAATATGACCTTAAATAATACACTTGATATAATTCCATTCGTCTTACATTCTATGTACAATATACTCGACCGTATTTGCGATTCACCAATTGACACACGTACATCGTGGTTTGCAATACACTTTCTTCTGTATTACATGTTGACTCACTCATGTTGACTGCAGTTTCCAATAAAATTACATAAGCACTCTTGATACGCAGATTTCTCTAGGCAGCATGCAGAATCGATCAAACATGCAAATTGGCTTTTGAAGTGTTTTTGATATATCGTGATATAACAATGATGGCTGGTCTCTAATCGGTTAATTGTACTGAACGTAAGTACCGGCTTTTGCAAGATGCAGATGTGCTAAAGGTGAAGGTTAGAACTAGATTCCTAGCACTGTTGAGAAAGGCTCGGATCATGATAAATATTGACTTGGTGATTTTCCTCCTTTTTTCGCTATGTAAACGTTGAGGAGATCGTACTGAATAACGTGTACAAGCGTGAAATGAATAATTCAACAAACAAGATTAACTTCTAGCGGCTGACATATATATTAACAGCAGTTATTGATGTTTACTTGCATGAGCTAGTCGTGATCGCCAACGGTAAATGAAGGCAACCAAATTTGGAGATGACGGCAAACAATAGGACCGTGTTGTGAGTAGTAAGTTTTATTTCCGGATCGATGACAAGCAAGTGATACTATAAAAACCCATCAATTTAAGAGTACAGGTATATACTGTGCACACAATAATAAATCAAGACGCTTACCGGTAATAAAAGGCAAATTTTGCAGGCCTTAGATCTTGCTTAGAGTGCACCTTTAAAACTTTATCACATCATATCATTTGAAGTAATTCTTGCAACTGTTTTAACGATGTAATCCAAGGTTGAATATAACAAAAGGTACAACGCACAGCAATGGATTTAAATCATCATTTCGGTGACAATGGTTGGCGCCATTTCTATCGCTCTAGGTCATAGCAACTGCTGCTGCATCACGTCAAATTGCAGATAACATTTATATTATGTACACAAGGGATGTCTTATTCTCTGTACAGGGGATGGTAATTGCTTTCGTTATACTTGACTTATTAATGAAACGGACCTCTAGGTAATTTTTATTTGCTGTTCGATCGTAAATGGGCTTTGTTATGGGGGACAACGCATGGTTAGCCATATGAAGCAAGCAGATTTAATGATGCACGCACTCGAAAAGCCGGACTACGGCAAGAATGAACCTGAATTAATTGTATTAACTAACACCTGCCCCCTCATAGTATACAAATAATCAAGTTCTAAGAATTCCAAATGTGAGATTACGCATATCAAACAATGTATTGAAATGATCACGCTATTTGGGTGTAGCGTGAGATGCGATTGATACTGGCACATATGTAATAAAATGCAAGTTTTCAAATTCGATTGTAACAGGACCGATGATTTAGGCACGCAGTTAGATGCTCAACAAAATCTCATTAATCTACCAGCTTCGGTATTGTACGTTATTAAACTGCAAACATTATGCCTCATAATGCACTGATAGTCTATCGCTTAACAATTTCACACTATTTCATATCAGTTGTATCCTAAGTACTGAATATGTTTATGCACTGGACGCATCTATATCACATGTCATCTAGCATATTCATGTCTATGAGGAAAAAGCAAATCACTCAATTAGTGAGTCTAAATAGCATTTTATACCGCAACAATGTACCATACACATCAGTCAAGGTTTGCATGCCATGAAGGACTGAACAGAGGAAGCCACACATGCTATGTTGAAAAAAAAACTGTGTCTGATATCGGCATTGTGTACAAGACCAATAATCAACTGACAAAAAACATTTACTTTCCAAACTTTGCATGCAATAATAGCAGCATGGAATCAATTAAGACCAGTTCCAAGAGTCTATGTGTGCGTAGACAGGCCGAGTCATGCAAACGTATTTAAACGGGGTTGTTTTTATCCGGTACATCATATAGACATAGATATGCTTCGAACTGATTAAATATACTTATATGACACAGCTACGCAATAATAGTATAAGTTACACAAATAGGCATAAACTATCGAGACATTCATAGTAAGCAGATGTATTGTATCATCCTTGCAAGTAACAAAACAATCAGAGCAATCAAAACCGTTCCTGCGAAAAAATTACGCAGGTAAGATCACATAACAACGGCTACGTTAGCGTTAGTTGCGCTCTCGTAACATATTTTGAACTGTTCTAGTAGGTCTTACAATACAAAGAATAAAGGTCCGAAATACATTAGCGAGACCTGTTACCCTCACCACGCCAAACAAACAAAGAGCACTTGACAGTAGAGCCTTACCTGTCGTTTCCAGCTCTCGGCCATAGAGTTAACTTAAATAAATGCTGGCACTGCATGCAGTTACCTTACATAGTGTATGACTTAATGGCCAAATTGGCACTGCAATTCAATTTGACTGATAGAGGAATTAATGCATTAAGGTACCGCATTTAATGTCTACGTGATATGTGATATATTTAACGCTCAACTTGCCACATGAGTACTCTTTACGGGTGCATAAGTAAGACGAGATAGTCTTGACTCGGATGAGTGTAAAGTAGACGTTTTAACTGGTACTCTGTCTTGCCGTGAATAACAAGTACGCTTAATTAAGTCATGGAGCATGCTCATCTGAGGAAATGAAGGCACCTATGCTTGTTGAATTTAATGGATGCGCTTGTTTTCGCGATAACTCCATTACGCAAAATGATATTAGATCTGTCTACAAATTTTATGTTAATTGTGTATACAGTAGGCGTGTATATACAATAAGATATACAAGAAGACGGCCAACGAAAACAGAAATGTCACATAGGATCTTCATGATGTTATATGATGTTTTGGGGGTTATGAAAAGTATGGTGGATTTACAATTATTTGACGATCAAATAGAAACATTGCACGTTGAAATTGTCGTTTCCGTGTTAAACTGCACAACATCCTGCGTATCAATATAGTTATAAAGGTGATTGGGGGTTATGAAAAGTATGGTGGATTTACAATTATTTGACGATCAAATAGAAACATTGCACGTTGAAATTGTCGTTTCCGTGTTAAACTGCACAACATCCTGCGTATCAATATAGTTATAAAGGTGATTGAGATGGTTTGACAGCTTTCCTTAAAAGCAAGTGGCAAACTCACTTACCAGACCGGCTTGTGGACCCAACGCTGCTACAAGTTATGTCCAACATGATACTATCAAGCCACTGGGTTCTAGGTTAGCTTGTTAGATATTACCACCAGTTAGTATGCTGGTGCCCTTTCTTCATTTATGATCATCTGTAAGTCTACCGTCACGTAAAGAAGACGCAATTACAGTGCTGCAAATTTAGTTATTTACTTCAGCCCATCGATATGTTGCCACAACTGGTATGTCGTTCCATTTATATGTCATGCTGCAATCTTGAAATATGTGACTACATTACGACGAACGAAAATGCAAACTCTTATATTGTATTTGTCCTATGCGGGTCGTGGTATTTGCTGGTTTTTGTCCAAGCCCTTTCAGGAACTCAATCTCCAAGCGGCACAGGGGAAAACTTTGCTGTCATTACTAATCAATCATTAAATCGGCATATCGTAGTTGATATAATGAAAAAGTTACATGCAAAAGAAACAATATTTTGTTCACTTTTTATTCCTAATATATACTTTTTGTCCTTTAACGATCGTCCACGAAGGGTTAAGACATTTACTTATACGTACAAATCCATCCATTCGTGTCAGTTTTGGTTTCGAATGATCCATTTCGCATGCATTATGCAAAACCAAATTGTTAAATGTCGTAGCCCTGTCTGCAAACACATTACAAATATCGATGTTGTGTGTATTAGCATTAACATCACACGGACAATCAATAATACTTTTCGCAACTGTCTTTTCATCATTCTTTTATTCCCTTCCGTTCTAATAAGCTCATTATTCACGCTTCCGTGCTAATTATACAATATAATGATACATATAACGAGTTGCAGGTATAATATCATCTACAGCCCCTACCCTTGGCGAGCAACAGCTTTTCCACAGAGCATGCCAAAATGGCGCATTATCTTGAGGTTTTTTGTATGTGTTCATCTCATCTCGGACCAACCTTACGTTTAGCAAATAAAGAGATTGATGATACAGTAGACAAGCCGGCATAAATACATGGATTTATTAACTAATCAAATAATATTTAATCAAATACGATCGAAGATCTTTTAATAGATAATTTCCCTCTACAACTGACAGAATTATTCAAAGATATACGTTCATTTATTTGTATTAGCATAACATTACTGTAGTGAAATGGAAAGATATAGCAAGTATGCCATTAGAGTCAAACAGGGAGGAATGATAACGTCTGAGATTTTTTTTTTTATTCTTTGGTAATATTTGTTGTGGTGCAGTCAGATATGCAGAAATGCAACTAAAATGGGGCTGAAAATCTTATTTGCAGAATGTTTATGTTTCTCAAAAGAATAAAGTAAGTAGTTTAACGTTGTAAGTACTAAATTTATAATATTTGGTAACGAAATAAATCGGTCTGGTTACATAGAATGTCCATATCCAGTACGCCCATCTCGGAAACCTTATAGGTTTTACAACAGAAAAGGAGAGGATTATAATGTCGATGATGATATACTAATTTAAGTAAGTCTGTGGTTCATGAGGGTTTGCAAATGCAAGATGGGTTCAACAATGGCTTAACATAAGAGGCGTGGGTTGCGGAATACAGGTATCTTTAGCAATTAGCTATTGGCTGAATACGCGCTTGCTCTATCTCTAATTATTCTTTACGACCGCAATGTTGCACGCACAAATAGTCAAAGAAAGGCCATTTACATATTTTAGCCATGCGAGTGCCAGAACCACATCCGACATGATGAATTATCTACACCAAATGCATAGATTATCATTTTTGGTTGCTGAAATTAATTAGTCTGAACGTCTGCTAAATGAGTGCGTTAACTGCGTGCCTGAGTTATCAGTTACCAAACGGATAAGAAGATAACGGATGAATATAAATTACATGCCATGACCTGGATATACAGCACCAGTTTTCAACAATAACTTTCTTTGGTTGACACGCTTACATTTATAAAGCATCAGTTGCGTCAATTAGGTGAAGACAATGTACTTAATTATGAAAATAATATATTATGCAGTGATGAGCTACATCTTTGCGCATATAAGGCAATCCGGACACACATTGCCATGTCGTCGAGGCATTTGTCGTATTTATGTAATTATGACTTGTTACATATACTTGCACTAACATCACACTGCAGCCATATCGTCAAATCTTCCGGACAGATTGCTTGAATAACAATACAATTGAACGAATATTTCATATGATTACACTTAGTAAAGAGAAGAGGCGGTTAATAATTACAATACAATTGAACGAAACATTGTAAAGAGTAGCGGCGACTAATGCTCATAAGTGGTTTAATTTCTTAGGAAAAGTATGAACTTGCTCTCAGATAGAATATAAAGTAATCATCAGGTGCCACATTACAGCACAAACCCTTGCTTGTGCAAATGTTTTAAAAAACCAACTTTAGGAGTCTGCAAATATTTGAAGAATTTGGCACATTGGCGACAATTAAATTACTCATAACTTGGTTGGTATGCCACTCGGAATGCACTTACCTATATTGCAACGTCACTTTTTTGAACGTATTTGCGTGTTTGTTGGTGGAGTATCTCGGAAGCGAGATTGTTAGGGATGGTGAAGGAAAGGTAATCGACATTGCTCATTGTTATGACAATGCGAAGACAGAAAATGAAACCGGACAACACCTAAATTGAACATATGGAGCAATCATGGTGCCATCGTTCCTAGATATTGGTTGTCACATGCGAAATTTTAATCGAAAAGGCACCAGTTTATCGTATCATAATAACGGCCTTGTCGCCTTCTCAATTTCGCTTGGATCAACTGATGTATTTTATGTTAGGACACAGCCGTCAAACGCGATGTTTTCACAAACATCACCGACACAACTACCAATGACGGCTCTGTGGTGCACCTCAGCCTCAGATGGTGATTGCCTAAATACTGGCTGATGACGGCCGAGGATTCCACCAAAGCATTCATCTGCCAAAGCCAGCGTAATACAACCCGCGCTCTCTTAGCTTGACAGTTACTTGATATAGATTCGCCAGCAGGCTACGGCTCCTGTCAAAGTGTTTAGCACCGTGGCAGGATGACGAGACAAATTAGTCATCTTAGGGTCAGTATTAAGGGGTCTTGAGTGCTTGCTTTCTCGAGCTGTATCAATTAATAATTCATGCATGATAAGATATAGATTATTCACAATAAATGATGCTATGTTATCTATTTTATTTTGTAGGCAACTTGATGAATCTCTCATAGCTCGGGAGGGCTTTGATGCAGTGCCTGCATTCGATGGCCGTGACCACGCCCTCGGGATTTATCCAGTTAAGGAGCCGCTGGTGGTAGTGATTGAGACTGGTATAAATAAGCGACTATTCGTAAATGAGGAGAGCTGATTCGTGGCCTGATGACTTAAACCTAAAATAACAATATATATAGCACACATATATATATATATATATAGAGATAGATAGAGATAGATAGAGATAGAGAGAGAGATATACAGAGAGATAAAGAGAGATAGAGAAAGATATAGAGATAGAGAGACATATATATATATAGGAGATATATATATCTATATATATATATAGAGATATAGATAGATCTCTATATGAGATATATAGATATATCTATGTATATAGATATATCTATCTATCTATATATATATATATATATATATATCTCTATCTCTATCTCTATATATATAGATATATATATATATATATATATATATATATATATATATATATATATATATATGTTTGCTCTGGCTGATAGATACATCACGTACAGGAGGCAGTATCTGGTGAAAAGTCATCGATAAGATAATAGACAGTAGGTCATGGCGTCAAATTCGCCTCCGTTTCTCAGTTCCGTGACCACCATCTGGGGCAGGGGTACAACGTCGAATGAATGGCACCCAAAACCCTTCTAAGGAACGTGTTTTTCTTATGACTAAGGTATGTACAAAGTTTGACATGGTGTTCCCGCAAACATGCATATCAAAAAGCTTAAGATCAGAATCCTCATCGTAATCATCCTCATCATCACCTGCTGGATCAAGGTGTCCTATATCATTGCTACAGTTCTCCCTGGCACACTTACAAAGCTCTGTACATGGAACGTTATCCAGTCAATTAGGAGGTCGTCGTTCTCCATATTCCATCCATGGTGAGAAGGTTGTGGGATGTCTGGAGTAGCCTGTAGACATCTCCTATATATAGCTGAAAATTCAAAACAATAACCTATTATTAATAATAGAAATGTACTACAGATTAGCTAGACAACACCTCACAAATCAAGTTTATGCTGATTAAAGAAGGTTTTGTATCTATTGTCACTTCTAAGAGTTTTCATAAGACAAACTTTGCCTTAATTGTACAAAAGTTAAACATTACTGCCTTTGGGTATTCGCTTTGTTTCAGGGTCACAATTTTACTTCATGACAGAAGCTATAAATGACTCATTCATGCTTATTCAAATGAAAAGTTAACCAAGAAACTTTGTACATTATTTAGTCTTTCAGTTCTTCAATTGTTTCGGATACCGGCTGTGTTTCAATGGCAATGTCATTGACAAAGACCAGATCTCCTTGATATCGCAGGATGTGTGTGAGAAAATAGAGCTGTGAGAATGTTATCTGCAGGCGAGTTTTCTGATTTCCTGTCTTATAGGTGGGAGCATCGATTCCATGGCTGGTTTTAATCTAATCAATGAACATTTTCTTTTATCTTGTAGATCTCTTTCTGGTTAATGATGAGTGATTTCACTGTTTCGCAGAACACATGTGATGCCTCTGAATATTGATGATCTACTGTATCGGCTGGTTGTTGTTTGGTCAAATACCTTGTGTACTCTTTGTAGCATCTTAGGTGGTACTTGCCTTCAATGGCCACTCAATCCTTGTCCTAAATCTGAATTAGAAGGGCTGTGTTGTTGTTGTACCTAGTTTAAGTTGTTCGTATCGATAGTTGAACATGAGGCGAGTCTTTCTTTTTTCCTCTTGCGAGCGTGAGCCTCTACAACATACAGCTCGTCTTGGCAAATTACACATATTTCTGACAAAACGTGCAGAGATCTGGCATTCCCTTTCATTACCATACTTGAACGTAGAGTACGTCTGTACTTAGCTGGTCATTGTTTTGGATTGTCCTGGCTGCCCATGCTGATGCTACCAGTGGCCGAAGCTGTAAACACAACAAAAGAAAAGAGACAAATTCACCACTTTGAAAAAGGTTGATTTAAATCAAAATAAGTGAAATGGGCAGTAAAAATCATTAGCATGTCACGCACGACAAGTTACTTGGACTTGGACCAATGCAGTTATGAACTCATGGACTCGGAGCTTAGTAATTTATGGAATTTTGCTTACCTTCTATCCTGCCCATAATAATGTTTAACTTTATCTACTTTACCGCACTTGGGATACGAGTTATACCCAGTGCCAGTTGTCCTGTATTTACTCTTACGATATACCACTACCAGATATACAGTGATGAGTTCAGCATGGGTCAAAAATTTCAACCCACTCCCAGAGCACTTTTACTTTACTCTTGACTTTAGCCTGGCGACGCTAATTGCAAGTGCTTCTTTGCTCTTGGTGATACGTTTTTGCACTTGCAAAATATGTTGTTGATCTGTAAAGAAGCAATGTCACCACCGTACCTTTTATGTCTGCATCGTGTGCGTGCACAAACACTTGTGCTATTTCGGCCTGACTGCCCTCTAAATGTTGCCTCTGCAGTACAAATTCGATGAACCGTGGCCATGTTTTACTATTGCATAGCACTACAGTGGATTTGTTTGCAGGTGAAATGTACATATAGCAACTCTTCTAACACAATTCGTCGTCGCTCGATAAGACTTCATCCGTAGACGAGTCCGTCATCTTGAGCTACACGATCATCGATAGTAGAGCGCTTCTCAGTGGTCAAGCGAGATATCGCAATATTACGGCTAGGCGCATTTTCCCAAGATATATTTTCGCAATGTTGAGGCTTTCTTTACAATATTGTGAAATAATGTTTACATATCAAACGTGTGAAAAGTCATGGAAATCAGCTAACACGATGACTCCACGCGGCCCACAGTCTATAACGAGTCTGGCGAGCGAAACTGGCTGATTGAACTATACTGTACGGATCTGTGCTTTCCGCTGGAAGAGCTGATTGCTTTCGAGACTATACACGTGTTGCTGAATTCCGCCAATGAATCATGAATGATCTTCACACTACTGTGTGTATTTCAACAAGTCGATCGTAATATGATCCTATCTGTCACAAATTGTGCATGATTTTGCGTAATGCATTGACTGCTATGCGTCAGCGTTTTGCTCGATTGTTGCACAATTCTACACAGCCGTGATATCTTCCGTTAGCTTAAAGCATATACTTTAGATAACGTGCAAACAAAATGTTCCAAACATCCAAAAACTTCCACTGCTGTGATTACCTTTCAAGGCATCGCACATTCATTAGATTTTAATCGAATGCTAATTGGCATCCGTGAGAGCAGCGTCGAATAAATCTCCTCGAACAAAAGAGTTACGAATCAATAGCAAAATATCGCGGATCTATTTGGGTGTCCATATGTGGTCTGTAACACATGGGATCTGCAGCGACTAGGCTTTGCACTGTTTGTGATTATTTTGCCAATGAGTTCCACAGCGTTTGCTGTTCTTAAACAATGACTCAAAACTGCTGTTAAGCTGTGCCTCACTGTTGCAATTATGATTTTTGTAGTTAATGCCGTGCTGGTACGATTATGCTCTCTCAAACTAATGAAATGCATCACCGTAGTCTATGAAACTCGGTTATTGCGATACTCAGCCACGCGGCCTTTTTTATGTTCCCTGTTGATCGCGTAAAACTGCTGCGGTTTCCAATGTACATAGTAGTATTTAAGCAAAAAATACATACTATTACAATAGTGATTCAAGCGTAGTATGTGCTTGCTTTTTCGAACCAATTCACTACGTCTAAAAGAACGCAGAAGTAATTCATGGGCTTTGTTTGTAATCAGTGGTTTTTGCAATATCTGCTATGCAATGCGCGCAGTTATTGTGATAATCGTTTTTGTTGGTCGGCAGTTTTACTGCAAATATCCTCATTATATCCTTGGTACATTAGCAATCCACCATTAAATAAACCACATATATTATTCACATCGCCTTATGAGTAAAGCATTAATAACTGCTGCAAATTTTCCTCCATCAAGTATGGAGATAGTGTTATGCACTGTAGCGAATCCAACAAGCTCACATTTGACTACATCTAGAGATGGGGATAACGTGTATAATCATTTCTGTGCGCCTTATATAATCATCACTAGCTGTTATCGGTGTTTTGTATGTTACCGAAGCAGCCACATGTAACTCTAATAGCACCACATTTACACTTATTTACAAAAAACAATGCATAAGGTAATTGAGTTACGTTTGTCGTCTTGCAGAGGCATTGTGAGATGCACTTAGGTAAAAGTGACGATGCTTTAACGGCCGGGATCTAATTGGCGGTTGCGAATTGCTAGTAATGTACCAATTGCCACGCGCGATGGTGGTGGTGGTGCAGTTCATGACGGTGCTTCCTTAGAACCCACCTATTTAATATCACCCACATTAACATCAGAATGATAGACCACTTCACTTAACTTAGACGACCCGTAATTGAAAATATTCATACTGCTAATTCATGGGTTTCAAAGGGTCTTGAAATGTGTGAAGAACTTAATAAGATCGTCTGAATCATTGCCATCTAATATATAAGTACATGCTGCACAACAGCCCCTTTCATACTTAAACCGAAAGACGTAAATTTAAGGCGATGTTCTGTATAACGATGAAATATCGAAGCTTTATGCTGACCTGTAAGGTAAGGAGTATATGTTTAGTCACATGTACTGCCTATCATGTCAATAGCGAAAAATGATTTGTTGCTTACAGCCTAGCTGCGTATACGTCATGGTGATAATCATCTTATACACTACGAAATCAACCATTCATTGTAGGTTTTTCAATAGATTATGTTGAAATTGCATCTAGGGATCCTGATCATATCATCAATAACAAGACATGGTGGGGTGTTTATCGCCTTAGAACAAACTAATCACGTACAATCTGATAAGATCGAATTATAAAGGTTTTACATTATGTTTTCGACAAAAGAAGCGTTTCTTTTTTACAACACTACTGCCGAACAGTTATTAATAGCAAATGCTCCAATTAATGACCTCTGAGATCATCCCATTCAAGTGCATATGAATAAAGGCAATACAAATTGACAGTCGAGTTTCGTGAGCCTACGCTTAAATATTTTGACATATTTACGAGGTCAATCGACGCGTTTCATTCTGGTAACACCACTACCGGAAATTTAGGCGAGTGCTATGCATTGGAAAACAATATCCTTACAATGTATAAGAAGAGCAGTCACATTGCTTATAATTAATTCCCGCTTGTTCAATAAGCCCGAGACGCGAGGTATGGATATCAAAAACACCAATTAATGACAAATTAGATCATCCAACCGACGCGCACGTACAAAGACATTAAACATTGGCTCTCGATGAATTTTGCTTTCGACGTCATTGTGTTTGTGCTATACAAGCAACCTAATGGGGTATAACATGACCACAAATAACAATTAAGTTTCCAAAAGAAGGACAAGTGTGCTATCGCCACGCTATTTACTGCAATTTGCTAACAATAGAAGATATATGTTCCAAATGGAATTGTTTATACGTTTTATCGTATGCCCTATTGCTATGCGCCTACTCGTCGTTCTGGTCACGTAGACTTAAGTGAGTTCAATGTTCTCTGTCAAAGCACTCCAGTTTGGTGCTACATACAAGTAATTGGTCGCACGTCAATGGTGCTTATGAGGCTGTGGCGAGTGAAGAACATATGGTCGCGCATTAGCGTCTCGACGTTATAGACAACTGGTGTATTCTACTGGTGTCTTGCTATGCACGCACAATGACTCTGTGCGATTTTGCGAAAAAGGCAGTTGCTAAATTTAAACTTGTCATTCAGCAGTAGATCAACAACGATGGATTTCCTATATATTATTGCTCTTAATATACATAAAGTTGTTCGCAGGCTTGCTTTCGGTAATCTGCGGCCACTAAAAAAGTTGATCATTGACATGTCTATCTTTATACAGAGTATCGTTGCTCTCAGCAGTGCCTACAATTCATTTATTAACTACTTCTTCAGCTTCGGTGTTTGTTGCATAACCTGGTTGATTATTTCAAATAAGCAATTCAATGCTAATCAGGTTTATCAATATTGACATGCATATTTACTATATGTGGTATTTCTATGCCTACAACATTTTATCCATTGCAAATAATTGGCACTTTGTCATCCATAGTGCGTCAAGTAGCATAGGACAATCACCACCTCGCTATTCAGCAAGCACTAGTTGCACATATCAAGCATCTTCAGCACTTCACCAACCGCTTACATCGAGACATTAGACAGATAGAGATGCGATTAGAATCCAGAGCGCCCTTCGTAAGAACGATCGTTAGCTCAGCCGATCCTACATTCCTGCAGTGACATACCAAGGGGTAAGATACCAATGATAAATACTGTGTGAGTGAGTCAACATTTTATAATAATAGCATTTATTTCGCACACATTCACACATGAAACTGTCTTGTATCCGAAATGTGTACTGGAGTGGGTCGCCTGCAAGCCGGATTGAGTTCAATGTTGAATCAGTATTTTGTGTAAGTAACAGTGGTTCTGACTGTTGATGATGTTTTGAATTGGGTTGTTAGATCAATCAGCCTTTGACAAGGAAAATATTTAGCTTTTTGTACTGTTCTGTAAATTTTTCAGCACCGCTTGCAGTAATGTTTGTGATGCTGGCCATGTAAAACATTTTATTAACTGACAAAATGCAACTTATTGAATGACAAAAACATGCGGATCAAATGAAAATCAATTTATAGTTACAGTGTTATGTGTGTAGTGCAATTACATATATTCAAATACTATGTCGCTCGTACCGTCCTGTATTGTTAATACAACAATGCACTGATGATACATTCGCCCACAAGCGACAACATGTATTGAAATATAACGACCCCTGTCCAGCCCTGTATTGCTAGTTAATTAAATACAGTGATTTTATATTTGCCAACAGGCAAAGTGCATTCGTTAGTTATTCAATGGATGGATGGTCACATTAACGTAGCCTAAAATAACAGATACTTGATAATTCCACGATAAAAACCCTAATGACCAAAGTTGTTTCTTCTTGATGGGCTCTAGTGAGGTAAGTTACTAATGTCCTGTACATAACGAGGCTTGTCCACTGAGGACCCCGATGCTTCATTAAGAAGGAGTGGCATGCTTAGTATTAATAAAGGATATGCAAGGTACGGCTTTAACAATGAATGCGTGTGTCATGTGGTAAATATATGCTAGCCTTCAGACTGACATAATGAGAGAAGCTGAGCGTCCTGTCATACGTCGGAGAGGCAGGAAACAGTGATAAATCATATAGAAGGGAATGATCACACGCTACAGGATCAAACTCAATTAAATCTGTCAGCTGCAAAATTAATTCCTAGCATGCGTTGCAAAAGCTTTTGGCTTTGGCACGCGTCGGGAACATCTACTGAGCATTCGTTTCCATTAAAATATTGAAGAAAATATTTCGCAAATAAATTTCATCGTATAATATGCTTGTAACTGGGTCATAATACAACCCGAATATACCTATGTTCCTAACGAAGGAGCTTATTCAATGACATTTCGCTTGGTGTTTTCCACATTAGATACTGATCTACATCGGAATTATTTGCAAAGTGTGACATATTGTACCATACAAATGTGAAGCTTACGTTAGTGAGAGTCTTCGAGGCAAAAAGGTACATTTCATGCAGCTCTTTGAAGTTCTTTGTACATTATTGACATGATAGTTTTCTCCAATACTTTCTTACCAATGCAGATATTTTGGACGTAAAACTAATCTTATTCATTACGATACTAGGTGAATAATTATATATATCAACACTGTCGAAATGCTGTCTTGCATAAACCAGTTCGTGATTAGTTAACGTTGCCGACTTGAGTCACTTCCACCCTTCCTGAATACCAACATTATTGGTTGGTTACATGCATGATTAGCCATAGTTTTGAGTCCATAATATAACATTATGACATACAATAATAACGCATGACGAACACGAGCATATTTTACCCAATCGCTACATTTAGCAAAACGGCGTTACGCAAGGCTTGAATCTTTTACCAGCGGAATATTTGTCTGCGCAAGAATTATGCATTGTATGATAGATCATATGCATCGTGAAAACATTAGCCGTACAAAAATACACTGCTACGTACTGAAGTACATCATCAACAATTAAATAATACACTTGATATAATTCCATTCATCTTACATTCCATTTACATTGTTAGACCGTATTTGCGAAAGTCACCCATTGACACACGTACATTGTGGTTTACAATGAACTTTCTTCAGTATTACATGTTAACTCACTTAACGTACAGCTGTCCGGTATTGAAGAACTGCAGTTTCCAATTGGATTACATTAGCACTTCAGATAAACCGATTTCTCTAGACAGCGCGCAGAATCGATCAGACATGCGAATTTACTCACTTCAGTTTGACAGATAAAGGGACTAACGCATCAAACAAGGTTCTGCATTTAATGTCGACGTGATCTAAGACATATTTAACGCGTAACTTGCCACATTAGTAATCTTTACGGGTGTTTAAGCAAGACGATCTCGTCTTGACTCAGATGAATGTAAAACAGATGTATTAGCTGGTACTCTGCCATACAGTGGATAATAACTACGCTTAATTAAGTCATGGAGCATACTCGTCTGTGGAAATGAAGGCACTTATGCTAATTGAATATAAAGGATGCGCTTGGTTTATCGCGATAACTCCTATATGCATAATGATATTTGATCTGTCTACAAATGTTAAGTTTATTGTGTATACAGTCGGCGCGTGACGAAAAATTAGGAGACATATCACCCACATTTTTATGTGCAAGGGAACATGATAAATTGATCAAACCAAAATTGACGATCTAAAAGACAAACATCACAGTAATCATTTCACGTAAACCGTCCAATTTATTTCGATATTTTGTTGTGATGGATAGCCAATCTTATTGGTAGCAAATACGAATCAGGGCAAGAACTGGAAATAATATGTAGTTGTGTCAGCATCAGAAGCATGACTAAGCCAAGATTATCTAATGTTCAAATTATTACAGATTAATCAAGGGAACTGATGTCTAGATATATTGTTATGAATGCCGCGTTGTGCTTCAAAACTAGGATCAATCTCGCGTGTTTGACGTTCTCAATCGGTCTTTAAATCTTTATTACTCCTTCCATGACATGATCAAGTACCATCGCTAAACCTTACGCAATGGTGATGCATATAACAAGGGATACCTTGCACGTTATGGCATTCACGAAATGCTTTATTTATGGTTTAGTGTGATAACATTCGAGATGCCCGAACAGGGAGGCGGGTAGAGTTCTAGACAGAATAGGGAATCACATTCTCTCGATTATTTCTTCGATGTGTTAGAAGTGCCAGAACCGATGAAAGTTCTGGCCTCGCAGTTTCCAGCTGCTTAGTTGCTCAATGAATCTTTAAAGTTCCCCAGTCATGTAAAAGTGTTGCCACACAGCTCTTTTATTCAAACGACAACTTTATTGAAACTATAAGACGCTATAAGCAGTTATGCATTTTCCCCTATACTCGAGATAAGGTGTCCGTAATACGATTAGAAGCGTTCCACGTCAACCACATGTATAACTAGGCTGGTAGCATTTCTTAATCAAGGATAGGAGAACTGACACTGCGAGAATAAATAAATGGCAATATCGCGCAGAGAATATGGCGGGAATGTGGTTATACTATAAGAGGAAACTTGCACAGGCCCGGCATCTATGTGTTACAATGTGAACATCGAATCGTTCCTTCATCGTTACAACCGGTCCTAGAATAACACGCTCCAACGAATGCAACCAGATCTATATTGCTTGGACCTTCACCTCCTAAACAAAATAACGCCTTTAAATAGCCGCACCGGTCTAGGTGATTGTATGTTGCAGTTTTATTATGCTGTTTTTGTATGTTCAAATTAGTTTTAGCTTTCGCTAGACCTGCTGATGCATGTGGTCGTCTGGTTTAGTGGAAAACTGCTCCCACTGTATGTTCCATTGGATTAAAACGGGGATTTATTACTGTGACATGGCTTTTACCCAGTAATGTTAACGTTATTTGATATGCAAACTTGCAGTGACTATCGTCAGCTGTAATAAAGTTAGTACGCTGTTTTATATTTGCGCTACGCTGCAGAGCTCTTGCTCTGGTCTACGTAATTATTCTCCGTTAGTTTCTTGAATGACTTTCTTACAAGCTTCATTATACGCAAGTAGCCAGTTTGTTATTCATTGTACCCCTTGCTGCAATACGTATTGCAATTTGAGTCATATTGAAATATGCAGATAGTCACGTTGAGTCATATCTGTTGTCCCGTCTATTTCGTTTTGGCAAACAGCAACAACAATTATCCTTGGAGGGCTCTACAAGCTATGGTAGACAAAGGATTAAACAGAGCACCAGCATGTGTGTTACATGGTGCCTACAAGTATGAGGTATAATACGAAGCGATTAGAAGAAATAAAGGATTTTAAATAATGCTTGTTGGTCATGGCTGAAGTAGACCCGCAATTAGATCTGATGGGAGTCTGATTGAAAGAGTTTTTTATTTTGTGAGCATCATGAAAGTGCGCATCAGCCATATGCACAATGTAATGGAATATACCACAAATGTTATGCGTCATTATGTATGTCGCTGTTTGAATTCATTATTTATATAATGTATTTGAAGTTGTTTCATCTCTTCACACCACATTATAGGCAATATATTCTTGTGTATTCCTTTTGAAATATTCACTATGCAAAACTTGTTATCATGCATGTATGCCTTTATTATTGTGATGCGTCATTTTGAAAATAAGGGGTGGTCATGTGTTGATTCAATAGAATATTATTTCGATAACAAGTATATGGATTGTAAATAGTCTTTGGGCATTATAAATTGTGGTTATTCAATTATGAGCATTGTCTTCAAGAAGGACACAAACTTTTGTGCTAAACCAAGACGTTTTTATTATGGCAATGGTGTATCAAATTAAAAAGTCATTATTGTGCATTTCGCATAGCGTGATATTGACATTGACGGTAAGAATGATGATTGCAAAAACAATGGAAACACATGCCGATCCAACGACTGTTCCGTCATCAATGGCAATATGACACGCGTGTATGGTCTTACTGGAATGTGAGTGCATTGCTAAGCAATGTCAGGCAGTGGCGTGCTACAAGATAGCAATGACACAAGCAGCCTGTTAAGAACCATTAAGTATATTGGTTACTTGAGCGCACCCCCCAATTAAATATTATAATTCATCTAGTGGCTAAAAGCGGTCGTTGGTGAAACAACCCCCAAACAAATAAAGCGTTCGCAAAGTCCCTGATTTCAATATATGGCTGTAGCTGCTTCACACCAAAATCTCTAATATCTGTGTTCTACGTACCAAATTTTAAAATGAATTGTACACTGATTATTCAGTTGGAATATACAGGGAGAAACAACATAGGGGAGCCGTAAATGCTTAACATATTACTTTCAAGGTGATGATTAGCCATATTTGCAATGTTATTAATAAAGATTAGAAATGGCTTCACACACACCCCGAGATAGCCGATGATCTTTGCATATGCTATCTCTGAGAGTAACTACTGATACCTCAGATAGAAGATTGATACAGCAATTTCTTCATTGGTACCCACACAAGTCATCGATTCCAGCGCTGGAGATGCTCAGCAAAGGATGTATTTTTCATGCAATTGCTTGGGGCAGGTGCACGCACATCGCATGTACTAAATGCTGGGGCTGCTTTCTCGCCCTAGCTACATTAGCTTAGGGGAGAATCAGCAATCTGTTGGATATTCACTTAATACTGACCCCTGCATTCTGCTTATGTAGATGACTCATCTAAGTCTGCCGCTAATTACCTACAATTTCGCAACTATTCTCCATCACTCTCGTTCTGTTGTATAAAACACTGGGATATTTTTGTCGCACCAAGAGCTTGAGCTGGTCGATATATAGTTCACAGCACATACCAATGCCAAGTATATCCATTGAACATAAGTGATATAGCGGATTGTGATGATAAATATTGACGAATTGGATTCATTTCTACCATTCAATTTATCTGCTATGCTTTGTCTGAACCATGTCTAACTGGATTTGTTTCTATAGACGTTAGTTTTGTTGGTGGCGTCAAAGAAAAACCTCATTCCACTACAATAAAACTTTCGGCACTTATGATATATTCTGCAAGACTGCTGCTGAGCGGTAAAATATCCTTCCTGTATCACCAATTCCCCTGGTGCAGAGGTTAGCTGCGGTGCAATTCAACTCACAGGTTGTGGGTTCGATTCGGAGATGTCAAAACCTGACCGATGATGCCGCTGTCGTTCGTCGCAAGTTAGCATATGTATGTATGTATGTATGTATGTATGTATGTATGTATGTATGTATGTATGTATGTATGTATGTATGTATGTATGTATGTATGTATGTATGTATGTATGTATGTATGTATGTATGTATGTATGTATGTATGTATGTATGTATGTATGTATGTATGTATGTATGTATGTATGTATGTATGTATGTATGTATGTATGTATGTATGTATGTATGTATGTATGTATGTATGTATGTATGTATGTATGTATGTATGTATGTATGTATGTATGTATGTATGCATGTATACCATGTTATAAATCTCTAAAGTAACTGATAAGGCAAACCGACTCAATGATACGCCCCATTATGATTTTATAAAAGAAACCTTTGCTATGAAAGTCCTAGTGATGTCATTAGTATTGCCACGTCTCTTATGTTTACCATGCAGGTTTGTTTCATGTATTTGTGTTCTACATCATATTTATGAAAATGAAAATTCGCGTTTATTATTTAATGTAACTGCACCGCAGGCATTTATTTACTCCACTAGCTGAGCCCCTTCACACTCTTATGAGCGGATTGAAACCAACCATGCGTTTGTAACATGCTGGCTTAAAAAGACAACATTGATGATACGAAGATAAACCAGGTATATTTGAATAGCACATAATAACCATAACGTTATTGCAATATAAACCCTGTATAATGAATAAGCACATAATAACCATAACGTTATTACAATATAAACCCTGTATAATGAATAAGCACATAATAACCATAACGTTATTACAATATAAACCCTGTATAATGAATAAGCACATAATAACCATTACATTGTAATAATATGAGCAAGGTTTGATGGATTAATACATAAAAACAATTACAGTATGGCAATATTAGCCATATTTAGTAAATTAACGCACATTAACCATTATATTACGGTTGACAACCAGATGTCCAATCGGCAACTCTTTTAGCGCATTATGTAGCGATTTATCTAAATATGCATCTGTTGTACATGTTGCAGCGCGGCCGAGCTATGGAAGGCGGTGACCTGGTCTTGGATCAAGAATCAGCTGACATATTATAATATTTAGATAATGAGTATTTGGCGTTGAGAACTCACTGTCTAAAGATAGAGACGACGTATTTAAAGATAAAGGAAACGAGAAAGTGACTGACTGGTGATTAAATGTACTGAAGGTAAAACAAAGAATGGGAAGAGACGACGATTTTGTTTTGTGGTATATAGCAATCTTAATGACAGGTATTCAGATATGTATTGTTCGGCGGTATTTGTATCGGTAGCTTCGTTAAACCCAAGCATTGCACCTGGCCACAGCTTCTAAAGGAGAAATATCGCTAACGCTCGTTATCTTATTCAACCATTCATGAATGGACTGTTCCAATTGACTGAAAACGTGCCAATGTTACACCAAAATTCAAAAAAAGGAAATCGTCAGCAGCCAGCAAATTACCGGCAAGTCAACTTACTATCCATTGTGCGCAAAATAATGTGTGAGTGGTCTTGCCTGACCAACCTTTTGAAATATATAGAGGACTTACTATAGTGATTGACTCTGGGGACCCTGTATATGTTATTTATCTGGACTTTAAAGGGGCACTTGGTAACGATTAGCAAACTTATGGCCCATGGCATCCGTGGTTGGTGTTAGCATGGATAACTGAATGGCACATTCGGTTTCTTCAAATTACGGCAAAATACACGGCAACAATTTTCCAGATAATCGTACTTACTGTCAACATCGCTGTACAACTGAAACAAAACACGTCTATCTTACATACAATATGTAATGGCTGGGTAAGACCTGAATGTTTATTGAATAAGGCTTTCGTCGGACATGGTAGGTAATAAAAAAATCACACTTACTCAAAACAGTTATTGGTAGAAACAAATGGTAGATTATTAATTGGTTTATTGTAAGCCTACCATACTCCTGCTGGGCTTTTTTATACAATAAAGACATGCTGTTGCATATATATATATATATATATATATATATATATATATATAAATATATATATATATATATATATATATATATATATATATATATATATATATATATAATATTTATAGATATATGTAAACCCTGTTATTAATTGTGCAGCCGATAAATAAAGCACGGGTTTATTTCTTGGCCAAGCAGTACCAATGTTTAGCATATGTCATTGCAATGGCTAAAAGCATTATTGGAATTCGTTATTGATTATTAACCGGTTCTTTGTAAAAAGTTAAATAATAGAGGGAACGCACAGACGCATTCAATGTTGCGTTACTCATTCACTAGCCAGTTGTTATTAACTTTTTATAACGTCTATCTTCAAAGTTGTACCATTTTCAAAGTAAGTATGCGACAAAATAAGTAATTTTTTTACTCCGAATAATAAGTCAATAGATTTTTGAATTGGTATGCGTGGTTCGCACTTTGTCAGCCGTATCTCGTCCAATGAATCCTAAATTATATATTTCCATTTTGGATGCAAAGAAATTCCTACCAAATTACTGTCGATGATGCAAATATGTTTCCGGCTGATAATTATTCACATTGTCAGGCAAATATGCATGTAGTTGCGACTGCCCGGCAAACATCGTCAGTTAATATTGAATTGGCGTAGTTTTGAACGATATCCGATCATTGTCA
Source organism: Urechis unicinctus (assembly GCA_034190875.2). Taxonomy (NCBI): domain Eukaryota; kingdom Metazoa; phylum Annelida; class Polychaeta; order Xenopneusta; family Urechidae; genus Urechis; species Urechis unicinctus. Next base: position 14,785,201 of record CM067355.1, read on the forward strand.
TGCCTTTCATTTTGCAATCGAACATTCGATTCATGTATTTATATCTCCAGAAAATCTAATATAAGTATCAATCAACTTATGAAACTATATAGAACTTATGAAAGCTAGTATTTTTTAACCACTGAAGCAGAACCTTCCTTAAATCCTTAAACAGATGTTGATAGCCCCAAACACTTGCAAGTAACGACGATTTTAGGAATAAGGCTTTCGCTATGAGCTGTGGTGTGGTAATAAGACGCTTGATCAAATACAACGAATGTAGCTATGCGTGGGTGTGCATCGATTGTTAATCATAGTTTGCCTTTTATAGCAAGTGATGATCTGGACGCCTCGCTTACAAATCATCCTGGAGCATAACATAAAAGTTGCTTATCACACGTGAAAATTGCGTATCAAACGTTGTCTGTTTGCCCTGTATTTTATTAAATGGTAAGAATGAATCTCGTTTCAACCTGATAGTGGTACTTTCCCATCGATAACGGCAAATACTACATCAGTGTTTCCAATATATGGCGGCAATTCATTTCGTATGGTCGGATCAACGAGCCTCGGCCTTCAAAAGTTGAGCACGTTGACAAATGCGTCACGAACAGCATTATTTCATTGCTAGTTGTAGTAAACCCTCTTAATGCTGTCAAATCCAATGAAATGTCAGCGCAAACGAAAGAGGAGCTAACCAAACTATAATGCTTAAATGCTTTCTTAGATAAATAATAACATGGTTCATTTTTATGTTTGTTCTTGGCAGGCGCCTACAACACTACTAAACATTAAGCATATATATATATATATATATATTCGCCCAATATCCACTCTTTAGGCGCGATGTTATGCTCTTTTGTCCTGATATTGTGTTTTCATATTGCTTCACGCCTGTTTAAAAAAAACCATTTTTGGCACATAAGGTAGAAACATTATTTAGCATTTTTGCTCTAAGCATTAATGAGGATTCATGAATGTGGTATAATAGTATGTTTGTATGCAAACATCAACGAAGCAAACTGCACATCTATGGAATGTCTATTCATCCTCTTCTACCATATGATCTATCATTCTTTACTGTTTCTCCCACATATGATAGGAAATTCAGCATCTGTCATTCTGCCATTTTCAAGGACAGCATCATTTTGGTAATGACGATCTCCAATAGCCGTTATCGACCCAAAGCAGGATAATTATTGATTATGCTGCAATTGTTCGTAGTCATTATTCGTAATTTATTGCATTAAACTACGTCCCAAAAACATCTTCGAAATGAAATGGCATCAAAGATGCGATCCGTCGATTGTTTGGTCATTGTCTATCATAGTCTTGGTTGAGTACTATGTCCGAAAGTGTGCACATTGGTTGAATCCAATCGTAAAATTAGCATACCAATTAATTCCTCATTTCAATACCTGTAGATATTCTATCAAAAATATACATTATCATTTACAAAGAGTGTGCTGCCACAGACTACTGATAAATGTGTGGCAAGTGAAGTCATTTATAATGAATTTGACAGAATCGATTGAGTTTGGGTACGTGGCGTGTGGTCATTTCCTGCCATATTATCTCTTCGTCCGGCCTAGCTCTCCCATGTGTGTACCGACGCTTATTATCTCTCACTATCAGTTTGAGAGCTGAAATTCATAGTGGCAATAGTCTTCTCTGATTCATGATAATAATTAATCATATCGTAACGCATGGCAATTTTTCGTAATCATTGATAGCAATTTATTTCATGACCTGTTCCAATACCTGACTAATGAAAAAAAACTTTACAAATGTGATCTTTTAATTGTTGAATGGATTAAATTCAAAATGCATTATCAGCATGGCAAATTATTCGTCATCCAAGTAACCAAATGTGTTTCAGTTATACATACACATTATCCTTCCAAAAGAGTGTGCTGTCACAGATTATTACTGAAAGTGTGGCAATGGATGTTAAACGAAAGGTAAACTTGGCTCTTCAGCGAATTAACTCCGTAACACTTGGGACTGGCACACTATATATCGATAGATAATGCATAATTCCGAACACGATACAAGGCCACCTTCATTGTCAATAAATGTCAAATCAATGGTTCAGAAAACAACATGCCATGCGCTAGGTCACAGTGAATACTCCTATTCAATTCCAGGAAAACTGCCAATAAGGCATGTATCTGCCCGCATATAGGACAGAAGCAGAGTCTATTCACGTTACCCATAATATATAAACACAAAAACAGACCCTCAGCTACAAACAAATAGTGTAAATATTATCAATACAGGATGTTTATGAAACTGCTAGTTATCTTAAGTGTAGGCAACGCTTTACATTCAGATGTGACAACCGTAAAGTGTATGCGGTTATAAGAATTACACTTTAAACTAATGACTGGCGAATGCTTTAAAAACTGTTTATAATTTAAAGTGCTTCATATAGTTAACCAAAACAATAGTGTATATCCAGCACAGTTATACTGCGGTAAACATTAAATTGTGCAAACTGTGCCGAGCAACAGCTATATATAAATAAATATATTCATATATAAAGATATAGATAGATAGATATATATAGATAGATATATATATATATAGATATATATATATATATAGAGAGATATATATATAGATAGAGAATATATATATATATAGAGATACATTCATATATATATACATTCATATTTATATACATATATTCATATACATAATTATATACATATATACATATATTCATATATATAATTATATACATAATCATATATCTATCTCTCTCTCTCTATATATATATATATATATATATATATATATATATATATATATCTACACACACATATATATATATATATACATTTATATATGTATATATATTTATATATATATGTATGCATACATTTATGCATATATATATATTTAATTATATACATATATCTATATCTATATCAATTTATATAAATATATATATATATATATATATATATATATATATATATATATATATATATATATATATATATATATATGTATATATATATATATATATATATTTATTGTCGTACGTTATCGACACTCGATTTGCTTTGTATCGGTATTAACAAAACCTTAAGTTGTTGTGACAGCTATTAATCGGCTGAACTTACTGAGACTTATCATTTTCAATTTATTATATCATTATATTATATCATTGAACACATGTACTATGAAAAGAACGCCATTCCATGAAACACAACTACACGACATAGATATAAATTGGGCGTCAACTCTAATTTTGCTTTCATATAATTATACATCAAATAATCAGTCTTCGCAGTAGATCTCTGCACGTTTTTCATAGTTTACAAGACAATTTCGTCGGTGCTACAAAGTAGCTTATGTGATTCAGACGTTAGGTCTTTATCTATATCGTCTGAACCCTTGATATGGCTCAGCAAGATAAAATTGTCAGACGGACTAAGAATCATTCTTATATAGGGTGCTCTGGATTTCAATCGCAACCCAGATTGACCAATATCTCCCGATTGCATGCCAGGTTGGTGAGATATCGGAGATGGACCGTAAAGCGCTGGTGCTGTTTGGTGAGCATATCTTGTGTTTGATGAATAGCTACGTCTATTGCGATGACTATGTGACGTGTGTCTTGTGTTCCAGAAAGGGCTCTCTTCTTCTTGATCGAGGAGCTGTTATCAACATAAACCACAACATACATATGACAAATATAACAAAGTAGCCTGCTTTTAATTCCTAGTAATGTTGTCACATAATTTAAGATTGCAACATGTAATAAAAGTGACATACCAGTTTTTGCAACATAGCAAAGGGCTGAAGATGAAGTAAATGGCTGGATTTACAGCGCTGTTGAGAGGAGCCAGACTCTGACTGAAGATGGATAGAGCAATCATTCCCTGTCTCTTCTTTACATGACCGTTAACATCCAGAAGGTCATAAATAAAGAAGGGACACCTGCGCAAAATGAACACTGGAACCAAAACGGTTAAATATTCATCGTGTACACGCTTAAACAGAAATAATATTCATTATAGTACCCCCAACCACAAAATAACCATGATCGCAGATTACTTTATAGCGAAGAAAACCTGCAACATTATATATGGTTGACAAAAGTGCTCACATAGAACAATCGTCATCGTAATTTTGATGGACTTGATGCGGGCACGAGGGATAATACCTTCTGAACTCAGTTGTTGCTCCGCATTTGATGACGAACCAGGGATACTGAAATACAAGCCTATGAATCATTTATACACAAATATCGGTTAGTGGTAGTTGAGGATAGATGGCTTCTCATGTCCTTTCCCATGAAATAGCTATTTTAGCGATGAACAAGAGGAGGCTGACAGCTACTGGTAATGGCGGGTATATTAACAGACGCAGGCCAAGATTGCCTGAAGTGATAAAGGTCAGTTGTATTTGCTACCAACATTGTGTCCAGAGCTATCGTGGTGGACGCTAATATGTGGTTATTAGTTAGGAGACCATTCCGCGTAGATTGCTCACGGGTTCGTTTGCTCGGAAAACTGCTTTTCCATTACTTGTGTCTTTATACTTGGACCGGAGAGAATTTTTGTTCTATGCATTGTACTGATTATGCGCTGGTATGGCCTTAATTTAGTGCGGCAGGAAGCCATTTTCATCGTCCACAATCCTGAGGTGAATTGAATCGCTATTCCTCCGCAGGAGGTTTGGCGTATGGTATTCTCCCATTAAATGTGTTCGCTGACATCCCTGTGATTCAGGCGGTAATTGGCAGCGTCACCATGACTTCGATTGCTTCTTTAGTTCTGATTACAACTTCTACGAATGCATATGTCAGTTGTTTACCAAATGATATGAATTTGGACGGCGTGTGTTCTCGCTCGTTGAGTCTCGCGAAGTTGTAACGACATCTCTATCCTACGCAAACATTCACGATTTCAGGCCAGGATAAACCATGCCCGCATGGCTATTTCGTTATTTACGCAGACCCATACCCATACTATTGATTTAATGACGGTACTATTCTTTTGCCATTCCATATCGATACAACTCAACAGATTCACAGGTCACATGGTGGCTGTCACAGACATTAATGGTGATTAATAGAAAGCAAAGTGCACATCAAATGGAGCCCTGTTTCTGAAAGTGCACGTTTGTACAATATAACAAAGCATTCGGAATGTGTCTCCCCACCATGGGCAGACGGGGCTTATTGGAGAACAATTAACGTGGCGTAAGCATCCGTTTCAGCGTCACCAAATTTGGCAGGTGAGCTACAAACATAGCTGATGCAGTATATTCTAGATGTTATTCGCGCGTGTGGCGATGTGCTTCTCCGTGAACAATCGACCTAACAAACGATGGCTCGAGATCGCTCATTTTCGCCTTTAAATGCCATTATGTTTTCCTTAATCCACGTCAATGCCGTATTCATATGCATGAGGCTCGCATTCCCGTGAATCATGTCTCTGTCAGTGGTGACGAAATCCAATGCATGCAAATGGTGGTTTATGTTGACGATTTTACCGTCACAAAGAACCGCCATATTGTTGCCGTAGTATATTTCTGAGGCGTAAATTGTGCAGCCACCATGATAGCAACTATGACGGTTTTTTGTCGCTAATGTTAGCATGCAGATTGATTATAAAGCAAAAAGGCAATTTTCCATGATGAAATGTGGAGAGGGCGTGTTTAATTGCATCCAGCACCTGTTTGGCCTTCATGTGTACTTCGCAATATCCTCATGTTCAGTATTGCAGGGCACACAACTGGAGGCTTGGATAATAGACTTCCGAGAAACAGTACTCGGCAGCGTAAATGGTAAAGCTGTAGATTTCAAAACACTACCACTGCTAGTGTTTCCCGAAAGAAAATATGCTTAAACAAGAATGCCATGATTTCACAGCCAACGATCTACTACAGCTCAACTCCTATTTCCATCCACACTTCACCCCATGTTTTCTCCTTGGGCAAAACACAAAAATATAACTGTCACATTGATCAACCGTGTAAATTCCGCGTGGGGCAGTAACAGTAGTGTCATCAATGAGATATTCCCTTGGTGTTCTGGTGTTTTGGTAGCACTGACCTTTACTTTTTGTTTTGTTAATAAGTGTGTATTGCACGACAGGACAAGCAAATAGTGTTATCTAACGTGGTACGTGCCTCACACCGTAAGCATTCGCTATATATCGTAACAAAATCGAATGTTCAAAATAACTTGACTATCTAAAAGACGATTACGCATCTATTGATTGCAGAAGCGCCTGTAATGTATCGGACGAAATCGAGCCTATATCATGGATCATCAACGAAACCAAGACCCACAGCTCGGTTTTTTTATTGGGATGTCGCATTTTATGTGTGTGGAAAAGGAAACCTAATCACAACTTTGAGTTGTATGACTTGTTGTAACGATAGTTGCTGGATTATAAAGGAAGATACCAAAACAAGCGCGAAATGGGGCTAAACATCGATCCTAAACTGGCTGCTTCACTAGTTTACTTGTTCGTCTCCTAGGTTTTAAGTGAACTA
>CM067355.1:14796698-14846698 GCA_034190875.2 Urechis unicinctus
ACTAGAGCATAATTAATGAAACTGAAATAAGTCACCAATATCCATGATGCTCATTAAATGATAATGAAATACACACCACCTGCTCATACCGAGTATATAAAACCAGACTGGGTTATTGTCATGATTGGAATGCGGTAATTCGCGTGTCACCTAAATGTTTTTGAAAAAACGGTATTTCAATATTGCTTGTAGCATAGACACATATAAGCATCTGATGCAAAAGCTGAATCCAGTATCCTTGGTTCAGCTGGCCGTTACATTTTTAGATACAGTAACGTCCTTAAATGTGTCACATTCAATACATCATTTTATATATCCTCTTGTGCAGGGAATTAGCACCTCCGTCACCCCTTTGATATTGGCACTGACGTTCGGTAACGACCTATTATAGCACAACTTAACAAGTATTGACAAGGGATGCCAGGTGGTTTTCGTTCTGTGCAGTGTGATGAACACTGAAATCTATTCATTAAAAGTTCATGGCATATATCAAGTGATGCATCATTGACGTATTTAATAATATTCTAGGTGAGTCGGTTGTAGCAATAAAGTTTGTAGCTCCGCCACAGTTTCGAACTAAATGAATGTAACAAAATTAATTCGGCTAGGTGTGTCAGTAAAATAGCTAAGGCAGTGTCCGAATTAAAACTGATGACTATATTGGAAACGATATGCATTTAGTGCAAATTCGTTTGCCCAATTTGTTTGTAATAGATGGTCCCTACTTAATTACTGGTCCGTTTACAGACAGTCGTTACCAGGAAGCGAATAATTTTATCAGTAAATGAAGAGAAATACGTTTAAAATAACGGTAAATAGTGTTCGTCCGTTATTTCAATCCCAAGTGTTTTGTCGTAAATAGTCTCCTGAGTGCACTAATTTGTGAGGGACATCGTGAGAGCAACGGTCATCATGAATGTTAAGTGTAGAGTGAAAGTTAAGATATTCAGATATGCCAATCTACCATGTTGGTAAAACTTTGCATCGTAAACCGGTATTACTCGGTCGCTCCAATCATTTGGTTTTCATCTAACTTCATCAAAGGCAGCATGTGATTTGTCTACGTATGATTTACTGCAAATGTGTTTGTTAAGTGAAATTTATTAAAAGGCCATTATTTGATTTGCTACTTGATTGAATGACTTTCCTCCAGTTAAGGTCAATTGAACATCTTTGCTAACCTGATCCGGCAATGTAATAAAAGATTTGTAGGTAATTCACCACATTGTGAGAAAGAAACCCTCGAATGCTATTATAGATAGAGGCCAGAATTTACCAGAAAAATGTTTTATACGTGTATTGAAACATTTATATTGACTATTTCGTTTGCGGAAAATGCATTGCTATAGATTATGCTACATCAACATATGGTATATATGCCACTCATGTAAATAGTAAAGCATTAAATAAATGTGTTTCGTAAAAATAGAGTTAGTGGTGTATGAGTATCCCTTGTTCATCTTTACGCCTTGGTGTTTCCAATTTGAATATTGAATACCTGGAATAAAGTCGCGGTCTCATAATCGGTTTTTCATGAAACGATATGTCATCCTCCAGTCAGCTTAGTCACCAAACGAGTAAAAAAATTTACCCGCTATATACCCTCATCTTGCCATTTCCGAGTAAGCGAGGGTACATTAGGGGAACGAAGGTGAAATTATTAGGGAGACCGCCCATGTGTATTGATTTATTCAGACGTATGGATACCTTATGTATCATTAGCAAGAATTACTTTAATTGATTGCCCTTAATCATTTTTTCGGTTTTATGGATACCTGTCATGACGCCAAATAAATGTGGGAAGGCCGAGTTCGCTCATTAACTTAAAATACACAAGAATGAATATGTGTGCCTTTATTTTTCTGTCGTCTTTGTCCTTCATGTCCGCAATAGGTTATATGTAATTCGAAGACATCGCAACCATCGGGGCAACAGCGATTACTCGAATGTGATAAACCCTCTCCATCGGATTGTGCTTTGTTCGAGGATTTAGGACGCCCACATGGATAAGGGATAATTAATGCTGGGCTAAATGACCGTACAACAAATGAAAATAGAGCTGAAGAAGCGAAATGCGAACCTTAGTGGATGACAAAATTGACTTATTGAAAGGTGAGCTGTAATCGTTTGCTCGATCCGTATATGTTGTGTTTACATTAGCATGACTAACTAATCTGACTCAGTTTCCGCCATGTAATCACCCTTTTGCTTTCTTATTAATTGTTTTTAGGCTATTTCGTCTCCCCTTCGATCAGATAATCTGCTGCACTTGTTTTATAAATAGCAAGGACACCGGGTTAGTGCTTCGTACCCTAACCCCCACCATTCTTACCTAGCTAAATACAAGCAGAAGCCTAATATGGGGATTATTAGAAAACTGTAATCGCCACATGTATAACCCCGTTTATACAGTTGTGGTTTTTAGAGGTGTTGCAAGAACACTGGCTTAGTGCTTCCTGTCCTGACCCCAACCATTTCTACCTAGTTTAATACAAGCAGAGGCCTGGGTATGGGGATTAATAGGCAACTGCTTGTAACCGCCATATGCAATGTTAAGCGCTCATTACTCTGAACAGATAGATACAACAAAAACAATTTTGCTGACAGCTACTAAATATATCACAATGCATTTTATGAGAATATAAGCAATTGTTCGATTTTTTCTTTAGCTTCATTGTTGTGACCTTGATTATTATCGCATTGTTGCACTTCTCCCCGTTTTTGTTGTAGTCTCTTCGCGCATTGCAATCGACTATTATCAACGCAATAATGATATTATTTGCATGTTTTCTGTTTGATTAGAGAGATATACAAAGATTGAGCCCGTTTGTGGTATTAAGTTCTCGTTGCAAACCCTGTTGAAGCGACGGGTTAACTAAGGAAACATTGTCTAAGAGGAAAATCCCCCAACTGACAAGCGATGTGAATGCGAAGCTAATGCAGATGAGGAGCGCCTTTGTAGGGATTAAGCCAGATTTAAAATTCAACCAATAAACACTGTTAGTTCTGTAAAGTGGTATGATGTTACAAAATAACATCGCCTGAGTATGAAATTCACAAAGTAACTAGATAACACTAACGATACACATTGTTGTTGCCTGCGTAATTGCACATCTCATCGTTTGTCTATGAACGACTCTGGCCCATATTGCGTGTTGTAATGCTATGATAAGCAAATCAATGTGACAATTTTGTTTATTATTTATTTTGTGTAATTCGAGTAATTAAATACTAGTATTAAAGGCTTTGTGTGCTCAGATATTCAAATTGGCTTAAAACAAAAAACATTCATTCGGCAACACATTATGACTTTTTGTAAATGTATTTGTACAATATCATCTAAATGGTGTGGGAATGTTCACGTATTGGAGTTAGGTATGGTAAACTAATTCATGTGTTGGGACATAATTTTAGAATATTTGTAATTTTGGCCATATCTTCGAGAAAAAGGTATTGACAAATGTATTCCTAAATTGATATGGTAATCTGACATCGGTCCCGTATATTTTTCTGTTAGCTATCAACATTTTGTACAATGTCATCCGAGGAAACATAATGGTTGTGATTACAACAACATGTCGTACAATTATTGGCTATATATGCATTTAGTTTTGGTTTCGAATGATCCATTTTACATGCACTTTGCAAAACCAAATTGTTAAGTGTCGTAGTCCTGTGCGCAAAAACATTACAAATATCGCTGTCGTTTGTAACAGTATCAACATCACCCGGAAAATCAATCATACTTTTCGTAACTTTCCTTTCCTCATTCTATTGAGTGCCAAATTGATAACAAACCTACCCTTCGTCATAGCGTACCCTCTCATTCATCAGTTGATGGAGTAACCCCCTACAGCTGATATTAATCATAAACCCCAGCTTCCCAGATACACGAGTGACCTACATGTCACCTGCCACTTCCCCCCTCTCCTCATACATACCCCGTATTAAAAAGCCACATGACCTTCCTGCCCATGCAACGCCCGATAGCCCAAACCCTCAACGACTAAGGCACGCCATCCCAATTCTCATGGGACATGCCGTAGCCAGGTCTGTGAGGGTTGGGACTATCGGGCGTTGCGTGGGCAGGAAGGTCATGTGGCTTTGGAATATGGGGTGTTATAACAGAAAATGAGAGGATAGCTGATTTTTTTCAAATTTTATCATGTCGATGATATACTAAATTAAGTAAAGCTGTGATTCATGAGGGTTTGAATATGCAAGATGGGTTTAACAATGTATTATCAATAGCGGCGCGGATTGGGGAATACAGGTAGCTTTAGCAACGAGCTGTGGACTGTTCACGTGCTTGCTCTATCTATAATTAGGCTTTACGACCGCGATGTTTCATAAGCATTTACTTATTCGGTGGGTATACCCTGATCTTTTCCCAACAAACATCAGATTTGTAGCAGCAGCGAGTTAGTAAGACATATGGAGACATGCCGCTGCTGATGCCTATTGCCACCAGGAAAGGCCATTTACTCATTTTAGTCATGCGAGCGACAGAACCACATCAGACAATGCTGATTTATCTGACCACAATGCACAGTATATCCTTTCTGGTTGCTGAAATTAATTTGTCTTGACGTCTTCTGAATGAGATAACGTTTAAAAGGTTGATTATAAATTACATGCCAGGACATGTTTATACAGCAACAATGATTTTCATTGGTCGAGACACTTACAGTTATAAAGCCTCAGATACGTCAGTTAGTTGAAGATTATGTACTTGATTATACAAATAATATAGTGTGCAATGACCAGCTATATCCTTGCGCAAATAAGACACGCATTGCCATTTCTTCGCGACATTTGACTTATTTATGCGCTGATTCCAACCCCATGAATGAAGGTTTTAGGCATTATTGCGTATGTAATTATGACTTGTAATATTAACTTGCACTGACATCAAACTATTTAATCCGCAGTGATATCGTCAAATCTTTCCTACAGATTGCGTGAATTACAATACAATTGAACGATTATTTCATATGATCACACCCAGTAAAGAGTAGAGTCGGTTAATAATTAAAATACAATTGATCGAATATTTCATATGATTACACCCAGTAAAGTGTAAAGGCGGTAAATAATTACAATACAATTGAACAAAACCTTGAAATTAGTAGCGGCGAAAAATGCTGATAAGTGGTTTAATTTATTAGGAATAGTATGAAATTGCTCCCAGAGAGAATATAAACTAATCATGAAGTGCCATATCACAGCATAAATCCTTGCTTGTGCCAATGCTTTAATTAACCAACTTTAAGAGTCTGCAAAACATTGAAGAATGTGGCACATTGGCGACAATGAGGTACTCATAACTTGGTTGGAATGCCATTCAAAATGCAATAACCTATATTGCAGCGTCAAATGAATAACGAATACAACTAATATACTTTGTTTATTCGTTTTCCGTGCGCTTCAGAAAACTCCATTACGAAAGCGAGATTTTAAGGGACGGAGAAGGAAAGGTCATCGACATTGCTCATTTTTATGAAAATGAGAAGACAGGAAATATAGATATATTATTTCATAGATATATTTATATATAAAGCTATAAATATATATATATATATAAATATATATAAACATGCATATATATATTTACAAATACATATATAAAATTTATATATGCATATATATACATATATATATATATATATATATATATATATATATATATATATATATATATATATATATATATATATATATATATATATGAGTACATTATATAATCATGGTTATGTTATATAATCATGGTTACTTACTTTTGGTGATCGACAAGTTACATGAAGGAGGCAATATCTGGTGAAAAGTCATCGATAAGATAATGAGTCTGGCGAGCGAAACAGCGTGATTGAACCATACTGTACGGATCTGTGCTTTCCGCGGGGACTATTTGTTCCAGGCTATACACGTGTAGTTGACTACCGCGAATGGATCATCAATGATACCCACAGCAATGTGTGTATTTCCAGTCCAATGGTGAAAGTTTCAAATTTGTCTGATTTTCTATCGACAGACTGTGGAATGTTCCTATTTTGAGCACTGAATTAGTGTTGCAGGACATGATACCAGGCAAGCGTTGCTATCAACATGTTGATCGTAATATGATTCTATCTGTTACAAATGGTGCATGATTTCGCGCAATGCCATGACTGCAAAGCGCCAGTGTTTTGCTCGATTTTTCATTAAATGAAAGCCTACACTTGAAAGTCACGTGCGGAGCGACATTTACCTCGGTCGACATATCTCTGGGCATCGGTGCATTACAAACTAAAACGTGATTATATCTGTTGTCATTGAGAAAATAATTATCGTTGCGCGTTTGCGTATTGCTGTAATTGGATGAAGGGCCCATTGTTTTAAGTAATCAACTTTCCCATGCTCCTTATCCCATTGGGATGCAGAGAACGTCAGCTAGATAAACAAGCTGGATTTGCATCTGAGAACCCTTAGAAGAGACGAATCGCTTACAATCGGATTAGAGCGAATCATATGGGTTTTACATTATGCTTTCGACAAAGAAGTTGCAGCGGTTGCATGCCATCTTATTCAATTGGTCATGAGGAAATTGTTATCAAATATCAATAAAGAGTTCTCGCATAAGGAATTTCGAGGTACATTTTTCGAGACCCAATCCATGACGCCTGATTGATGCTCTCTGCTTTTTAAATAGTTAGGCGCTGTATGTTGCACGGTGTTTAATAATACTTACTTGAATGATTTTGCCGTAAATATACCCATTGAAAAAAATAATTGATATAGATTCTAGAAGTATGAATATTTCAGTTAATTGGCCGGTCCATTTTGTCTGACGCACAAGGAGTCCCACATGACAGGTCGTTTCTCAACCTGTTGGGACTTAATGTGGTATCGTGTTTCTTCGCTCTATTAGCGACCTTATATACAAAGTTATAAACCTGTTTTGGTTTTGTCATTACCGCCTGCACCCAGGAAGCATGCGTACAATTGATACGTGGATGAACTGACACGTGGATGGCGACACCCATGGGTCTGTGGTCTAGCAGATGCTCAGTATGAGACACGCGCTAAAGTTACTAGTAGGTGGTATTCAGCACTTGCATATTGACAATGGATGATTTTATTATCCATACTTCAGAGGCACTACAACCTATGTTGGCTTGGTAATTTATCGATTTTTTCCAATACCTTCAGTCAAAAGCAAATCATTAACGAGCAATAATTTCCGTCAATGTAAAATCCGTTTGATTCAGCACATGACTAGTCAAGGTCCCCTAGCCCCTTGGCTGCGGGCCTTGCTTACATGTTAATGATATTCAATAGTCTCGCCTACGGTCTAGGCTAGGTTGCGGTCATGAACTGATGCGGCATCCCAGATTTGGGATGCTCCAATCAGAAGCCGTGTCTCTCGGTGACTCTCGGGAACTTTTGAGTCATTGTCTCTCATTGATCAGTGTCACACTTTCCGAAGATTCGGCGCCATATTGGTTTTGGTACGCTCCGTTTGAAAGACTTGTTCGGCTACTTGATGGGTCGAGACTGTTTCGTGAATGTGGCTGCTTGGACGGGGAAACATTTTGCTACACGTTGTTACCTACTGCTCCATATGCAATGCTTGGAATAGGTCCGGGTTCGACACCAATATATGTTCTAAATGGTATTGATTATACGTTCCATCGTATACCCTATCGCTATGTGCCTACTCGAAGTTCTAGTCACGTAGACAGGAGTGGGTTTTTATCTACCCTGTCGAAGCACTCCAATGTGGTGCTTCATACAAGTATTAGGTCACATGCCAATGCTGCTTATGAAGCTGTGAAGAACATATGGTTAATGGTTAAAGCATCGATATCTCATTAGTTCAAGTTATTACACTGCCTTCACCTCGCTCATTAACGTCTGGACGTTATCGACATCTGGTGCATAGTAGTATAGACAGTCATGCTATGCACGCACAATGACTGTGCGATTGTACAAACATTCTTGCAACATAAGTGGATTGCCTAAATGTATATATAATATTGCTCATAATATACATAGAGTTGTGCACAGGCTTGCTTTCAGAAAGCTGCGGCCACTGAAAAAAGAACACAGTAGATCATTGCCCAGTCTATCTTTATACAGAGTCTCAGCAGTGCATTCAATTTAGTTATTTACTGCATATTTAGCTTCGTTGTTTGTTGCACAAACTGGTACATTATTACAACTTAAGTGCCTTTCTATATCTCTATTTATCTATACTTGTCAATAGAGTCGCGTGGGTTTTCTATATGTGGTGCATTATGTCCTTAACATTTTATCCATTGCAAATAATTGGCACTTTGTAATCGATAGGGCGTCCAGTAGCATAGGGTAACCACCACCTGGCTATTCCGCAAGCACTAGTTACATATACCAATCATCATTAGCAATTCACCAACCGCTTGCATCAGCTCGTCAGTTCCGCATACAAATCGGACACATTAGACAGTTAAAGATGTAATCACAATCTGGAGCTACCTTCGTATGAACGATCGTTAATTCAGACGAAAATAAAATCCTGCTCCAAAATACGAAAGGTTCAGATACCAATGGTGAATACTGTGTGAGGGAGTCAGCATGCATCACAAATGAAACTGTCTTGTAACCGAAATCTGTGTCGGAGTGTTTCGCCTGTAAGCCGGGTTGAGTTCAATGTTGAATCAGTATTTTTTGTAAGAACCAGTTGTTTTCATTCTTGCCGATGTTTTGAATTGGGTTGTCAGATCAATCAGCCCTTGACGAGGCCTATATTCAGCTTTTTGTATTTTTCTGTAAGATTCCGCACCGCTGACAGTAACGTTTGTGATGCTGGCCACGTAAAACATTTATTCACTGGCAATGCACTGACGATACATTCGCCCACCAGCGACAACATGTATTGAACTATAATGACCCCTGTCCAGCCCTGTATTGCTAATTAGGTAAATACAGTGATTTTATATTTGCCAACAGGCAAAGTGCATCCGTTAGTTATTCAATGGATGGATGGTCACATTAACGTAGCTTAAAATAACAGATACTTGATAATACCACGATAAAAATCGTTATGACCAAAGTTGTTTCTTCTTGATGAGCTCTAGTGAGGTAAGTTACTAATGTCCTGTACATAACGAGGGTTGTCCACTGAGGTCCCCGATGTGATTTATGCTGTGGGGACGCTTCATGAAGAGGGAGGGGCATGCTTAGTATTAATAAAGGATATGCAAGGAACGGCTTTAACAATGAATGCGTGTGTCATGTGGTAAATATATGTCCTGCTTCGCAGTTGTTTTTGTTACAATGATTTATGGCGTTGTCGACGATTGGGTTTGCGGCACATCATCCGTTATGAAGCTGGGGCTGAGCTGACATCGTTCATATTTTATTCTCGCTCGACAATTCGCTTTTTCCCTGATTAGCATAGTTCCATAAACATATGGACAGTCGTAAAGCCTAGGACAGTCGGTAAGCGGCTGCGATTGAATGGTTATGGATATTTGTCAAAGAGAACAACGTTCAACATGGAATATTGTTTTAGCAATAGGAAAGCATAGCGTATATCGCCTGATAGTGTGGCACAACACACCATGCCAATATTGGGTAAGATAGTATCAGTGTCGCACCTGCCAGATGAATGTGAATAATTATATTTGTCATACAGCTGTTGCTCGGTACAGTTTACACAATCTGAATGATTGATGAAGTAGGACCCAATATATATATTTTCTCGTTATACGCTGTTCTTTTGTCTTTTAAAGTTGCTTCATCTCTTCTCGCCGCATTATTGGCAATATATGTGGCTAATGTATCAAATATTCACTATGCAAATTAGTTCTCATGCATGTATGCCTTTATTATTGTGATGTGTCATTCTGAAAATAACGGGTTGTCATGTTTGCTTTAATAAAATATTATTTCGATAACAATCAAATGGAATGTAAATAGTCTTTGGGCAATAACAATTGTGGTTGTTCAATTGTTAACATTGCCTTTAACAAGGAGGCAAGCTTCTGTGCTGAACCTAGACGGTTTTAGGATGGCAATTGTGTATCAAAGCAAGGAGTCATTACTATGCATTTCGCATAGCGCTATATTGACAATGACGGTATTTAACTGGGCATAAGATAATGATTGCAAAAACAATGGAACGTCATGCCGATCCAACGACTGTTCCGTCATCAATGGCAATATCACGCGTGTATAGTCGTTCAGGAATATGAGCGCATTGCCAAGCAAACTATACATCAAATCCGTCAATGGCGTACTACATGAGTGCAAGGTTACAAGCAGCGTGTTAAGAACCATAAAGTGTATTGGTTACTTGAGCGCACCACTGAATGGATATTCCAGTTCATCTGGTGGCTAAGAGCTGTCGTTGGTGAAACAACACCAAAACAAATCCAGCGCTTGTAGAATCCATGATTTCCATACATGACTGTAGCAACTTCAAACTAAAATCTCTTATACCCGTGTTCTAAGTCCCAAATTGTAAAATGAATTGTACACTGATTATTCAGTTGGAATATAGATGGAAAAACAATATAAGTGAGCCCTAAATGCTTAACATATTACTTTCAAGGTGATGATTAGCCATATTTGCAATGCTATTAATATTAGAAATGGCTACTCACACGCCCCGATAGAGTCGACGATCTTTGCATTTGGTATCACTGAGAGTAACTATTGATACCTCAGAAAGAAAATTGCTATAGCTATTTCTTTGTTGGTACTCACACAAGTCATCGATTCCAACGCTTGAGATGCTCAGCAAGGGATGTATCTTTCATGCCATTGCTTCTGGCAGGTGCACGCACATCGCATGTACTAAATGCTGGGGCTGCTTTATCGCCTTAATTAAAGTGGCCTAGGGGAGAATCAGCAAACTGATGGATATTCACGTGATACTGACTCCTGCATATTGCTTATGTAGATGACGTATGTAAGCCTGCCGCTAATTACTTACAATTGCACAACTATTCTCCATCACTATCCGTTGTATGGTTTATAACACTGGGATATTTTTGTCGCACCAAGTGCTAGAGCTGGTTATTATAAAGTTCATAGCACATTCAGATGTCAAGTATATCCATTGAACCTCATTTGGTCCATTTCTTCATATACACCAATGCTTTAGGTTATGAGTTGCTGTTAAAATTATATTGGCTTCTCTTGCTCCTGAACGGTAACTTACTCACTTGTAAAAATGATGACAGGTTACATCGTTACAAGGCAAGCGCAAAAGAGCATACCACTGTCTCAGAGTTGTGTGAGGTTTGAAGCGATTTATATTTATTAGATGTTGCAACATTTAGTTATGTTCCGTATTTCTATCTTGATAATAAAGGTAGATGCCAGGCAGTATCTTACGATCTTCAGAAAACTAGCGAGTAATCAAAGCATGCACCTAAGCCATATATAACCAATCGGGAGCTCCAAACCAAGAAACTAGCTTTTGATATAGGCGCGCCCTGCCATTAGGCTATATTAATTAAAATCTCGTATTCATATCAATGTGGCAATAAATGTTGTGAATTGCGTCTCCGTCAGCCCTAGATATTCAATCGGTAGTTAATGGTGACTGCTATACTGGTACCGCAGTAAAACTCGGATGTGCATGGAAACTATGACGGCTTTCTTTTCGATTATGTCTGGATGCAGTTTGACATTAAGAAAAAGGCAATCTTCTCTAAATAAATCTGGAGGGCCTCGTTTTATAGCGTCCAATTCCTGCCGTTCTGCAGACATACGGCGCCTGTTGAGAAGTAT
The DNA here is from genome assembly GCA_034190875.2 of Urechis unicinctus. Classification (NCBI taxonomy): domain Eukaryota; kingdom Metazoa; phylum Annelida; class Polychaeta; order Xenopneusta; family Urechidae; genus Urechis; species Urechis unicinctus. The sequence goes on from CM067355.1 coordinate 14,808,459, forward strand.
GCAGCGTACCTGACCTAACCTTCGGCTTTGGCTCTGGTGGTCGGAATATCATGTCTCCTACCGTAAAAGCACATAAACAATACCACAATACCGTATATCTAAAACGTTTTGAACGTGAAACATATCAGTGTCAGTATACAGTCTAACATTTACGAGTTCTTTGTCTTTAAACATTCCACATCAACGTCTCTATGTAAACACAAAACCTCGAATATGATTCGTTAGATCTGTGTTTTTAGAAACTTGTTGTGTGTTATAAAATCGTTGTTGTTGGCTCATATTTGTACACTATTAGCCTTGTTTTGTCCATGTACAGCGACAAAAAGATAAAAATTACACAAATCAAACAACATCGTTGCTATTGATGTTGTTTCGTCGAATTAGAGTGGTGTTAGGAGCTTTGGCCACGAAACCAAATATTGCCAAATATATGGATTAACGAATGAAATGGATTTCATTCGTTAATCCATCTTCCCTTGCTGATATTGTAATAATGCAATGTTTATTATGTGCTGATTCATCATACCTGGTTTATCTACACATTTTCTAAGCCGGTATGTTACTAACGCCGGGTTGGTTTCAATCCGCTGATAAATTATCCATAATCTCAAGAGAGTGTGAAGGAGCTAAACTAGTAGAGGAAATAACTGCCAGTAGTGCAGTAACATTAAATAATAGATGCGAATATTAATATTTATAAATATAATGCAGAATACAAATCCATCAAGCCTGCATGGTAAAAACGAGAGACGTGGCAATGCTAATGACATAATTACAAATTTCATAGCAAAGGTGTATGGCTAACTTGCGACGAACGAAAACAGCATCATCAACAGCAACACTACGCGAGTAATCGACGATGTCATGCAATACAGAGATTTAGCTTATCTTAATTACGCGTATTGCTACATTTATAGGTCATAAAGGATTATCGCATGGAAAATGTTGGAGAACAGGTAGCTATAATTCCTAGTACTGATTTCAGTCAAAGATTTCGGACTCAGTTGCCTGTATATAGGGGCACTCTGCCTTCAGTTGCCTGCATATAAATGTAGAAATGTCGTGATATATGCATTGTTAAATGTCACTGCGCACATCAGCCAGGTTATATGCAAAAGGATAATAAACCGAATTGACTGCTGCAATGTTATTTACATTCGTGAGTCTTGGGTATCCATCACTAGTAATGCTATATGAAGAAGGGCATTATATTCTGCATGCACTTTGCTTCTGGTATTTTTCGTAAACTTGGAGTGCGTAAATAATGGAGCGCCCATAAGCTGCGCAACATTATTCTACCTGTACACGCTATGCGCTCAACAACCCAATGTGTGCCATCTCAGCAGACGTCTCGGAGATAAAATGTTATTCAAGTATTATTTATATTTATACGTCACTTATATTTGCGCTCTTGGTATAGGACAACTAGTAATGATTTGCAAGTTTGGTTTTCTATTCTTTAGACACAATGTAAGGTAAGAATAGGATTACATAATCAACATGTCGCTTGGCGACGGCATGACATCCCGCCAAGTATAAACGCGGCCGTCAGGTATTAATTAACAGCTGCGAGAAACAGGTTAAGGATAGGAGAAATCGGAGAGGTCTTTTGAAAACTTTAATTCCCAAGAGCCGCATTACGTGTAATGTTGCGCGTTCTCCCTTGATGCCATGGAAAGAACACTCTGCTAGTATTCTTTGAATGATTAAACGCCTTTAATCACGTTAGAACAATCATAATGCTCATTTAAACAAACAGTTAATTAGCAAGCAACAGCAATAGTTCATCAAATGAAACAAAACTAATGTTTCCGTCGGATATTATTTGCAATCACGGTTTGAAATATTGCCATCACGTCAAGCATACATCGATATATCTTTACGACTTCAATGACAGGCATACTTATTCAAACTGTGCCGCTTCACATTCCATCTGCATATCTGTTTTCATGGTTGTCAGTGGAAGCAGGCTTAATTTCCGGTTAGCTACCCCTACGACGATGAACAAGAGGAGGCTGACTGTTGCGAGAATCACCATAAACAGAGCTTTCTTGGCCTAAAAAAATGGAGACGCAGAATTAGGTCCGGTCGTTATCGGCAAGTGATGGGTCTGCGCTTGAATAATATACACAAACTTCCTAATACACACATAATCGTTCAATGCAGTTGTCGGTATTTGAAATAAAGATTTTCATTGTCACTTTGCACATGTCATTTTGGGATGTAGTTTTTTTAGCTTGTGTGTTTATTAGTAGTACGCACTTATGCTATTAGTTTTCCTACAAGGGCGTTAAATATACGACCCTTATTCGTTGCACAAATCATTTCATTGGTTTTCACTGTGACGAATTTTATATTCATCTTATCTCTGGTATTCATTCCTTCATGGACTCGAAGTGACATTATTTTGGGTATCTTTTGTGATGTTCATCAGTGTATGATGAGGGATTTGATAGAATATTTGTGGGTCTCGTTTGCACCAGTAGGATTGTTTTGAATTTATTCTATGACTTTCTTTACAATCGGCGAGGTATGGCGCGTGTGTGCGTCTTCTCTTGCGTGTGGACGTGAGGGCTTGGCGAGAGGAACTTCCCGTGAGCTTGGTAAAAGTAAATACAGAAATGAATGTAGCTTCAAGTTTGGCTTACTAACAGGCAGGACACGGTATCAAATTGAAGGTGAAAGTGGCTAGGCAGATCGCTTACAATGAAGCTGTTAAGGTTGGCTGTAATAACATCAACAATCCCCCAGATGTATATCTTTCGCTGATAGGTCCAAGTTTGTATTGTGTAGTACAGTACAATCAGTGAATTAGCTGTGCGGTACGACAGTGTGCATGCACCTAGAGTTGTTACACATATAGATGACATATGGCGTTTTGATATTTTTTTGCAGACGGAACATTGCATAAAAATTGATATTTCCACATGTGGAAGGAAGCAGGTTACTTCATAGAATTAGTGTATATGATGTACGAAGAATTCAAGTGCTAAAGAAGTTTCCAAGCCGTTATCCTGGGTGATTGATAACGCACTTTTCGTCAGTCAATTATCTTTACGGATTTTGTGAAAGAGCGGTCATTCAAGTGTGATGTATTTTCGCTGTACACAAGCATAATAACAAGGTAGCATTACAGATTAAGACGAACCAGTTAAAAGGATGAATAACACGAGGAATATTGCAGCTTCCTTAAATGTAACATTTCTGATATTTTTAAAAATTATCACTCGTTTGCTCAAAAAAGATACTTAGTGCACAGATCATTGTGAACCATGTTATAAATTGCTAAAACGTCGGGCCTGAAGCTGCCTGCATAGTAGCTTAGCAAGAATGTTGTAGCTTCAGCAACAATGCTTAATCTATAATATAGAAAACGTGAATCAATATGCACATTTGAATACAACTGCTCGAGCCAATATCGATTTTGAAACGACGCAAATCGATAAATACCGCTAACTAAGTGGTTCTATGGGTGTCTTAATTCTGCTGAGCTCACAATGGCAAAGATCCGTAGTTCGTTACAAGAGCCTATTGAAGTTATTTTCAATAATGTGCATAAGGACAGACGCGTGATGCGTAGACGTCTGTACTGTAAAACTTGGGTAGATTCACGACGCGCCCGTGTTGACGATAGAACAGTCATGCGCCGTATTATCTACTGTTTCTTTAAACTTCACATCGCCAGGTCCAAATTGCATCATGTTATATTCTACTTTTACAACGGCCTTAAGCACCAGCAAAGTAATATATGTGTTCCAATCCACAGGCATAAAGAACCACCTAAGTGGGTAAAAGGGATTAGCTTCCCATTTGGAGATATAAAGAGTCCCCAAGAGAGATCTTAACAAGTTTATGGATAGTTCACATATTTATCCAAATTAGCATTACAGTCAAAGTACCGGTTTTTATGTCAGTGATTTACTTGAACGGCTTTAGATAGAGGAGTACGTTATTATGTGTTGATATATTATGCATACTTTACCCCTTGTTGCAATATAACAGTATGTGAGTGTCAGAGTGACAGACCAATTAAATACATGTCTAGTAATAGGTTGTTAATTGCTTCGTTAATCCTTTTTATTTAGAGAATGAACACAATAGATTTACATGTATTCCATAGTTACGATTGATTTATATTGCAAACCTGCATTGCTATGGTCAGTTTGTCACCTGTATGCGAACACAGTGCGAACACAATGTTTAGTTTGTGTGTCTTTATTATTCGTCTAACATCAGCCATGAATATTAGCAAGGACAAGCAAGAAATTAACTTTGATTATAAATTAACATAACAATGTCCGCACTCTCCATTCCAACAAGCTAATTTGTCTTCACAGAGACTACAGCTTATTTTCATCACACCTGGCCGACAACAGGTACTGTACAAACACGCACAATTATAAAGCTGGGGAAGTGCAGAAAAACTGTGAATAGGTAAAATATAGGGAATTCCGAAATTTATCATATTCTATTAATCAACTTCAATGACGTATTTATGCGGCTCATCAAATTATACGACCTTCAATGGAATTTATATTGATATGTAAGAGCTCTTGTATCGTCTCCTAACTCAAAGTAGTTATCGGCAGAGCTCACTTCCCGCGCGAGCAAGCTCCTTTGGATGTTAAGTACCATCGGTTTTGTGATTTCATTACAGCACTGAAGCATTATCGAATGGTTGCTCTTTACCAGGTCGGCATGATAATGCTCGTATGCGGTTCGCACTGTGTTGTCGAATGAAGCGTTTGGAATATTGTGTGTGAATAGCTATGTAATGCTACACTACGAAGGAACATATTACATTACATGTAGGAAGGACTCAACATTATTTGATCGAAAATTTAGTTCACTTGCAAAATATTGCGGCTTGTTTGTTATTGAATGATCGCCACGGCGAGTTCGGTCAATATTTAAGTTGTACCTTGACGTGAGAATTTTGAAGGAATCCCAAATCATGGATAATCACATAGTACTTAATTTATGAATGATTCATTCTAGGTACAGCGAAAAATCGATTATGTTGCTTGGTAATTGTAGAATCATTGAAGCCAATCTGTAATTGGTGAATTGACAAACAAAAGCCCCTGGTTAATCGCGCCGAATGAATAAGTTTATGCGTGCACATACGAAAGAACCAGATAGATGTTTGATGTGTTCAATGAACATATTACACTTATAATACAATGCACGGTAATCGTTAAAAATGTTCACGGTAAGCCCTGCGACAAGTTACGTCAGGTAAATTCCATTGTATCATAAGTTCTGAAAGTACATGGAGCATAATTAAATGCAACGGGCCTGGTGTTTTCACACTACATAATAGATGTTTACTACAATTTAATATATTCTAGGCGAACAAGTACTCCAAGTCCCATTAAATGATGTATTTTGTTGCGGTATATGATGTACATGATGACGGTATGAAATACGATTATGCTCACACCTACCACAGTTCCCATTTAAACAAAGAAATAATCAGGCTATCCGGCTGGGCGGTGACATGTGACGTCAAATGCACCTTTTCTCAATCTGAGAAAATGTTTCATTCACCCAGTTGTGGGTATCTAGAAATGTTACCGTTTCAATTGACAAGGCAATATCGCTGGTTACATATTCCTCGTGTAAGGTAGGTATTACCAAGTAAGAATCATTGACAAAATGACACATGGTGTGAAATTTGTCTGGCTGGGTTCAGTAACATATGACGACATTTTATACACCCACTAAACTTGGTGATCATTGCAGGATGTCACGTGTAGAGTGGTGACATATCTTTGGAGTGTAGATCATGCAGAAAGAGATTTGATGAATTATTTTGACAAGACGACTGGTTTTTTTTTGTTTTTGAAAAGAATATTTGGGGCCAAATGGAGCCTGAGAACTTCATGTTGTTGAAACTTTTAAGATAATTGAAGATACTAGTCGTTACCGGGTCCTTCAATGTAAGGAAAATGTTGTGTCTGCACGATGCAGATGCTTTGGCAATATCATGATTCTGCTTAAGTCGGCGCGAGCAATCCAACAAGGAAAAAGCCAAATGACTGAGCTTTAAGTAAACAGCTGTTGTGTATAACAAGCTAGGAGCATTTGGAGCAACTTAAACACGTTTATGATTGTTGAGGATTACATGTATTATTCCGCAGATAGTTGTGCGAATATAAAGTCTGAATTCAGGTTAATTATGCAGTTGATGTATTGATATCTCAATGGCATGCAATACTAACTGGTATTACTACGTTCAGTCATGACAAGCTATTGTTTACAGGATAGTTCAATAGGATGAGCAAGATAATTTTTGAATATATCTTTAAAGATCCCGATGACAAAGCGGTTAATGGCATGCAGAACATTGCCAGGAATAAATCGAGGCGTGTATTCTCAGGTGCAAAAGAATCTTAAAAATTATATACCATAAACTCAGAATAAGCCTAATCAATATTACTTATCAATGTCATTATTCAATGTATATAGATATGCTACATGACAGCAAATTATAACAGTTTGTTCACTGTTTCACAGATTCTGATAAGGAGGAGCACAATTGTGGTGGTCGTCGCCAGCTACAGTCTGCCTACAAATGTGTAATCTCAGGCACAGTGACAATGCGATTTGAGGATTGTAATATAGATTATTATATAGCCTCATCAGATGAAGAAGATATTCATTTTCTATAATCACATACACATATATGCAACACAAAATGATCATATCATTTGTGGAATGTTAATAAGTAGACGATGAAGATGAAGGTGACGATTGAAGTGTGACCACGGCTAAAAACCAGTAATCAGTAGTCACAATACATATATAAAGTATGCAATTATGTCCTGTTGTAACATTCAGATTCATTAACATGAATTGACCGCTGATTTATTTTTTCATTGCTGTTATTCTTTTGCAGTAAAATGGAGTAAGACTGATACCAGAAATCTGCACAGCCACTTCGAAAGTTTTTTCATGAACGATTTATTATCACTCGGAGGAAACGTTGGAGACCTCCCAAGTAAGTTGATCACTTAAATGTTCTAACATTATGTAATGTTCTATATGTAGTGAATGGCTCTTTATGATAATCTAGTTGTTAGCCTGTTTGCTCGTTTCGAACCTGGCAATCTAAAAGGTATATGGATGGCGGATGGTGGTGCCAAAGCCGGCCGTCATTGATCGCGTGCCTGTGCCTTGGCTTTCCATAACCCTCGGGCTTTCCTATACACTCTTCTACATTTACGTTTCAAGGAAAATAAGCCTTTTCTGATGGCTTGTAATGCTTCGTCTTTCCCACGTTAGATCAGTGCATTTTTTTATCGATTAAAATAGTCTGGCATGCATCTAGCCTTAACTTCCCCCTTCAATTGGAAATATTTTGTGACCTCAGCTAAGACGAGCTTAAACTCATGATTCGAGATATTGCCATCTTCAAGTACTGTCGATACAATGTCAGCAATGGTATTGAATTTGCTCTGAGCCAGAACGCGGACTTAATCATGTCTTCTTACCATGATGGTCAGTCGCCGACCCGCGATTCCATGTAGCTAACAGGCAGTCCCAGTTCATCCAACAAGTGGCAATATGAATGGCAACTACTGTAGACATAACACCTACGCCACCAGCGCCAAGACACATACCAACAGTAACTAAAGCATTGTCTACTGCACCCGCTGAGTTTACTGCTCGCCTATATTTCTTGTACATAGCACAATATTTCTCAAACTCTTTCTTGAGGGATTGGTTCTTGGGGCTGATCTCATTTAACCGATAGGAGTGCTCTGGATTCCATCAGTGTGAGTGAGGGGGGGGGGGGGGGGGGTGTTGGTTTGGGGGGTCAACTCAGGGTAAGTACCAGATGCGTTTAGTGTCTTCAATACTATATGGTTAAAGTTCAATTAGGAGTGCCAATTCAATTCACATGACGGCCGCATTTCTAATATATTTCTCACAAAAAAAGTCAAGTACGTCAGTGTGCGGTGGATGCTATGAAAGTGAATTCGAAGGCCGTTAGAAAACCATCAGCTCATTAAAGCTAATGGATACCTAACGATACAACGTTATTCCTAACGAAGAAAAGGAATGTTTACATTTGATTTGTACTGTCACTGCACTGCTGATGCATACACGACAGGAGTCAGGTACCACAGAAGTATGAGAATGAAATAACCACGGGACATACCCTGTTGCAAATAGGAACCAAGACAATGATTGCGCATCGACTGGTCAGTGACGACGTATTTATAAACTTAATAAAAAAATAAATTTGTAAACTTGCATTCTAATTAATCAGTTCCATCCTGAAAACAAGCTCGCTTTTCATTACAGTTGATGGTTGTGTTTTCGAAAGAATTTTTTAGGCAAAGCGTGCCTATTTGCTGGTGTCTGCTTAACAAAGTAATTTCGCATAACCAGAGAATACCTATGCAGATTAGAAGTACAAGAGACACCAGAAAAATATATCACGATATATCACGCCATCTTGAAATGAACTTGACTTTATTCAATGACCTATATGAAAGGAACTGACTAACTCCAAGACGATAGCTATTAACACTCAAAACTGCCATGTATGATGCATGCGGCATGGAGTCAGGTTTACTAGAAAACACCTGCAACAGTCCGACATGAAATTATATAGACCAAAATAACTTCAATTTCGCTTTTGGCAACGATATTTATTGGAAAGGTAGCATTCTATGGGACATTTACATCAGTTACCACGACCTGTTGACAATTTTCGCGGCATTTATTGAAACTCTTATCCCGTCATATGTTTGTTTGAAGTGAATTTGCCATAGGTTTGGCTAAGCGAGTCAATTGCACATGCGAGGTACTAAATTGTCTTATGAAGGGCTAGTAGAATCATAATTTGCTCTCATAATTTGCCGCAGTTATTCTCCAAACGCGGTTTTAATTGCAAGTCGTTACTATTCTGCGCTAACATTGGCATTGAGCCAGCCGTCAATCGTTTAGCTGATATCTGTCCACCCAGTATAGTATTTCTGGTGTATTTCCAATGTAAAAACCAATAGCATTTTCATGATCTAAATGAAGCTGCAAATGTGATTGATACTTGCGTCCTTAAGTGTTAAGAACATCCGTGATATCATGAAAGATGCAAAGCCCGAGTGATCTAAGCACGCCATTTGACGCTCCATCAATTCAACTTAGTGAATAGCGCTATAGATTATGAATTATTGCCAAGCAGTGCAGACTCTTTTATGGTGAATTGTAATGTTTTATGCCAATGTGTCACTTATGGAGCAGTAATGAAATGATAATTAACTCACCTTCCTCCGCCATTCACCTATCGCGGTATAATCAGTAGTATTCACTATATGTTGTTCATACCTGCATCGTTACCGAGAATCAGTCTAAGTTATTATTGTAGAAATGTATTACTCATACCAACATCGTCCATCATAACACGAAGGAGAACAAAATGAATGATTTGCGAGCTAATTTTAATCATCACAAGGTACTTGCATGTAGCAGCTACCACTGACATATGACATGACCATGACAGTTTCCATTCAATCATGCAATTATATAATGTGTCAATTGTTTTGATCATATCATGTCACATCATGACAAGAAGTTAACCTCATACAAGGCGGTAAAACGTTGGGATGCATGACTATGCTGCTTTATAGAACAATGATGATTTTGAACCTAGCATATGATACTTCGATTTGGGTTACAAATAATTGATAAAATGGCAAATATTGGTTTTTACGATGCGCAGAAGACGTTATATCAAACAGAAGAGGTACCACTGATAATGATTGCGCTGCACCTACCTGATATGTTAATCGACATGAACACGTTTATATGGTGCGTCAGAGTCTAGTATGTCCGATCATGTTTTACGGAGTCGACGCTGTAGGCTATTAAATGGGCTTTTCATCAAGTGCCTTGGTGGCAGATAGCTTGGCTAGTTGATATATATGGTGCCTTAGATAATGCTAATCGTGACATCACGGAAATGTACATGTGTTTTAGACATATTTACAGTGAATGTATTGGAAGGACGATTAAGATTGTTGATGAACGGGCGTTGTTTATTCGTCGTTGTAACAAAGATATATCTTTTTGATCAGTAAAGCTTGATTTGCAGAATCTCTTCTAACTCGGCCTCGAAACGATTAGCTAGTTTGGTTCCCACGGCGGTCCTGCCCATCTGTGTTTTTTGTCCATGAAAAAGAGGATATTCATAGTAAGAATTGGCCGGTACAATAGTCAGCACTAAGATTTTTCAAGGTGTTACCATCTAGTGAGGCTAATTATAACGGTGCGACATTTTATCTGGGTTGATAAACATGTTTGTAATTGAGTTATATGGTTTCATTGCGTTGGGATGGTCGTATCATTTGCCAACGCAGGCGACACAAGGTTATACACACAGAGGATATGTCATGACGATTAGTAGTAATGGCGCCTAACAATGTTCAGATGAACAACAGTATGTGAGCTTGATATCGGCGTGATATCTTTGGTCAAAATTCAGCCATGTTTATTGACAAGGAAAAACAGAATGTTCACCATAACCACTTTGGGTATGAACCTACTAAAGATTTCCAAACAATGCATCCAAAGGATCGTACTGCGGCTGTATTTACTGTCTTCATAATTCCGATGCCGACATCATGTCCTGTACAAACACGTAAATGCCGTCTCATATACTTTATGAATATCGTGTAAGCCGACATCGGAACGTCTTCGGGGGAAAAAGCGCCTTGTGTTTGTACTGACAAAATATTTTTCTTTGACCATAGAGACGATACTATACTTTGATACAGCTGCTGCGCTCAATCATTTGTCAAAGATGTATGTGTGCGTTATTTGACGCATGGCCTGATTTACAAATAGATTACCATGATTGTTGTACGGCCGCATCGTAAAGAACAAAATGACATCAAACAAGATAGCAGCAGCGTTTGATCTATGTATAATAGAGCGTCACCATCGATTACAAGCGGTTAAAGGAAGATTAGCTATGCAATTAAACAACAGTCATTTATACACTTAGCGTTTTGCACGTGAACGGATAACCTAAACCCTGCTCATTTGACGGCCAACAATAATTAGGAGGTAATACGTCAGTTGCTTCCAGTGGGGATGATGCATTGCGTTACTTATCTAGCAGCACGCAAAGCTTGTATTGGTTGTTTAATGGGCAGCTTTGTTGACAATGTGTTCATATGCAAATGAACTGCTACTTAGATTTTGACTCATATATGATATCAGTGTAAGGACCAACCAGCAGTCTTCCATCTGCAATCAAATTGTCAGTTTTGTATTTGCTCGACAGTACAATCAAAGCCATTTGTTTTAATCACAACTTTTACTAAACATATCCATAATAAATGACCGTAATTATCGTAGCTGAGGTTCTAAATCACGTGGTATTACTTGACGCTAGCTACTAGTTAGGCCGTAAAACGTAATGATTCGCACTTTAAGATATCATCATCTTGGTATTTATTCCAAATGATTGTGAGCCATTAGTTGAATTGTTTACAGAGATACTAAAATTGTTTCATAAACACAACTGTACCGTTAGGCCAACTAACAATTTTGCACTGAATCTGCTAATTTCTTATCATGTATTGTTTGTGATGAGTATCATATTTCACTAGAGATTGGTTCAAAGGAGTGATTACACAAAAGTTGTACTTTCGTAATAAGACCTCAGAAAGACAACCATATTGCTCCATCTGATGCAGCGATGCATGCGACCTACTTTAGAGTTGTCATGATGTGCGACGGCCTTGGTGTTGAAAACATTCAATTTGTCATGTGTCAAAGATATGGCTTGCAGTGCTGCTATGATTGAATCCGACCAACCACCGAACTTATTGTTTAGTATTCACGCAATAATCAACAAACGACCGAATGGTCACATATCCACGGCAACTGGGGCATAGGCACTAAATTGGTGCATTTTTTTGAACTGTGTATTGACAAAGGAATGCGCTATGTAACGATACATAGTTATTGTGACATACTTAACCTTTTAAGGACGGCGAGTAAATCAGCGCGTTCTTATGCTCCATGCCCAGTCAATCAAGGGGGTTACTATGCTCTTATCGGAAACTAGGCACAATGGTCGTGAACGAAAATGTTATTTCTAAGGGTGCGATAAAAGCTTACTCATCTACAAGGCTTACTCGGCCCTTTACAGGCATCTACAAAATTGAGTGGTCGTCGACACCCGGACTACCACGTTAAATGGCTGTTATATTTCTCACAAGCTTGCACCTAACCTCGCGGCTCAATGATATCATGCTGGACATTCATCCCAGCGGCGATGTCTAGTCAGTGGGTTTGTGCTTGTTTGGCCCTTTTACCTTAGAAGAGCTGTCACAGCATTTTAATCTCCCAAATCCATCAGCGTCGCCTAATCACGTCAGAGTTGAGAATGACGTTAAAACCCAATATCCCAATGATATTTCCAATTTAGTTGTCAAGAGTAAATTCTTACTGAACGTTTTGCTGAAACTGTGGTGTTGTGCCATTTGATATCCAGTGGTTGTGCTAATTTGATTTTGGAATGCGCTCATGCTAAAGCGTATGTCAAGGCTCACAGAAAATATCCGCTTGTGCATTTTAGAGCGAAGATGAAATAGCAGACGACTAAATTAGGAGTGATTACCTAAGTGCCAATATTCTTGTTTTACATATATTCCATTGCAGTTAGTAGATTCGTGCAATCCCGAGCATGTAAACGAATCAGCGATTTAACGTATTTACGATAGGCGATGCAAGAAGTGGTATTTCAGTCAACAAATAAAGGAATTTTCAAAAAGGTAAAACCACGTCATCTTGATCTTACTTGTCACCATGAAATTATAATTATTTATGGTCCAAGGTGGCAACCCATACCTGTAATCTAGGATGGTCTGGTCGCGTGTTGTTTCACCTTAGCAACTCGCTCCGAGGTTATTAATAAATAAGGACCTAAATTGCGAGCAATGATCATCCCGTTAAAGCAAATTTCATTTTGTCACAGTCATTTGATATTCATCAAAAGACTTACGGAACTCGGGCAATCAACACCTAGGCGATCGATAATTTACACGCAGCATCACTTGCGTGTTGTCCAAGAGTATCTATCGAACCAATTAGCGCAGTCATTATCTGTATACTAATCCTATGTAACATGCTTCATGCTTTTATAATTTTCATTAAGGTGCTGCCCTGTAGGCGCATTCTTTGAACAAGTTGATTACGCTCACTCTTGACCATTATGGAATGCTCATGCACGAGAAACGTCATAATTCCAATATATATATATAGGGATTGCTTTGTTTTAGCAGATACATAATCATGATATACTAGTGCACATATACATGACGGACATCGAACCATCGTAAGGAAATGCATTGTATGATATATCATATGCATATTGAATACATTACCCGTGCAAAAATGCACTGCTACGTACTGACGTACATCATACACAATATGACCTTAAGTATACACTTGTTATAATTTCATTCATCTTACATTCCATTTAAAATATACTAGACGGTATTTGCGAAAATCACCCATTGATACACGTACATCGCGGTTTACAAGCACTTTCTTCAGTATTTCGTGTTGACTCACTCGACGTACAGCTGTCCGGTATTGAAGAACTGCAGTTTCCAATAGGACTATATAAGCACTCCGGAAAAGCAGATTTCACTAGACAGCATGCATAATCGATCAAACATGCGAATTGGCTCTTGAAGTGTTTTTGACACTTCGTGATATAAAAACGATAGCTGGTCTCTTATCGGTTAATTGCACTGAACGTACGTAACGGTTTTTGCAAGATGCAGGTATGCTGAAGGTGAAGGATGAAACTAGATTCCTAGCACTGTTGAGAAAGGCTCGGATCATAATAAATATTGACTGGGGGATTAACCGCCGGTTTTTGCTATGTAAACGTTGAGGAGCTCGTACTGAATAACGTGTACAAGCGTGAAATGAATAATGCAATAAAGGGGATTAACTTATAGCTGCTGACATATAAACAGCAGCTATTGATATATACTTGCATGAGCTAGTCATGATCGCCAATTGCGAATGAAGGCAACCAAATTTGGAGATGATGGCAAACAATAGGATCGTGTTGTGAGTAGTTACCTTTATTTCCGAATCGATGACAAGCAAGTGATACTATAAAACCCCTCAAATTAAGAGGACAGGTTTATACTGCGCACACAATAATAAATGAGTACGCTTACCGGTATTAAAAGGCAAACTTTGCCAGCCTTCAGTCTTACTTAGAGTGCACCAATAAAACTTTCATCACGTCATAACATTTGAAGCAAATCTTTTATATTTAAAAAAAAGATACGCACAGAAATCTCAGAGATTAATCTTAATACACATACATTAGCCTTTAATGGCATTTTTGGCTGTAGCCGAGACAAATATTATTAATAGATCTGACCATATAAACTTGGCTCCAAGTTTCAACGCGACTGCTTTCTGCACGCAAGCATAATACATGAACGGTCTCTTTTTATCCTACATGATGCACAAACATATTGTTATTCTCAAATCCAGAGGCAACGACCGATCATGGAGGTATTTAGCCGCGGAAATGGTAAGCGTAAGAAGCCAGGTATAGATTCATTCCTCCTGACGTCTATTATTCATTGCTCATCATATCGCGTCGGACTTTTCGTTGTATCACAGAATACCATAGAATTACGAAAGTCATTAATCATCGAAGTACCGCTGTAGGTGTGATGAAATGGATGCAGTATTATCTGGACCCTTTATCATCCAGACATATAACACGCAAAGAAGAAGTTGCGAGTTTTACGAGGAAGTGACCATTAGGATCCCGACGGATGAACGAGCAGGAGCTTGGTGTGGCTACAAAAGTCACAGTGAGTAGGGTTAAAAAGCGAGTGCTAGCATAATTTGAATTTATGTTGAAAGCAAAGCGTCATAAACCTTTACGATTGCATATACATATACATCATGGACAACGTTGCCCACGAAAGTGACTATAGTTATAAAGAAGCGTAAACGAATCTTACAAACTGTCCAGCTCGCTTGTCACGGCATTGCATGGTGTTGCGTGTTAGATAAGTTTTAAGCTAATTAGCTAATGGCGATAGTTAAGGACCTTCTATGAATATAAACAATGCAAAGCTATGGCTAAAGATTAAAAAAACAGCCAGGTATCTGATATCGGTTAACCATAAGGACGCTGTTTCGATATTCACTATTGGTCTGATGCATTTTTCTAGAAACTACACGTGTCAGGGTAACATTATTAATTAACAACATACAAATGCTTTCACGATAGCATCATTAAGCAGCAGACATGGCTCTTTTATTAGGTATGTGCTATATAATTGCACGAAGATGGACAAAGCATGTTGTTTGCTTTTTTTTCAAAAATAAATGCATTTACATCATTTTATATTAGATATTCCGTGACACTGATGATGTATTCAAGCCCAGGTAAGTGTTACTTGAGTGGACGATTTGGGAATACATATTTGTCCTAATATGGCATAGGGGTCACCATTTTGCACAGTGCTTGCTAATGTGTTTAAATAAAAGATATACAAAAAGACGGCCAACGAAAACAGAAATGTCACATAGGAGCCGCATGATGTCATATGATGTTTGTGGGGTTGTGAAAAGTGTGGTTGATTTACAATTATTTGACTATCTAATAGAAACATTGCACGTTTAAATTTTCGTTTCCGTGTTAAACTGCGCAACATCCTCCGTAATAATATAGTTATAAAGCCCGTTATAAAACTAATCCTTAATAGTATTGCAACTGCGGAAAAGCTTGTCATTATCTGATGGTGAATTTTTAAACAAAGTCACCCTTTGATGTCATTCCATATCACTTGGTACTTCGTCACAATTACCGATATCATAATATGCTGAAATGATACACAGCATCTAAACAGTTGTAATGCAGCATGTTTGATACATGAATCCACGCCATAATTAATTACTCAATATAAGCTCAAGTTTAATCAGTGCAGTACAGCATATTTTCAAATGTTATTCACCTCACTAATTTGTCTCTCGCGTGAATTTGAATTTATCCTATTCTTGCAATAATGCAACATTATCAATGCACGGTACGATGATGGATGCCATCGATACCTTACTAGTTGATCGGTTTACATTGATTCAATATAAATACACCAGGTTGGGACCAGGCAACGTAATCACGGCCCCACCTTGATTCTCAACATTCCCCTTCCTGATCTTAACTGAATCATCGATGTGATCCTCTCTACCATGCTGAGCCACACTGACTCTCCATGCAGTCGTAGCAAGCGCACCAATATTCGCGATTATTACACCACAGTCCCCCTTCCCATCTTTTCCCGGACGCTTCTCTACACCAGCCCCCTCTGTCAATTGATTCTAATTATAACTTAGCCAACGCATCCAAATCCCGTTTACCTTCAGAGTTGAATTCTACAAACCCTATGATATCCATCATAATAACCAAGCTAACTGTAACGTTTTAGACATTTCCCGAGCAACCAATACGGCATCCCAAACTGCATATAAGCTCAGCGGGATATATCACCCATAAATACTAATAAAGCCACAAACGATGGATTAGATAGCATATTTTTGAACACACAATATTGACCTATCAGACCAGCGTATAACCTCATCAGAAGGTAAATACACTACATACAATAACAAATCAGTATGCTTACAGGGAAAAGAGAGCTGACTACGCTAGCCTTAGGATACAATCAGTAGTGAATGTAAACTCATAGAATAATGCTCAGAAGCTTTGATCAAATTATGCACTGGAAGTGAATGGTGCATTTGCTTTACGGTATAACCCAATGCTACAATATAATAAATGGATAAAGCGCAGCAATAAAGAGCAAATATATGAAAATAATCGTTTCTGATACAGACAATAATAGATGTCACTCTCACCGCTCCCAGTCAGTAAGCGCAATACCACGACTAGAGACCTAGAGTCGACCGCTCATTTCAAACCACTACCCACTCCCGTCAAATTATACAAGCTTATCATTTGACACTGCCAGTTATATGCTGATTCAAATAAGTAAAATGAACAGCAGGTATTGATTCTAACACCAATTTGTACTGGTTATGAAACTGACTCTCGGTCTCCTGTTAGTAGGTTGGTGTTTATGTTTCAAAATATAGGCCCTCGAGTTAGAAGCCTCATGATTGAGGCGTAGCTGAAAAACGGTCCATATGAAGTTGCCACATTATTGATAGCGTGCTAATTCCGAATGTAGAAGAATGTAGCTATTTGATTATCAAAACATCTAACTACTATACGAGCGTTGGTATTCTATCATATTAAACTGCAAACATCGTGTTCATTGTGCATCCAAAGTCTATCTCTCCCTAATTTTAAAACAATCTAAACCGAATATTGCTAAATTTCGCGATTTATTTCATACCAGGACCGAAACCTTTCTGATGATTAATGAAATATTCGGCTTATGGATATGTAGTTGGTAAGCGGCCAGTAATAGAACCATAATGAACACCTCACAAGCAATCATTCATCTCTCGCAGAGTTAATTGCATGTCTTTAATTGGTTACAATCGCATCAAGTCGACAATCATTCATTCAGCTTATAATTGCAGAACTGTATTTGCCTTATTAACACCGTCAATCACACTTAGCTGCTTTTGAGTAGAAATGTATAACAATTTATTGAATGGTTAATGTAGCATAATGAGATATTAAATGCGGTAAATGGTTTCTGTAATATTTAATTGGTAACAAGACACATATTGGAATTGCGGACGCCTTGAAAACGTAATGTCCAGCAGAAGATGCACCTTTTATCATGATTGCGCGGCCGCTATCTGATAAGTTAAGGCGAAAATATGTAAGAGTCTTCTATATCAGAGCATATTCTAAGGAGCGCGTTCTAGTGCTACCTGAACGTCGTTGAATACTCTTATTCGCCCATGGGAATTTTACATAACTTTTAACTCGTTTCACAGCGTTTCGATGCAGGCGTTCGACAAAGCAAGCTACTGTGTTGCACACGGTGAAGATATAAAGACGATTGAGATCTCCAATAGAATGCAAGCTCAAGGTTGGCTTTGTGCTGCTTAATTATTGTTCTAGCATCAGCCGAGTGTATTGGTAAGGAAAGCAAGACGTTTACTCAAATCACTTTGATTATCAATGTCCGTACTGCGTATCCTAGGAAACTAATTTGTCTTCAGAGCTCCTACAGCGGCTATAGTCTGTTCTCATCACACCGGCGTCGACACCTGGTACAGTGCAAACACGATGATGCCATCTCCTACGTAGTTCATAAATTCGGATTAAGATGAGTAGCTATGTTTACAATCGCATATGCAAAGCTGTGGACGCGCTATAAATATGTGAATAAGGGATCCACAGGAATCCCGCATTATATAATTTTCACTTCAAATTGATCCTTTATCTGTTTACGTTATTACATGGATCATTAAATCATTGTACATTCTATTGAATTTCTACTGATATCTCAGAGCGCCCGTATCCACTCCTAACTCGCGATAATTATCGGCAGAGGTTACTACCCGCATGTAGTGACTTCATTACAATATAAGAGCCACCTGTTTCGTGCTTTCATTACAGTACGGAAGCGTTATCGATTAATGGCTCTATCAGTGACCTTTCTCGGTAATAACAGTAGCATATTATTGCTCGCGTGTGGTGTGTCCTATGCAGTACGCACTATGCTGTGAAATGAATCATTTTTAATACTATATGCGAATAGCTTTGCAATGTTACACTAAAAGAGTGCATATAACATTAAATATACAGAACGCTATAGACGCCTGGTTATTTAATCGAAAATATAACATACACATAACTTGCGCGGGCAACAAAGCGAAACGGATTATAAAATAGACGAAGGTATGTTGTATTTAGCCAGGATGTGCTGTACGTAACCAATCTGAAATGCATGAAATTATAAATAGCGCAGGGCATATAACTTTATAGGAACAATCGTCCTACATATTCTCATCTTCTGGCTAATATATGCATCTCATCAGCGATGCGTCTAATTTGTTGTGTGCCAAGTGGATAAGTTCAATAATACATGCATCTCTAATGTTATCAATATAATGAATTAGATATCGTGAGCTTTCTTTAGGCAAGGTGTCGTCAATGGCAGCGTCTACCAGGTAAATCCTTAGCATTGGCAAGGAATGAAGAAACGCCATGAGTGGGACATTTGCGGTTCCATATTAGATGGCGCGTGGTTGCAGGCGATGTTATGAAACGTACGCTGTCTCACCAAAGTAATACTATAGCATTACAAATGTGGCGTAGCCAGTGACCGCGGGCTCAGGCAATATCCAATTTTAAAAAATTAAAGTTAAAAGCATATGACATTCGGGAACACAACGACCAAAAGACCTATGACATAAGGGCGGACAACGCACAAATTGGTCGAATGCAAATACCAATATGTAATCAAATTGTCATTTGTCCGTTCATCATATTCGTTAACAAATTTTATTTCAGAGTTTTAAATTACTGCGTGCGCCTATTAAATGCTAGAAAGCCGAGGAGTGCGATTAGAGAGACAATGCATTCAACACACGGAAAGTGGAAGTGGCCTTATTGCGTTAATGAATGTACTGGTGGTATTTGGCGTAAAACAAATAGTTATCAGGGACAAAGCTTTTGCTTCTATGAAACCAAATCTCTCCGAGGCAATAAGAGCTCTGCTTTCCCGTATATAACAACGCATTTTAAAAAAAAATTAATAATTACCACTTGCTTGCAGTTAATCATACGGTGGACGCATACTTAATTTTACCCAGAGGAGGAACAGAGGAAATTTTTCGTTAACGCTGCATACTATTGAGCTAATTGTCCCATTGGATAGCATTTGTGCAATCGTTTTTTCAGACATTTATGTGATTGTGATATGTTGCCTTCGATCGACCCGATTGATTGAAAGGTACTTTGTTGATGTAGACCGGACGTAATGGGCCAAACAAACGGTCTTTCATCTGCACCAAAATTGTCAGTTTTGTATTGGCTCATTAATAGATTCAAAGGCATCTGTCTTAATGTACATAAGCTCGTATTATCACAGGATGTAAGATGACGCTAGATAATAGTTAGGCCATAAAAAATACCGCTTTTGACGTTAAGGTATCATCATGTTGGTATCCTGTACACGATTCCCGTGGTGATGTGGGAAGCAGCGTTGCATGTCCATCATCGGGTTGTCGATTTGGTAATAGATGTGACAACCAGACTGATTCCTCGAAGTAAAATGGTGGTTTTTTCTCTGAAAACGGTTGCAGCAAACCCGTAGCTCAATGGCAACATGCAGGACCTTTATTCCTTTATCTCTGCCCTGTCAAGGCAACGGGTAAGTGGTAAGTTGCCTGGCACTTATGGGGAGCTCACCAAGCATCTCAATCATCCAAATCAATCAACGTTGCAGTATAATCTGAGTTTTGGTTGTGACGTTAAACCCTATTTGCGCTATGGTTTTATCAATTTTACTTAGTCCCAGACAAAAGGCAATGGGTTTTTACTGGAACTTACGGTGCGTATTTGCGGTGTTGTGTAAATGCATTTCCGGCGGTTGTGCTAAGCTGATTGTGCTTACCATGTAAACGCACTGATGTTGTAATGGCACACGTTCAGCTTAATAAAATATAGCGCATAGTAAGTGCTTGAGTTTCCAAGTAAGCGTTTCCCAGGGCTCCAACAAATGATCTGCTCGTGCAAGTTGGATTATATATAAAATAAAATGACAAACGACTATCATAGGTTGATCACCCAAGTGCAAATATTATGGCATTACTAGCTGATTCTTGCAATTCCTTAGATGTTAACGAATCAGCAATTTTAAGTAATTACATCAGTAGAGAAGGAACAGGGCATTTCAGTCAATGAATAAAGGAATGTAGTTGTCTTATCATCGTCAGTTAACTTTTCCCTGAATTTAGACTTATGGTACTATGTAACACCTGGACATATTATCTCCATTTGATTGATCGTCTGATCGCGTGTTGTGCCATCTTGGCTACTTGAATTATGAGGTACTATAACGTGAAGCCATGATAATCCCCTAAATGCCAGCTGTATTTGGTAGCAACCTCTGACGTCGCTGTCATTCGGTATGCATCAAAGGAATTTTCGTTAGTTTTCCTAGAGCATATTGCGACATCGGAATTGATGTATTTCTGCGATGCCGGGCAATTTAAGTTCATCTGTTAATAACTTATGATTACGACCACTTATCTCTATGTTTGAGGCCATAAGCAAATGAAGGTGTAACGATAAATAGGGCATTGTCAACCATTAATTTTCGTAGCCAATGAGGTGAGAAAATATGTTTATAGAAGCTGAACACATGCAAGTGTAATTTATTTTTCGAAGCGATCTTAGATATCAGAATTGCTGACGCCAATCACTGCTCATGAGCGGCAAGCGTGCAGTGCTTATGTTGAAAGTTAGAAGAATTCATCTGCAAATATAATCAAATCTTACTGTGAGGTAAGTCAGTCACGCTTGTATATGTGACCCACCCACAACCCTGGCATATCTACAGTGCTCAAAGTAACGTAAACTGAATGCCTTTATGTGCTTCAAAACGCCAGCTTCAAAATCAACCTAAGGGTCAAAACAAACCAATGTTATGACGAAGGCATAAACGATGTGATGAACGATGTCATCCCGCCTGTGCTGCATGAGTGAAGTATGGACGGATAAGCTATATCACCCTACCTCGGTTGTCTGACTGAAGCATGGGCGATTAGATAAACGATGTCACTCCCCCTTTGTTGTATTACTGAACCATGGACGGATAATTTGATGT
This sequence comes from Urechis unicinctus, assembly GCA_034190875.2. NCBI lineage: Eukaryota > Metazoa > Annelida > Polychaeta > Xenopneusta > Urechidae > Urechis > Urechis unicinctus. The sequence continues at coordinate 14,830,289 of CM067355.1, forward strand.
CACCCCAGCACAGTTGTATAATGAGCTATGTCACCTTACTTCAGCTGTATTACGGAAGTATGGGCGGTGAGATGAACGATGCCCCCCCCCCCCCCCCCATGTTGTGTTACTGATGCATGGAGGGTGAGAGTACCTATGTCACCTCACCTCTGCTGTAGGTCGTTAAAGTGGCCGTGGAGTACTGCCCAAAAGTTCCATTTAGATAGTGAGATAGTTGGAGCGGTTCCCCATATTCTCACACTACATCAGTCCAAACACAAATTTGTCGAAAGAATGGGCTAATGGCTTAATCCATTTATTACTGGGAGACAATTAATCATGAGGTGAAATTTTACAGGCAAACCAAAACACATTGTCAGCTTATTTTTTTTAGACCTTAATAATTGTCAAGTATCTAAATGTGTGTTAGTCATCAACACGTAGATAGACATGTGTACACAACGTTTTTTATGTAACGCAGTAATTAGTGTGTGGACAATGATAAGCTCAGATGGCTGAACCTAGATAGCAGGTTTCTGCGTCCATGCCCTCTGACATCCGTATGTGCAAATATATCCTTGACAATAGCTCTGAATGTCTATGTTATTGACTACCAGCACTATCACCGAATGACAACTTTTGTAACCTACCAGTCAACGTCCCTTTTCGTATGTCTTAATAACCATCGGGGCCTATGGTAAGACTTCTCCTATTATGTTTTGCCAGTCGAACTACCCGATCCGGTTTAAGTACCGGTGCATGATGTTTTGGGATCGTGTAGGTAGTTTTCAAGTTAGTTTACCATCCATTTAACTTTGCCCAGCCCTAGTATCAATCACACTGTTCTCTATATGTGCATTGAATAATACATTACTGTTGCCCATTAAAAATCCGAAGCGTCACTGAAATAGTCATGATAGTTGCAAACTTGTGCTTCTGCATTTCTCGGTAAATATTAATGCTGGAGTTAAAAATAAGTCACATGTTAAAGCAGACGTGTCGGGGTAATATAAATCGGCCTTTGGTTTTGCGTATATTGCTTGTCATTAGGAAAACCATTCCATCCAAGTTATTTTGTAGTCTAGGCATGTCTAATTGCCCATTATCTCTGCAAAGAGCGGTTACTATGCCGAACCAAACCAAGTGTATTGTGTCTATAGATGGCAAAATTGTTACAAGGTCGTGCGTGGAAACGCATTATCTAATCGCTCGGATGTTTAGAAAAATTCATTATTCTTGTCAGACTCTCTCTCTTAAATATACTCGACCAAATTGAGCCCTTATCCGGTAAATTCCGGACATAAAACATGAGGCGTTTCATGGCTCGTCGATGCATCCGTAGTCTCCCGAATTCCCAAGATTATCACGTTTGCACCCATCTCCCGCCGGTATATTGTTTGTGGCGCAGGTTTTTATATGTGATGGTTTATTAAGTTTGGTGTTTGTTGTCTAGGAAAAAAATGAGACGCCAATTGATTTCCGGCACCAACGTATTCTTTGTTTTCCTCTCATGACTTATTTTCATAATGTCAAGCCAATATGTGTGTATAAACACACTGGACAGCTATTTGATCTCAACAACGCGCATGTGTGAGATATTGTACGGGGAAGAACTGCCACGCTTATGAAGATATCATGTGTCCAAGTATCGGGTTAACAGGTAATAGTCATTTCCAATGAGGTATAAATAAATGTTGCCCATTGTGGGATGATTCCGTCAATACGATTGAGTTAAATTAGCTGTAATACGCATCGGGACTCCATAACCTGGCAGAAGTTCAATGCTGTTCATATGCAAGAAGGGAATAATGAAGTGGTCAATAACAACGCCATGAAATGAACAGGACTATGAACCATGATTCACTTGTGCGTAGTTGGTCGTACATAATAGACTGCGAAGTATATATATGCTTCTATTCGTAGGTAAACAAATAATTTAGGGATCAATTTGCATGATTAATGATAATAAAGCGGCTTCTGCGGGGCAATACGGGTTATTGGAATGACACATGAACTATAGGCACATTTTCTATGGCACAACAACGGATGTATTGTCAATGCTCTGTTGAAAGCTCCATGCACCTTGCAAGTGTTATAACAGGGGCTTTCGCAATCGTTATTTGCTTTGCTCAACGTTAAAAGACTTCATGTTTAATTGCTTCACAAATTTAACAGCCGCGTGTTAGTGGTGCGATGATTAATTTACATAGAGTGTCCTTTCATTCAGTTTAACGTGTACAATGTCTAATCAATCTGGTTCGAATGCATATAACCTCACTTTGTTTATCTTTCTCTGGTTGACTTGTGTTGTTTATCGTAAGCTGTTATATAGCAGGTCCGAAAACAAACTCTGTGATGTGGAAAGAGCTGTAGGTAATATTTGATCCAAAATTTCTTGGACGCATCGCTATGCACAAGGTGGGTCTATAGAAGGATTGATTATATTAGTGCTAAGTTTGTAGGTTTATATATAAAATCCGACGTGAACTAGTTCCATGAAAAATTAGTTACATTCCATTGTTCCTCCTAGCCATATTCGCATTACTTTTGGTCAATGATGCTGGAGTACTTGCCGGCACAAAACCGCAAGTCACGATGAATTCCTTCCTTATTCAGCTTGTTATTGCAGGTGTCTCATGCCAATGATTACAATTGTGGGACCATTTAACTCTTAACTAATCGTCAATTGAAGAGTAGCCATACATGACTTTCAAGCCTTATCACTGGTTAGCTGACTGTCAAACCTGATATTGCTGGGAGTGCATCAAGGCTTTGCCATTAAAAATGTCAAACCCCTAATAAACACAATATATTGTGAGAGCGCAGTGTTTAACTGTCTTCTAGGATGCATTGATTCGCATATCAGCCTCCCTCGTTCGTCGACAATTGGGAAATACCAACTACAATACACACCACAGCCCTGTAACTGAGTTCCTAAAGCATCATTCCTCGCGCACGCATCAAGTCCATCAAAACGACGTTCATTCTCTGTAAATACGTTCAGTAACCTCGCATCGTGTTCCTGCATATTTGCTCACAACCACCTTTGGCGGTCAAGATCATTTCATGCCTAAGACAACGATCATGAATATTAGACTGTTATGTTGGCAATGTCAATATTTTATCGTTTTGTGTTCCAGTGTTCATTTTATGTTGGTGCCCCTTCTTCATTTTTAACCCCCTAGAGTCTGGCCCCTCTGAGCAGTGCCTTCAATGCAGTTATTTTCTTCATATTCAGGCCAGTTGTATGGTGCATAAACTGGTGTGATACTTAAGCAAACAAATTGCTTTTATCTACTTTATTTTTCAGTGTCTTGTTATGTTTTCTATATGTTTGTAGTTGCTTTATGTACACAACAGCTTTTCTATTACAAATCATCGGACCCTTTGACTCCATGACAAATCACGTAGCAAAGGACAACCCCGACCTCGCTGTCATCAGTAAGTAACACAAACCAAGCATCACCAACACTATAACAACCGCTCCCATCAGCTCGTCACTACCGCATGCAAATCGGACACATTAGGTGCGATAGGAATCCAGAGCACCTCCCGAAAAAAACTTCGATTAGTGTAGCCAAAAACTGCAAGCCGGATGGAGTTCAAAGTTAAGCACTAAAAACAGTGGTTTTTGTCTTTATTGATATAATGCTGCACGAAAGTGTTAGGTGGTTGTAATTGTGATGTTGTTTTTCACGATGCCTATGTGGAAATATATGTAATCTCTTTTTCTGATGATATGCCGTGTCTTGGTTATCTTTCAATACATCGCAATGTGGAAATCGGTTGTGATCGATGCATACGTCCACCAGTCTACTTATTCTAAGGGTCGAACAGTCCATTTTGCCGACATACTTAGCGCCAAGTTGATCGGCGGCGTCCATGCATAAACCGTTAAGCGCACATTAACTAATTTGCTGTTGTAACCCAGTTAGATAAATCTATGGACAAATTGCGACCTGTATTGTGTTACTAAGACAACAATGTTGATTCGATGACAATTTAGTTAGAGAGCATGATGTAAATTGGCACTTTGCGTATAGTCGACCGTTAAGTTATATGTTGGTGTATAATGTCAACTATTAGGAATAAAACAAGACGAAGATGATTTAAGTAACATTCAATTTAGGACCAGTAATTTAGGTGTAATGACAACGCTTTCATTTCCACCTTGAAATCAGATGCCAGAAGTGATAAAGTCGACTAACGTCATATCCTTTAAAATTTATTGACGCTATCGATATCAGCTTGTGATCATATTCTGATGCCAAGTAGACGAAAAGTGACAGTTGTATGTGCAATCAAATTTGTTGGAAACATATTCGCTGCAATCAAAATGGTATTTACCTAGGAGCACACTACTGATTTCTCCCAGTTTACGCTTTTATTTGCCGATATGGAAACGTAAACCCCATGCAGTCGGATAATTGTAAAATGTCTAGTTCACAACAAAGACGTTTGGCGTTGCGGAAGGTTAATGCCTACATGGGGATAAAATTGGGAAAAAACGCCTTCCGTTAAAAAGTGCATTGCATACTTGTCAAACCTCCGTTAATTAGCTACATCTGTATATTTCCATTGGGCGAGAACGCAGAGTAGTATTGTTGCCTCCCAGAAGGTTCTGAAGTTTCAATGAAAGAAAAACCACACAGAAATGCCGAGGACAATAATATATCTTTAGTTGCTGCATGTTTCAATCAAATGCGCTAAACGGCCGATTGCTTCATGTGATGTTCCCAGCAAAGTACGTTCACACAAGCACAGTGTAAATACTGTGAAAATGAATCCACAAGGACCATTCAAAAACGATTAGCGCGCTCAAGCTAATAAACAATGAACAACACAACGTTTGGTAACATTTGATGAAGAAGATTATAATGTTGTCGAACATTAGATGTGGCAAATAGCATACGGCTAGTTCAATCACTTTGAAGTATCTCTAGACATTCACTCCACTTAGTGCGTTATTATAGCCATCATTTGTTGAAAGACCAAAATAGCAGGTGAACAATGATCAAAGGCCTCACTAATGCCTCAATACAAAGGGCTCCGCTACACATCGTTTGCTGTTCAAACAAGCTGAGTTGGGTAATGCAGAGATGTTAGAATTGCATCATCGCCGAGGGTCCCTTGTAGCAAATATAAACAACACAATGGTTGTGCGTCATAACGAGTCCGTAACGACCAGTCTTCGGGGAGTTGTCTGTCTCTGTTATGTCACATCTGTTCAAATATACCCAAAAAAGCCTTTGACTAATCTTCTCTAACATGGACATATTTCTTTGCTTAACGCTGCATGTTCATATTAATACATACGTTCAGTTAAAGCTTGCGAAGAATGACTGGTGTCCGCAGAATAATGTATTTTTGAGTTCTAAGGCGAATTGTTTGCAGGTCAGAACACTACTTTATTATAATTAGCTTACAAATGTGGTGATGATAAAGACAAACAGACATCGGAAGCAGTGATTGAAAGAATGTCGTGCCAAAAAATGTTTCACAGAACAAAAACAATATGAGACTCATTATAAGGACAAACGAGCATTGCATTGAGCCTGAAAAGCGGTAATTAAGCTAAGATAGGTATTCTTGATGTTACGTATGTTATGTTAAAGTAGTCGCCTGTCAAACACAAATATCAAGACTCACCAAATCATATTAGTATCTATCTAACAAGGCGGAAAAACATTATAATAAGTCTTGTACTTCGTTTTCATTGCCTCGGGGCTGTGATTGGCAACATTAACGGGATTCCTTAAATCATCTTCGTGAAGTGTTGGTAACGTGCGCGACAATGCATTTGTTGAAGCCTAAGAGCTTCGTTGATGACTATGGGAGATGACTGCTGTAGTAGTTGTACACATCACTGCGCAGGTACCACGCTTAGGTTTAGACGATTCATTCTGACCATTGAATAATATATCGAGTAATGATCAAAATCAAACACCACATCCAAATAGTTATCGATTCCCCCAATCAGCTGGGAATACGGTCCACGTTGGATTCAATGATGACGAAACAGCTATAGAATCAGCTGTTGTCGAGCTTGTTATGTTTGAAGGTGCATCCCGCGATATCATTTACTTCAAGCTGCAGTTTTTCAGGCCAAATATTTAATTAATTTAGATGCAAAGCATTGGGGAAAAGATACCGATCGTTTAATTGTTGCAATTGATAACTCTGCCTCATTGTGTGAATACAGAGATGGGGCCTCGGCGTATCGGGAGAGTCTAATGTCACGCATGATCTATCAGATTTTCAAGCAAGTAATGATTGACCACGCGCACATAATTGGGCCAATGTCGCTTAACGTACAATGCCATGTGTTAGCGTTAAGCAGTTGATTTCATGAAACGGCAAATATATAGATCTCTGATATGATTCGGGTCGCAAACCAAGACTGGTTATATATTCAAGGGTACCACTTCTCTTAACACCATTTAAACCATCACTCGTTTTCCCTTGCTACCTAAGATAAGTGACGGCTAAATGCAAATAATGACACTGAGATGAAGCACCTGTCTATGATGCACTTATCTAGTAGGAATTGTCGCCTTTTGCATGAATAGAAGATGGATGAATAGAAGACACATGTTTCATGGAAACTATGTGCGTAACAAGCTAACTTACAATGTAGGTAACGCGAGAGGTCACTGTACAATTGACGCACTTCATAAGGTTCATATATAACCACGAACTGTGGCAGTTTTGCCAATAACTCATTTCTAATGACCCCCTGTAACCATTATGGCTTTCCGCGAAGTTTAAGGGTTAGGTTCAGTATTCAGCCTAACTGAATTTTGTCAACACTTTAGTTACATTGATCTTAGTGCAAAATTTGGGTGAACGTTTCTACATGCATAACAGTAATTTTTAGTAGTGACCTATTGATTGATGGCTCAATTCAACATATGAACGCCGATTAAAAGCTTGCTTAGCGTTTAAGGTCTTAAGCGTTTGACGCCATTGGCAAACTAGAGCTCCATTGATGTTATCATACGATTGTTAACACCTTCGAAGCCTGTCAGTCACGATTACAAAGATGCGTAATTAACCAATAAAGGCATAAGTCAATATGGACCTTGCAAACATCAACCCGAGGTGCGCTTGCGACAATTTGATTATATGCCCGTTTTTCTGTACAGTTACATAGCCTGGCGCAGTGAGGCTTTGTCACTATTGTTTCCCATAGATTCCTCTATCATGGATGGTCCGGAAAATTAGCAGCGCCATGCGAGAGCCTGGCGACAACATTGGAATTCAATAACCTGATGGTAGTTGACGATACAAGTTGACGGATGATTTCATTAACATCGGTATCCAGCTCTTTGAACACAATGTACAATGACGCACCTGGGGACATCTAGCGGATCCTGTTAATAATTAATTGGTAATTAATCTAAACTACTGGAATTATAGTACTTTTCCAAGCAAAAAATACACATATTATGCATAAGACCAACAGAGCATGCAACATATTAATTATAATAATCTTATCCACAAAGTTATTGTCTATTATATGTTTGGCAACGGCTCAGCAATTTGAAAGTCGTTCAAGAACCTGACTTTTGCCTCTGATCCCAAACATTGAAATACAGCCTGTTATTTTGGCAAAAAATAGGAATGGCGGGCGCTCATTATATTTTTATTTATATGTGTGATTTACTTGGGTCGGCTTGATTGCTCGCGCAAAATTGCAACATTTCATGGCATTCTAGCGTTAGTGGTTTCTGTCAGTCTCTTGCCGTGTACGCAAGGCTACAAATTATGGTATCATTATCTCCTGTACATTATCGCACAATGATCTGCTGGGTGTAAATATTCGAATATTGCAGTAATGTTTGTCATTTTTAACGTGCGTAGGCGTAGAAAGATAGAGCATTGTATAAATGAAAGATGTTTATTCACCATGTTGCTAATATTTGCAGCTGCAGGTCGATTGCGTGAGTCGTAGGGGCAAAACAGCTTAAACGGTCCTACCATATCTGCTTTGAGATTTGTCTAATTGGGGCACATGACGGGGTCATAGAGCAACTGAGTAGTCTCAACAAACTCTACTGTGCATTGACAAGCCGATATTGAAATTATCCGTAAATACCCATTAGCAAAGCAAACATGTACGTATACGCGTTCTGCTTACATTTCAAGGATTATATTAAAAGCCAGAAGAGTATAATATTAAAAAGCTGGTCTCATACATTTGGTATAATTATAAATCACGGCGTCTCGCGCAGTGCCATCCAATGTGGCTCACTTACAATGACGGCATCATTTCAGCGCATAACACAACTGTGACAATCAATTAGAAAAAAGCAACGAATAAATGATGTGTTAAATGACACAGTATAAGATACTCAAGCGCCTGCATTCGAATACATATTGTAATTGGAAGAGGGATGATAAAGTAGATAATCATGCATTCTGTATAGTGTTGTCACCCTAATGTTTTAATGACTTACTACCGGGAGGGGCTTACCGTTTGGTCAGCTCAAACTATCGTGTGCATAGGTAGTATTGCGGCATTAGGTTGTGGGAGTCGTATTGTTGCGGAGGCAAAGAAAATGTGCGTACAGTCGTTGGGAACAGACGTTAGCTATATTAGGATTTCAGCAACACCCATTTAGATAGAAAACACCCTGCAATAACAAATCACGGGTATTTTACAGCAATTTGCGAACTGAAATTCGTTATTTCGCAGTAATGTTTAACCAGTCAAGAAAAAAATCGTTGTGCTGCTGCGCTTTCTGTTCAATACCATTACAACCTTAAGCTGGTGATTACAGACAGGGATGACATTGTGTCTATTTGACATATTAAAGGTATTCAGAAATGCTTGGGCTTAACTAGTGCATATAACGTTTATAAATAACTGAGCGTATTAATCTGTAGTAAGCGATAGTCAGAAAGCACCATTAAGAAAAAAAGGTTTAATGTGGAGCTTGGGAAACATGGTCAACTGATTTCAAATTCGTTACCTGCACTAATGATTTACATGTACCAGAGATTCGAATAGAAGAACAATTTTAGCGTGTGCTTCTACGTTTTCTATTAACGCCAGTTCCTTGCCCTGATACTGCTTACGAACCCACGACTGACAAATCTGTAAACTTTCAGGTAATTTGTCAGGGAGCTATAGCGTAAAATCTATAACATCAATTTGTATGAAAAAAGCAATCTACTCGGTTGACTGTCCCTTACTTTGTGTATATTCGTTGATACTGTATTTCTCTGAATACAGTAATTGTAGAGTTACTGGCGGACATTGACATGCCTGTCCGCTCATATACCTGCACGCCATTTAATTGCGAATTAGCTGAATCCGTTTGGATGTTTTTACAATCTTGATAATCACACGGATGAATATATTTCATCGACTGTTTTATTTGATATAACCTAGCGCATCGTGTCAAGTGTTTTTTGTTGCGCTGGGCAGGGCTTAGAACCATTTATAGGGTTGAGGCAAGTAACATATAAATGATGGAACATATAACGTCAGGCGTCAGGCGACATTGGCCAGAATATGTGCGCGTGGTCAATAATTACTTACTTAAAAATCTGATGGATCATGCGTAACATTTAGTATGCAAATAATTACAATATTGAAATTTTCGTTAGACTCAACCGATACGTTGAGGCCCCCACACTGTATTTAAACAATGAGGCAAAGATATCAAGTGCTGCAACTAAACGATCGGTATCTTTTCCCCAATGCCTTGCATCTAAATTAATTGCATATTTGGCCTTAATAACCGCAGTTTGAAGTTAATGATGTAGCTGGATGGACCGTCAGACATTAGTAGCACGACAACAGCTATATGAATTCTTCTCAGCAGTTTTTATTACTGACAAAATTGGTGGAATAGAGGCTGTCACTTGGGATCCATTCACAGAACGTCGCAGCCAAATATTAATCAACAAAAATCCGTGGGCTCGCAAAATGCCTCGTTAGGATGGTGCTCTGGAGGCAATGTTCAGTGCGTTAACTAAGACTGCACCATATATGACTGGAATTGCGGGTTGTTGTTCTCACAAAGCGGAATGGTGCAACATTATCATTTACCATGTGGATATCAATTCTAGAGTTGGTCCATCGCCATTGAATCCAACGTGGACGTTATTTCTAACTGATTGGGCAATTCGATGGCTATTTAGATGTGGCATAGGCCCCTCTTGATTACACGATGTATTATTAGATGGTAATTATGAATCGATTCAACCTAAGCGTGGTACCTGCCCCGCGATGCGAGCAACCACTACAGCAGTGTCTCCACTTCATCAAGGCAAGTCGAGCACGTTAAAAACACATCAGTAAGGCGATGTTAGTATTTCATAACTGGTTTAAGTAATTTCGTTAAAGTGGTCAAATCCCAGCCCTAAGGCAAACACAAGAAAGCCCAAAACTTATTATATGCTTCTTTGCCACGTTAGTGAGATACTAATATGACTTTACGAGTCTTGATGTTTGTGTTTGACAGGCGCCTGCTTGAACATTACACCACTGAACATCGACATTACATATCTTAGCTTAATTATCGCTGTATAGGAGTATGTAGTGTTCGTGTGTACTCATATTAAGTGTTATTTTGATTTCTCGTTTTGTGAAGCCTTTTTTGGCTCCAAATCCGTGGAGTACCTGTTTTAGAGGTATGTTCGTTTTTATTATCACAACACTTGTAGACCAATTATAATATAATAGTGGCCTGCATAAAATATTTCCTCACCACTCAAACATACATTATTCAGCAGGCAACTGCCATTCTTCGCAAGCTTCAACGGAACTAGTTACACACAATAGTATGTACATCGACCGTAAAGCAAGGAAAGATGTTCAAGTAGGAGATGACTGGTGAATGGCTTCGTTTGGATTGACATAAATGTGACAAGCAATTCCTCGAAGACTACGCGTTACTGACTATATGACGCACAACCATTGTGTTGGTTAATATGTGCAACCGGGGACCTTCTGTTGTGATATAATTCTAGTATCCCTGTATTATCGCGCTCAGCAAACGATTTGTTGAAGTCCCCTTTGTATTGAGCCATTAATGAGGCCGTTGATCATTGCTAATGTCGTCACTCAACAAATGATCGCTATTATGACGCACCAAGTGGAACGATTGTCCGGAGATGCTACAAAGTGATTGAATTGACCGTATTCTACTTGCAGCCTCTAATGGTCGACAACATCGTTATCTTCTTCATAGCAGCAAGTATTGTGAGTTACGAAGAATTCAAATTTAATGTCACCAAACGTCGTGTTGTTTATTGTCTATTAGATGTAGCGCGCTAATTTGTTATTAATGTTTCTCGTGCATGTATTGTCACAGCATTCAAACTGTGCTTAGTATACGCACTTTCCTGAGAATAACACATTTGGCAATCGGCCGCCCTAAGCATTGGATTAAAACATGCAGCAACTGGATATTTATTAATTTCCTCGGCATTGTGGTGTGGTGCTTAACTCACCCTAGACACATCTTGCAAAGCCACCCAATGATGATTGATTTGTACACAGCCATGTACAGTTCCTCTCATTTGAACTTCAATTCCTTCTGGGAGGCAACACTACAACTCAGTGTTCTCGACTAACTGATTGAACATATGTAGTTAATTAACGAGCGCTGACAAGTATTCAATGCTATATTTGATAGAAAACGTTTTCAACTATCACTTTTCATCTACTTAGCATACGAATATGGCCACAAGATGATATATATAGCGTCAATAAATTCAGAGGATATGACGTTGTCGACCGTCTGACTTCCGGCATCGGTTTCAAAAGCGTTGTTACTTCACAGATACTGATCCTAGGATGAATGTTATTTAAATCATCTTCGCCATGTTTTATTCCCAACAGTTGACATTATACATCAAGATTTAAATTAAAGGGTAATTATACGCAAAATGCCAATTTTACATCATGCTCTCTAACAAAATTGTCATCAAAGAAAAATTGTCTTCTTAGTAAGACAATACATGTTGTAATTTGTCGATAGATTTATCCAAATGGGATTCACCAGCAAATAGTTGATATGCCAAAACAAGCAGACTTGCTTTAAATAGACATCAAGATAAGGACACAGTGACATTCGCGTAAAGCAATCTATCGTCAGCAGCAAAACATGACATTCGCGTAAAGACTCTCATAATTCGAGCGTATTCAAATATTAAAACCCATATCAAGTCATTAATTTATTCAAAGGCATAATCTATTACAATGCAATTGCTATGTTCGCAAAATATATCTTAAGGTTCTGAATAAGCATATAATGTTAAGTAACTGTTTCCTCATGTTGTTGCTAGTGTAGGAGTACAAGGACTGCTAATATACAGCACTCATCAAACAGTCGTGTAGAATATAGATTTGTCATAATTTAGTTCTTAGTTCGCAGAATGTATTTAGCCTAACGCTAAATGGCTTTTGCATCGACGCCGCCGAATATCTTGACACTATGTATTTCTGAAAAATCGACTAATCGACCCTTAGGACAGGTCGACCGATGAACGTATTGTTTGGACAGATAACCAAGACATGACACATCAGAGCGCATATGAATGTCCGACACACAATCACAAAAGTAACCGACATAAAGATTTCGACATGGGTATCGTAAAAACATCATCACAATTACTCCCATACAACATGTTTGTGCAACAAAACATCACCAAAAATGCATACTGCTGTTACTTTGCTTTTCGTTGAGCCAATCCGGATTGCCGACGACGCTTCCCTACACACATTTCATTTACAAAACACTTTCATCTCTGGCGCATGATGACTCCCTCGAGCGGTCTTTAGCATTGGTATTGTGGGTATCTGAACCCTGTATATGTCGCAGCAGGATTGCATTTTCGGATAAACTAAGTGTACTTCTTACGTAGGATGCTCTGGGTTCCGACCGCAATTCGGATCCTCTGATGTCTCCGATTTGCATGCGGGTGTGGCGATCCAATGAAAGCGGTTGGTGAAGTTCTGATGACGCCTGGTATGTGTAACTAGTGTTTGCTGAACAGCTACGTTTATTACCATGACAGCGAGGTCGTGGTTGTCCTGTACTACAAGACGAGCAATTGAGTGAAAGGGTCCATTTAGTTGTACTGGACAACCTGTAGTGGACATACAACAATCACAAATATATGCGAGAACCAGCATGACACGATAAACTAATGTAGATTAACGTGATAAGTGCACAATTGGTTTACCGATTTTTGAAACATTCAACTGGGCTAAAGATGAAGTAAATAATTGGATTGAAGGCACTGTTCAGAGGCGCAAGACTCTGAATGAAGATTGACAGGGCAATAATTTCCTGTGTCCTCTCTATGTGACCGTAGACGTCTAGGAGATTATAAATGAAGAAGGGGCACCAACATAAAATGAACACTGCAACAAAAACGATAAAATATTCATAGTCAACAGCATAACGCCGTCAATATTTGATCGCTGTCAAAGGCATGAAATGATTAAGATTGCAGACGGTGATTGTAAGCAATTATGCAGGATTCGAAGCGTATTTACTGAGAACAATGGTGAACGTCATTTTGATGGACTTGACGCGGGCGCGAGGGATAATGCCTTGGGAACTCGCATAATTCGTTACAGAGCTGCAGTGTTTACTTGTAGTTGGTATTTTCCAGCTGATGACGAACAAGGGAGGCTGAAATGCGAACCTGAAATACATCCAAGATGACAGTTAAACATTGGGCACACAAAACGAAATAGCAGTATTTTGTAAGACTTCGATGCAGTAAAAGAAATGTAGCTCAAATAACGAATATAAAGTGCACCGAGAGTGGTTTGAGTACATCAGGCACGTAAGCAATTCGAATGCTAAGCTGTGTTGTGCCAGATTGGAGAAGCAGCACAATTGCAGAGAGAACCCAAAAGCACAGCAATATGAACCCAATGATATTTCTGAAGACAGCGTTCTTACCGTTCGCAGTCCTAGAGGTTGTTCTCGTTTCACCTGACATCCCCCTGCGCCTTGCCCAGAGCGATATCACAATAATGGAGTAGCAGATAGCAATGACAATCACAGGCAGTACGAAAAGTAGGATTGCCAATGCTGTTATGTATACCTATGACAGGTATGAACAAAACTCAAAATGGCAACAAATGGCATCAACTTAAATATCTGGTGAATGATGCAATACACATACTTGCCACATCCAGCGTTCTGGTAAATCAATAATGCACTGGAGGACGCCATGTCTCCGCCATACACGCGATAAAAACGCAAGAGGAGAAGACAATAAAAGGGCCAGAACCCAAGCACAGCACACCATCATCTTAGATCGCCTCTCTGAATCAATCACAGAGTGCAGGTTTGTTTATTAGCATCCCTCGTCTACAGCGTTATGCACTTACAACAACTCTTCCAGGCATTTGAAGTCACAAAAGTCGTGACTTCAGTCCGTATACATGTCAATGCACATATATTTTGGTTTAATATTCGCGAATAATATATATTTGGGCTTAATATTCGCGAATGAATAAATCGGAGGAATAAGGCAGCTGAAAGCGGTAACTCTATGGAATTCGTTTCCCTTATTAAACACCATTATCAGCCACAGTATATGTTGCTCATTAACTTCTATTCGTTTTGTAGTAGATCAGTCAGTGTGTCTCAGTGTGCTCCTTGACAGATGGAAAGATACTTACTGCTATTAATGAAGTTCATTGGTCGGGCAATGGCATCAACGCGATCAACGGACAGCATAACGAGGACGTACACGGAGGAGAAAATGCCGACACTCTGCAATTAACCAACGCAGTAAAGAATGCAAGCTCACGTTCCACAGTGCAACAAAGAGAAAGGTACACACCTGAAGATATCTGACTATCTTGCATCCTACTACCCCTCCTTGCCACGCTATTGTGCTCTTCCATACAATGTCAGGTATGACAGTCAGTAGGCCAGTGGTAAGATCTGAAAGTCATCATATATTACTACGCTTCAAAAGACAATTTGTTAAGAGGTTCATGGTCCTACAATTTCAACCATTGGCATGAGACACGCACCTGCAATAGCAAGTTGCATAAGGAAGAAATTCATTCGTGACTTGCGGTTCTGTGATGTTAATGATGTTGGCAAGTACTCCAGCGTTACCAACTACTATGAGTGCGAATATGACTGAGAGGAAGCACAGCTGCTCAGTCTGCAATGGAATGGACTTTCATTTGGAGGAGCAAGTTCGTATCTGGTTTTATATATGTACCGTCATAATTAACAGCACAGTCCACTCCTGGACAGGACCTACAGGAATCAGTAATGTGATCAATCCTTTGACAGACAATGAACTTCAAAATACGAACACATCATGCCCACCTTATAGAACTTGAATTTATATCCTTCCGTGTAGTTCACGGTAGCATTTGCGTCATCCATGCTCTTTGTATATGTCGTTGAGATGCGTCCAATAAATTAGGTGTCAGATATTATCTGCGGCTTTTTCCACATCACCGAGGACTACCTTATGTACGGACCTGCGACATATAAACCCATGGTAGTTCAATGTGTGAAGGATTAAAACGCATCACATTCTGTACAGCAATGTTTGCTTGAGTGGGCGGCATTTTGATAAAAATAACTCATCCTGCGTATGTTGTGCTAGTGCAAATTTCTTTGTTAGGTTCACTTCACTCAGTAAAGTTGAATATGTATTGTATTAGGACTTACTTGTTAATACGCTTTCAAGTGTTAACATCGAGTTACGTTGATATCGAATGAAAGCTATTTAACTTGGACATTCGATAATCTAGTTTCACGTCTTACCAATGGATGGCACATTCTTAATTACTCGAGCCTGCACTGCCATCAATGCGGTAGTTGACAAAATTGCAATGAGTTCATCTCTTTAGTTTATGCTTGATCTTCATCGTAATCCAATAACAGTCACTCGATGCAAATATGCCTTTTTATGACGACAACAAGCACAATCACCAGTCATTTAGGAAACGGATATATTCCATGTGCAGGTTTGCAGCTCGTTTTTGATAATGATGACCACTCCAATATCAATGAGTGACTGAAGACAGCATGCGAGACGTCGCTATCTTCACTGTGATACGGCGCGGGAGATTTTGACAGGCCGCCTGCCCTGCTGGCCATGTTATACCAGGTAACTGCTAAGGCATTGAGAGCGCGGCTAGCATTTATGCTGGCATTGTGGGAAGTAGGCTTGGGTGGCGCACCCTGCCATCATCGACCAGATTTGAAGCTAGCCGTCAGCATAAGAGGCGCTTAAGGCGGCCACTGTACCTAGACATTTGCGTGGGTTATGTTGTTTCAAAGCATGGCTTAGATGTGCCTTCCCAGCCCGTTAACGCACTAAACTAACGCAGTGACGCAATGCCACCTACGGTTGTGTTTGCCGATTCATCGAGTTGTATAGCTGACTGATGTAAATCATTCAGCCTTTGATTCATCG
>CM067355.1:14851698-14951698 GCA_034190875.2 Urechis unicinctus
CTATCTTATAATGATATCAAACAACGGTATCTGGTTAAGGATTACCGCCATGTTTTAAATACAATACATTGAAGTCAGATGATGTGCGTGTTTCACATTTCAACATTGTAAACTAAAACGGCCATGGCGACGCATGGCTATGTGACGTTAAGTTTAATTGCACAGTTAACTCGCACGTCATACGCGCATTATGTTTTGATCAGCAGAAAAAATGGTTTAAATTGCATGATCACGTAAGTCTCACATAAAACATGACGACGGTAAAAGTCAATGTCTCCCTCCACCCCTCCCCCCCCCCCCCACACACACACACACACATCACACCCCGTGGACCACGTAATCAGAAACAAAAGGTTCAATTTCTCTAACTTCGCAGCCTCTTGTGGCTGTATCACTATTATTTTAAAACTAGTTACATGTACTAGATATTGTAAACTGTATCGCACAATGTATCCCCAAGATTCCATGGAAATGCATCCCAATACCCATCTCTAAATAAATATTACTTCACCAAGACTTATATCATAAAACTCTCAACCCTACGATTTCCATGCCATCATGAAACTGACTACGAGAAAGCTGGGCGCCTGCCAACATGCATTGGGCTACTAGCCATGTCTAAGTGAGTAACCAGATCTTACATGTAAAACAATAACGCTACACGTGCCATCTGTGATCAACACTTGTTAGCTATGTCATTGAGATTAACCAACGTGAAACACTTTAACTTGCAGTTAAATTGTCAAAAGCTTCTAGTGATGACAATAGTGAAAAAACATCGCTCAAGTTATAAATATTATCGCTGCTGCGTATCTTAGAGCTAACCGTACGTTACTTTATAACCAACACCCCGACATTAACAATCCCAACTGCTGACGACGCATGTTGGTGATTACGACCCACTCGTCACCATTAGCAGGATACCTACAATAACAGCCAGTCAATTACCCCTTCTAGCCTAGCTAACTTTATTATTTGAAACTGTAATTTGTTTTTGTAGCTGACAGTTCGCATGGAGTAATGTCAAAGCAACCAAGGCATTTGAAACTTATCAATTACAAATAATCATTTTCAATGTTTCTCGCATTAAACTTGTTCTATAAACCAAAACCAGTGTTCATGTTCACATTGACCTTGATAACACCATCAATGTTACCCATATTATCCATACAGGTGCCCGTAAACTACAACTTAACGAACAAAACCGTAAAACCTGAGTAAGCCGCACTGCGCGAAATATAAGATTCAGTGCTGCACACTCTCCACGCACGCAAAATGTGCTGATATTTTAGTTCCACGCGCCCACACACACGCATAAAAATCTAAATTTAAATTCGTACTGAATAACTCCAATAATATTTATTGCATCTAAGGTTGCTTTAAAAACATTAGGCCAAATTAAGACGAAACTATTACTATCGGTCGCATTAGGTCAATTTGAACAAGAAAAACACGCACACATACACACCACACACACCCACACAAACTCATACACGCACACACACACACATATACATATACATATATATATAGAGATATATATATATATATATATATATATATATATATATATATATATATAGATATATATATATATATATATATATATATAGATATATATATAGATATATATATCTATAGATATATAGATATATAGATATATATATATATATATATATATATATCTATATATATATATATATATATATATATATATATATATATATCTATATATATATATATATATATATATATATATATATATATATATATATATATTAGATTGACCCAAGTTCTTTTTGTCTCGCGATACAGGTCGCAATTTCCATCATAGTTTCGAAATTGTTTTTTTTAAATGGAAGGTAATTGATGGAGGATTAATCAAGGTCAAGATCATCAAATGAAATCTTGAATTATCCATATCTCTCTGGTTTTGTTTTAATAAAACTCGCTGAACATTTATCTGAACTTTGTGCGCGAGTTTCAACAACTTAAGACCTGTATTTCGGCCTAAAGTCACACCAAAACGGTGATTTCTGGGACCGACTTGCCAACATGGCAGCTAGCAGGACGTGGGTTCGCAGGGACAATTTTTGGCACAAAGCCTTCAACGCTAAGAGCTAGAACGATCTCGTCTAACAAGTAAACATTGACAAACAATCACCGTCGCCAAACCTAATCGCGAAGAAAACAACGAAAACTTGGGGACAAGGCAACAGACACGATCAGCTATAGTTTTTGCTATGTTCTCACCGCCATGTTTACATCGCAAGCTGCTGGGGCACCCTTGGACACCGTCCTCCAGGCTTGTATTTCGGGAGGGAATATCATGGGTAAACTCGCAAATATATTTTTCGGCAGACGATAAGAATATGAAACATTTATCTTAAGCAAAACTAGATAATCACCTTTGACACTAATCGTGAGACTCGACTGAACAAGCACATTTCGTGAAAAAACAGTGGTGCGTTCTGTCCGCATGTATCTGAATAAGTCTGAATCGTCAACAAAATAGTGGCTTTTCTATTAGACCAACAAGTTAATAAAAACTGACGTTGGTCTGTTTGGCTAGACGTTGTGAGCATCTTCATTGATAACAATGCAGTTGCCGGAATTCTGTGGAATATATGTCATTCAAACTCGTGCTCAATGGCTAAATCACACATCACACTTGGTATCATCAAACATTGCACAGTCTGACTGAATTAAAGTGAGTTATAAATTTAGTACCAACGGTGTGTAAGGCTACCATTTTTTGATAAACGATAACGACGTTAGACTATTATAAACAACGTCGTAGGCTATTTAGTTTTTTCAATTTCGCTTTATAATCGGTTATTCTTCGACATTTTATTCAATTATCTGTCTAATGAACACAAACTTTTTTTTTTTTCTTCTCCCTGTAACAGTGTAAGAAACAAATTGTGATCACGAGGGTATATGTCTGAAATGATAGCAATTGATCTTTTTTGGCTGATTGCCTGCACTGAGCTTGCAGACTGAGCGAAGATCGCCAAGTTATTGCTTTATGAATACGGTCAGCCGACTCAGGTTTTGGACGACTCGTGAAAAGATTCTTTATGAATACGACCCCTGATTGGTAGGATATTACTATTGTTAGCAACCGACGTATTTTTTAACCAATAGTGTTGTCTGCTGTGGATGTTCCTTGGCTACATCTAGCTGAGTGTCGTCAATCGGCGCTATTGTCATCGAGAGGAATATAAGGTAATCAGAGAGCGTGTAGCATGTTTATATTAGTAGTATGCAAAGTGGGGGTTCTGGGACACTTTTTCCCTTGAACATCGTGAAAAAAGTAGTCCCTCACATGAGGGACTCACAGTAAATACAATGGCGGTTCTGGGGCAGTTGCGAGCCCACCCTGTGGGGGTCGCTATCATATAATGTAACCATATATATGCGCTGATACAATAACATTATGGCCATACGCCAGGGTGTCTATTCCTTTCGCGTCGATGCACTACTTAGAATCGACCGGCATTTACCCACCTTGTTGATATGCATGCCATCTATCATAACCCTTTACTGCGTAACATATTCATTCCCTGCCTGAATTTCTTCTTATCAAACAGGGTCTCCATGTATTGCTCATGTCTTACCTGCTTTTCCACAACAGCCTTCTTCACACCTTTTGTTTTCTTAAACTCTTCTGAGTCGGTACCCCACCGCATTCGTCCTTTATTTTACCAAGAACATTTTTGTTCCCGTTGCTGTGCAGGATGTGGCATTGCGGATATTTGCTTGTATCAACGTTGCTGTCATTGCGCATATCTTCACACACGTCCGGTGTTTTGATCTCCATCAACATTGTTGTACCAATACCGAGTTGTTCGTCAGCTGGCAGAGATCTTTCTCAAAGTCGCTGATGGCCACTTTCCCTAGGTCCGTGTTCATGCAAATGTAGGGCCCCACCCAGGGGCTCTGGTTAAATGAGAACGCTCTGTGAATCTCTGTAAGCTGCATCATAAGAGAGAGGTAGAGCTTTAGGATCCTGTAGTAAAGCATGTGCTTTTTGTTGTTGCGTAGGTTGGGCACCAATTTCTTAACCTCAGAGAGCGTTGCCAATCCCCCTAGGAGATTATTATGGTAGTCTACCAGCCGTTCCTTTTGTACCGCCACCCTTTCAGTGGCTAGAGGGTACTCGTTGTGTGCAGCGTGTTAGCCCCTCTAGGTGTTCCATGTCTACCTCAAGTATATACCCTGTCTCTGCGTCTTCGGAATATGTTGGTATAGTATTTATCAGGGCATCCGGGTTTGCCACCCACTCTATTGACCCTGTTGGTAGGGGCTGGCTCATTGCCCGTCCATACATGTTATTCGCATCGAGGAAATGGATATAGCTTGTCGGCTTATCCTTATCGAATCTCTGCACATGTGGGTTGTTGTCCTTTGCGAGGCGCTTCGGGACGATGCTGATCCCTCCACGTTGTCCTTTCTCAATGAATAGGTGCTGGTCATAGTCGGTCAGAAGTTCAAGCTCTATGCCTGTGCTTTTCAGGAGAGCGTCACATGACAGGCCTGGACTGGTGTAGTAATGGGCCGGGTCTAGGCCGTGCTGGCTTTGCAGAAGATTTCAAACACATCTGCCAGGAGCAGTTAGTTTGTCGAATCTCCATGAGGCTTTTTAATCCTATCAGGATCTCATTTTCGACATGGTATTTCCAACAGGTATTCTAGGTTTATCCTTTTATGCGTGATTCAGCGGCAGACCATATTTAAGGGTTTTCTTGGGAGATATGTTTCTCCAGTATCTAGTGACGGTAATGGAGTCAATATGAAATATTGGGTTGTTGTAATTATCGCCCATTTGAATCATGTATGAGCGGGTTGGTGGCTGCCATCTCTCAACCATTGTCATTATCAGGTATCTAGGCATTTTTTTTGTAAATGTCAAGGTCAACTGCGCGCCTTCTTTTTCATTTAAGTTATAGCATTAAATTGGGTCCCAGGTCAGGCGGTGGTATACATACTGTTCTGCGGCGATCTTAGCCAACGCAATGGCAAAAGTTATATTTCAAGCATTCATCACTTCACATTATTTACGTGGACGCATCTCTATGGATCGAGATTCAAAATGAACTGTCTTGTGATTAAGTAGCAATCGTCACATTGACTTGGAGAATTGCAAATTTCTTTCACGGGCATCCTCAATCTTAAAAATGTGACGTTACATTATGCAGTTTCAGTTTCATTCACCCGGATGTGGGTATCTAGAAATGGTACTTTTAATTGTCAAGGCAATATCGCTGGTTACATATTCCTCCTGTAAGGTAGGTATTACCAAGTAAGAATCATTGACAAAATGACACATGATGTAAAATTTGTTTGGCTGGGTTAAATAGCATATGACGACATTTCCCACGCTTACTTAACTTGGTTATCATTGCAGGATGTCCCGTGTAGAGTGGTGACATATTTTTGGGGTATAGATCATGCAGGAAATGATTTGATGAATTATTTTGGCAAGGCGATGTGTGTTTCGGGCTTTTAGTTTTCGGGGCCAAATGGAGCTGTTCTGAGTTGTTGAATCCAGTCCCATTCTATCTGGGTTCTGATTTTCTTTGAAGAATTAGCTTTGTGGGTGACTGATAAGGATGGATATTATGTATACCTTTATGTTGTTGAAACTTTTAACATAATTGAAGATACTAGTCGATACTGGGTTCGCTAATTTAAGGAAACGGCTGTATCTGTACGATGCAGATGTTTTGGCTATATCAAGGATTCTGCGTAAGTCGGCGCGTAAAATCCATTAAGGAAATAGCCAAATGACTGAGCTTTATGTAAACAGCTTATGTGTATAAAAAGGTAGCGCCCCGTAGTGATCAGGAAACATATTATGTAAGCAAATATATTGACAATGTGCATTTGGAGCACGTTTATGATTGAAAGTTGAGGATTACATGTATTATTCAGCAGATAGTTGTGCGAATCGATAGTCATGGGTCTGATGTTAGGTTAATTATGCAGTTGATATATTAATAGCTCAATGGCATGTAATACTTACTGATATTACTACATTCAGTCATGACAAGCTATGGTTTACAGATTAGTTCAATAGGAAGTTAATGGCAGTGTCTACTGCACCCGTTGAGTTAACTGCTCGTCTACATTTCTTGTACATAGCACAAGTAAGTGAATGCGAGTGGCCGTTTGAAAACCATCCGTTCGTTAAAGCTAATGGATACCTAACGATACAACGTTATTTCTAAACAAGAAAAGGAATGTTTACATTCGATTTGAACTGTCACTGCTCTGAACGTGACCATTTGGGATGGCAAGTTGTCTATGGTCAATTTGATCGCATCGCAGTAATGAATAGGGATAAAAGCGGGAGGTAATCTCAGGACATTCACAAACGTTTCATTGCAGCGATCAAAGGTTGAATGATGACGCAATTAACCGAAAATGATCAAATACCACACAAAGGGTCCAGTGCTTATCAGCAATCAGAACATTTGCTTATGCATAAACGACAGGAGTGAGGTACCACCACAAAAGTATGTGAATGAAATCACCACGGAAAATGCCCTGTTGCAAAGAGGAACCAGGACAAGGATGGAGCATCGCGTGGTATATAGATATATATATATAGAGAGAGAGATAGAGAGATAGAGAGATATAGATAGAGAGAGAGAGAGAGATAGAGAGAGAGAGAGAGAGAGAGAGAGAGAGAGAGAGATAGAGAGAGAGAGAGAGAGAGAGAGAGAGAGAGAGAGAGAGAGAGAGAGAGAGAGAGAGAGAGAGAGAGAGAGATAGAGAGCGAGAGAGAGATAGAGAGAGAGAGAGAGAGAGAGAGAGAGAGAGAGAGAGAGAGAGAGAGAGAGAGAGAGAGAGAGAGAGAGAGATCTCTCTCTCTCCCACAGGGAGAGAGAGAGAGAGAGAGAGGATCTTCTCTCTAGATAGAGATATATATTCTCTCTCTCTCTCTATATATATAAAAGAGATTCATCTTCTAGATTCATCTATTTCTCTTCTCTCTATATTTATATAAATATATATATATATATATATATATATATCTATATCTCTATATATATATATATATATATATATATATATATATATATATACATACATGTGTGTGTATAATCGTGAGAGAATGACTTAACGAGTGTGTGAGTGTGCATGTGCTTGTGTGTGTGATTGCATACGGGGGGGATGGGCGTGTAAGCTTAAACACACGCACATATATAATTATGCATATATATTTATGTATACATATTCCTAATTGTGTATGTTTACGCGCCTCTCTTCTTTTTCAAAAGCTTAGGATACCTATCGTCGATTCCATAGAGCTGGTAATTGTATTAATGGTTCAATGCTCATTGATTCAGTCGAAAAATTCCTCCAGTTCCAGGTCAACTCGGCCAGGCCAGGCCACTGGCACCAGCACTAACTCGAGGACTAAACCAGCAGCGACAGCTAAATCAATTGGACCACAACCTGGGTCACGGCATCTATCTACCATAAACAGTGGCACCCCAGCACAAAGTCAATATCCATTCGGCGCACACTATACCGACCACGGAACTGGTCCTCATATGAGCAATCCAGCCCCCCCCAAGAATCGGGTACAGTAAAGATGGCCAGATCAATCATGACTATGCTCCTAGTCCATCTGGTCAGCCTTATCCTCAGATGCCGGAAACACCTGCCGGGCCTCCACCTGGACGTCTAACACCTGTTACTCACACTCAGCAGACACCCAACCTGTTGGTGACAAAGGGGAGATCGGTGACTTGCCACCTCCGCCATCCTACAGTGAGCTGTACAACACAAATGCTCCGAATTTTTTTTTTCGTAACCTGCACATCAATTGATAATTCAAATTTTCCCGTATAGTCGCGAGTATGTAGACAAAGCTTCTCAGGCATGGCTTTTGAAAAGATGTGGCTAAGACATAACAACTAGGTCAGGGGTTTATGTTGTATAGAAAAATACAGAAACACTTGGAAGTCGTGTATTTGCAGTGTTGTTTATTTCATTCGAAGTATTTCTACGAACATTGTGGATAAGCTAGATTGTTAGAGCCTCTATCGGCGTCGCTATTATATTATAACGTATCATTTAATTTGAGGGACAAGGCCTTCTCCACTGTAAGCTTATCCTAGCTCTGGCCTTTGGTGATCTTATCTTATCCAAGCTCTGACCTGTGGTGCCGACAGGGGGCGCTACCATGAAAATAAACAAAAGTACATTCTACTAAGCTCATTGGTGACAGCTTGAATTAGAATTATATTTTTTATATTCCGAATGGTGCTATAAATGCAGGCTAACAAGTTATATTGTACAATCTAATTGGAGGCGAGACTGTATCGCGTATGCATTCTATTCTCGTTTTAACCTCAAGCAATGGCAGAGCAGATCTAATTGATGCCACACTTTCTTCACGTTCGGAATATTAAATACTTAACTGCTCTTAGTAGGCTGAAATAACTAGATGTCCCACGTATATCTTTCTATATCGCGCTGTACACAAGAACTCCCATTGTATCGTTATACTCTCGTGCAATCTCCCTTTTTATCGCATGATTCTCTAACGACAGACCTTTTCATCGCTTTATTCACATGCGATCTCCTGTTTTATTTCACGCGCGCATAAATATGCACTGCAATAGTAACACTCTCACATCTCCTAGCAGGCTCTAAGGACGCTCAGAAGAGAGTATGCACTGATAGGAAAGCAGCTGACAAGAGGACTATTCGAGCTCAGTATGTTCAGCTGCTAACAAATCACTAGCCTCATGATATAGCGCGCAACTGGTTGATAACATACGTCAGACGGTGAGATTTGCCATCGGAGTCAAAGCAGATGGATATTCTTCGTGCTGGGAGTCCCCGACACTTCAGTGCACGCAGTTCGTCTAAACTCATAGATTGACCCATCACATTGCAAGTATACGGAACACGTTGATTTTGCCGAATATATCATTCATCGTAGTGTTGGCTATGTATTTGAATATATGGTCATCTGTTCCATATGCCATTTCCTTATTTTGTTACATAACATAAATAAAGAGTTCGACAGTTGCATCTTTAAGACGAGGAGAAAACGATGTAGTTAGTTAAGCCAATGGTGCATGGGCTGTCGAAGTTTGTTAATATATGCAATTCAAAACCATGTTATTAAAGAGTCCACCCATTGAACTGGTCAAATTATAATTATTATACAAATAATATTGAGTATAGCTGTGAAGACATGAACAATCTATATAGATGGCAACATAACATTGCTTTTACCGGCCAAATGTGGAAAAGCTGTGTGTTGGGTTGGTGTGTTTTTATGTATGCATGCAGTTGTAGCTACACGGGGACTGGTTTTTCTGATTGGGGTCGTTTCTGTCAAGACGAATAACACACAAATTTTGATAGATTTTCCAGCATGATCGGTTGCTGACGTTCTCCCCATACCGCTCGTTCACTTCGGTCCAACGTGCAATGAACATCACCCAAGCATACCAATCCATTCGCAAGGTCACCACGCCTTGGCACTACAATTGGGCATCAATCGGTTATGCCATTAGTAAGGGTAGGTCTTAATGCCAAAATAAAACATCACATGCGCAGCATGATCAATTGATCATTTTGTGTGATTTTGTGCTCTTTTTTATCATCCCCAAACGACAGCCTCATATGGGCCACCGTGAACAGTGATCGTTCTTTACATTCGACAAATGTCTTGCAGCAATGTATGGAGCGCCCTCTTCTGGATAATGTAATGAATATTCCAAATTGAACCTCAGATACCTAAGCTCTTTTAAGTCCTCATTTAGGTAGCTTTTCTTGTAAATTAATGTTTCAATATTCATTGAAGATTATTACGTTATTATTTCGGATGGATAGTTCAGCACCAAACACGAAAGAGAAATAAGTGTTGACCGAGATGGTCAAGTGGGAGTTATCGTGGTGCCTCTTATGTAAAAGATGTTACAAAATTTCAGGCATAGTAAGATGCCGTGGTTCATTGGCAGTTGACTTATCAGGATACTATCGCCGGCTAGCACGGATGGGCAGCGACAATCATGCGCAACCACACGCCATAGTGAGCCCTGAGGTTTTTAGCTACCGTTAAAAACAGTACACAACGGATGCGTCTGGGTCAACGGAGAATTGATGCAGTTTGAGTTTGTTGCCTTATATATGGCCGAAGGTCCGACGAGATAGGTTAATCTCCTATGGAGTATTTCAACTAATGATTAAAACACACGAAACAACCATAATTGAGGATCTGCGTCGGGTAAGATTATTTGTAGTTCAGTGATATAGTAACATACATTCTATCTTCAAATTGATCAATTCAATTTAGTAGTTAAGGGTAACGAAGTTAATATCAAGTTGCATATGCTTGCGGTGAGAAGCCTTTCTTTCAATGAAAACTGCCGTGGCGGCGTCTGTGGTAGAAATTTAACACAGGATTTACATTCGATCAAGTACTTTGTCCTAGCAATTACTTTGGGATATGATGGTGCTAGAAGTATTTTTAACGTGTTTGTGCAGATGCTTTAGCTGTACTTGAACGACTCAATACAGCTTCACGGACAGCAATAGCTGTCGGGAATTAAGCCCCATAGGCGCGTCCTTATAACGCTGGTCACCATCGCCACCGGCTTTTTACTCTTTCAGAAAGCATCATATTTCCATAATCATTTTAGGATGACTTCAACAGTTCTTATTTTTAACAGAAACCCACCTCTTCCTAGAGCCAGTGTGACGACATTCAAAGCCCTATTGTTCGAATGTCGTCGTTCTCCTAACTGGACTTTTTAATCATCAATTTGCAATAATCGCTAATTGCTGGGTGCTATTAATAATTCCCTGTATTGGATGAATACTTTGTTGGTAGGTTCACAGTTGACCGGTTCTCTGAACCATACACGGGTTGATTGCGGGGTTGTGCTAATATATCGCGTGCCTTAACAGCACCTGATCCTACATATTTCGGATTTCGTTTTAAGAAATCTGTACAAAAGGACTGACAACCATTACCTTACAACTAATAATCGTGTGGTTTATTCTGTTGTGTTGTACCTTCGCCTTCAACGCTCGGGCCTCTAAGAAAAGGATGACTCCTACAAAAAAGTCTTTGCCAAATGTGACCGGCTTTAGAGAGGGAAACTTTATGACACCTAATGCCAATGGTAAGACTAGGTAATATTGTGACATTTAGCTACGCACTTATTACTTATCGACTGGAGGACATTTGTATCCAAGTCTTAACGCTATAAACTAGAATTGACTTCTATCTGCAGGATGGGGTCGAGAGCGTAGCATACAGGGGTTAAACTCAGTAAGAGTATTATAATCAATGAAAATAAAAGCTATATCATTTGCTTGACTATAGTTGTTCTTGATTGTTTGTAGCGCGTCTTAGAAAGGTTTATATGGGGGTATAATATTAAATCACAACAACGTATGTGTATCATCTGACCTGGAGTTGAGTTGGTTTTATTGTTAAACTTACTGCGGAGGTGTGGCGTGGTGGGAAGACAGGAGGTACATTAGATTACTGTGCGTGCGTGCATCAGAGACAAGCTAAGTTGTATTGCATCAGTCCGCGACCCAGTGTCTTTACTCGGGCGACTCAGGCAACTTGCAAGGAGGACCGAGACCGCACCTAAAGTAGAGATAGATCTCAGTTATTTACTGTCGTTAAATTTGAACCAATCGTCTGTTTGCTATGACTCGTGAAACTGCTCGCGGAAGTCGTCAGCTCTAAAATGCTCGTGAGGTTAATCGTAAGTGCGACTCGGGCGACTCACGTGACATACAAGAAAGACCTAGACCAGGTAATGATCTAGATGAAGTAGTCTCTGCTGGATATTTCTTATAAAGATTCCAAATGAGTAATCTACCATTTGTGTTTGCCTTGGTTGCTGTAAATAAATAAATCAACCTCAAATTGGGGTAGTAGATATTTGCCATTTATATAATTTTTTGTTTACCATTCAAACAAGAGGCATGGTTAGGTAGGGGTCAGCCCCATAGTCGTTAACGGCCTTCTGCAAGAAAAATCTTCTTTTATGGATCGCGACCTTAGCTGACTCTTCACAGGTCTAATCACCTTCCATCAGCTCCGGTTGTGGGTCCTCAATAAGGGGATTTTCTCAGCTCTCTTATATAAGTCATATAATGCCATTTTGTTTTGTTAGGTCTACGCCGAATCCACTCCAGGTTCACTTTCATTGACAGTTTTATGCCACCTTAATTGCCATGGATAAACTGTATTCTGGTTACCAAAAGTTTTGTCGGCTTCACTATCTTCACCCTCGTCTTCAGCCTCGTCTTCGTCAGTTTGTTTTTCATGGTCATCCGACACAGCCTGGGTTTCATCCATATCTGATTTCTTGTTGTCATTAACCAAATTATCTGCCTCTGTATCAGATCACTACACTGTTTCCATGTGCCATTTCATATTATGTGGCCTGGAGAAGATTTTCGAACACTTGAGACATTTCCAAGGACGGACGCTAATACACAGTGATTCCGATATTTATCGCCAGTGGTATATTTTCCTCAATTGTGCCATACCATGTTACTTGATAGATTGATCGATATGTAGGGTGGGCTTACATTTCTGCTGCTACTGCTTCGTCTGTGGTTCCTGGTAAATATTCCCCATCAGATATTATTCTGTTCTGTGTTTTGCTCGGATTCGCATATTTTCACAGCTCATTATATGCCTACGTATACACAAAGAATAACCTTCGTATAATGGAAATCGGATCGATCGTTCATGTTACCACAATACATATTCGTGATATATTTCTGTTTGTAGACCCACAAATTGTACATGGCCAATAATGTCATCAAATGTAGAATGCGACAGGTCTCCAGTACACGCTTTGAGATGACTAAACGCGTTAAGATTCAAATGACATAATCAACAGTTTGAAAATCCTACTATTTATCCAAACGAGCAGTATTAGTTACACGGATAAAGTGTTACAATGGGTACATCAGTGTTTTGTTGCTCCAAATCTATTCTAATCTCCTTGCCATCGAATGCGTATTTGGATTGTACATTGATCAGTTTACGATACAAATGAATACATATTCTGACAACAGCAAACCGATGTCAACATAAGCGGTTTCGCCTAATGCATAATTGGTGGATTTGGGTTGATAGCAGTATCATATTCACCATTAGCCTGTATATTGCATATGCTTTTGATCAAAACATATCGTATGATAATCTAACGCTGGAACATGTCACTTCCATAATCTACCTCAACAAATACAGACATTCTGCTCCCTCAATCCTTATCATGAATGTAGAACGTGCATCTGGGTGCCGTCTTCTTAACATAAACAAATTGTGAAAGTGACGGATAAATCTATGCTAGCTAGATACCCCTCAACCCGGATGGAAAACAGACATTTCTGGCGCGAGTTGACCTAAGTAAATGTGGTGTTAGTCGTGCGTCGTGCTATGGTGTGTTGTTTTTTTTAATCACCCCTAGTACAATGAAGCACCATGGAAAATACACATACCATGATTTTGCAAAATAACCTATAACCGGCTCGTTGGTGTTATAAGAAGTTTAGATACATACATCCGAGATAACCATTATCTTACAGAGCTGTTGAATGTTAGCAATTGGAAACAGTGTCTGGTGGGAACGTTAAAATGTTGTACTTAAATGAAAGAAATTCAAACAATGAAATGCCGCAATCTCAATTCCAGAGTATGTTTTCCAATGTGTGCGACACAGATATTTATGTCTTTGAGGACAAGACAATCGTCTTCGTATTCGTAGTACGTGTCAAGAGTGCATCCTGCTACCTCCTTAGATTTATTATAGTGGAATTTCGTTATACACCACGTGACAAGCCAATGTACTGATAGAAACATTAATTGAATTGATAATAAGTTCTGTTTTAATTATTGCTGTTGAAGAAATTTGGTAACAATCCGATCATTATTAACACAGTTGTTCGATTTGCTAGTTTTTACTTTCTCTATGACCTTGACCTGAAATTTACAAACATCTGTTTCACACGACCAACAAACTGATACATTTATTTAGAAGCTAACCAACGTTAAACTCTTACAAATCAATTCAGCTACTATAAACTGTAAATGTTGTTACGATCGAATCATTTTCCAGGGCGATATTGATGATTTACAATTTGTCTCAATGAACTTGACAAAAATAAAATAACAAAGGTTTATTTCGGAGCAGACTAACGTTAAATGAAATAGGGTCATGGGTACATAGGGGAACTCGGCGAACTTTGATGACATTTATTTATAAAAGACGGCATCGTTGCCATTATAATTATCAAGGTCTTTTTCAGAATTATCTTCTTCACAAAAATCGCCATTAAAGTTATTATTATCGTCTCATCCCGTGTCTTACAATTATATATATACACACACACACACACACACACATATATATATATATATATATATATATATATATATATATATATATATATATATATATATATATATATATATATATGTATATATATATATAATATATATTTATGTATATATATATATATATGCATAAATATATGTATATATATATATATGCATATATATATACATATATATATTTATATATATATGTGTGTGTGTGTATATATATATATGGATGTGTGTATATAATAATACGTTTTGAAGGCTTAGTAAATATATATATATATATGTTTATATATATATGTGAATATATATATAAATATATATACATATATATGTATATATATGTGTATATATTTATATATATATATTTATATATATATACACATATGTTTATGCATATATATATGCATAAATATATGTATATATATATAAATATATTCACATATACATATATATATACATAGCATACAGCTAAAATGGTTGGATTAAATTAATCAAATCAATAATTTGATTACATTGCTTTTCTATAAATGTATCAAGGCAAATCTATTTATGCTGTGCAACAACAGCCTGCATACCCATGGATACTCTGATGGTAAAAACATCATGAAATAAACATGATACACTCATCATCTACCAAAAACTTGCTGAGTTTCATAATCACAATACATGCACCATTATTATAATAAAGACATTGCAGTACCAACAATGCAGCGATGAAGGATGATTGTGATGTAAATTCATAACTTCAAGATTAAGAGCTTTGATGAATTAGTGTGGTGATGGTTATGGTGATGGTGCTGATGATAATGATGATTATGATGATGATGATGATGATGATGTTGATGACGATTATGATGATGATGATGATGATGATGATGATGATGATGATGATGATGATGATGATGATGATGATGATGATGGACTGTAGTTGGTGTCTCATAACAAAAAATGCCGCATTTGCATTCACTGTTATGTTATGGATAAACTACACAAGGGAATAATGGCACCCAGCAGTACAACGAAATAATGCCGATGATTGAAGAATTGTTAAAGTAACCATCATCTCGTATTGTGCAATATTTGAAATGGTAATTGCAGTGGCCTGTCAAGCATGTTGTACAACATCGTCTAATAAGAAATATTCCACGTTTTTCGATTAGAAGGGTCCATCTAAATAAAACATACAGTGTCTGTTAACCCTGCTGGAGGGTAAAGGCGTAGAATATCCAACACCAGTGTCGCAGCTTGATAAGGTAGAAAATCATATGCCTAACCTAGCCTTGAACGTCTTTGGCTGGAATAGGTGGCCACCATCATACACCGCATCAGTAAACAGCCTGGTGATATCCAACGTAGAAACCTCATGCTGATTGAGAAGGATGGCAAGTTTCATTACACGCTAATCAAAGATCTGAACCGTTTGCTGTATTAGCAGAGTAAACACAAAGAGCGCAAGTTCTTCTGTGAGCGATACCACCCAAAAAATGCTCTGTGCGCACAAGCCTGAGTGCATGGGGATAGGGCAGGCTGCTGTGTGAGTTGACATGCCTGTGGATGGGTAGAACATGTTGTCCTTCCAGAACTGGCACAATCAGCTGGCAAGGTCCGAAGTGTCAACAGGGAGTGCAAGTAACACAACGATGATATTTGAGGTCTTGTTGTTATCATGTAATGTACCCTGATTAAGGTGATGGTGGACCAAACACAATCAACTTATAAGGAAAGCAACTAGGTGCCGACCATGTGTCATCGAGTCATATTATACATGAGTATCCATTTTCATTATTTCAGAATGGGTCGCCGCCATATCCCATCCATAAATCATTTGACAATTACGTACCGTTCTGACGGCCCGCCACCCTCTCTAGCCCAGACAATCAACAGTAATACAATCAATTACAAATGTCGTGGACGAACCCAAGAGTCAGCAAGCTTATACAGATATTTCACGCGGTACACCAGGGCATCGTGGTCTCCCACCAAATAACTAACTTCTTCCTCAGACTATTTTACCCGACCTTCAGGCTCAGCAATAGGGTTTTGTGTCTTGTTCATTATTACCTCACAAAACTCGTCTATTCAATATAAATGGTCATGCAATATAATATTTAAGGCAGCTTTCGGAATCCCCATTCAGTGATTGGGACCAGCTTTGCGTATTCACCATCGATAATGACAGGTAAACGTTGATCAAACACATGAAGCTGGCCCTTATAACTCCCAGTTCCTTTGTCGAAAGTGTGGAGTCGGCACCCACGCTGACCCGACATTGACCTCGTTCATGAAGCTGATGAGGTACGTTTTTGGTGAAATCGTCGGTAACATTTTTAAAGGTTAATTCTGATCATGGAATATAATAAAGTAATCGATACAGGTAGTTGAAACGTGTTCACACATTCCTCAACGACATTCGCGCTCATGGAATACGTTAAATTTGTATGTTTAAAACATTTGTTCAGCCAAGCCAAAATGACCATCACCCATCTGTGGTTTATCAAGATGCATAACAAACCTGCAACATTACCCAATTACAACTGCGCTCATAGAATCTGTTCAATTTATCATTTTAGATCGGTTTATATTGATCTTTTAATTTATATTGAAGTATATGATTTATCATAATAATGTACAAAATGTGTATCTTCAATAGTTATCTTCAGTGGCTGTGACGTTTAAATCTGTCCCTAATCCTGGTTGATTTATGCGACTTAGTTATAAGATTTTTGCTACGGAGGTGAACAGATCTTGGTTACAAATGAGACACTAGATGAAAACATCATCAGCCCCCTGGCGACCTTAACGCAACGCTTGTGAAATTTTAGTCACCGTACTTTAATATACACAGCGATCATTTTTAGGAGGATTTGCCTTTGATTATATCGTAGAGGTATCATCGCGATGAGTATATTATTGCATGGTCACGTGGGTGATATGGTGAATCATATTGAAGGCGGGGGGAGGGGTGGTAGGAGTGGCGCTTAAGTTTTTAGATGTAGTAAACATGAATAATCACTATGTGATGTGCCGAATACCCAATTTTTCACCTTGTACGACGGGTTATTCATTCACTTAATATCTTGTCCGTCGGGGTATACTTATTCACGGGTACGGGTTCTCGAGATCCCACGGCAAACCCTTTGCCCGGAACAAGACCAAGTGCCACCATACCCCGATTTCCCCCCCGTATCACCCACGTGACTATGCAATAGCTGACGCATTATGCACTATTTGTCTCGAGACGTTGGCTCAAGCACGCGCACTCAGTGTGTTGACACATTATGACAGGACAATCATTATCGCGTACGTTTTAAGTCGACCGATCATAACGCCTCAACTGCTCAGTCCGTGTGCCAGAGAATAAAAGGATCAACTAGTTATTGATTACATCAGTTGTTAACCGAACCTCCGTCTCACCAAGACCCTTTATTTTGTAATGAGGAGCTTCAACAGCTGTATACCCAATCAGAAAATCAAATTTTAAAATAATAACGTTCCATTTGAACAAACAAATTTCTATATTGACGATTGTTGAAAATTTATCGAATATAAACGATTGATAACTTATAGCTGGATCGATAGAAAATGTTAAAAATTAATGCAGTCCTCAAGCTATTCAGTGTATAATTGTGAGCGTTTAAATAGTGTCTTCAACTGCGCTAACGAAAATTTTCCAACAGCACCGATTAGTTATCATTTAATCAAGATTAGTTAAGCCTAAAAATCAAAATGTTTTATTTTACTTCAAATGTTTCAGCGAGCATGATATTACAACATCATCTCTTTCTGCCAAGTACTCTGACATGTAATCCGTTAAATACAAGTCTATTCGACAAATTAAACCGACCAAAACCTTCCCTAATAATTTTGAAAAACTATGTGACTGTATAGTTGCTTTTTTTTTGGGGGGGGGGGCGCATAGACAGGTTTGATCAATGACTATGATATAACAATTTCCGTCTGTGTTATTGACTATTTTGTTATTGCCTAGTAAGATACTCTATTTCCTCTTTAGTATAGTTAATATTGACAGTCTAAAGGGTAATGCATATTAGGAGATAACTCTAGATGATACAAGAATCGATTGCTTTATATACAACAGTCCACAATGGAGTGTAGGAGTATTGATGGTAATAATCTTGAGATTGATACTGAGAGCAACAACCAATGAAACTTCTGCCCCATGTAATATTTGTGAAATACTTATACCCAATTACGCCCTATATACAGTCAGCTACTAACATTGTGTCTAGTTTAGCTTGTGCTGGGAGGCACTTGAAAAAAAATCTGTCTGGGAAGTGCTGTGATTACACAGATAGATGACGTTAAAAAAACCTCTTCTAAGAAATATAATGCATTGTGCAAACGCGTATTATCAACACAACACTCAACGGATAATACTCCAATAATTTCATTAATAATCAATCAACAAAAAACCACACAATAGTATTATAAATGTAAAATCTTTTTATCAAACATTGATAACATGATTATCATCCAAATTTAAAGAGTGGACAGCAATAATAGCTGTTACCCATAGCAACATAGGCAAAATGGAATTAACTGTACATTACATATAGCATAAGATATAACTTATATAATGGGTACAATTCTATCTTATACATAGAGTAACCAATATAAATGATTCAGTTAAATGTAATCAGTGCTATGTCACAATCGCTATCAATATGACAGAGAAAAACACTGGATATTCTCAATACATCAATAAAAGGAATTCAATATTACAAAGCCGAGACACTTACATAACACAGGATATAAATACAACTAAACAGTTGATGTTATGCGTAGTATGTCCAGTTTGACATCTAAGTGGTTATCGCCAGCAGTAACAGTTGATAGAGCAACATGCAGCGACAATGGCCAACAAAAATCACCAGCCTTTATAAACAACACATGAAACATATAACATATCATACAGAGAACAAATATGTTAACAGTCAGCTTTCATAATAGCAGGAAAGACGAAAATATTGCTAATAAGAATTAAATCATTGCTTGTTATACAATATCATAGAGTTAACACAACAACCATGAAATATAAATACACAACTACTAAGTCCATGTAAACAACTGAGTGAATAATATTCTACACATCATAGAGTTAACACAACAACCATGAAATATAAATACACAACTACTAAGTCCATGTAAACAACTGAGTGAATAATATTCTACACATCAAGATAACGTTCAAACATTTCAAAAAATTAATTAATTGTAACACTTTTACAGCCGGAAAGTGACTCAATAAAACAAGACGACATTCAATCAAACATGGCAGACACATTGCATGGCTCAGCATCACATCATGACAAAAGTATACATTGTTCATGTGCATCACAGCAAGACATACCCACATGAGGGTGACTAATCGAGTGAAACATACCTCTGAGTTAGGCCCTCCTTGACGTGACTGGGAATGGAGGTCAGTAGATAGTCGCTGTATACCAGCGGTGTGAAGAACGCGCAATAACCTCCCCTGACCTGCCGCAGGTCGCCCGTGAAGCGCCTCACTACATCGCGGTCCACTGACGTAACATCGTCGTCTGTGTAGATGTGACGTACGCTGTGAGGCATCTTGACAAGCTGCCTCAGGAAACGCTTCACGTTGTTAGGGTCATCATAGGGACACATGAGTGATAAGGTGGTGAGGCGGCCATTTCTGCACACCCACCGTGCCAGGTCAACCAGTACAGCATCACTCGGTGGAGAGAAGAACACCAACCAGAGTTCCTGTAAAGATGACGCGTTATCCAGTAAGTCTCTGATGATCTTCATGTGATGGGCGACATCAGGGTTTACACGCAGCCACAGACAAGCTATGCTGGAGGCGGACACGACGCGTGACAATGCCCTGCAGGCAGCAGCATCATGTGTACCCAGTCCCAGACCTATGGCCTGTAAGGTAGGCGTCTTCTTTATAACTTGGAGTATGGCGGCCACGGTGTCGTCATCATACAACAGCCCTGTCACGGAGCGCAGTGACGTCATGGACAAAGTTGACGCCATGCTTGTTATCGTGTTGCAGTGAAGGAACACGTCCCTCAGGTAGATCTCCTGTAAGTCCTGTGAGAGCCTCATTGATCTGGGGAGGGGATGCCAGCCGCACTGTATAACAGAGCCAAGGACAAGGCTGACACTCCACATGACACAATAACATGCCTTACTCACCATTCTGTCCCACATCAAACTCGCCATTACACATCAAACGCCCACAACATCAATCATAACATGTCACTTAATAATTCATATACATTTATTGACTCGACAATGTTTATCTATACATAATTCTGATTAAATAACTAAACGATATGAATAAACAAACAAAAAATCAAAACGAGACCAACTGTCGTCTGGATTAAGGCAAGAAGAAGACAAGATGGTCGATGTACAAGAAACCACAAGTCGATGACAAAGGAATGTACTAAACCCCAAGTGCTGCACTTTATTATACCGTGGTATTTTAACGAAACATATCCATACTGAGTTAATGAGAATAACGGTAGACTTTCTCTCATTTATCCTTCCACGAGACAGGCGGGTAAAATGGCGGTTTGAGAGGAGATGGCGGGCAGGGTTGCTGCTAGGAATTGGCGAGTTTTAAGGAATTATAAATTAATTGCGTGATGGATTATTCTTCTGCATAATATATACGTTGAGAAATGATCATGTCCGTGTTACCAAGTTTTGACGCAACGTAAAGGTGCTAGACCTCTACCTTGTGATTTATCTGCCACGTACATGCCCTGTTAGATTATAACTTTGAAAGGAAATAATTCGGACTTAATTCGTTCAATGACTGGCCCTTGACCGAGGCTCGTTCATGCAGACTAAACGTTAATCATTGTTAATGTTCACTGTCCCAAGTTGCCAATACACACACCAGCTATGAATCATAACGTCACACAATCGTTGACTATAACAGAATGATTCTCAAAGCAAACGCTGATTAATCCGAGCCCGCCATGACACGGTCAACATAAACTTGGTGATGGAAATTGGGTCAGTTAAGTGATCAGGATCAAACACAGGTAATAAGTGACGACGAAGAGGTATCTTACCATGAGAGAATGGTAAGTTACATTGCGGGAGAGTTTACACGTGATGAGGGCATGGTTACTTGAGATGGGGGAGAGTAAAACTACGATGAGGAAGTGGCAATTAAAAAGAGGTAGTGATGACAACCATAGAAGCTGATCTCGAGGAATAACGTATCCTTTAGAAATGGAGCATCCCCTGGAGTAACTTCCCCGTAGTTGATCCATACACGCTGGGGGGAGTAGAACTTTCCCCAGTCTATGTCAAGTTGAGTTGACACAAATTTAGTTGATTACTAAAATATAAATGGTGCCTTATTAATTTAGAATGTGGTTAACTATACTGATAAAGATGTTACTGACCAAGATGTAGAGGAAACATAACCATAGAGTGCCAACTAAAGACGGATCTCTAAGTTGTTCAAAGCCAAACTCCAAATGTGAAATACGATGATAAGTGAGGAAAGGTGAAGGTGATTGTGATGATAAAATTCTGCCCAGGAGGTGTCAACGACCACCTGGCAGAGACTCTAATCCCATACATAACTCCCAACCAGTGTGCTAAAACAGGACACTCACGACTTATGAACTGGAAAGCAAACATTATCCCTATAGGACGTCTGAATATCACCGTTCCACTTGTGCTAAGCGAACACATGATGGTCGTTTACGCGCAGCGACGGGGAGTAGTTTTTAAGAAGCTTTTGTTGTAAAATACAAACACGGTTTACTTGCATACTTAATATCAAACGAGATTAATATGATATGCTTCAAGTGGACGGTAGATGCTACTGCTCTACTTCTTAATTATGGCGTCTTAACACAATTCAATTTTGGAATTCAACGGAACGATCTGTGTCCCCGTGCTTTATCTAGCTTTATTTAATAAAATTTGCTGTTAATGAGTATTTTGGCCTTAAACCACACCAAGCTGTAATATCTGAGCCCGACTCGCCAACATGGTGGCAAGGCGGCAACTGACCCGTGGAAGCTTTTATCAATTGGAACATAGGCTAACAAGACCAGGGTTCACAGGGATTATTCGTGGCACGAAGCTAAAACCTAAAATGACTTTGTCTAACATGCAGAAAAGGTCACAAACAATCACTGTCGCACAAATACCACACTGAATCACGCCGACAGCAATGAAAAGGCGACAGGAACAATTTTGCCTATTTTCTCACCGCAATATTTACATCAGAAGTTTCTGGGGCTCTCTGGGATACTATCCTCCATGCTTGTATTTTGGAAGGTAATATCACCGGTAAACTTGGAAAGTTATCGCATTTTCAGCTAGTGATAGCAATATGACACATTATCTTGATAAAAACTTGATCATCACTCTCAACACTTATCGCGTGAAACTCAACCTAACATGCATATTTCGTTAAAAAAGTGGTGTGTTTCTGTCAGGATGTGTCTGAATAGACAACAAAATAGGTGGTTGTTCAGTTAGACCAGCAAGGTGATAAACCTGACGTTGATTGGTTGGACTACATGTACTGAAAGATGAGACTTCCTGAGATCTAATCCGAAAAGGAAACCCGGATAGACAAGGCCAATGGTGTGAAGTTGACCTGCGTAATGTCACAACAGCACGGCCTGTGCTGATGATAGAGATACTCACCTTTGAAAATAAACAAAGTGTGCTGGTGCGGCTCGTCTCTATAACACGGGCCGCACTGTCCCGCGTAATTTTGCCGTGTACCAG
Organism: Urechis unicinctus; assembly: GCA_034190875.2. NCBI lineage: Eukaryota > Metazoa > Annelida > Polychaeta > Xenopneusta > Urechidae > Urechis > Urechis unicinctus. Next base: position 14,874,863 of record CM067355.1, read on the forward strand.
CAGCATGTCTAGCGGCCTTTCAAAGACAAACCTCACACTCACCTACACACAACACAACAACACCAAACGTTCGACATCACTGACACCAATGCCAACGTTATATCATGCGTCATGGCACTCATTGACCCACAACAGCCTCACTGGCGTATATCATTTGACCCGCAAACAAATCTTAGACGACATAAGCAATATTAGGATGCGTTCTTTTACAGAGGGAATATTTGCCATCTTTCAGCTCACATGCTACTCATCGTGATCAAATCAAGTATGTAGTGTTCAACTGAACCAGCAATGAGCACGTGAATAATGTGATATAACCAGCGCTATCACCTACCATCAGTATCAATCAGTAGGTGTTTGAGCTTTTTCAATTTGGCAACTTCCGTCACCATGCTGTTTTGGACTGTACCGTCAGCCGCCTGAGTGAAGTGAAGCCTCACCGTATCTAAACCTGTCATGCTACCAGGTGACCCTGTCTGCTGGCCCAGTGTAGAGTTCAGATGCCCTACAAAGTAACCTACAGCTTGCCTGTTTGACATTGCTATATCACCTATTTCAAGTGTCTGTCCGTCAGGAGCTAACAATGGCAGTAGGGGACGAGGATCAACGAATGAGGCCTCGAAAAACACTTCGATAGCAAATTGAGGGCCACCATTTTTCTTACACCTGTCAGACCTGACTATTTGGTTAAAAACGGTTTGGGCTTTCTGTTGACATTTTTGTTTAGGAATGTCATATAGACGTTCAAGGATCAGCTGGCCTTCATTGGCCCCTAATAAGCCCGCACAGAAAATCAATACAACGTCAAGATTTCCGTCATTATGTTTGATGAGATTCTCTGTGTATTTGATATCGCGACACGCAGTATCCAGCCCACCACACCACTCTAAGGTGGTGAGATGGTTGAAGTAGAAAAAGACGACCGGACGTACGCCATTGCGTGTATTGGTCTGCTTTGTGAACATATTCATCAAACCACCGGTCTTGACATCGTTCTCGGTAAGTTTACATCTCTCAAGGTCACTCGTTTTAAATAAGATTTGTTTCTCTCCAAACTTACTAATGGCCAAGCCAGCTAATTTAGCAAGCTTACACAGAAATGACTTGACGAGTGGGTGCCGCCAAATAAGCTGTTCGTCATACAGGAGGATATCTTTGGACCGAAGGCATTGCGTAAGTACAGGTAACATTTGTTTGGAATACAATGATGATTTAGTTTTTGGAAGGTTTGGTAAAATATCTTTATCGTTATCACGTAGCCAAATAAGATAGCTGAGAAATTTTTGGATGTTAATTGGAATTGATAACATGCTTCTAACGTCTTCGTGATTCTTGAGAAAAGCAGCGGTTTCAGACCCCATCTCACCGACCAGAAACTGATCAAGTAATGTCTGCACTGATTGGTAAGAGAGTCCCGCCAGTTCCACCACTCTATCAACCTTTATATCAACATGACGAAATGGACGGCTGGTTAGCAACGATTGGGACTCGGGGAGGAGGACACCGCGAACGAGGCTATGCAGAATAACGCCAGGGCGTGCTTTTGCTGATGGATCAGAGATAGTCAAAGTGTTCGTCATAAACTCGTCGTGCTCGTCATAACCGTCGAATATAAAGAGAACTCTGTCTTGTCGTTTTTGAAGTTGTCGAATTAGGCTTTGTTTCTGTGTCTTAGTCCGTGCAGTTTGGTTGTAGTTAAAGAGTAGGTCAGCTAACGTCAACGACTGTCCCATGTCACCCAACTCTTTCAATAACATCAAAAATATGAAATGATGACCCCCCCATTGACCAAATGCAAAGCGATTCAAGATGGTGAAACATAATGAAGTCTTGCCCATGCCGGGGCCACCCAACATGAGCACTGAATGCGGTCGACGTCTGTCGGTGTCCGTGAGAAAAATACTGTCTAATGTCAATTGTTTTCTGTCCGTCTTTTGAATGTGAAACTCGTCGAATCCCTTTCGTGTCTGTGCGTCCGGTGGTTGGTGGTCATGATTGATAATAACTGGTTCGTGCTGGTCTAAACTGATGCTATTTCCATACTGGGTTTTTTCTTGCTCTTTTCTATTTTCAATCTTCTGCTGATAGGTACCCTTCATCTCAGTCATGTACTGATCAATACTGAGGACATCTCTAACTGGCATCTGGTCTAACTCTAGCTTAAGGCTGGCAGATAACTGACACAGTTGGATCTGCTCAGTATCTCTCAGGGCGACAACAAGGCTTCTACAGGCCTCCTCCCCTCTTCTATGCAGATAATCCAACAGCTCCCTAACCTTGTTCCTTCTTCTCTTCCGAGTCATTATCACATCAATCTGATTCTCAGTTATTGCGTCTTTCGATACCAGATACCCTAGGATATCTTCTAACTCCTCTAACTCCTCAACAATTCGTTCCCTACTTTCGGTGAGGCATTCAACAAATGATTTGGGTGAATTAATGCCTGTGTGGTCAGCTACAAGCTGTAATTAAAGGAGAAGCATGACATTATTCTTGTCGTACTTAAACTTCTTTACAATCTTACTTTCCAATTGGTATATTGAGTAGAAACACGGAACAAACAACGAGGAATATCATAAATAGCATGCGGTTAAAGAAAGCGATCACAAAGTTATTATTATAAATTGGGCTCTGGTCAGTGTTTTCAATAGGTTAAATACGGATAACCCATGAGTGTTTACCTTCCACTGATAGGAAAGTCATAAATGGTGCAGTACATATAGCTATATCAACTCACCGTATCATTATCATCAGGACTAGCCACAGAACGGACATACTCTATTTCTCCTGGATGATTGGTAAGTTGTTCACACTGCTTACAGACCGGCATTCCGAGGTGTTGTCCGAACTGTTGGCTTCAATCTACGTGCGTGTGTAAGTTTGTGTGCGTGTATTTATATATATACATATATATATATTTATATATATATATATATATATACATATATATATATATATATATATATATATATATGTGTGTGTGTGTGTGTGTGTGTGTGTGTGTGTGTGTGTGTGTGTGTGTGTGTGTGTGTGTGTGTGTGTGTGTGTGTGTGTGTGTGTGTGTGTGTGTGTGTGTGTGTGTGTGTGAGTACATGTGAGATATATCATGGGGGGTGGGGTGAATAGAAACAAGAGAGGTATCCCATCAATAAACATCAATTAGTATATAGAAAAACGATAGCTTAAATCTGGCTTATGGCTGATAGGAAAGCCATAAATGAGTGGTGCAGTACATATAGCGATATTAACTCACCTTATCATTATCACCAGGACTAGACATAGAAGGGACAAATTCTCCTGGATGATCGTTAAGTTGTTCACTGCCTTCAGACCGGCATTCTGAGGGGTTGTCCAAGCTGTTGGCTTCAATCTACGTGCGTGTGTGTGTTTATATGTGTGTATATGTGTGTGTGTGAGAGAGAAAAAAAGTGTGTGAGTGTGTGTGTGTGTGTGTGTGTGTGTGTGTGTGTGTGTGTGTGTGTGTGTGTGTGTGTGTGTGTGTGTGTGTGTGTGTGTCAATGTGAAGTGGGCGTGGTGGTTCAGGGGGGCAGTGAATAGAAACAAGAGAGCCATACCATCAATTAACATAAATCAGTAGGTTTCGGCAATTACTTATTTAGAAAAACAATAGCTATAATCAGGCAATTATTCGCCCTCCGCCCCCGTGTATTTTATTTGCTGGATCGTACGTCATATCTTTATCACAAGAGCTCGTCGCAGAACGGACATATTCTAGAGAACTATCCCATCAATAAACCTAAATTAGTGGGTTTCACCAAATTGGCATCCAATTACATGGCCGTTTATAAAAAACAATAGTTCAAAATGACTGATACAGTATATATGATGAGAACAACTCACCGTATCATTATCATCACGACCTGATGAACTAGGAGCATATCTGTCTCTCGTGACGTCTGCAGCAAATTCAACTCCCATCGCATCGATGTCACCAGCGTCCGTGACGGCTTCCGGTTCATCCGAGCAGCAACACAACCGATAGATGGCAGCAATGATGGCCCCCATACTGCAACCCAGGACATCAACACCAAGGCCGTAAGGGATCAATCTAGTAGCTTTTTTCATATCAGGGTGTGAGGTTCTTATCTTATTTGAAATTATCTAGCGGGGGCGAATTTGGTAGGGGTACTATTGCGATTGCTAATAATATCCCGGTACACTATATTTATGAAAAGTTAATAAAATATGACGCCCACCCTTCCCTCACCATCCTATTTGTGACGGGTCCTCATTCCCAGTGACGTCACCCACCCTTTCCTCCCCTTCCTATTCGAAGCGGGTCACCATTCCCTATGACGTCACCCCTCCTATTCACTTGCCATTAGTTACATTGCGGGTCCTCATTCTAAGTGATGTCACCTTGGCTTTCCTCGAGGTAGGTAGACCACAGAAACAAATGACCGGGTGCACAACCCCCGCTCTGACCCTACCCCAACCCTTATCCCCCCCCACCCCCCCGCCACACACATGCCCCCCTCCCGGATGACGCTCTCTTGGAAGGGTAAATATAACCGAGATTTCAGGTATATGTCTTATCAAGGGCAGCATATTTTAACCTGATATATAAGTACTGTGCAGTTTAACCATTGTACTTTTAAACAGTACATCATGTCTCTAACAGTACTTGATGGCTAAGTAGCTTTCATTATTCATTTATTAGCGAAGGTCATGGTGGGGGGAGGCAATTTTTTCTAACGCCTCATGTGGTGGGGGGGAGGTGGTGGGGAGCTGTCATTTTGTTGTTAGATGATTAAGGGGGGAGGTATACCTCGTCATAAAATACGTCATATGAAGTCACAGATGAAATTGAAATACAAGGGTTTTATTACACATTCTGCTCTGATGTCACTTCTGTGATGGATGAGGATGATTGGGATACTTAACGCAACTCAACCAATCTCTAAAACCGTTGTGAAACTGAAGATTCAAATGTTGATGGGGTCCCTGGGTCATTTGGAGTTTCTAAGTGAATGGCAGGGCTATAAAAGTGCAAAATCGTGTTCTTTATAGTTTCTACGAGGAAACAAAAACAGAAAGATAATGCATTCAACTTGGAAATGATGTACCTGTATATTGTCTCACAAATGAAACCAGTGCAAAGTATGTTCGTATATTTTAACTCTTGTAGTGCTGCGCCCGGATATATCCGGTTTCGGATTATTCCGTGTTTGTGCATGCTAAAAATAGATCGCGTAAAATTCAACCAATCGAGGGATATTTTTATTTGCAACTAAAACCTACTCTTCAGAAGTATCAGGGGATCTAGAGGCCTGTTTCGTTGGGCGCTTTTTTGTCCGTTATTTAGTTTACGCTATGTTGCCACAATAAACATCATTGAATACGCCTGTGAAATGGCGATGTGTCTGTTGTCACACGAGTCGTTTGTCGGGCAGTATACATGGAGCACGTGCTCGAACTTGAGAGGTGCTGGCTGTTCCTCTTATTGATGATGCGAAACCTCTTAGCATTTTATGGCAAATACTTAATTTGTTGAGAAATACGCTAGTTGTCGGTTTATATTTCGCTATAAGACATGCTAAACAATGCTGGATTTAATCTCCTTGGTCGACATGTGGCCATTTAGATTTGTGTTTACGGTGTTCAAGTTCCAAATACCGGTTTGCATATATAGTTGTCTCAGTAGCCATCTTATTCTCGGACAAACAAGTTGAAAGGGTCTAATGGGGTAGGATCATCGGGAAATTTAACATCACAACTCAAACCAGGCACATTTGTAAACTGAAGATCAATAGATTCACGCTCTCCATCAACCCGGTTTTGCATCCATATATCAACTTGATCGTCATTTGTTTCTTCAGTACCATCACTACATTGTCTTCATCTATTTTGAAATCTTCGAATTCAGCCTCACTCAAGTCGAACACAAGAGCTGATAATGAATGAACCAAATCAATCACATGATGGAGGCACTGAGAAAAACTAATTAGTAACACTTGACTGGTAGCTAAGATAAATTGGTATATCACCTATACTTATTCAGCCAAGAAGGGTTTATCTATTTCAATAAATTAAACCGAACATGTAGAACAGGTCATTGTTGCGTATTGACGCTTATCATATGGTAACTTAATTCATCAACGGAGTGACTAAATGCGCCATATGCTGCATATATGTCGCACGTGGGCAGCGACGAAGGTTAACAGATCGTGCAGACATTGAATGAAAACATAAAACCAGAAAAGATGCGGCGAGACACAAACGTAATGCAGGAAGCATAAAGGTGTCCGTCAGAATTGATGATACATCGTAGCTTGTGATGTCAATTCGAGCTAAGCCTAATTGTTCGACTTGGTGTACTGGCGTTATTAAGCAGAACCAAGTGATGATATAATTAGTAATGCATCGAATGGTATCTATAGGGATTGAATAGGCAACAATGGTTCGATCAAAACAGGAAACGTTTATGCACTTCTACGTTCACGCTTTTATTTACAACTTCATGTGTGTACAAACTGAGTGGCACATATCATAAAACTAGCTTAGATTGTACAATGCTTTAACAACAGCACCGCAATATTCTCGCATGAATCAGCCGGAATGACTAGGAAAATGCAATTCAATCTCATTACAGTTTCACCCCCCAACAAACGCATACATACACGCATATATTTACGAACACATACACCCACCACCTCTCTATCCCTCCCAAAGGTTTCAGTTAGATTTACAACTTTTCGGATGCTTTAGGACACAAAAACTAATGAAATTAACCCCTTTTCACTTGTACCAGATTAATTGTTGTCCAATTTACATAAACCTTTAGAATCCTTTTAAGTTAATGTTCCGAACGGGTCAGTTTCCAACTTATATAGTCCCGGTTTAGCAAGTACAACCATTTGATTTAAACATTCGAATCCCGTCTATTCCCATAGCGATTAACATAGACCCGTTTGATCTCCAATTAAAAGCTCTTGATAATTGGAAGTCAGCCCGAATCACCCAAGCACCCGATTAGCCAATAAAAGTTCCCAACTTAAAGCCACCCCATCTTTCACTATAAATACGAAAGCATCTGACACGCACAACATCACAAATTCGAAGAGAGAGAACATACGGAAACCGCACGCCAAGACAAAGACAGAGACACACAGATAACGTTCACGAAAGAGCGTGCCGTCAAAAGAGACAAATAAAGCACAAGCGAACTTCATATAAAGTCTCAGGTATTATCTATCAGGACATCAACCCTCAGATATCTACAATAACGTCGGCGACCTACGGATAATCGTCTCTCGTCTCTCATCACAATCCCGACTCAAACACGGTGACCGAAATGGTCATAATTGGTGGAGAATTCGCGGTTTGACCACTTTCCAGCTGGTCAACACATCGATTCATCGACTCCTCTGCCAGTAAACCACTCCCAAGAAGCCGCAACAATGACGCAAGCACCATGTATTCTGCCGCCGCGTTTTGCAAAAGGACGGACATGTGAGTGGTTTGAAACGCTTAAACATTACTCGCAATCAAACAAATGGGACGATGAACAAATTAAGGGCTACATTCCCTGCTTACTGGATGACCCTGCTCGCTCCTGGTACCATACGCTACCCAATAACGTAAAAACCAATGCGAAGTCACATCAAGAGGCATTCATAGACAGGTTTGACTCAGTCGATGGGTTGCGCCATACCCATTTAGACCAATTCAAAAATCGTTAACTGCAACCAGGAAATGAACTTACTCATGATATTAGGCTTGGACTTCTTACAATATCAAAAAGCTACGGTTTGTAAAAGGGTTTGCAGAAATCGCTAGACCGCTTAATGAGCTAATGCACAAGGATGTCCCATTTCGATGGACTGACAATTGTCAAAATGCTTTTCAGACTTATAAATCGACTGACTTCTGATCCTATATTGCTGAAATTTCCTGATTATGGCCGACAATTCATTTTGTACGCAGACGCGTCTGATTACGCTATAGGTACATACTCGGATTAAAAGACAGTGACGACAAGGAACACGTTATTGCGAACGCTGGTAGATCGCTCTCAAAAATCGGAACAACATTGGTCTGTCCACGAGAAGAATGTTTGGCTGTCATTGAAGGCATACGTTATTTTCGAATGTATTTAGAAGGCCGTCAAAAGTTTTTGATCCTAACGGATCACTAAGGCCTAGAATACCTCAAAGACGCCAAACAAAACAAACACCTAAACTTCTCAGGTGGAGCATTGAGCTTCAGGGTTTTAATTGTGACATTGGAAATGCCGATGCTTTGTCCAGAATAGAACATGTTTACGACATCACTTACAAAACCCCGCTTACAAAGTAGCTAGCTGCTCACAGTATCAATGCTCTATCCCACCTTGCAGACAGTCAAATTACTTGCAATGAGACCGACCCCGTCACGTTGATTTGTCAACTCAACGCCGCCACTCCGAAATCCCTAGCGGATTATCAAGAGGAAGATGATCAATTCGGCCCAATTTACAATTACTTACGTAACCGAAAAATCCACGAGTCGCTGACTGGCGGTGGCCATCAAGGCGAAGAACGTTGTTTGGAAGCTATACGTTTGCCGAATATGGCACCTGACATCAATCTCTACTTAAATCGTGCCTCGCGTGTCAACAATCGAAACGGCATGTCCACGCTTGCCCCGCTCATTTATCACCCTATTCCGCCCGAAGAGATATTTTCAAGATGACATATGGATATATTAGGACCTATAAGTAAAGCTCAAGATGGAAGTCAGTACATTTTGTTGTTTGTCGACTCGTTCAGTAAGTGGTGCGAGGCTTTTCCTGAGAAAACTCAAACAGCTGCGGAGATCGTGAAACACATGTATAATGACATCATTTGTCGGTACAGCGCCCCCATAAAGAACCTTTGCAAGCTGTTTCAAATTGTCAAGTGGAAACCAGCAGCTACCACCCACAAAGTAACAGCACTTGTGAGCGAATGAATAGCGTCATAGGTGCCTCTATAGGAGCCCATGTTAATGAGAACCACTCCCATTAGCCAGACATACTTCCAAGTATAATGATGTCTTATAGAGCATATCCATCCACTCAGTCAACACTACAGTCCCCGTTCTTCCTCCTTTTTGGGACACAATGTCATTTTCCAATTGATACGGCGCTTCTTCCCCCACTCAGTCTACCAAAATCGACTGAGCAACATTTGACATCAGTCCACAAACGCCTCAAAATGGCCCGTTCATTAGCAAAGGACAACCAACTTGCTGCACAACAAAAAAGCATAAAAAGTCACGACCGTAGAGCACGCAATCCACCTTATCAAGTGAGACGGCGTGCGTGGCTTCATTGTCCAAAAACACCTAAAGGTGTGTCAGCAAAGTTAGTCAAACGATGGATCGGGCCTCTCTATATTTGCCATCGAACTGACAACCATACTTACCGATAAGACTTATGCGCTCAAGGATCCATGATAACAGATTGAAACCTTATCATGATCCCGCCGACAGACTCACCAACCCGCAACCAAGTGATAACTTAGATGTAGATTTGACAAATAACATTACTCAATCACAACCTGTGACATTCCCAAAATCTCAACAAACATCCCACAACCAATCCACACAAAACCAGTCTACAGAACACAACGCGAATAACCCAACCTAAATGACATAATGAATTCCCCATTATCCCAAGAGTTCAACGGAAAATCCGACATAACCTTCAATGATCCAACATTCAAACAAATAACCAAATTGCTCAGAAAACGCAAAAATAAAGACGGTCAAATCTTCTACAAAGTCAAGTGGAAAGGACCTATGGCGTCGAGCTGGGAATTAGCTTCATTTATACCTCAATACCTCATAGAGAAATTCCAGTAATTTGCCAATTGATACGGCGCTACTTCCCCCAGTCAGTCTACCAAAATCGACTGAGCAACATATGACATCAGTCCACAAAAAAATTCCATATACACAGAACGAGTCTAGGGCGAGGTAGAAAAAAACCCCGAAAAAACCAACCCCTACTCACCATCACTCCGATATAATCTAGTTTGACAATTATTACTACACCATATTATCAAGCATCCTTTAATTAAAATTACTAGCAATTATGACACTTTGGTAGCAGCATCCATTATATTGGTTATCAATCATGGCTCATAAATTAGTGTCAAACCGTTGGTGACACCTTGTAGGTATATTAATGCCTAAATTTAGAAAAACAAAATTGGCCAACCCATTTTGGTTTACAATAAACAATAGTTTCACTTATCGGTTATATTTAGTTTGGAACATGACTGTGAACAATATAAGTATCCAGATACGTTGCTACCAGTATGAATAAAGTGGTTTCATTAATTGCAGGTACCTTCTTAAACGCCATGCTCGTCAGCTGTTCGTAATGACTCTACTCCAAGTCGGTCCAGCAATGGCACGATCCGTAGACAGCGTTGAAAGACTAAACTACGGCGTCATATTTGACAGAACAGGCGTCATGAACAACGCAGAACAGGTGTGGACGCACACCTTACACATACAACTACATACAAAAGAATGGGCACCAACCACATATCCCTTCTGTAGGACGTGAAATGCATCGTGTGACCAGCTGTGGAAAATCTGATCAAGCTTCACAAACATCCGTACGGAAGTCATGAAGCACGCACTAAATATGACGGATGAGGTAAATAACCTCATTCCGGAAGTGCAGCGTAAAAAAAATCAAGAAGCCATAAGGCTATTCTAGGATTTATAGAAGATTTGTCTAAATCCCTTTTTGGAACAGCAAATGAAAGATGTGGAAATGTTGAAAGAACACATTAATATAATGGTGACCCTAACTAATAAGCTGACGCATGCGTTTGAGAATCATGCCTCTGGGATGAGTTCGTACGTGTCTATGGTTAATCATAGGTTAGATGATGCTTTTAATGTGATAAAGCAAAATCATAACGAACTCACTCAGTTGGCTTCGGGTATCCAAAGTATAATCACAAGGCTTGCACGATAGAATGCTGTCAATCACAGAGTTGTGGATATCTTGCAGTACAAATGCCAACTTCATCAATGCACAAATTGACCAATTCAGAGATGGCATATACGAACTGGTTCAAGGCAAACTGTCCCCAAAATTAGTTACTTTCCCTTTTTTGTCGGACATGCTCAAACAAATCAACAATATGGTACAACATAAACATCCCGGATTTAAAGTTCTTCGCATGTTAGCAACGTATTATTATAATACAGAAGATGTCCATTACGCCCGACATAATGACTCATTGTTTCTTTTAATTCGCATTCCTATAGCTTCTTCGGCACATCTGTTTGATATCTACCAGGAAAAACCATTCCTGTACCTATAAATCACACCTCTGTGCATGCTTCTCTACCTAGAAACCTCCCACAATATTTTGCTGTGTCTAAATCTTCGTCCTCTTACATAGAGATTTATCTGATGGAACTGTTACAGTGTCGTTGCTGAAAAATTTTCTTTACCCACCCGTGTCAATAATTGTGCGATATCCGAGAATTCTTCCCTTTATTTCCCCGTTAACCTCGCATTACTGCACAATTCCTTCTCTATGGATCAACTCTCCTTCATAAGATCAAATACAGTATTCGAAGAACCTCTTAACTTCTTGGTTCCATCTTTTATTTTTACCATCACGAATTCTCTTATGCGCCCAATACAGATGATCAGCTAAAATTAAGTCTCAGTCAGATGTCTCTGCAGGCTGAACCTAATGACAACATCTACCAGTCATTGGCGGACCCGATTTATTCCGAACAATGGCAACCTAAGTCAGCTTCATCGTGGTTTACTTTCCCCCATGTCATCAGCTACATTTCAATTGTAATTACACTAACACTCCAACTTTTCTTCAAAGTCAGACAGCTTACACTAACAGTCACTGTTCTACAAACAGCAGATAAAATACAAGAAAGAGCGTGCCGGTCAAAAGAGACAAATAAAGCACAATAGAACTTCATATAAAGTCTCAGGTATTATCTATCAGGACATCAACCCTCAGATACCTACAATAACGTCGGCGACCTACGGATAATCGTCTCTCGTCTCTCAACACCATCCCGACTCAAACACGGTGAACTAAATGGTCATAATAGCACACATTGACTCGGGCACAGCACCAATGTCTAGATTCAACAGTGCATACGCGTTTCATAATATGGATGCCTATGGATAACACGGTTCAGGCTGTGAGTCATTTCATTATGGGATCAAAATGGACAGGGCGCCGAGTTGTTCGACACCGGAAAAACGCCTTGCCAGGTTTAAAATGACCTATATACAATTGATGCCTTGACGGGTCTGATCAATGACATCCAGAAGGCACAGACAAACAACGGCGTGTAAAAATAGACGAGTCTTATCTGTCAACAGCTACTTGCTGAACCAAGTAGAGGTCTGCTCTATCTACAACGAGTCATCCGTTGAAACCGAAGAGGTACTTATCTCATAGTTAAAAAATCCCATTGACCACATGTAATGGTTATATTGGAGGGTTATAAAATATTTTTTATGGAAGCGTAACTCCAAGTGGTCTCAAGAATGTTATGTTTGGTGAGAGACGAACATGACCACAAATGAGTTATCTAGATATAATCGTCCTGATTCAAAAGTAATACATGCCTTTGTCAGTTCTAGACCAACAGAGAGATGTTGCAACAGTCAATTTCACAGAACCGAAGTTATGCATCCACCAATTCATGATATATAGGCCTCAATGCTGTTGACTGTATTACACAATCCTACATCATACCGAGTCAAATGGGGTATACGTTACAGAACATTTCATTCCCCTTCCTCTATCCTCCCCCCTCCCCCACCCCACCCCAAACCGAGTAGGGTTACGAATGCAGACTTTGGCGTCGATTGAAACATCACTAGGACTGGGTAGGGCAGTTTGCGGACTTAACGTCAGTTAAAAACGTTAGACCTGGTAATCCCGTGATATGCGGTTATCAGAGGCTGAAAACGAAGTATACTTGAATATTGGCTAGCTCTGGTGAACGAATAATTGTATTTGCTCAGACACAAGCCGACTTAAAATGAGTCACAATCGCTCAAATTCACTGAAAATCTGGGGTGAAAATACTTTTCTCGTGACTGCTTCAATTCAACGTCTGACATTTGACTCCGGAAAAGCGTGTCTTACTAGTACACCGTTTGGATTCATGGGGATTGTTAAGTCTGATTAGTTATATTTGAAGGTGGCTCTTTATAACCCAGAGAAGACCCGTATAGCCTCAATGAAACAATACTGAAATAGACTGAGTGACGATACCTCCACACTATGGCAATGCACGTTCATATTTACATTCAATGGTAATTACAATGTTTTTTTGATAGAAAGGTGGGTGGCGGTTTTCAACATGGTCGCATCCAAACATTGGCTTTGATATGGTTCTTCTAATATCAAGGGGTGACTATACTTCAGCTATCTATTGTAACTGATTAACACCTCCCAGAAACACCACAAAATCACATTTAGGGTGACTGAACAGCACTTATTGACAAATATCAAGTTTGTCTTACCTTTTTGAGGAACGAGGTGTCAATCTTCTTTAGACAAGTCACTTGATTCTCCACAAATGTTTTGACCCGGCGCAAGTCAGTCGCCTTTGGATGCGGAAATCTAAAACATGACGAAGAGTCAGATACTGTAATCATCGTTATTTATTAATAATAAATACCAATGACCGCTTTACACCAAAAGAGAGTAGTTTTGAAGATTATTTTAAAGATTTGAATCTGTATATTTCGGATTTATATGGATATCAATGCTGTTGACTGCATCAGAGGCTGCACCAATCCTAGTCAAATTTGATAGATGTGATAACAGTGTTTAGTCCCGACCAAGTAGTCTCGGCAAGACCAATGCTGGTGTTACATTAGTAGCTTGGGTAGGTGTTCCTCATTGTTTTTAACTGAATATAAATATCACAAACTCTAGAAAACACCACAAGAGGCACATTTACAGTGGGTTGACCGCACCTGTTTAGAAAATATGAAGGTTTGTCTTACCTTTTTGAGGAATCAGGTGTCGATCTTCTTTCAGCAAATCACTTGATTCTCATCAAATAGTTCGACCCAGCGCAAGTCAACTACCGTTGTGTGCGGAAATCTAAAGCATGTCAGATAATGTTATCATCCCAATTTATGAATTATCAACACTATTGCCCGTTTTACACCTAATAGTTTTATGATTATTTGGATCTACATATTCGGGATATCTATAGATAATAACGCTGTTGACTGCATAAGAGGCAACACCACTCCACGTCAAGTTTGGTATATGTAACATAGTGTCTAGTCGCGACCAAGTAGCCATAGTTGTGCACATCATCCATTGTTTACATGAGGATTCAAACAATGAATTTCATATCGAGGACATTTCAATCATCATTTTGTTATTGAATATTCTAGGTATACATTTAAAAAAGCGATTTGGATCGCTCTTTCATTGTAGCCGACAATGCGATCCTGAAGCAAGCCTGATGAAGCGCATCTCGTGATCGTAAAACATGGTCAAAGTACGCCATTAGTAGGCACATATATATATCATGTAAAAATATCCTGATTATCATTAGAAACGGATAAATATAATCCCCCAAGTAAAACGGATGACTTCGCTAATATATTTTTAAATTAGTTGGTGATGTGTCAATAGTGAACTTTAATAGGATGAAGTTGAAGATCTGTGTCGAAGTCTTCTTTGTAGGGTGCATATATCGAAATGCACTTGGTTATTGGGTCGCTATGATATGAGGGGAGACCTATCGATTCGCTACAACCTGTATGGAAATTTATCGCCCGTAATCATCCGACATCTGCAGTGTGACTAACTGCAATGAATTATTCAATTAATTGGTTTGTCTATATTTGACGGTCATTCTTTATGAAGCTTGAATGTTACATGTAGCCTCCGTAAGGCAATTGGTGCTGGGAAGACAAAAGCTCGCGTGACAAAACCCGAATACCATGGGAATGCGCATTTGTATTTACTTACGCCATTCATTTGCAATTAGTCTTTAAGCAATATCAGTGACTGTTTTCAAGGAACCACATGGATAGATTTTGATGATAGATTGCTTCTCATTCAAGGCGAAAGCTACATTTGAGTAATTTTTGCAGCTTGATCTCAGCAAGAATAAAATCAGAAAAAGCCGAAAACGTATCCCTAGAGTGGGTTGACTGAGCTATCTGGCAAATATGAGGGTTTGTCTTACCTTTTGGAGATGTGAGGGGCGATCTTCTTTCAACGAGACACTGCACTATGCTTTGCTAAATTGGATGGGAAAAAGTAGCGTTCGGGCAGCCGATTCTGTCCGAATGTACCGACTACGTATATGACAAGTATATGGACTTTTCCAGCCGCGCCGACAAACGACATGTCTACGCAGAGTCGATCTCGAGTAGCTCTCATCTACTCATGAATAAACTGGGACCGTCTCAGGGTTATCACAAAGGTCATCATCAAGACCCACAAAATGTTGAGCAGTTGTTCAGGTAGGTAACAGTAGGCCCTGCCGATGGTTGACGATCTTATATCACCATCTGAAGTGCACACATGAAAGATCGAGAGAAGTAACATTTATGGACGCTGTGTGAGGTGAATTTATTGGGATAGATCTACTCTTGAACGGCCACTTTATCTACCAGATTTTGTTTAAAAATTCGAAACATTCGTATGCCTGGCCATTGAAAACCCATTGCTAAACCGACAGTCACAAATACCGTCCTGTTCTCATACCGATATATCCCTCCCCCAGAGAAAGGCACGTCCCTTCTAAAGACTGGATTAACTATGGGCTGGTGAAGAGCGCATTTTTGTGTCATTATTGACATTTGGGTAGTTAATGTGAAACTGGTGGACATTAACATAGTTTCAATGCGCTTGGAGTGTCATTCTCGTCATCATTATCAACACCAGAGAGCGATGAAGGGATGATGCTGATGATAACAGAGAAGATGATGAAATGATGTGATGATGTTACACAAGATGAAATGATGATCATGCCGATGATGAAGGATGATGGTGATAATGATTGAAAATATCAAGATAAGGGACTTCGACAAACTCTTGTGATAATGACCATGTAATCGCTACAAACTGAGGAAAGGCAGCTGAAAGATTACTCGATCTAATGATGTCTACTCTTAAACTGCTCAATCTTAGAATGGGAGTAATTGCTGAATTTGATCATTTCACTAAACGGTACTCGTGAATATATCACACGACTCCGTGACCGCTTGCGTTATCATCATAACCATCATTATTGTCAGAACTGCTAAATCATTAAAACGGTTTAAAGTACTTCTAGTTATGACGCTTAGCTGTTAAATCATCGGATGACATAGTGATTATCAGATTGACAGGTTGAATGTTAAAATCGGCGGTATATATATATATATATATATATATATATATAGATATATATATATATATATATATATATATATATATATATATATATATATATATATATAATATATATATATATATATATATATATATATATATATATATATATATATATATATATATACCCTGGAATTTCGTCATTTTTAGGGCAATGCCACTTTGGCCTTCGATAGGTGCAAATTTTGAAGGGCACCAAAGCCAAATAGAAACATTTTAAAGGGCACGGATTGACGACCAAACATTACAAAATAACAACTTACCCGACAAAAAAAAAGAGTTCGCTTTATGCATTTGACTGCCAATTTCTGTAGGTCAACTAGTCTCGAACGTTTCAAACGATCCCTTCGTGGCATTTCGATGTTATTTAGTAAGGACTCAAAAGCATGAACGAATAGAAGTGACCGGATACGTGTGTGTATTTTCGTTGACAACAATCTAACGACGCGATGTCCAACGATGACGCGATGTCAAACTTTTACCATTCATGTGCTGTCAGTGTGTTCAATAAGCAACAGAAATTCTCGTAAACTTGGTTGTCAAAAACTCTGGTCTCCGTTAACATTGCCCACAGCAGCAACTTCGTTTCCAGGGATGATCGATCTCGCCCACTGATCTCGCTGCGCCCTTGCTGGTTCGCTCTCCTATCCCGAAGACCAGACGTCACTATGTAGAATAGTTTGAGAAACTGAGTAACGACCAGTCTACATTTAGTTCTGGATAGCAGCTGCCTTCGTTTAATGATGTTACTCCCGCTAGAAAGCAATGAGTTCAATGTTTTCACATGTGTGATGCGTTTAATTTTCGGAGGGGCCAACATTAAAGAGGTCAATCTGTCAGCGGAAATGAGGCCGCGTCGTGAAGTTTGGTTGTGTGTTGTGTTCAATGCAGCAGTGGCTTGATGTTGGGGATTTAATGGCTGACGTCAGACGGCCGCGGTGGATCTTGGATGCAAAAGGTGAAAAAGGGCACTACGGCCATGGGGGGAAAGGGCACGGCAAACTTGGCCATATTATTTGGTCATTTCCAAGGGGCATCACGGCCACTTGAAGCGCCGTGAAATTCCAGGCCTTAATATATGTGTATGTAAACATACATACATATATATATATATATATATATATATATATATATATATATATATATATATATATATATATATATATATATATATATATATATATATATATATATATATATATATATATATATATATATATATTAGGCCAAAATTAAGCTAATTGAGTGAGGACTATTATTCTGATAATTCACACAGACAGACTTGAGTCGAACCTTGACACGCGGAGTATAACCTGACATCGGTGATATTGTTCGACCATGTTTACCTTGTGGTTGGTTCGAACCGGTTTTTATTCATGCAAAATATATATATTCGTGAATTCACGCAATATGGAATCTACCCAGGTGGCTGCAACTTGTTGTAAAAACCTGGAGCATTGAACCTATATATTGGTCTACGGTGGCACTGAAACCTCGAACCAGACAAAGGCTCAAAGTAGAACATTATATTTTATCGTAGGTTTAAAAATAATAGGGTTCATTAGACTTGTAGGTAACTGCTCAATTAACTTAAAGCTTTAGAGTGTATTTTACAAGACATAAAACAACCCACGAAGCTATAAGTGTCCAATCTGGCAAGGGACAAGTTGAGAGAAAATCCGGGGCGAAACGGCCCAGTAAGCAGGTGAGTGCTCACTGTAGCTTGCACGCTGTGACCCCGATCAGCTGACTGAATTTACAAGGCGATGCGTAGGTACGATTTGGTGTGATTGATAGAATGAATCATAGTTTTACAATGTTCTTGATATTGTGCTTCTTTTGTCAAACAAAACGGAATTGATAGTACTGTGCATGTATATTATGACAATATTTTTAAATAGATTATCCACCCCCAAACTGCAGGTTAAACTGTCACTCGCTGTTAAATATCTAGATGAACTGGACTACAGAGAGGACCTGGTAAACTAAAGCTTGCTTACAATGACTGCACGGTACGCTAAAAGAGGTTGTTTTCGAGCCTTATTGACTGACTGTGCAAGTTTTATAAATGTTGTGGGGGAGTGGAAAGGGCAGCATACGATAGCCCACACAGCATGTTGAGTAATTTAAAACCTCAACTGTATTAAGGTACATGCTCCAAAAAAGTCATACCTCTGGTACGTTTTCAGCAAAGTTATTTTCCTATTAATTCCCCATTTAAGGTCAAGATATTAAAATGTGAACATTTTTACTAAGAGTTTAGAAAAAGACACAATCCCTTTTTATCCAGCCATGCAGTCATTGTGTAGATGATCAATAATGTTGCTTCAAAGGATGTCCTACTTTGCATTGCTCCAGGCTGGTAAATCAACCGTTAGCTTCAATATAGACTAAATACACAATATGAAATATACAGTAAATCAAATCCATGCAGACTATAAAAGAATATTTGTGCTTGTCCTGAAGTAAAAAACAGGATTCCCCAAGTTAATGTCAAATATTGATATACTATGAAGGAATAATGAATAGATTAGTATGACAGGTGGGAAGGAAGTATCAATGAATGGATAGAATATAACATCCAACCACAGATTATTTTGTCAGTAATTGGTAGTCATACATGGTGACTGGCCAAATATTTAGATAGCTGAAAATCATATTTAAATTTACCACAGTAGCCATACACCATATAACGATTCTAGAGTTGCTATACACAATACTACAATTGGCTGGAGTAGTAGTCATTCCTATTTCAATGAACTGCACTAGCTCTATGCCACATTGCAATGGACCTGAGCGGCCATACGCCAAATGTGGATAGAGAATAATAGAAGTAAATCAAAGTACTCATATACAGGGTCTTAGCCAGGATTTGAAAACTGCCAGTCCTACATCCCCCCAGCCCCTGCCCATCAAGTCATGACCTGGATCACCAACTGATTATCATAACGTGTTGTACGTTTGCTTTCGTGAACGTTATGATGTTACTTCATGAGAACATCATGATGGCACTCGTTGAATCGGTGATTATGTCATGTGTATTTCAAGTTACTGTAAATTTCTCGCTGTCAGTCAGAACGATTCATTGATAACTTGTTCATATTTTGATGAAAATGCTTTAAAGTGAAAGTACACAGGTTAAACGGTTCATTCAGTAGGCATTTATGACCCCGCCATTAGTCACCGGTCGAGAAATACACGCCGGCCGGTCGACAGCGTGGGGGAGGGGAAGTGTGTGTGTGTGCGTGCGTGCGTGCGTGCGTGCTTGCTTGCTTGCGTTATGGGCAATATCAGACAGTTGTTTAAAAGAATTGTTATTGCATATTAATGATACATCAGACACGATTCAAGGAATCATACAAATCTCACAGTAGTTATACAAACCATAGGCGAAACGTGAAACGGCATATCAGAGCGCGTATAAACGAAAGAACCAGGGCGCTCCGCGGCGCGACAACAGTTTTACACCGCAGCACTTCAACCACAGCCATTTCTACCGTTTCGTTTGCTGTTAGCAGTGTAGGTGCAGTTACCACGATTTCTTCGAGCTCCGTGGCTTCCCCGCTCATCGAAGACAATCAAAACGAGCTACTGCTGCGGAAGGAAATAGAGCAATTGAGACGCCAGGAGTAAAAACTCGGGAGAAAATTAAAGCTCCGAGCCCTTCAAGTCAGATCTCGAGTCCCGTCGACAAAGGGTTGCCGAGATGGAGAGAGAGCTCGAATCAACATTGCCGGCGACGCCAAACCAGGTCACCTCATCGTCTCCGACCAGCGTTACATTTTCTGGTTAACCTCAATACAACAGGGCTCCTTTTGCGATCTTAACACCTTCCGCGATGCCTACTTCGGCTCCATCCGTCACCGTTCCTGACCCGTTACACTAGCCGAATTCAATTGGATACACGCCCCAACCTTCATTTTCCAGACGTCTTTCCACCTTCCCTGCCGCCGCCTCAAGGTCAGCCTCAGATTTCATCGAGGAGTTTATCAACTCCCATCTCCACTCAACATCAAACGCCTCTAAATAGTCAAGGTAAAGGCCAAATGTCTTCTCCTGAACAATTTGTGAACGAAGCCGGCGTGACAGAAGTCAGAATTGCAACATCTTGTGCCTCATGATCCGAGTGTACCAGTCGCCTAGCTCACCTTCAAGAGTTCATGATAATGGCGTCCACGTATCAGTGGTCCGCGGTGCGCTCATTGTATGGTACCGCTCTTAAGGAAATGAGGGATGGGAATCAACGGTAATGGGCCCAATTTCTCAACTCTCTCAAGAACGAGATGCTCAAACCTTCTCTCTGCTGTCGTTTCGGAGCTTCAACCAGCTACAATCAGTTCCCAGATTAGCTTACAGTGGAACTTCGATAGTAATGATAACGGTCAGAGATATAAATACAAACATATCTGCAAAGAATGCGCTAAAGTCGGCACAGAGGGAAGACCGGTGGCAATTTGATTAGATCTAGCCCTTGTCTGCAGGCCCTGTTTACATGTTAATGATATTCAATACTCGCGCCAACGTCTAGGCTAACGACATCCCTTGAACTGGACCAGCATCCAAGGTTTGGGATGCTCCAATCAGAAGCCGTGTCTCTCGGGCACTTTTGAGTCATTGTCTCTGATTGATCAGTGTCACATTTTCCGAAGATTCGGCGCCATAATTGGTTTTGTACGCTCTAGTTTTAGACCTATTTTCACGTGAACTGAAGTATTTGTCGTTTCATAACCATGGAAATGACTCCAACGGAAGCCCGCTATTACGCGCAACAGTCGCATGGCGTGGTATTGAAAGAATTTCAAAAGGATTGTGCGCTCTGCGGCTTGATGGCCGTGACTGTTTTGTGAATGTGCCTGCTGGGGCGGGGAAACATTTTGCTATACGTTCTTAGCTACTGCCAAGCGATACAATGCTTGGAATGGGACCCATTCCAAGCATTGCATCGCTTGGCAGTGTACAGAAGTAAAGGGCCTCGAACGAAATATCCCGCTTCACAGACAGATTGTTGTCTCTTTCATCCAATAGCATAAACATCGCTAAAATTAAAACTGTATATGGAAAAGCTTGTCGATTTATCTCTCATTTAACATTTTTATGAGCTATAATCAAATAATAACAGTGGCGGCATGTTGATGTTAAATGTGTCGGCCATATTTAAGTCATTATTAAGTCACCGCGGAGGATGTCTCAGCTTTGAGCACGTTTTGAGTCAGAATTTAAACTTACGTTCGTCGGCTCAGCGTTTTGAGACAGAACTTAAACTTAAATCGGTTGGTGAATACGGCCCCAGCTTGCTACAACTCCTAGCTCTAGTCGTGTGCGTTAAGCTATGAGGGGCTTTATTAGAGCATCAACGCATAGTCATAGCAGTGGATAACGAGGCCGTATCACACGCTTGGAACTCTGGTCGTTCAAGGTCGCCTTATATACAGCGTTTGCTACAAGAGTTGTGGTTTGTAGAAGCAACGTTCATCTGCTCTATTCGCGCCTCTTGGATCTCCATGATACATAATAAACTGGCCGACCATCTTAGCAGGTGGCACTTGTCGCCTTACCATCAATTCGGGTTCAACTTCCGTCAACACACAAGAGCTCAAAGCCACCAATGATATGTTCAAGTTTACGTTGGATCTCATTTAATTAGTTATTTACCCTCTTCATTTGGGCTTCCTTTCTCAAACCGCCCCCCCCCCCCCCCCCACACCCTCACCCACGTAGTTTAGCTCAGATCGACCGCGAAGCGGCCCTGGTTAAAAACAGCTCAGCCGCCCGGTTGTAATATCACTTGAATGTAAATGCTGCGTCTAAGTATCGTGTTATGATAGGGTGCTAGTTGCACGAGCTCAAGTGTCATCAAACCATTTTACAGTAGAGTTACCTTCGGCCGCTATGTTTACAGAAACTAACGGAGAGACAACTGTAATTTGGTATGGTACCGGGCTAAGTTTAAGTTTTTGATGTGAATATCGCCCAGGAAAGAAACCTTTCCGTACATCCACCGATCAAGAGCTGTCAAGCTGCTGGCAGAGCTGTTACTAACGAATAACTAAAACATTTATGTGAATCAAAATTAGGCTCATCCCTAATTTGGATGGTTAAATAGAGTTTCAGTCATCGGTGAGTAATTCTGACAACATCACAAGAGGGTGGCTACCGTACAATGTTATCTTGAAGGCGCCTCGACTGCACCATTGCAACTGAACTTCGCCTTCACGCGTTACCCTTGGTGGCCAGGGCGGCGGGGCTGGATATATCCCAACGACTGTTTTAAACGTATGATACATGATAAAAAGTTTTGTACTTTGAAATAATGATTTTGATATCGCATAAGAAATATCAGTGGCTGGAATTTGCAACTGGAATGTCATATCTGGTAATATGCCCTTTCGAGGATTAGGTCATGCCGGAAAACGGACAGTAAAATTACCAACAGAAATGCGGTGATTAATGTGCTTGAACTGTTGAACATACCGAATTATCAATGAATTGCTTACTTTTTTTCGCTATGATAAGATATGAAATTATAACGTATTTGTTTCCTGCTGTCATATGAATATAAACCACCGCGTTATAGTCGCCACGTGCGATGGCGATATCCCAGGAATCCGCAGTTCAGAAGTGGAACGTAGAAATATGCAAAATCGTATATAACAATTAGCGTAAACAATTAGCGTAACATTTGTACTATTTGCACTGTGGTTGATTATCAACACTAAGATGTGAAACGGTCTCTAATTGACACACGAGTTATGCCATGTTTTGAGCTCTAATATATACGCAACCTGAATCTTCAATCTTTACAACGCCACAAACTCATTATTCTACACAGCACGTTCACCAAATTCCACATGTCCGTTTATTAAGCGTGTATCGTCATGTGTATCATAGAAAAACACCCTACATTCTTTCATCGCAGGAATAAATTCAATCGCCTTAAATCAAAACCACGTGAAATTGCGGGCGTAAGTCGAACCGCCTTCGTCATAAACCCCTTGTATAGATCTATTTATATATACATATAACATATATATATATATATATATATATATATATATATATATATATATATATATATATATATATATATATATATATATATATATATATATATATATATATATATATATATATATATATATATATATATATATATGTGAGGAAGGGCGGTGTGGTTGATGTATCTTTCAGTGCTGTGAAGGCCTCTTGTTGTTCATTGTTCCAGTGATATTCCTTCTTACCTAGCACCCGCTACAGTGGCTGGACCAGATAGTCGAATTCCTTGATGGAGGCTCTGTGCTAATTGGCTGATATATGTATATATATTTATTGTTCACGTCAAGTCAATCCAATTGTCTGGTCAAAACACCCGTCCATATATTTCTTTGGCAATTTCAACATGCTAGTCTAGTCGTAATGAGGTAGTCGCTTGCTACAGATTTTATTGGATTATGAATATTATGACGTAATAATTTTTTTGCATCGAACTCTGACATAACCCCAAAATACAGAATAACTTCAACCATAAATACTTTGATCAAAATAGTAGGAATAATGGCAAGTCATGCGTTTTTTTAGTCCAGCGGCATTAAATGATGTCGCGGAACACGATTAATGTTTTAACACTATCAGATCCTTCAATTATATTAATTCTGAAGGCTTTGGTGCAGAAAATTAATCTATTCTGATACCACAAACTGCCCCAATAGGTTGTATAGACAGGTGCGCAATAGGGTCTTTTCTTTCGTGGACGACCTTCTGAGGATTGAAAATATGTGTGTGAAATAAAATGTGATTATAGTATTCTATTTTACATTTAAAAACTTCAAAGAGATTATTAGAATGTGCATAATAATTGATGATAGCTTAATTTATTATTTTTCCACGAAGGATATATTTCATGAATTGTTGTATTTGCGACATATATATATGAAAAAAGAGCATGGCAGTCAGCAGGAGATTACAGCACTAGGTCTTACTTTCACAGTTGATGCTGTCGATGGGGTTATTACCCTTGAGGTCCTTGATCGAACTGTACGCATGACAGATGGAGTGTTGAAAATGTTGGGTCATGATGGCGGTCACCGTAGGCTGTGAATTTAATCAGGTAATTACACAGGCGACGGCCCCACGAACTGTAGCTCCTCGAACTAACTTTACGTCCACCTCGATCAAGTCAGTACCACGCACAGCATGTTTGACTGGGCCCCGACTTCGCGTCTTGAAGTTGTGGCCTTAGAGTATGCCTCTTTTGGTGATATCCAAACCACAAACATCCCTAATCCGACCTTAATACGTGTTATTGGCGGACCTGTGCATGCGTTGAAGGTTCAGCTACGGGTCCATAAGCAAAGGCTATTGGACAACCACGACTTTCCTGTTAGCATTGTTCTTGAATTTAGAAGCTGACAATCAAATCGAGTTTCTATGGACCTCAACAGAGAAAGACTGATCCCGATCTCTTTGAATAAGCTAAGAAGGCCTTTATAGTAGGTAAATCTGGTGATACTTTGACAGGAGTCCTTGACAAGTGAGGTAGCAAACTGCCTGACCCCAAATCATCCGCGAAAGCTGCCAACAAACAGTATGTTGACCTCCAGAATGAGGAGGCCGTCGGAGAAGCTTCTGGGAAGCCATTAATTACGCTTTAGGCTGAAGTGGCCCCCATGACACAGCAGGTGGTGTTGGTTATGATTTGCGGGATAATTGGTGGTTCTGACTCATACGAAAGTGATTGTGGCTATACCCATGGAGATATCGTGGCAGTGCGCACAGCTATAATAGTTACAAAATGGTAGTATTTGACCGGATTCTGACTTGATAAAGACGAGGGAACAACCTTATGTTACAAA
Organism: Urechis unicinctus; assembly: GCA_034190875.2. Taxonomy (NCBI): domain Eukaryota; kingdom Metazoa; phylum Annelida; class Polychaeta; order Xenopneusta; family Urechidae; genus Urechis; species Urechis unicinctus. The sequence continues at coordinate 14,900,124 of CM067355.1, forward strand.
AACCTTTGACCAATCCAAACAGTTGTATGAAGGTGGTATCATTGACCTCAGGGAGACTTCATTGCCGCTTGCGCATTATGGTGTTACATCACTTCTTAGCGAATTTATAACATTCCTATGAATGAGTTGAAGTAACAGTTACGGGACAGGAAGACGGGACCTGATTGGTGAAGATGCCAATTACAACAAGCATCTATGGACCTCGACGAAACAAACCGGATAGCACAGCAGACCTCTCTCAATGTGCAACGAAGGCCCAGCCCTCGCAAAAAGTGGCTAAAGCCGGTGATACTTTGACAGGACACCTTGACATGCTAGATAATGAAATACTTCGACTTGGAAACCCGATAGCACTGAATGATGCTACCAATTAAAATATTATGTTAATACGCGACGCAGACAGCTGCACAAAGATACGAGGTAATACACTTACACACGGAAGAATTACTTTTTGGTCAAAAGCAAGTGGCCCCTTACGCAGGGAATATGACTGGTCGTTTGATGATGGAGCCAGGAGGCAAACCTCACGAGATGAAACGTGTAAATATAGGCTGTTGATCAAAGCCAAGAAGCACAATGAGGTCACAAACATGATTACAAGTGATATATCTACCATGCTTACCGACGTAAAGATCTCTTATGAATTATTCAAGCTAGTTCTCGACGAGGTATCTAATTTTCATCAGATGAAAAAGAATATCCAGACTGCAGCAAACAAGGCCCACGAGTCAAAGGAACTCGACGAGACAACACACACGAAATAGTCGATTTCATGCACAAATTAGCTTCTCAGAAATCCTTAGTGACGACAAGCCACCCGTTAAAAAAAACCTGGTATTATGACTGCTCACAAGTGTTTGCAAGACACAAGGGCCCAAGAATTTATACTCATCCCTGTGACCCACCTCCACTCTGTGATTGGGCAGTCTGTTATCTACCTCATATTGCCTACCCCATGTCATGCTGAGGAACACTGTTTGTATGTATGTATGTATGTATGTATACATGAGTATATGTATGTACTATGTATGTATGTATGTATGTATGTATGTATGTATGTATGTATGTATGTATGTATGTATGTATGTATGTATGTGTGTATGTGTATGTATGTTATGTATGTAATGTATGTATGTATGTATGTATGTATGTATGTATGTATGTATGTATGTATGTATGTATGTATGTATGTATGTATGTATGTATGTATGTATGTATGTATGTATGTATGTATGTATGTATGTATGTATATGTATGTATGTATTTATGTATGTATGCCATATGTATGTATGTATGTATGTATGTATGTATGTATGTATGTATGTATGTATGTATGTATGTATGTATGTATGTATGTATGTATGTATGTATGTATGTATGTATGTATGTATGTATGTGTGTGTGTGTATGTATGTATGTATGTATGTATGTATGTATGTATGTATGTATGTATGTATGTATGTATGTATGTATGTATGTATGTATGTATGTATGTATGTATGTATGTATGTATGTATGTATGTATGTATGTATGTATGTATGTATGTATGTATGTATGTATGTATGTATGTATGTATGTATGTATGTATGTATGTATGTATGTATGTATGTATGTATGTATGTATGTATGTATGTATGTATGTATGTATATGTATGTATGTATGTATGTATGTATGTATTTATGAATGTATGTATGTATGTATGTATGTATGTATGTATGTATGTATGTATGTATGTATGTATGTATGTATGTATGTATGTATGTATGTATGTATGTATGTATGTATGTATGTATGTATGTATGTATGTATGTATGTATGTATGTATGTATGTATGTATGTATGTATGTATGTATGTATGTATGTATGTATGTATGTATGTATGTATGTATGTATGTATGTATGTATGTATGTATGTATGTATGTATGTATGTATGTATGTATGTATCTTCAGCCAATTAGCACAGAGCCTCCATCAAGGAATTCGACTATCTGGTCCAGCCACTGTAGCGGGTGCTAGGTAAGAAGGAATATCACTGGAACAATGAACAACAAGAGGCCTTCACAGCACTGAAAGATACATCAACCACACCGCCCTTCCTCACATTACCCTATAGGCAGGATGACTTTATACTGGACACAGATGCATCTAAAGTGGCTATCAGAGCTGAGCTGTGCCAGTTGCAGAACGAGAAAGAGAGAGTTGTAGCTTATGGGAGCTATGCCCTAACCTACGAGCAACGCAGGCACGAGGTTGGGAGTACTGGCTGCGGTGAGTTCAGATACTACCCGCTAGGACGAGCGTTCACTATACGCACATATCATGAAAGTTTGATTTGGTTATTGAAGCAGGGTCAGATGACAAGGTGGATTGAGAACATGATCCTCAAACAACGGGTAGTCGGGAAACACGACAACGCAGATGGAGGCCCCTGGAACAATTAGATCGCCATGTGTATGTGGCTTGAGCCAAGTTGTGAGATCTGCCCTGTGAAAGATGATCATTCTGTAAACGTGCCGAAGTGTTGTACAGGATTTGAATACGACAGTGCCGCTGACATATCTGGGGCTTGCAGGGAGCTACCAGAGTACTGAGTAGACCGTGGATGGAGCTCAGGGCAATGCGGACAGCAGAAAAGAGTGAGTGAGTGAGTGAGTGAGTGATTGAGTGAGTGAGTGAGTGAGTGAGTGAGTGAGTGAGTGAGTGAGTGAGTGAGTGAGTGAGTGAGTGCGTGCGTGCGTGAGTGAGTGAGTGAGTGAGTGAGTGAGTGAGTGAGTGAGTGAGTGAGTGAGTGAGTGAGTGAGTGTGAGTGAGTGAGTGAGTGAGTGAGTGAGTGAGTGAGTGAGTGAGTGAGTGAGTGAGTGAGTGAGTGAGTGAGTGAGTGAGTGAGTGAGTGAGTGAGTGAGTGAGTGGACGGTGTAACGGAACAACAACACTTATGTGTTATATGGCGGTTGCAAAGGTCAATAGATCAGTTTGACCTGATTAAGCAGCCGCCTTCTTGGATAAATGGAAAAAAGACGGAAAACACATGGATGAAGATTATTCTAGGGCAAGTCACCACCGGTTGATTGACTGGACTAGGCCATTCCAGCCTCTCGTCTAGGTGAAATTCGGGCAAATGTGATGTGTTGAAGTATGGCCCTCACAAGGACCAATCTCCAACACCTGGATCACATTGCCCACCGACACGCCTCGCAACTCACGGCCAACAGGTTGCCCCACAAGGTAGCCTCTTACGACAAAAAGAAGGATACAGATATGACGTAGGTGACAACCTCGCTTCTGGCATCAGATTTCAATTCGGAAACCGATGTCACTAAACAGATGATGGGGTTAACGTGAGTGTTATTTCAATCATCTTCATCCCATTTTATTCTTATCAATTAACATAATATTGTTAATTGGTAGATTATACACATATTGTCATCAAAACAAACATGACCTCTTCACCATAGACCGCAACTTGTCATCAAAACAAACATGACCTCTTCACCATAGACCGCAACTTGTCATCAAAACAAACATGACCTCTTCACCATAGACCGCAACTTGTCATTAAAAAAACACATGACCTCTTCACCATAGACCGCAACTTGTCATTAGTTTAATCAAATTGGGATACCACAGCAAAATAGTTGATATGCCGAATCGAACTGATCGATATATCCTATGATTGCCATTGCATGGGACGGGAAGCGGTAAAGTTACCCTCAGACACAACGAGACTAGATTCCTGTTGATAAGCAAAGCTGACCCGGTTTCAGAGCGCCATTCTTACTGAGCGATCTATTTATGCAGGCATTGTATATCGGCAGAAAGCAAATTTCGCGCCAAAATATCCTAACACCAATCGATCATCTAATTTATTCTGCAAGCAAACAGCTATATTTTGTTTGCAAAATATATCTTAAGGTTCTGAACAAGCATATCATATTAAGAAGCTGTTAGTGTTTGAGTATAAAGACTGCTGATATACAGCGGTCAATAAACATTTGTGCCGAACATAGATTTTAAATTATTGTGTCCTTATCCTGCAAACTGCAATTAGTTTGTGTCGGCTTTTGTAATGCAAAACGATGAAAAGTTGGGTAAGACTAGTTGAGAATGATCATACCATTATATGATATATGCTCTGCTTTTGATTTTAAGTAAAATGCATAAAGGCCATAATACTTGTAAACAAATGTAATTAACCAATCCAGCAAAGGGCCTGTTGACGTATTATGCATAGATATCCATTGATTTTGTCCTGAAAAGGCGAATTTATAATTACTTTTTTATGGGCATCATTAATTCAGTATGAATTAATCATGTTGGACTGAAATACGTATCTCCAACCTCCCCCTTATATTGAAGGTAATATATTCCATCATCTTTTGACACCTATCTCCGTCATATTTGACGTATTTGTGACCAACTAGCTTAGTGTGGAAGCACCAGCCCTCCCGTTTATTCCCATTATGACGATATCCCATAATTACTGCAAGTCTGACCTAAATTTACCAGATCCCGTACTTTATACCTCACGCTAAGCGGTGTGTGCATTGACGACGCCCATAATTTGGACACATTATTTGTTTGTATGCAAAATCGACCAATCGCGCCTAAGAAACAGGCGGAATGACGCTATTGCAACCGATTTGAGCATTGCAGATAAGCCAGACATGACGTATCAGAGCGCATATAAATGGCCGACACCATACCGTAAAATTGGCTTACATATAGCTTATCACATAGTGAAAACAACATTGTAAATACTACCATATACACTATGGTGCAACAAAACATCAAAAACGATCAAAACCACTGTTACCTGCTTAACAGTACTGTTTCAACTTTGAACTCAATCAGGCTTGCAGACGCCACATCCCTGTACACATTTCATTTACAAGACACTTTCACTTGTGGCGCATGTTCTCTCATCAAATGCTTCACGGTCTTTTTCATTGGTATTTGGACCCTTGATATGTCGCAGCAGGACTGCATTTTCGGATGAGCTAAGTATCTTTCTTACGAAGGGGGCTCTGGATTTCGATCGCATCTGTAATTTGTCGAATGTCTCCGACTTGTATGCGGGATTGACGAGCTGATGCAAGCGGCTGGTGAAGTTCTGATGACGCTCGGTATGTGTAACTAGTGATTGCTGAACAGCTAAGTTTATTGCCATGACAACGAGGTCGTGATTGTTCTGTGCTACTTGACGAGCCATGGAGTACACGGATCCATTTAGTTGTAATGGATAAGCTGTTGTGGACATAAACAACCATGAAATATAGCAAAAACAGCATGACACTATGAACTAATACAGATTGCGCAGCTGAAATAACGTACCAGGCTTTGCAACATACGACTGGGCTGAAGATGAAGTAAATAATTGGATTGACAGCACTATTCAGAGGAGCGAGACTCTGAATGAAGATTGACAGGGCAATAATTCCCTGTGTCCTCTCTATATGACCGTAGACGTCTATGAGATTATACATGACGAAGGGGCACCAGCATAAAATGAACACTGGAACAGAAACGATGAAATATTCGTAGTCGGCAGCATAACGTAGTCACTATTTATGGTCGCTGTCTTGGGTATGAAATGGAGTATGTACATGATCGCAAAGTGATAGCGAGCAAATAGTAAAAGTATTTACAGATAACGATGGTGACTGCCACTTTGATGGACTTGATACGAGCGCGAGGGATAATGCCTTGGGAACTCGCATGACCTGCTAAACGGCTGCTCTGTATATTGCTGTTGGTATCCTCCAACCGATGACGAACGAGGGTGGCAATGGTATGAACTGGAATATAAAGGAAGACAGTTACAGATTGGGCACGCAACAAATATATCAATGAGGTAAGACATCTTTGATGGCGATACGCATGCTTATCGACTTTGTGCTAGATAGTAGCAGCGACAGAAGCGCAGCAATGTATAGCTATTGATAGTTATGAAGACGTATTTCCTACCTTTATTATTCATAGAATCTGTTCTCGTTACTCCCGATATCCCTGTGCGTCTTGTCCCGATGGATATCACAATAATGGAGAAGCAGAAAGCAATGACAATCGCAGGCAGGATGAAAAGTAGGATTGCCAATGTTGTAATGTATACCTACAACAGATATGAACTAAACTCAACATCAGCTTGAATAACTGATATCAAACCAAGCAATTACGGCTTGAAACTGTTGTGAGGAATGATGCAATACACATACTTGCCACATCCAGCGTTCTGGTAAATCAATAGCGCACTGGAGGACGCCATGTCTCCGCCATACACGAGATAAAAACGCGAGAGGAGAAGACAATAAAAAGCGCCAGAACCCAAGCACAGCACACCATCATCTTAGATCGCCTCTCTGAATCAATCACAGAGTACAGATTGTTTTTTTACCCTCCATTAGCTACAGCGTTATGTACTTACAACAACTTTACCAAGCAAGTGAAGTCACAAAGATCGTGACTCTTAGTCAGTCCGTATACATGTCAATACATTATATCATATGATATATAGGCCTCATATTCGTGAATTAATACATCGGGTGTAAGGACGCTGCAAACGGAACCTCCGTGTTCATGTACGAACTTGTCCCATAGTTAATCATCATCATTAATGAAAGCATATGTTGCCCATTAAGCTATATTCGCTTAGTAGTAGATCATATGTTGCCCATTAAGCTATATTCGTTTAGTAGTAGATCATATGTTGCCCATTAAGCTATATTCATTTGGTAGTAGATCATATGTTGCCCATTAAGCTATATTCGTTTAGTAGTAGATCATATGTTGCCCATTAAGCTATATTCATTTGGTAGTAGATCATATGTTGCCCATTAAGCTATATTCATTTAGTAGTAGAACAGTCAGGGTGAGTCATTGTGATAATCGATTGGGAGAAAGATACTTACTGCTGTTAGTGAAGTTCATTGGTCGCGCAATGGCATCAACGCGATCAATGGACAGCATAACGAGGACGTAAACGGAAGAGAATATGCCGACACTCTGTAAGGAACCAACGCCGTAGATAATGTAAGCTCATGTTCCACCAGTGTAAACAGTGTAAGTAGAGAAAGTATTGCGGTGTACCAACCTGAAGATATCTGATTAACTTGCATCCGATTACACCCCCATGCCACGCTACTGTGCTTTTCCATACAATGTCAGGCATTACCGTCAGCAAGCCAGTGGTAAGATCTGAAAGTTTTCATATATGACTACGCCTCAAATTTGCTAAAAGGTAAATGGTCCCACAATTGCTACCAGTGGCATTGGACGCTCACCTGCAATAGCAAGTTGCGTAAGGAAGAAATTCATTCGTGACTTGGGTTTCTTTGACGTAAAAATGTTGGCAAGAACTCCAGTATTTCCGACCACAATGACTGAGAATATGACTGAGAGGAAGCAAAGCTGCTCAGTCTGCAATGGAATGTGACTTTCATTTGGAGGAGCAAGTTCGTATCGGGTTTTTAATATGTACCGTCGAAGTTAATAGTTATGTACACTCCTGAACGGGACCTACAGGGATCGGCAAAGTGAGTAATCCTTTGACAGACAATGAACTTGAAAATACGAACACAGCTGCTCACCTTATAGAACTTGAATTCATATCGTTCTGTGTAGTTAACTGTGACATTTACGGTGTCCATGCTTTAGTCTCGTTGCATGTGCATTGAGACGTTTCCAAGTAATTAAGGACTAATTGGTATCCGCAGCTCTTTCCACCTCACACAGGAGATACATATACGTAGTTACGTAGTGTGATCAAATACACATTATTGATTATACATGCTGATAATGGTGCTCACTTAACCGAATGATATAACTCTTGATATCTTGATATAAATTAAACATTGCACTACTAATCCGTGGTAGTTCAGTGTGTGAAGGAATAAAACAACGTATCATATGCATCTTGAATAAAACAGTGTTTGCTGAAGTGAACGGCATTTTTAAAAAAAAACATGCATACTCACTTATTATTTTGGAGGCGGTTGGATAGCTTGTGATAGGTTCACAGCGCAGCCAGCTTTTATATTGGGGTGGCGCACCCTGCCGTCATCAACCGCAATTGTGGCTAGCTGTCTATATTGAGTTCCGCACAAAGCATGCGTCATCAATGCCATAGGGTACATATGTAACATAAATAGGTCCTACCCACACATTACACTGCTTTCATCCTTGCTTATTCCCAGCAAACAACAATACTTTATGTTTAGGTTGGCAGTATATTTTTCCGGTTGCGTGTTGATTAATGTGATTATGTTTGTTGTCCCTGCACTTTTACAATAGGATCGCGCGGGGAGCGTCCCTTGTGGCCACGATTGTATCACCCAAAAACTCACGTGTCACACGGATTTAATCTAGAAGGCAGAATTGTTACGCATGGGCCCACGATAGAGGTGAAGATTTGTAAGGGATCACGTGTTGAGTGTCCCTAATGGCCGAGATTGCTTTTACCCAACAACTCACGCGGGACCTTGATTTTGCAAGTAGTGCCACGTTATGCACTGATATATTAGAATACCTGGATGGCGGACGCAGCTCTGGCTGCCTCTGGACAGTGAAGCCAGCAGTCAGTCAATAGCCGCCATGTTGCCAATACCATATCAGTACCACGTGTAGTATAGTCCCGGGGATAAAATTCCACTTTGTCGAACGCCATTAGATTCAGTAAAATATCGAGACGATTCACCATCCCACTTCACACAGATTTACTGTTTCTGATACCAAAACATTAAAATTCTGACTAAAACCAATGGCATGGCACGGTTGATAAGACGCATCTTAAAAGCATGTGTACACAGGGCTGCCAAGATCTTTATAGTATTGTATTATGCTCCTAGCAGTGTAAATACATAAATCCGTTGAGTGACCGGCCTTAAAGCCAAATTGCTTGTCGCAGGTAGTAAGATACCCGTCTGCGATATCGAGTAGCGCTAATTCGAAAAGTTTTGACCAAGGCGTGACGAGTGCAGTGGGACGGTAGTTATTTGTATCTCTAGTATCCCCATTCTTGTTTTTGTTTATTGGTATAATAGCAGATTTCATGAAAGAAACTGGAAGATAACCATGCGTTTAAAAAACATGAGAACAGCAGTGACACATAGACACATATGCTGTCGACAGCATTAATAAAATGTTCAGCGGCAAGACCATGTACCCCGCAAGATTTTCCTCGTTTAAGCGTCTGTATTGCTCGACGAATGTGAGCATCGGAGATCACAGTGGTAGTGTTGTCAGTTTCACATTTGACCGTTTCCGTCACCTCGACCTTCGTCTGACACTCGCTCGCACTGTTTAGGAGTGCGGAATAATGGTCAGGCCTCATGTCGGCGATGTTTTCAGCCCCGTTAACTGCTGACGCCAGTGGTATCGACCGATTTTATATATATATATATATATATATATATATATATATATATATATATATATATATATATATATATATATATATCTATATATATATATATATATATATATATATATATATATATATATATATATATATATATATATATATATATATATATATATATATATATATATATATATATATATATATATAAATATGTCCAGCTGCTTGAACTAATAAAAATCTTTAACATATATCAAGACAAAAATCGGAGAAGAGGTTGATGACTGGTTGTTCTCTTAGTTAATGATGTATTCAGTCGATCTTTGATTAACTGCCATATGAATTTACCACAGATTAGGGCATTGACAGACTTTACAGAGACTTTGATAAACAGTGAATGGAAATGGTACAGGAATTGTCTGTACACTTAAGCGGTAACACAGTTACGCACTTGGGAAGTTACGCAATTACGCAGTTACGCAGTAACCTACTTATGCACTTACGCAGTTAGGTAGTTACGCACTTACGCAGTTACGCACTTACGCAATTACGCAGCTAGGTAGTTACGCAGTTACGCAACTACGCACTTACGTAGCTACGCAATTACGCACTTACGCAGTTACACTAACTCGTGGAGGCATACAAGATATTTTGTTGGCACTCACTCAACAACAGGTTAAAACATTGTAGATTACTAAGTAAAACATCTCTTTCGAATCACAACCCAACCATTACGTGGGTATATGTATGTACAGATGAAGGATAATACTAGCGTTTGTTGACACTACTCTTTCTCACTACTTGCTTTGATTAAGAAAACATAAAAGATATATACAAGACATACGTCCATATGAAACACATGTTCTAGCGTTTGTGAGCCCCCTAGTGAAGTCGAAATTACAATTATCGAACCCCTATAGAAAGTGACAACAAATATGATGTCTCTTAAAAAAATACACCCTCGTTTTTTGTTACTTAAATACACTTAGCGCAACGATAGTTTTCTTAGAATTTCCTAGGTGTACGAACAATATCCACCGTCACCCCAAAGATACCCGAATTTATCTTTCCTAAGACAAACAATTAAACCTAGAAGTCATGCCAAGCACATCATCGTGTGATAGAACCAATATACCAGTTAAGTGTAGCAATTTACAGAACATAGGCGTTCTCTCAGTTCTTTCTCTGTCAGAGGCCGATCTCGTGAGCGTGGTGAGCTAAAACAATTAAACAATCTGCGTTACCACTAACAAGGGGGAAACATCTCCAAATGCGTATACGACTCCCTGTGGCAACAGCCAACGCACGATGCCATCAAGACCATCGCTCCAAAGTTTGGACTATTCGCTGGATTTTAACTCTTGTACAAACATTGGATTATAGCATGACTTTAATGACATTATTTCAAATGTTTATTGATTTTAATTATTGATAAATTGTTGAGAATAATGTGTCAAATAATCAATTAGCTTCGATGATTTTTAACGTTGTTCCCAATTTGGAGGCCTGTGACGTCATTTTAACCGTTTTATTCACCTGCTCTGAAGTCTGCAAATAGCATTCACTTCATTCATTTTATAATTGTGCTCTTTATAAGGATAATGATTTAATCCCACGTTGTAACGCATGGCATTCAATTCATCAAGAATGAACGTGTAACCGATTTTTATAATAAATTATGGATAATTCTTGAGCTAGCTTCATTATTTTTGGGGATCGTACTGTGGTGCAGAAACACACATAAGTATTATGCATTAAAATAGTATAATTGTTGCATGTATGGTTTGAAGAGGCCTTTGCCGGGAGCACCCGTGATCACGTCTCTGGTTGTTTCGCATAAACTTTCGGCATTTTTACCTTCATTTCTGATGCTCATTTTTATAATCCTTCATTCTACCTGTTGGTAACTCTGTTCAGTCTAACTAATCGACCGTTTTTTTTTACAATTTGTGCTTTACTTATCTCGCCAACAAATGCCCCACATCCGAGCTCCCTGAGGGCATGGAAACTTTGCTTTTAATTCTCCCCCTATGGCTTAATGACATCTGTGTCAAATACCTCAAGATTGACACCTTCCTTGTGAGACGTGAGTTCCTCTTAGTCCGATCCGGGAGTCTGATAATGAATTATTTGTCAAACAATCGTTAATCGACAATTATCACGCAATGTGCATGTTTATTTGGCAGTTTTTGTAGGCACACAGATTACAGTTTGTTATAACTGTTATTATTGAGCTGAGTTACAGGTGCCAATGTGTGTCCTGGTGAGATAAGAAGAAAGGAAAGGAAGACCAGAGCATACATATGAAGCCAATTTACTTCTTTAAAGTACATATTTTTACAACAAGAGAGAACTGGAAATTAACACAGCTCATGAGTTGATTAGATTCATCAAAATCATTCTTCATATAATGCAGATCGTCTGGAAATATCAAACTGCAAAAAAAAGTAAGTAAATTCAGTGAAATTTGTGATGTGCTACATAGTAGCCTATTAAGGAGTGAAGTTAAGAGAGTATAGGGCTTATCATGCTTATAGCTTAGTAAAACTAAGAGACCCATTTATTAGATTCTTTTGTTACCTTTAGTACAACATCGTCACTAAATCTCCCATGCAAACTCATCAGTTTCCCTTTAAAATCATCTCAAGATGCAACAAACACATACGGCAAAACCATGTTGAGGCCTGCAGTTCCGCTTTAAATCTAATCCTACATGACCCACGAGCTATCGATTGATAGCGCAGCGCGATCTACCAATGCCTGCGCTAACGACGGATCCATAGATAGCGCAGCGCTATCGATCGATGGCGCAAATCGGTCGATGGCGCATTATATATATATATATATATATATATATATATATATATATATATATATATATATATATATATATATATATATATATATATATATATATATATATATATATATATATATATATATATATATATATATACATACATACATATACATATATACATATGATGCACATGAACATATATATATTCATACATTATGAGGGTATGACCCTAAGTGACCGGGTAACACATGATTTAGGTCATACCCTCTACCTCTAATGTATGAATATATACATGTTCACTTAATATCCCAGGGCACTTTGAACTTAATTATTCTGTTTTCAAATGAATGTATATAAATGTATAATATATCTCCATGAATACAATTACGATTGAGCCACATTATGTTAAACTAGAATGTTCTTGCTTATGCGCGCTCCTTCGTTCGTGGCTGCCTGTAGTTGCTGAGTGGGGACTAGCCAGAGGAATAACACGAGTCCTGGAGTAGAGATGCTTATTTGGTTTATTTAGTTTCAACAATGAAGCTCCCTGGAATCTCGCGGTCTGAATCTGGTTCCTGACAAATCTGATGATCTGCGGGTCAGCTGACTGGCTACTGACCACCATCTAGATATCGGCGGGCCATATCGATTGAATGGGGGAAGTTGGTTAGCCTAACATAACAATATGATCAATGAGAAGAGCCATGGATGATATCAAGTTATATTGATTTTGAGTTGGTGCCTCATTATGAGGAATGATATCTCGGCAATAGGTCGGTATATTTTAATTTCGATCTGAAGAGATACAATTGAAAGCGGTTACAAAGAGAACGATTATTCGTGTGTCTCGGGAGTCTTCAACGTCTAGAGCTTGAACAGTTACATTCATCACAAATCCAGTGTTACGGGGAGAAGTCGCCTTGGCACTCTCATTTCAAAGTACTCTGGCAGGAGTATGTTGGATGTAGTAATGGCGTAGTTTTGGGTAGAGAGTATTCCAGAATTCATGGTCTAAGAACACTCTTTCCACAGTCGTACCCTTTTGGGGCCACAACACAGTCACAGAACTAAACATCACACACAGCCATTTGCATCTGGACTTGGTAGAAATATTTGTGTGATTTCTTCATTTCGGTTGCACCATTCTCTAACTAGTAACACAGGTTTTTCTGCTGATTTGGCTTCAGTGTGTCAATTTCAACTGGTGAACATTTCTCCAAAACATACAGACATTTAATTTCAAGGACACCCAGCAGAACCCCATCCTTGCCCTTGATCAGTCCATCAGGGCTACAACCTAATCCGGGTATTTCGGGTTAATCCAAAGTCCAGACTTTGATTTGTGTTCACTATCTCTTCCACAATAGCTGTGAAATGCCTTGTCATCATGTTTCTGTCCATATAACATTGCTGGTGTTTTAATTCTGTCCCCACAGATTCCTATTTAGCTGATGGAACAGTCATGTTTTGATGGATTACCAACAACATATTTTGCAACTGATGCAGTGACTTTGCAATTTCTGGCTTGATGCCAAGAATCACAGTTGGCTTAATCCTGTGTTCCATCAACTTCATATGGAGCACCAGATTCAGATGGATCTTTCAGTAGGTCCGTGTCAACTTCATTGTCCTCATACTTAATTTCAAGCACATGACTGATGAACATATTCCCTTGATCAGTATATGGCAACGTAGAGATGAAGCTGTTGATAAACTCTTCATCGACTTCTGCGGATTTGTTCTAATCGCTTCTTGTTTAAGAACCTATGGAGCGTCCTTCTTGCTATACTGTTGAGTGTGGGCTGGCTAGGGATTCTTTCGCTTCTTACGCCCAACATTCCAACGACACAGCCGATCTGTACATGAGAGAACACCATATCCGAACTGAATGATATAATTCTCTAACACAAACAGCAATGCAGCAACATGGCTGCATCTTCCCATGGCCGATGCTCTCCATTCACACGATGCGTCTACAAATTTTGCACTCTCTATGGGCATAGTTACGCTCACATTGTACTGTTCATTTTGGGCATATGAACGCAGAGCAACTGCTTTGTAGAATTGATGGTTCCCTTTCCTTATGTCATGCAGTTTGATTACATGGCCACTGACAAAGAACTGTCTCCCCTTTTTCATTGGTTTGTCAGTGTTAAAGTCTGTTGACATATAAGTATCTGGATCCCTTGTGTGTGGGTTATACAGTGTTGCACTGGCTATGATGTGTTCATATATAGTCCCATAACAGAGGGATTCTGGAACATCTGCTAATGGAAAAGCACCCCAGCCATTAACGTACAGAACTGGGATGTCTGTAGTAGGTTCTGTGTTCCTGGTATGGGCCTGATTCATGGGACTGAGAATAAGTTGTAGTCATGGTCATACATAGGAATTTTCACAATATTAGTGTACATGACCATAATCATGGCCTTTGCATAATTTGCCACCAATTTTAGTATGCTTTGGAGCTCTTGGGCAGATTTACAATTTGAAATGGTGACAGCAACAAAAATCGGCATAGGTTCCCTGCTAGCCGCTAGGCAGAGGCTTTTCTCAGTATTTCATCCACAAAAAAATCAAACACACATTCACACATGGAATTAAAATACATGTACAGTACACATCCCCCTCGCTGTGTCACTCCAATGTTTTGACCGATAATTTACTATTTAAACAATCAATTAATGAACTACGGAAAATTTATTTCTTATTTAATCTTTTGTGTTTATATTTCAGTCAAAATAAAAACATCTGGTGTCAGGTTTACTATTTGCGTACCTTACAATCAGCTGCTGTTTATTGCCGGTTGTCGAAAGCCCTCTGCACTCTAACCACCTTTTTAACTCAAGCATAGGATGTCCATTCACATTAGTTGATCTAAATTTAGCCCCCGGTATGTCATTTGCATTTAAATGTACACTAAACATAGGGTGATTCGCCGTCATGGTTGTTTTTCAACGAAGCAGAAAAATGTCCTACTTTTTGACTACATGCGCACCTGTTCGGCGTTGCTTCAGCCGATTAGCGCTATTTAGTCACATCACTTCGATTAAAAGACTCTTTGCTCGCTCTACGCATGTGTTTTTGCGATTTCTGGAGATTGCCCCTTGTGTTTATACCTCTCAACCAATCGAAAACATGTTAAACATATGCACCGAAGACTATTTTGTAACAGCTGGGTTGATTTGCTGGTGCAATGAGTTCAGCATTGTAAAAGTCAACTCGATCTAAGGGTTTCCCTTCGATCGAAGTGAATCACTTTATTCGGCGATCGTCCCCTACATATGTGTTCTCTTGACCAGGCATTGATCATAATATTAGGATCAATATCATTGTTCATTAAAAACCAGTGAGCAATTACATTATTTTAAGTAACTTTAAGTTACAATAGCCATATATTAAAGAGACTGTTCAGCCCCATATAAGGCAATCAGGGATCATTTCGTTATTACATTATTACGTTTAACGCAGACGTAAGTAATGACATCTTCTAATTTGTGCCGCAAAGTTTACATGATGGAAAATTATGTTGACAAGTTTTTAACATTATTATTTGACTGGAAATATTCATGAGCTACTGTGGAAATCATTCAGTTATGTCGTTCCAAAATCATGACCCACACGAATGCTAGCTGTAAATCATAACGGGCTCTGAATTTACCTCACTATCGATGTGTATACTTCCGCTTTGGTTAGATAATGTTGATTTCATCAAATCTTCACTCATTCAAATTGTGGGCATCTTTGCGCACACATTAGACCGACAAGCAGGAAGGATAATGTCCGACAGCATAAATGGCGACAGCCGAAGTAAGGATCTATTTTCTGAGACCACAGCGCCGCGTAGCGACTGAAAGTCTGAAAACTTAACACTTTTGGTTTCCAAGGTGCGGTTGCCAAGCAGCTTGCAAACCTCGTTCAAAATATGGGGCTGAAGTATTCTGTGCAGAATGAACAACCTCACCCGCTAACATTTATGCCGAAACATGTACTAATTTACCACAGTCACGCGAGGCAGATCTGCTGAGATGGTAAGTTGAAATTTATGAATTTCCTTTGCGTTGAATATTCGGTAGGCATGATGGTGGAAATAGGGCACGTGAATATGTTAAGAGTTGAATTCAGACTTATCAACTCGCATAAAGAGTCTGTAACGCCTTCACCAAAACTATGTAACATATACATACCACAGATATCAGTTATATCCATTACGTCACACATAGTGTAGCCATGATTAAGTCATATTGAAGCAATCGAATAAATTTTCAATAATCGCGAACGCCAAATGATTTATAAATCACTTTGTTCCCAATAACAAACACCAATATTATAAACATTCTATCAGTTCCGAGCTAGGAAACTTTGATCGCAGGCGGGGACGATAAACTGTGAATCCTGTTTAATGCAACCAATGACTGTGGAATCGTTATGATGATGATTAAGTGACATCATAACGTTATAAACCTTCGCTGCGCGGGTAAGCTTCTTATGTGGGCGAAAATATGAGGTTTTAATGGCAGTAATTATTTGTCATAAGATTGGCAGAGTTAGAGCCATTCTCACCTTCCAGGAATACCACATTCCTATGACAACACATCCTGTTCCTTTGTAGTTGGTCAAAACACATTGTACACGATACCAAGCAACCGTGGTCTCGTCTAACCAGCAGCTGAAAGGAGCTGAAGTATTCCATCAATCCTCGCTGGGTTTTTATCATTCATTCCCGGACTAACCTCTTGCAGTCTGGATGACGTCATTGCGTTCAATCGGTTCAGTTAATGTCAAAGTACGAAATCAGCGGCCGCAGCACACCCGAGTTCTTACTTGAATATACATATTTTGGTCTGCGCGTTTTACTCGTATTACTAGGGTAATTTTGGACTGGTTGCTAGATTTACTCGATTATTAGCATTTCTTGTCCTAAGGAACAAGAAATCATCATACCTCTTTGGTGCAATGCACCATCAAATGTTTCATGTTTTTGCATATTTATGCAGTTTTTGTCACCTCCCGTACATTTTGCATATTTATGCAGCCAGGCATACGTTCCACAGGCCGTTTGTCTCTTAATACAGCTCCCGTAATATATATATACTATACAGTACATATATTATCTATTAGACCGTTAGATATATTTTATTTTTTATATATTTATTTATCAACTTTTTGTTCATTAAGAGGCTTCTATTAACACACAAAACCCCATATGTGGCGCGCTCGACGCATCAGTTGTTATGTTCATAATACGCTCTCCTGATACTCCGCCAATATATAACAGAACAGTTAACGACTTCTGAGGTAAATATACATAAGAACCAGCGATCAAACTTCTCGTCATCGCTTAAGCTCTCATAGCGGCGGCAATGACTCCAGCAGCTTTGTTCCATGCGGCTACAGTGGCTGCATCAGCTCCCATCTTGTCAGCCAGAACGCCTCCCACCATTCCAAGGATACTCTGTCAATGAATATTTGCAACGAATATGCTATCGATGAAGATGCTTTATGAAATCAAATTATAAAGTTCCTGTTTTATAGAGATTGTTGCACGATTCAATCACAATCACGGCGGTGATCAATTCAACATGCCTAGAGTGGTTCGACAGTTATCGAAATACTCGAAACATTGTCGTTGGTACCGTATTACAAATGGAACTAAAATCTTGTTGCACCATTGGTTAAATTCAACATGTGTGCAATCGAATTGCAACTTGAGCTTATCGTTGTCATCATTTTATCCGTCATGCATGTGATAATTCATGTAAGATATCAAAATCTATCATAACAACCAGAGAAAACTTGAAGTGGGATGGTGTTCCGGGATTATTTGTCGGGCGTATGGGCGAGCAATTTACCTCAAAATGATCCACAGTGACGCCCATGGCGGCATGTCCGGGCACCTTGGCTTTCATCATAGCACATCCAGCACATCCGCTGCCTCCTAGTTTATTGACCACCTGATCCAGGTAGGTAGCTACAGTGAGGGTCTGCTTGTTGAACGCTGCATTCGAGCAGAGATCTCCGAGGGGTACCGAGGAGAATGTTTTGAAGAACTTCATATCCCCTGGTTTCACGGTCAAGTACCTGTCAATCAAACCATGCCGCAAGATTAGAATGATTCTGAATTTTTTTTTATCTAAGTTGGACATATTACCGCCGGTACTGAGTCAAATGAGTTAAGGACCCCACCCCCACACCCCACTCCGTAAAGTTAACGACCAGGTATCTATGTTTTGACGATGTTATGACGTACTTGTGAAGCAAAGCGTTGCCAGCCGCCTGTAGGTTTTTCTTCACATGGCTGTTCCAATGCCCCTGAATGGCAGCGATCTCACTGCTGCTAAGACTCATGTTGACGTCTGTAAACAACGGAACAGACAGATATAGTGTGATGATTTCAAAGAGCTAAGCCTAGACGGCTCACTAAAGGTAAGTACTTTTATCAAAAAACACATGGAACTGTTAATGCATCGCCATCGGGATGCCGTCCTGTTGGCCGGGGAGAATAAGTGAGCCCTCAAAAGCCTTTCAATTAACTCTCTTGTCGTTATCATTGCGATGAAATGTCGGTCGCTCTACAATGGGGTACGCAAACTGCTGAGGCTGTGGTCGGATTCTAGGTGATCAGGTCGACAACTGTTGAGAACCGATTTCATCGGAAGATATTTCCGTCTCAGAGCTGATGAATATTTGCAAGACGGAGCCTCTAAACGATTGTAACTTGCCTACCATACCGTGCACTATACATTGCAAGAGACTAGCAGGTAGCGTTTTGTCATCCCCAAATGGGTGGAAGTTTTATATCAGCACCTACATGCCTTTTCAATTCATCACCTATGAATGAATTTTGCAACCATACCGACTTCTGCATGTGTTTAGTCAGTTTTCACAAATTGTACTTAAAACCTGGTTTTACAAAATGATGTTGTTGTTTTTACGAAACCAATTAATTCAACGAAAGTTACCACAAGTATCTAAAAAATATGAAAAATCATTTCTATTCTCATTCTTTACCAAGCGCAAGTAATTAAAAAGTGTTACCG
This sequence comes from Urechis unicinctus, assembly GCA_034190875.2. Classification (NCBI taxonomy): domain Eukaryota; kingdom Metazoa; phylum Annelida; class Polychaeta; order Xenopneusta; family Urechidae; genus Urechis; species Urechis unicinctus. The sequence goes on from CM067355.1 coordinate 14,919,319, forward strand.
CGGTGAACTGTAAATAATTTTATATCAGGAAATTATCTCATTTCCATTTGAAATAAACCTGACCAAAGAAGACCTTACTTCTTGTCAAGTATACTCACTTTGAAGATGCGCCGGAAGCGGGTTGTCTGATCAGAGCTGGTGTTATGTTAGCCAGGGGCACGCGGCGGCTTATATACTGTGTGCAGGGTGAATGTCGAGTCTGGACAATAACCTTGAACTTAATCTCGTGAAGTTTGAAGGATATAGTCGACTAGCTCCGTGAATCGTCATAACAGCTCAGTTTTGATGGGGGAACGTGAGTGGGGGATGGTGTATAAATATGATAAAAGTTGCAGTAGGATAGGCTTCTTGGTGGGGGTACTGTTTAAATGATTGCATAATATATGATTAATGAGCTTTGGGTAGCGTTATTTGATATGGTTTGATATTTGAAAGAGCAATTTGACAACTCGATATGCTGTCCGCTTATGTCTTTCATGGGGTGTGCCCCGGTTGGCATGAACGTGGTTATCCGCCTACTAGAAATACTCCTAACGAGTGACCCCAGCCAAGTGCACGTGCAACTGCTCCGGTCGAGGTACTATCCGAGAGTTTTCCAGCACCCTGTGAAAGTTAAATCCCGAAGCAGACATTACCCCTTGTTTTAGTAATTATTCATATTGGATTTGTTTGCTTCAGTTTGCAACATGCTCCATCGTACATGTGAATTTGAGGTATGGCTGACTATACCCACCAATAGTCCCGCGTGGCGCCCTTCAAATGTAAGCGTTAGGACCCAGTCTACTAAATGTACTGCACCAACATGAAAATAATGTGTATTAACTTTTGAACCAAATACAATCAACTGATAAATGACGTTAAGCTTAGGTAGATAAGTGACTTGAGAGCGGTATGTCACAACGTGCACATGGGCTGAAGTATGTGCGCACGCATCAAGAAGCTAAAAGGACCCAGTAGAGACGTATTTTCGTCACGCCGATTCGAGTATATATATATATAAATATATATATATATATATATATATATATATATATATATATATATAGTAATATAGATATATATATATATATATATATATATATGTAAACATTCATAAATATATATATATATGATATATGTATATAGACATATATATATATATATTTAAATATACATTTATATATGTACATGTGTACATATTCATATATATCTATATATGTATATATGTATATTTCTATATATAAATGTACATATATATGCATATATATATATATAAATATATATATATATAATATATATATATATATAAATATATATATATATATATATATATATATATATATATATATATATATATATATATATATATATATATATATATATAGAATAATACCCACGCGCATACAACCAATAATTCAAATTGTGGTTTTGAAGGAATGCCTGGCATTGAAGCTTATCACCTGTAAAAAACAGATACAGCTTTGCAGCAGAATATTCGTGTAAAGGTGCTATATATATATATATATATATATATATATATATATATATATATATATATATATATATATATATATATATAAATATTAATATATATATATATATTTATATATATATATATACATATATATATATATATACATATGTTACACATAAACATGTATATATTCATACGGTAGAGGTAGAGAGTATGGCCTAAATCATGTGTTACCCGGTCACTTAATATCCCAGGGCACTTTGAACTTAATTATTCTGTTTTCAAATGAATGTATATAAATCTATAATATATCAATGATAACATAATCTAGCAACAAAAGAAGGCAATATATCTCTATGAACCAAATTACGGTTGAGTCACATTATGATCAATGAGAAGAGGCATGAATAATATCGAGTCATATTGATTTTGAGACGGTGCCTCATTATAAGGTACGATATCTCGGCATTAGGTCGGTATATGTTAGTTTCGATCGGTAGCGTTATACATTTAGACCTCGCCTTTAAGAAAATAGTAGACCCAACTCCGACCGGTGATTTGCTTGAGTTCTAAGGATGATAGAAAATCAGGATCCCGCATCCGGTGACGCGTTCGTGCATGAATTTAGTCACATCACTTAGATTAAAATGCTCTTTGTTCACTCTACGCATGTGCTTTTGCGATTTTGGAGATGGCCTCGTGTGTTTATACCTCCCAACCAATCGAAAACATGTTAACATGTGCACCGAAGACTATTTTGTAACAGATGGGTTTAATTTGCTTGTGCAATGAGTTCAGCATTGTAATAGTCAACTCGATCTAAGAGTTTTCCTACGATCGATGTGAATCACTTTATTCGGCGATCATCCCCTACCTATGTGTTCTCTCGACCAGGCATTGATCATAATCTTAGGAACGTATCATTGTTCATTTGAAACCAGTGAGCAATGACATTATTTTAAGTAACTTTAAGTTACAATAGCCATATATTAAGTTGTTCTTAATGTAACAGTATTCTGGGCAGAATGAACAACCTCACCCGCTAACATTTATGCCGAAACATGTACTAATTTACCACAGTCACGCGAGGCGGATCTGCTGAGATGGTAAGTTGAAATTTATGAATTTCCTTTGCGTTGAATATTCGGTAGGCATGATGGTGGAAATAGGGCACGTGAGCTGCTCAAAGCTACTTCACGAATTGAATATGTTAAGAGTTGAATTCAGACTTATCAACTCGCACAAAGAGTCTGTAACGCCTTCACCAAAACTATGTAACGATTAACATACCACATATATCAGTTATATTCATTACGTCACACATAGTGAGCCATGATTAAGTCATGTTGAAGCAATCGAATAAATTTTCAATAATCGCAAACGCGCAAATGATTTATAAATCACTTTGTTCCCAATAACAAACACCAATATTATAAACATTCTATCAGTTCCGAGCTAGGAAACATTGATCGCAGACGGGGACGATAAACTGTGAATTTTGTTTAATGCAACCAATGACTGTGGAATCGTTATGATGATGATTGTTTCCACAAGTGACATCATAACGTTATAAACCTTCGCTGCGCGGGTAAGCTTCTTATGTGGGCGAAAATATGAGGTTTTAATGGCAGTAATTATTTGTCATAAGATTGGCAGAGTTAGAGCCATTCTCACCTGCCAGGAATACCACATTCCTATGACAACACATCCTTTTCCTTTGTAATCGGTCAAAACACATTGTGCACGATACCAAGAAATCGTGGTCTCGTCTAACCAGCAGCTGAAAGGAGCTGAAGTATTCCATCAATCCTCGCCGGGTTTTTATCATTCATTCCCGGACTAACCTCTTGCAGTCTGGATGACGTCATTGCGTTCAATCGGTTCAGTTAATGTCAAAGTACGAAATCAGCGGCCGCAGCACACCCGAGTTCTTACTTGAATATACATATTTTGGTCTACGCGTTTTACTCGTATTACTAGGGTAATTTTGGACTGGTTGCTAGATTTACTCGATTATAAGCATTTCTTGTCCTAAGGAACAAGAAATCATCATACCTCTTTGGTGCAATGCACCATCGCAATGTTTCAGTTTTTGTCACCTGTACATTTTGCATATTTATATGCAGCCATGCATACATTCCACAGGCCGTTTGTCTCTTAATACAGCTCCCGTAATATTATACTGCAGTAATATTGATAGTAGACCGTTTTGAGCAATTGTCAACGTGGTTAGCCCACGCTAGTTGTTATGATGGAAGGAGATATATAGTATATATATATATATATATATATATATATATATATATATATATATATATATATATATATAGATATATATATAGATATATATATAGATATAGAGAGATATCTATATATATAGAGGGAGATATATAGACATAGATATATATTAGAGATATTTACATATACATAGATGTATATATATAGACATATATATAGGGAAGATATGCATTTAATATATATATATCTTTATTATATCATAGATATATAATATAATATATATAATATAATATATATATATATATATATATCTATAAATATATATATCTATATATATAGATATAGGAGAGATATCTCTATATATATATCTATAGATATATATAGTATATTTCTTTTTATATATATAGATTTCTCAAAATATATATCCCTAGGCCTATATAGATAAATATAATTATATATATGTATCCTATCTATATCTCCTCTCTATATATATAATATTCTCCCTCTATATATATATATATATATATATATATATATATATATCTATATATATATATATCTATCTATATATATCTCTATCTATATATCTATATCTATCTCTCTATATATATATATATATATCTCTATATATCTATATATATATATATATATATATATATATATAGGCTTCACTCGGGCTTGATATTTCTTCCACGTCATGTGTATAAATCATTGTCTATATGGTGCAAAACGCAAATAATCCTTATGTAAAGTAAATATAAGTATTCAATGGTAAACTCCTTTTTTGGAAACAAAAGATTAATTTAAACGACTGGCGAAAACATGTTTATTTCCTCAAGTAACAAGGCACACACGATTTGTGTCAACGAACAAGATATTTTCATTTCGTTGATAAGTTGTCAAATTTTTGTTCATTAAGAGGCTTCTATTAACACACAAAACCCCATATGTTGCGCGCTCGACGCATCAGTTGTTATGTTCATAATACGCTCTCCTGATACTCCGCCAATATATAACAGAACAGTTAACGGACTTCTGAGGTAAATATACATATGCACCAGCGATCAAACTTCTCGTCATCGCTTAAGCTCTCATAGCGGCGGCAATGACTCCAGCAGCTTTGTTCCATGCGGCTACAGTGGCTGCATCAGCTCCCATCTTGTCAGCCAGAACGCCTCCCACCATTCCAAGGATACTCTGTCAATGAATATTTGCAACGAATATACTATCGATGAAGATGCTTTATGAAATCAAATTATAAAGTTCCTGTTTTATAGCGATTGTTGCACGATTCAATCACAATCACAGCGGTGATCAATTCGACATGCCTAGAGTGGTTTGACAGTTATCGAAATACTCGAAACATTGTCGTAATTACCGTATTACAAATGGAACTAAAATCTTGTTGCACCATTGGTTAAATTCAACATGTGTGCAATCGAATTGCAACTTGAGCTTATCGTTGTCATCATTTTATCCGTCATGCATGTGATAATTCATGTAAGATATCAAAATCTATCATAACAACCAGAGAAAACTTGAAGTGGGATGGTGTTCCGGGATTATTTGTCGGGCGTATGGGCGAGCAATTTACCTCAAAATGATCCACAGTGACGCCCATGGCGGCATGTCCGGGCACCTTGGCTTTCATCATAGCACATCCAGCACATCCGCTGCCTCCTAGTTTATTGACCACCTGATCCAGGTAGGTAGCTACAGTGAGGGTCTGCTTCTTGAACGCTGCATTCGAGCAGAGATCTCCGAGGGGTACCGAGGAGAATGTTTTGAAGAACTTCATATCTCCTGGTTTCACGGTCAAGTACCTGTCAATCAAACCATGCCGCAAGATTAGAATGATTCTGAATTTTTTTTATCTAAGTTGGACATATTACCGCCGGTACTGAGTCAAATGAGTTAAGGACCCCACCCCCACACCCCACTCCGTAAAGTTAACGACCAGGTATCTATGTTTTGACGATGTTATGACGTACTTGTGAAGCAAAGCGTTGCCAGCCGCCTGTAGGTTTTTCTTCACATGGCTGTTCCAATGCCCCTGAATGGCGGCGATCTCACTGCTGCTAAGACTCATGTTGACGTCTGTAAACAACGGAACAGACAGATATAGTGTGATGATTTCAAAGAGCTAAGCCTAGACGGCTCACTAAAGGTAAGTACTTTTATCAAAAAACACATGGAACTGTTAATGCATCGCCATCGGGATGCCGTCCTGTTGGCCGGGGAGAATAAGTGAGCCCTCAAAAGCCTTTCAATTAACTCTCTTGTCGTTATCATTGCGATGAAATGTCGGTCGCTCTACAATGGGGTACGCAAACTGCTGAGGCTGTGGTCGGATTCTAGGTGATCAGGTCGACAACTGTTGAGAACCGATTTCATCGGAAGATATTTCCGTCTCAGAGCTGATGAATATTTGCAAGACGGAGCCTCTAAACGATTGTAACTTGCCTACCATACCGTGCACTATACATTGCAAGAAACTAGCAGGTAGCGTTTTGTCATCCCCAAATGGGTGGAAGTTTTATATCAGCACCTACATGCCTTTTCAATTCATCACCTATGAATGAATTTTGCAACCATACCGACTTCTGCATGTGTTTAGTCAGTTTTCACAAATTGTACTTAAAACCTGGTTTTACAAAATGATGTTGTTGTTTTTACGAAACCAATTAATTCAACGAAAGTTACCACAAGTATCTAAAAAATATGAAAAATCATTTCTATTCTCATTCTTTACCAAGCGCAAGTAATTAAAAAGTGTTACCGCGGTGAACTGCAAATAATTTGATATTAGGAAATTATCTCATTTCCACTTGAATAAACTTGACAAATGAAGACCTTACTTCTTACCAAGTGTACTCACTTTGAAGATGCGCCGGAAGCGAATTGTCTGATCAGAGCTGGTGTTATGTTAGCCAGGGACACGCTGCGGCTTATATACTGTGTGCAGGGTGAATGTCGAGTCTGGACAATAACCTTGAACTTAATCTCGTGATGTTTGAAGGATAAAGTCGACTAGCTCCGTGAATCGTCATAACAGCTCAGTTTTGATGGGGGAACGTGAGTGGGGATGGTGTATAAATATGATAAAAGTTGCAGTAGGATAGGCTTCTTGGTGGGGGTACTGTTTAAATGATTGCATAATATATGATTAATGAGCTTTGGGTAGCGTTATTTGATATGGTTTGATATTTGAAAGAGCAATTTGACAACTCGATATGCTGTCCGCTTATGTCTTTCATGGGGTGTGCCCCGGTTGGCATGAACGTGGTTATCCGCCTACTAGAAATACTCCTAACGAGTGACCCCAGCCAAGTGCACGTGCAACTGCTCCGGTCGAGGTACTATCCGAGAGTTTTCCAGCACCCTGTGAAAGTTAAATCCCGAAGCAGACATTACCCCTTGTTTTAGTAATTATTCATATTGGATTTGTTTGCTTCAGTTTGCAACGTGCTCCATCGTACATGTGAATTTGAGGTATGGCTGACTATACCCACCAATAGTCCCGCGTGGCGCCCTTCAAATGTAAGCGTTAGGACCCAGTCTACTAAATGTACTGCACCAACATGAAAATAATGTGTATTAACTTTTGAACCAAATACAATCAACTGATAAATGACGTTAAGCTTAGGTAGATAAGTGACTTGAGAGCGGTATGTCACAACGTGCACATGGGCTGAAGTATGTGCGCACGCATCAAGAAGCTAAAAGGACCCAGTAGAGACGTATTTTCGTCACGCCGATTCGAGTATATATATATATAAATATATATATAATTATATATATATATATATATATATATATATATATATATTTATGTAATATATATATATATATATAATATATATATATGTAAACATTCATAAATATATATATATATGATATATGTATATAGACATATATATATATATTTAAATATACATTTATATATGTACATGTGTACATATTCATATATATCTATATATGTATATATGTATATTTCTATATATAAATGTACATATATATGCATATATATATATATATAAATATATATATATACATATATATATATATATATATATATATATATATATATATATATATATATATATATATATATATATATATATATATATATATATATATATATATATATATATATATAGAATAATACCCACGCGCATACAACCAATAATTCAAATTGTGGTTTTGAAGGAATGCCTGGCATTGAAGCTTATCACCTGTAAAAAACAGATACAGCTTTGCAGCAGAATATTCGTGTAAAGGTGCTATATATATATATATATATATATATATATATATATATATATATATATATATATATATATATATATATATATATATATATATATATATATATAATATATATTAATATATATATATATATATTTATATATATATATATACATATATATATATATATACATATGTTACACATAAACATGTATATATTCATACGGTAGAGGTAGAGAGTATGGCCTAAATCATGTGTTACCCGGTCACTTAATATCCCAGGGCACTTTGAACTTAATTATTCTGTTTTCAAATGAATGTATATAAATCTATAATATATCAATGATAACATAATCTAGCAACAAAAGAAGGCAATATATCTCTATGAACCAAATTACGGTTGAGTCACATTATGATCAATGAGAAGAGGCATGAATAATATCGAGTCATATTGATTTTGAGACGGTGCCTCATTATAAGGTACGATATCTCGGCATTAGGTCGGTATATGTTAGTTTCGATCGGTAGCGTTATACATTTAGACCTCGCCTTTAAGAAAATAGTAGACCCAACTCCGACCGGTGATTTGCTTGAGTTCTAAGGATGATAGAAAATCAGGATCCCGCATCCGGTGACGCGTTCGTGCATGAATTTAGTCACATCACTTAGATTAAAATGCTCTTTGTTCACTCTACGCATGTGCTTTTGCGATTTTGGAGATGGCCTCGTGTGTTTATACCTCCCAACCAATCGAAAACATGTTAACATGTGCACCGAAGACTATTTTGTAACAGATGGGTTTAATTTGCTTGTGCAATGAGTTCAGCATTGTAATAGTCAACTCGATCTAAGAGTTTTCCTACGATCGATGTGAATCACTTTATTCGGCGATCATCCCCTACCTATGTGTTCTCTCGACCAGGCATTGATCATAATCTTAGGAACGTATCATTGTTCATTTGAAACCAGTGAGCAATGACATTATTTTAAGTAACTTTAAGTTACAATAGCCATATATTAAGTTGTTCTTAATGTAACAGTATTCTGGGCAGAATGAACAACCTCACCCGCTAAACATTTATGCCGAAACATGTACTATTTACCACAGTCACGCGAGGCGGATCTGCTGAGATGGTAAGTTGAAATTTATGAATTTCCTTTGCGTTGAATATTCGGTAGGCATGATGGTGGAAATAGGGCACGTGAGCTGCTCAAAGCTACTTCACGAATTGAATATGTTAAGAGTTGAATTCAGACTTATCAACTCGCACAAAGAGTCTGTAACGCCTTCACCAAAACTATGTAACGATTAACATACCACATATATCAGTTATATTCATTACGTCACACATAGTGAGCCATGATTAAGTCATGTTGAAGCAATCGAATAAATTTTCAATAATCGCAAACGCGCAAATGATTTATAAATCACTTTGTTCCCAATAACAAACACCAATATTATAAACATTCTATCAGTTCCGAGCTAGGAAACATTGATCGCAGACGGGGACGATAAACTGTGAATTTTGTTTAATGCAACCAATGACTGTGGAATCGTTATGATGATGATTGTTTCCACAAGTGACATCATAACGTTATAAACCTTCGCTGCGCGGGTAAGCTTCTTATGTGGGCGAAAATATGAGGTTTTAATGGCAGTAATTATTTGTCATAAGATTGGCAGAGTTAGAGCCATTCTCACCTTCCAGGAATACCACAATCCTATGACAACACATCCTTTTCCTTTGTAATCGGTAAAAACACATTGTGTACGATACCAAGAAACCGTGGTCTCGTGTAACCAGCAGCTGAAAGGAGCTGAAGTATTCCATCAATCCTCGCTGGGTTTTTATCATTCATTCCCGGACTAACCTCTTGCAGTCTGGATGACGTCATTGCGTTCAATCGGTTCAGTTAATGTCAAAGTACGAAATCAGCGGCCGCAGCACACCCGAGTTCTTACTTGAATATACATATTTTGGTCTACGCGTTTTACTCGTATTACTAGGGTAATTTTGGACTGGTTGCTAGATTTACTCGATTATAAGCATTTCTTGTCCTAAGGAACAAGAAATCATCATACCTCTTTGGTGCAATGCACCATCGCAATGTTTCAGTTTTTGTCACCTGTACATTTTGCATATTTATGCAGCCATGCATACATTCCACAGGCCGTTTGTCTCTTAATACAGCTCCCGTAATATTATACTACAGTAATATTGATAGTAGACCGTTAAGAGCAATTGTCAACGTGGTTAGCCCACGCTAAGGGTTATATGGAAGGTATATATGTATATATATATATATATATATATATATATATATATATAGAGATATATATATATATATATATATAGATAGAGAGATAGAGAGATATATATACAGATATATATATATACATATACATATACATATATATGTACATAGATATATATAATATACATATACACATTACATATAGGGAGATATATTTTTATAGGGGAGAGAGGGAGAGGATTATCAATATAAATAAACATATACGCAGAAGAAATTATCTAGAGAGATAGAGATAATATATATATAAATATAGAGAGATATATAGAGAGATAGAGAGATATCATCTAGAGATCTCTCTATCTCTCTTCTTTTATTTTTCTATATTTATATTTATCAAATATATATAAATATACATATACGCAGAAATATAAGGATATATATGGACCTAGATATATCCTATATATATATAGAATCCCTATCTATAAAGAGAGAGAGATATATCCCTCTATCTATCTCTCTATATATATATATCTCTCTAGGATAGCTCTATCTATATATCTCTATATATATATATATATATATCTCTATATATATATATATATATCTATATATATATATATATATATATATATATATATATATATATATAGGCTTCACTCGGGCTTGATATTTTTTCCACGTCATGTGTATAAATCATTGTCTATATGGTGCAAAACGCAAATAATCCTTATGTAAAGTAAATATACCCGCAGTATTCAATGGTAAACTCCTTTTTTGGAAACAAAAGATTAATTTAAACAACTCGTGAAAACATGTTTATTTCCTCAAGTAACAAGGCACACACGATTTGTGTCAACGAACAAGATATTTTCATTTCGTTGATAAGTTGTCAAATTGTTGTTCATTAAGAGGCTTCTATTAACACACAAAACCCCATATGTGGCGCGCTCGACGCATCAGTGGTTATGTTCATAATAAGCTCTCCTGATACTCCGCCAATATATAACAGAACAGTTAACGACTTCTGAGGTAAATATACATATGCACCAGCGATCAAACTTCTCGTCTACGCTTAAGCTCTCATAGCGGCGGCAATGACTCCAGCAGCTTTGTTCCATGCGGCTACAGTGGCTGCATCAGCTCCCATCTTGTCAGCCAGAACGCCTCCCACCATTCCAAGGATACTCTGTCAATGAATATTTGCAACGAATATACTATCGATGAAGATGCTTTATGAAATCAAATTATAAAGTTCCTGTTTTATAGAGATTGTTGCACGATTCAATCACAATCACAGCGGTGATCAATTCGACATGCCTAGAGTGGTTTGACAGTTATCGAAATACTCGAAACATTGTCGTAATTACCGTATTACAAATGGAACTAAAATCTTGTTGCACCATTGGTTAAATTCAACATGTGTGCAATCGAATTGCAATTTGAGCTTATCGTTGTCATCATTTTATCCGTCATGCATGTGATAATTCATGTAAGATATCAAAATCTATCATAACAACCAGAGAAAACTTGAAGTGGGATGGTGTTTCGGGATTATTTGTCGGGCGTATGGGCGAGCAATTTACCTCAAAATGATCCACAGTGACGCCCATGGCGGCATGTCCGGGCACCTTGGCTTTCATCATAGCACATCCAGCACATCCGCTGCCTCCTAGTTTATTGACCACCTGATCCAGGTAGGTAGCTACAGTGAGGGTCTGCTTGTTGAACGCTGCATTCGAGCAGAGATCTCCGAGGGGTACCGAGGAGAATGTTTTGAAGAACTTCATATCTCCTGGTTTCACGGTCAAGTACCTGTCAATCAAACCATGCCGCAAGATTAGAATGATTCTGAATTTTTTTTATCAAAGTTCGACATATTACCGCCGGTACTGAGTCAAATGAGTTAAGGACCCCACCCCCACACCCCACTCCGTAAAGTTAACGACCAGGTATCTATGTTTTGACGATGTTATGACGTACTTGTGAAGCAAAGCGTTGCCAGCCGCCTGTAGGTTTTTCTTCGCATGGCTGTTCCAATGCCCCTGAATGGCGGCGATCTCACTGCTGCTAAGACTCATGTTGACGTCTGCAAACAACGGAACAGACTGTTATAGTGTGATGATTCCAAAGAGCTAAGCCAAGACGGCTAACTAAAGGTAAGTACTTTTATCAAAAACCACATGGAACTGTTAATGCATCGCCATCGGGATGCCGTCCTGTTGGCCGGGGAGAATAAGTGAGCCCTCAAAAGCCTTTCAATTAACTCTCTTGTCGTTATCATTGCGATGAAATGTCGGTCGCTCTACAATGGGGTATGCAAACTGCTGAGGCTGTGGTCGAATTCTAGGTGATCAGGTCGACAACTGTGTAGAACCGATTTCATCGGAAGATATTTCCGTCTCAGAGCTGATGAATATTTGCAAGACGGAGCCTCTAAACGATTGTAACTTGCCTACCATACCATACACTATACATTGTAAGAGACTAGCAGGTAGCGTTTTGTCATCCCCAAATGGGTGGAAGTTTTATATCAGCACCTACGTGCCTTTTCAATTCATCACCTATGAATGAATTTTGCAACCATACCGACTTCTGTATGTGTTTAGTCCGTTATCACAAATTGTACTAAAAACCTGGTTTTACAAAATGATGTTGTTGTTTTTACGAAACCAATTAATTCAACGAAAGTTACCACAAGTACCTAAAAAATATGAAAGATCACTTCTATTCTCAAGCACAACTAAAGTGGTACCGCAGTGAACTGCAAATAATTTGATATTAGGAAATTATCTCATTTCCACTTGAATGAACTTGACCAATTAAGACCTTACTTCTTATCAAGTGTACTCACTTTGAAGATGCGCCGGAAGCGGGTTGTCTGATCAGAGCTGGTGTTATGTTAGCCAGGGACACGCTGCGGCTTATATACTGTGTGCAGGGTGAATGTCGAGTCTGGAAGATAACCTTGAACTTAATCGAGTGATGTTTGAAGGATAAAGTCGAATAGCTCCATGAATCGTCATAACAGCTCTGTTTGGATGGGGGAACGTGAGAGCGGGACGGTGTATAAATATGACAAAAGTTGCAGTTGGATTGCCACCTTGGTGGGGGTACTGTTTAAATGATTGTATAATATATGATTAATGAGGTGAGGTACCTCAAGCTTTGGGTAGCGTTATTTGATATGGTTTGATATTTGAAAGAGCAATTTGACAACTCGATATGCTGTCTGCTTATGTCTTTGAAAAAGGTTATTTTCATGGGGTGTGCCCGGTAGACATGAACGTGATTATCTGCTTATTAGAAATACTCCTAAGGAGTGGCCCCTGCCAAGTGCACGTGCTACTGCTCCTGTCTAGGTACTATACGAGAGTTTTCCAGCACCCTGTGTAAGTTGAATCCCGAAGCAGACATTACCCCTTGTTTCATTTATGATGCATATCGGATTTGCATACTTCAGTTTGTAACGTGCTCAATCGTAAATGTGAATTTGAGGTATGGCTGACTATACCCACCAATAGTCCCGCGTGGCGCCCTTCAAATGTAAGCGTTGGAACCCAGTCTACTAAATGTACTGCACCAACATAAAAATAATGTGTATTAACTTTTGAACCAAATAGAATCAACTGATAAATGACGTTAAGGTTAGGTAGATAAGTGACTTGAGAGCGGTATGTCACAACGTGCACATGGGCTGAAGTATGTGCGCACGCATCAAGAAGCTAATAGGACCCAGTAGAGACGTATTTTCTTCACGCCGATTCGCGTATATATATATATATATATATATAAATATATATATATATATGTGATATATATATATATATATATAATATATATCTATATAAAACATTCATAAATATAAATATATATATATATATATATATATGATATATGTATTTAGACATATATATATATATATATAGTTATTTATGCATGCATTATATATGTACATGTGTACATATTCATATATATCTATATGTATATATATGTATATATATATATAAATGTATATATATGCATATATATATATATATATATATATATATATATATATATATATATATATATATATATATATATATATATATAGAATAATACACACGCGCATACAACCAATAATTCAAATTGTGGTTATATATTTATATATATATATATATATATATATATATATATATATATATATATATATATATATATATATATATATATATATATATATATATATATTATATATATATATACATATATATATACACATATGTTACACATAAACATGTATATATTCATACGGTAGAGGTAGAGAGTATGGCCTAAATCATGTGTTACCCGGTCACTTAATATCCCTGGGCACTTTGAACTTAATTATTCTGTTTTCAAATGAATTATTTTAAATCAATAATATTTCAATGATAACATAATCTAGCAACTAAAGAAGGCAATATATCTCTATGGACCAAATTACGATTGAGTCACATTATGATCAATGAGAAGAGGCATGAATAATATCGAGTCATATTGATTTTGAGACGGTGCCTCATTATAAAGAACGATATCTCGGCATTAGGTCGGTATATGTTAGTTTCGATCGGTAGCGTTAAACATTTAGACCTCGCCTTTAAGATAATAGTAGACCCAACTCCGACCGGTGATTAGCTTGAGTTCTAAGGATGATAGAAAATAAGGATCCCGCATCCGGTGACGCGTTCGTGCATGAATTTAGTCACATCACTTAGATTAAAAGACTCTTTGTTCACTCTACGCATGTGCTTTTGCGATTTTGCAGATGGCCTCTTGTGTTTATACCTCTCAACCTATCGAAAACATGTTAACATGTGCACCGAAGACTATTTTGTAACAGATGGGTTTAATTTGCTTGTGCAATGAGTTCAGCATTGTAATAGTCAACTCGATCTAAGGGTTTTCCTACGATCGATGTGAATCACTTTATTCGGCGATCATCCCCTACCTATGTGTTCTCTCGACCAGGCATTGATCATAATTTTAGGAACGTATCATTGTTCATTTAAAACCAGTGAGCAATGACATTATTTTAAGTAACTTTAAGTTACAATAGCCATATATTAAGTTGTTCTTAATGTAACAGTATTCTGTGCAGAAGGAACAACCTCACCCGCTATCATTTAATCCGAACATGCACTAATCAACCACAGTCACGCGAGGCGGATCTGCTGAGATGGTAAGTTGAAATTTATGAATTTCCTTTGCGTTGAATATTCGGTAAGCATGATGGTGGAAATAGGGTACGTGAGCTGCTCAAAGCTACTTCACGAATTGAATATGTTAAGAGTTGAATTCAGACTTATCAACTCGCATAAAGAGTCTGTAACGCCTTCACTAAAACTATGTAACATATAACATACCGCAGATATCAATTATATCCATTACGTCACACATATTGTACCATAATTAAGTCATATTGAAGCAATCGAATAAATTTTCAATAATCGCGAACGCCAAATGATTTATAAATTACTTTGTTCCCAATAACAAACACCAATATTATAAACATTCTATCAGTTCCGAGCTAGGAAGCTTTTATCACAGGCGGGGACGATAAACTGTGAATCCTGTTTAATGCAACCAATGACTGTGGAATCGTTATGATAATAATTGTTTCTACAAGTGCCATCATAACGTTATAAACCTTCGCTGCGCGTGTAAGCTTCTTATGTGGGCGAAAATATGAGGTTTTAATGGCAGTAATTATTTGTCATAAGATTGGCACAGTTAGAGCCATTCTCACCTGCCAGGAATACCACATTCCTATGACAACACATCCTGCTCCTTTGTAGTTGGTCAAAACACATTGTACACGATACCAAGCAACCGTGGTCTCGTCTAACCAGCAGCTGAAAGGAACTGAAGAATTCCATCAATCCTCGCCGGGTTTTTATCATTCATTCCCAGACTAACCTCTTGCAGTCTGGATAACGTCATTGCGTTCATTCGGTTCAGTTAACGACAAATACGAAATCAGCGGCCGCAGCACACCCGAGTTCTTACTTGAATATACATATTTTGGTCTGCGCGTTTTACTCGTATTACTAGGGTAATTTTGGACTGGTTGCTAGATTTACTCGATTATAAGCATTTCTTGTCCTAAGGAACAAGAAATCATCATACCTCTTTGGTGCAATGCACCATCGCAATGTTTCAGTTTTTGTCACCTGTACATTTTGCATATTTATGCAGCCAGGCATACATTCCACAGGCCGTTTGTCTCTTAATACAGCTCCCGTAATATTATACTGCAGTAATATTGATAGTAGACCGTTAAGAGCAATTGTCAACGTGGTTAGGCCACGCTAGTTGTTATGATGGAAGGTATATATGTATATGTATATATATATATATATATATATATATATATATATATATATATATATATATATATATATATATATATATATATATATATATATATATATAATATATATATATATATATATATATATATAGATATAGATATATATATATATATATATCTATATATATATATACATATGGACATACATATATATATATATAATATATATATACCTATATATACATATATGGGATATATATATATAGGGATTTTTAGATATTTATATTATCAAATATAGAGAAATATACATATATATATATATATATATATATGTATATATATATATATAATATATATATATATATATATAAATATCTATATAATATATATATATATATATATATATATAGATATATATATTTATATTTATATATATATATATAGATATATATAAATAAATATATACGCATATATATATATATATAAATATATATATATATATATATATATATATATATATATATAGTATATATATATATATATATATATTTATATATATATATATATATATATATATATAGTAGGCTACACTCGGGCTTGATATTTTTTCCACGTCATGTGTATAAATCATTGTCTATATGGTGCAAAACGCAAATAATCCTTATGAAAAGTAAATACACCTGCAGTATTCAATGGTAAACTCCTTTTTTGGAAACAAAAGATTTATTTAAACAACTCGTGAAAACATGTTTATTTCCTCAAGTAACACACACGATTTGTATCAACGAACAAGATATTTTCATTTCGTTGACAAGTTGTCAAATTGTTGTTCATTAAGAGGCTTCTATTAACACAGAAAACCCCACATGTGGCGCGCTCGAAGCATCAGTGGTTATGTTCATAATAAGCTCTCCTGATACTCCGCCAATATATAAGAGAACAGTTAACGACTTCTGAGGTAAATATACATATGAACCAGCGATCAAACTTCTCGTCTACGCTTAAGCTCTCATAGCGGCGGCAATGACTCCAGCAGCTTTGTTCCATGCGGCTACAGTGGCTGCATCAGCTCCCATCTTGTCAGCCAGAACGCCTCCCACCATTCCAAGGATACTCTGTCAAAGAATATTTGCAACGAATATGTTATCTATGAAGATGCTTTATAAAATCAAATTATAAAGTTCCTGGTTTTTAGCGATTGTTGCACGATTCAATCACAATCACGGCGGTAATCAATTCAACATGCCGAGAGTGGTTCGACAGTTATCGAAATACTCGAAACATTGTCGTAATTACCGTATTACAAATGGAACTAAAATCTTGTTGCACCATTGGTTAAATTCAACATGTGTGCAATCGAATTGCAACTTGAGCTTATCAATGTCATTTTATCCGTCATGCATGTGATAATTTATGTAAGATATCAAAATCTATCATAACAACCAGAGAAAACTTGAAGTGGGATGGTGTTCCGGGATTATTTGTCGGGCGTATGGGCGAGCAATTTACCTCAAAATGATCCACAGTGACGCCCATGGCGGCATGTCCGGGCACCTTGGCTTTCATCAAAGCACATCCAGCACATCCGCTGCCTCCTAGTTTATTGACCACCTGATCCAGGTAGGTAGCAACAGTGAGGGTCTGCTTGTTGAACGCTGCATTCGAGCAGAGATCTCCGAGAGGTACCGAGGAGAATGTTTTGAAGAACTTCATATCTCCTGGTTTCACAGTCAAGTACCTGTCAATCAAACCATGCCGCAAGATTAGAATGATTCTGAATTTTTTTGGTCAAAGTTCGACATATTACCGCCGGTACTGAGTCAAATGAGTTAAGGACCCCACCCCCTCACCCCACTCCGTAAAGTTAACGACCAGGTATCTATGTTATGACGATGTTATGACGTACTTGTGAAGCAAAGCGTTGCCAGCCGCCTGTAGGTTTTTCTTCACATGGCTGTTCCAATGCCCCTGAATGGCGGCGATCTCACTGCTGCTAAGACTCATGTTGACGTCTGCAAACAACGGAACAGACAGTTATAGTGTGATGATTCCAAAGAGATACGCCAAGACGGCTCACTAAAGGTAAGTACTTTTATCAAAAAACACATGGAACTGTTAATGCATCGCCATCAGGATGCCGTCCTGTTGGCCGGGGAGAATAAGTGAGCCCTCAAAAGCCTTTCAATTAACTCTCTTGTCGTTATCATTGCGATGAAATGTCGGTCGCTCTACAATGGGGTACGCAAACTGCTGAGGCTGTGGTCGGATTCTAGGTGATCAGGTCGACAACTGTGTAGAACCGATTTCATCGGAAGATATTTCCGTCTCAGAGCTGATGAATATTTGCAAGACGGAGCCTCTAAACGATTGTAACTTGCCTACCATACCGTGCACTATACATTCCAAGAGACTAGCAGGTAGCGTTTTGTCATCCCCAAATGGGTGGAAGTTTTATATCAGCACCTACATGCCTTTTCAACTCATCACATATGAATGAATTGTGCAACTATACCGACTTCTGTATGTGTTTAGTCCGTTATCACAAATTGTACTAAAAACCTGGGTTTTACAAAAATCATTTCTATTCTCATTTTACCAAGCACAAGTAATTAAAAAGTGGTACCGCAGTGAACTGCAAATAATTTGATATTAGGAAATTATCTCATTTCCACTTGAATGAACTTGACCAATGAAGACCTTACTTCTTATCAAGTGTACTCACTTTGAAGATGCGCCGGAAGCGGGTTGTCTGATCAGAGCTGGTGTTATGTTAGCCAGGGACACGCTGCGGCTTATATACTGTGTGCAGGGTGAATGTCGAGTCTGGAAGATAACCTTGAACTTAATCGAGTGATGTTTGAAGGATAAAGTCGACTAGCTCCGTGAATCGTCATAGCAGCTCTGTTTGGATGGGGGAACGTGAGAGCGGGACGGTGTATAAATATGATAAAAGTTGCAGTTGGATTGCCACTTGGTGGGGGTACTGTTTAAATGATTGTATGATATATGATTAATGAGGTGAGGTACGACAAGCTTTGGGTAGCGTTATTTGATATGGTTTGATATTTGAAAGAGCAATTTGACAACTCGATATGCTGTCCGCTTATGTCTTTGAAAAAGGTTATTTTCATGGGGTGTGCCCCGGTAGGCATGAACGTGATTATCTGCTTATTAGAAATACTTCTAAGGAGTGACCCCAGCCAAGTGCACGTGCTACTGCTCCTGTCTAGGTACTATCCGAGAGTTTTCCAGCACCCTGTGTAAGTTGAATCCCGAAGCAGACATTACCCCTTGTTTCATTTATGATGCATATTTTGATTTGCGTACTTCAGTTTGTAACGTGCTCCATCGTACATGTGAATTGGAGGTATGGCTGACTATACCCACCAATAGTCCCGCGTGGCGCCCTTCAAATGTAAGCGTTGGAACCCAGTCTACTAAATGTACTGCACCAACATGAAAATAATGTGTATTAACTTTTGAACCAAATACAATCAACTGATAAATGACGTTAAGCTTAGGTAGATAAGTGACTTGAGAGCGGTATGTCACAACGTGCACATGGGCTGAAGTATGTGCGCACGCATCAAGATGGTAATAGGATGAACATTCGACATCGAACGTATTTTCTTCACGCCGAATCGTGTATATAAACATATAAATATATATATATATATATATATACTATATATATTTATATATATATATATATATATATATTCATAGATGTGTATTTATAATATATGTATAGATATATACAGATATATATATATGTTTTTATATATGTACATG
The DNA here is from genome assembly GCA_034190875.2 of Urechis unicinctus. Taxonomy (NCBI): domain Eukaryota; kingdom Metazoa; phylum Annelida; class Polychaeta; order Xenopneusta; family Urechidae; genus Urechis; species Urechis unicinctus. Next base: position 14,939,637 of record CM067355.1, read on the forward strand.
TGTACAAATTCATATATATAGACGTATACATATATATATAATATACATATATATATATATATATATATATATATTATATATAAATATATATAAATAAATGTATATATATATATATATATATATATATATATATATACATACATATACACATATATAACCATATATGCACATATGTATGTACATATATATATACATATATAGATATTATATATATATATATGTTTATATTTTCATATATATGTACATATATGATTATGTATATATATGCATATATATACGTGTATATATATTTATATATCTTTACATGTATATACATAGATATAAATATGCATATATATATACATATATATATATATAGATACATATATATATATATATATATATACATATATGTAAACATATATATATGCATATACACATATTTATATATATATACATATATTTATACATCAAAATAAGTATTTAGATATGGATATATATACATCTGAATATATTCATATATATAGATATATACATATATATATTTATACATATGTATACATATAAATATACACATATATAACCATGTATACATATATTTATGTACATATATAAATAAAGATATTTATATATATATATATATATGTGTGTGTGAGTGTTTATATATTCATATAAATGTACATCTATGTTTATGTATATATATGCATATATATATATATATGTGTGTATATATATTTATATATCTATACATGTGTATACATAGATATATATATACATATATATTTACATATATATACATATATATATACATATATGTATATATATATTATATATATTATAATATATATACATATATAAATGCATATATATATGCATATATATATGTATATATATATATATGTATATATATATATATATATATATATATATATATATATATATATATATATATATATATATATATATATATATATATATAAGTGATGCATTTAGGATCATTGCTGTAGCGCATCAGATATGACTGAGATGCGTTATAATACATGATGTACCCTGTGTAACATGATCGTAACTTGCAGCAGTTGGTCAGTCAGTTGGTCAGTCAGTTGGTCAGTCAGTTGGTCAGTCAGTTGGTCAGTCAGTTGGTCAGTCAGTCGACCTGCACCTAATGCCGCATTATTCACTTTGCAAAGTGCATCCCGATCACATTCATCACAATCAAATAATGCACTGTCAAACGCCTCACATATAGGTAGCGTAACATCCACATTGCTAGCACGTGCATTCAGGTATCAACTGGTTCAAGTAAACAACATGATGAGGTTACCACGCACGGGCCAGCATCTGAAAACGCGGTCAATTCTGGGAGCCCTCATGTTTTCCTAATTATCGACACAACCATCCTAGTGTGTCAGTGTCAATCATGCTCAAATCGTCAGAATATAGGAGGCACAAATACAGTGAACATGGTGTATGGTACGCAGGGTATCTTTGCCAGGCTCCGTTACCCTGGCGGTTATTTTCCAGTTCAGTTTTGTCAACGTGCGTTGATAAACTTGTTTTCCCGGGCCCTATGGGTGGGAGCCACCAGCTGTACTGCTTGTCCAAGCTGCCGCCCTTATTTAAGTTAACTGGGTCGCTCAGTGCGACGCCGAATTCATGACCTCAATCACGTACGCGTTTTTCGCACCAACAGCCAATCAGCAGTCCTGTGCTAGGAGAGCATTGAACTGTTGAACATGTCACAGATATGGGATGTTAGCATACTCGTCCCCCGGAGCAGCCGGTAACACCCATACATCTTCAAGCGAATGATCTTAGTTTTATAAACAGCCATGTGGAAAAGTCTGGCAGAAAAGTCGAAAACAAATTTGTTTACTATTAATAAGACGCAGTGGAGGCGAATAAGTAGGATATTGTGTGCGGCCATGCCTGAGCTTGAATCTTGTTTTCGGCTTCCGGCCCAATCAGTATTTTCCGCATTTCATATGAAGTTCATCTACTTTCAACCGCCTCACGCAGCAATGTTGAGTAAGATCCATCCTCGCGAACCTGAATGAGACCGGAAACTTTGTATATTCATGCTGTAGGAAACCACCCATTTCATTGTCTCGCCCAATAAGGCGTTTTGATGCATACCCTCAAATTGTAAACCAGCACATGGCCGACCATATTTCATATAGCGAATATTCGTCCTGCAAGGTTACATTCTGTGGTAATGGTACACTTCTAGGCAGGTGTTGACTATAATATTGTCATGGAAACGGGAGAGGTTATGGTGGCAGGCTGCTTATTTAAGGGAACTATTTAAATTTACTGAAAGCCAAACATCCTATCAGGACGTTTAGTGAGTGGCGCTATTAACATGGTTCCCACAGAGACCGCATCATGCTTGACGCCGAATCGATGTCAGTATTGGCTCATCAACCGCGTACATTTTTTGATTAAATCCAGTTTTATTTGTAAGGAGTGGCATGGTAACATTTCTTAATTAAGGTTTCCTGTCTAGCCATCTACGTCAATGTATCATTTTAATGAGTCACTTATCAATATGTCGCTTGACATCTGACAAAGGTTATTGCTTACAATACACGCCTCCGTTATCAGATCAGCCAATCTGACTGAATACAGGTTGGAAAACGTAAACGACTGAATACAAGGTAGACACGCTAAAGACCGACGACTTGATATGCCCTGGTATGCCTGTATCATGGCCACTTCGCATTTGTATCAATAACAAATCCGTTTAACATATCCGACCAATACCAATTACCTCCAGAAACCAACATGGCTTTGATCACTGGGCGGGATACGAGATGTTTGGCGAGGTGTGCGAAAGTCTTTAAGTTAAAAGGCATTAGTGAAGGAAACATGGTCTCAGTGAGCTTGGTTTGTGACACGAAGTAGTCACTGATGTGTATGGTAGCTGCTGATTATAATGAATGAGTTCTTACTGCTCCACTGATTGCATATTTACCAAGAGGGACATAGGGGTGAGGGAAAGAATGAAGGGCATCAGTCCTATTTACCGGGTCGCAGTCATGCGTACAATCCGAAAGATGTATTTTAGGTTGTTCCCGAGTACAGTTCACTCAAGTACACTCGCGACAGCGTTATGGAAAGTCCCCAAAACAACGCGTCAATTTCGTCTCCCATGCGCTATTGGCATTTCGCCATGGATAAATTGGTGGCTTGCGAAACAATGATTCATCCTGATATAACAATGCGCTGACTGTAATGACCCGTCTGGCATATAAGTATCACGTGTGACCGTAAAATGACGACAATGCACATCACTGACACAATTATTCAAATGTTTTTGATTGGCGGAATCGCGCTGACGGAACATTCATCAGCCATATTGCAGTACGTGTTCACTACTTGCTGAATTAACAGCTTGTGCTGTAATATTGGCGCCTAGTGTGACATACTGCTGTATGTTGCGGTGAATCTTTGTATGAGAAACCGTAGATTGTTATTGTTGAATATTTTCAAGCTTGAATGTGACTGAAACTATCTAGCCATGGAAATATATCAATATTGCTGCCTCCAGCGTAATGCCTCTACCAAGACTCGCGCTCGAAGTGGTTGCTCGGAAATGGTTGAGTCGGTAGGGTTTGATGAAGATGAGTCAATGGGCCATTTAGAAATAACGTTTTGTGGCCGATATTTGACAGGTTAACTATTCCCCAGGGTCACCAATCGACGGGAAAAGCTAATGTTTTGATTGCTATGTCCTACCCTAAGGTAAACCATTATCATTTTATCCGTTAGCGTGCTGTTTGCATGTCGGAGTACACCACGGATACTTGTTTTAAGAGATGTCAATCCTGAGAAAAGCAATCTTCCTTCAAACCTAAATCAGACATACCGGTCACGAGTTTCGAAGCTCGCTTTGGAACCCCGACTAATAGGTATATGCCACGTTGGGGGTATGGTGGTCACGCCTGTATGGCATATTCCAGATTAGGCTTAAGAAGTGTCTTATATTGGTGGATACAAATAACTCTTTAGAATCGACTAGCGAGCAATCGCCGCACTAGCCTTCACGGCTGCTGTTCTGTATTGTTTACCTGTATGACTGACCTATCATGACACATAGCTCTTCCCACCTGACACATGGCTCCTCCTGCCTAACATATGACTCCACCTGTCTGACACATGGCTCCTTCCCTTTCCATCGTAGAACCACCCATTAGGTATTGTAAAGTTTATTTGTCGGTTCTACATAAAGTGCTTTACATTTTTAGGATTAATGTATTTGCTGACCACTACCGCAGTTTAATGCGCTATGCGAACATTTTCAGTTATGCAGATGCTTATCGGGATGTTCAACTAGTTGGGTGCATGGCAAGGTGGGCGAATAAGGGCGACTTCAAAATTACGTCGCGGTTTTTTGTCCGATTGGGACACACCCCTCCCACCATCCCTGTAACGACCCATAACACTAACCCGTACATGTGCCATAACGAACCATAAGGCTAGTCCCATTCCCTGCGACACCTCACCACCCCCAGTGTTACTTAATTTTTGAACAGCCCCTAAAAGTGCGACTCGATGTGTTTAGGGAATCATGTGGGCTTGTCAGGTTGTTAACTGTATGGTTGAAGGTGGTAAGATAATCATGTGGGCAGGTCAGGTTGCTAGATGTATGTGTGAAGGTGGTTAGAGAATCCTGTTGGCAGGTCAGGTTGCTAGATGTATGTGTGAAGGTGGTTAGTGAATCCTGTGGGCAGGTCAGGTTTCTAGATGTATGGTTGAAGGTGGTAAGATAATCCTGTGGGCAGGTCAGGTTGCTAGATGTATGTGTGAAGGTGGTTAGTGAATCCTGTGGGCAGGTCAGGTTGCTAGATGTATGGTTGAAGGTGGTAAGATAATCCTGTTGGCAGGTCATGTTGCTAGATATATGTGTGAAGGTGGTTAGATAATCCTGTGGGCAGGTCAGGTTGCTAGATGTATGTGTGAAGGTGGTTAGATAATCCTGTGGGCAGGTCAGGTTTCTAGATGTATGTGTGAAGGTGGTTAGAGAATCCTATGGGCAGGTCAGGTTGCTAGATGTATGTGTGAAGGTGGTAAGAGAATCCTATGGGCCGGTCAGGTTGCTAGATGTATGATTGAACGTGATGAGAGTATTGCCCTGAATAAGTAACGGGTTGTACATGTGTGTGTGCGAGTGTTGTTAGCCATATGATTGTATGATAGGCTTTGTTGACTATTGCCTGAACATCTAACTGAATCGAAGAAAGAAAAAGGCATTAATTGATCTGTCCACACAGCAGTCATACATCGAGTCGTATGGAGAACACGAACTAGAAACTATTAGTCATAAGACGGTCGTCCATGCTCAACAACGCCCATAAACAACACCCGTCATGTTCACTGATCGATCGTTATATTGTAGCATTATTGTTGTCATTAATATTTTTATCACTATTACAAATATTACTACTATCATTATTATTATTACTATTATCATTATTATTATCATTTCTATTATTACTATTATTATTTTTATTTTTATTAATATTAATATTGTCATTTGTATAGCTGTATTTGATGGATGGCGGCCCCGTTGAATTACTGCGTATGAGGCAGGTTTAATGGCTTTGCTGCTGTTTCAGGTGGGACTCAATTGAATGAGATTCCAGGTGTGCTATCAGGGGCGTAGCCAGGCTTGAAGGAATGTTACGCACAGACGGGGGAGAAATCTACAGGTCCAGAAAGTAAAGTCTAATCCCCTTAGATTTTGACTTTGATACCACTTTTGGCCATATTTATTTTTTCACTTTACTAATTGCTGTTACGCACGTGCGTAAGTGCGTATCGCTGGCTACGCCCCTGGCTATATCAGAACAACATTGTTGTTATCACCCGGTGATTCCCAACACTAAATGAGGCGTTTGCGTAGTGAATGCGCAAAATACATGGTAGCAAACGGTGTTCCTTAAAAGCGTCAAGTATTGCACTGGTTTCGATGCATTAGTTCCATCACGGGGCACTGGAAATCACACTGCAGCAACTCGCTGAGTATTATCGACATTCGACCATTAATGGAGAATCTACCCTATATACAGGACCAACACAGCGCGTGACAAGCGGCTCGTGTTCTAGAAGCCATCTCCTAACCAGCTGTCCAGATTGTTGATATACTTGCCGCTGTAACGCGCTGACAGCTGTTGATGTCCACAGGGTCCTCGTAAACTCACACGAAAACCTCCTTAATAGCATGTGAGCGCAAATATTTCATACCGAGCTTGTCTGATTCCGTGTAATGCAAACCAATTATGAAAAATATTGCGCTATTACGTCAGAGACCATATGATTCAGGGTGTAGTAAATACGGCCCGTACGATGAGTTATATAACGGCGGAAACCATGTGTCGTTTGCAGACAACGTCGGCGGCGTATTCATATCAAACACGAACCGCGCCCATGGAACTTTCCATGCGCGTGTGCGGTTTTTATAGTCGGCAACAGCCAGACTAGTATGTTTGTATGGGACACACGGCATGATACGTCTACAGGTCGATCGTCTGTCTTATGTTACGATCGCCAGGTTGTATACACATAGGTATATTGATCCCAATCACATTGTGAACGGATATCCCATTGAATGAGCTTTTCTTGATGCGCAATATTATAATGATTAGGAAAGGGTGGTTTCTGCTCAAGGAAGCGATGTCACATTAACCAGTATGATGATGGCCAGATCACGGTTGTCAGCAAGTAAGCTGTAAGTTGTGATCCTGTTAATCAACTATGGCTCTCATATGTTTCAATATGTAATAATTATAAAACAGCCTTAATGTTCACCTGGTCGCAAAACTCGACAGACATGACTTATCAAGCGAGTGACAGTGAATCTACTGTCACGTGACCAGGCGCCTTCTTAAGAGACTGGCGGCGGAATGGGGTTAACAGGTCATGCCAGATCTCCCGGGCCCTGTCCTTGATTCGTGCAAAACAAGTCAGGAATCTATCACAAGGCATGTCATTTTGGGACTATTCCTGTCCATAGGGTCCTGGAAAACCCTAAACTGCAGCTCTGAATCTTTGTATGTGCACGTTTTACAGGAGGAGGTACCCTCGAATATATCTCCAATATGGCTAGCGTTTATCTGGATATATTTCTATGGTGTTAACGCGATGAACACTCGTGAAGGTCTAAAGGATGTTGTCAAAATATTGCCCCAATAATAGAGCTCTGTTAATGCACTCCACGCCTTAAATGTACTGACCTGCTTATAAAATCATGCGAAAGAATTTGTCTACGCTTTGTATCATATCGATATTAAATAAAATCATTGATTGAATCGGTAAAACTTGAGCTTTGAAATACACAACTTAGATCACCTATAGGTTGCATCACCGATATCGACGACCTTGTGTGACCTTCCCGTTGCAGGAGTACGCTGGAGGGATATCTAAAGGCTATGAATTTGGCATACGTCCAAACAACTTTATATAAGCCCAGACATATATATATATATATATATGTATATACAACGTAACGCGTGAGCAGCTGCAGGAACACCAATACGGACGCACCTTCGCGCGGTGACCTGTATTTTGTATATGTACGTTTAGTAGTGTGCGGTCTTATCTGCTCATTATGTTGCACACCCGTTTCCACCCTCACCAGTCGAATGAGTGATATTGGTTCCAGTATTTGGAACATATTTCGCCACGTTGTTGCATTTAACTGTTTAACAATTGGCTGAATTTATGGAGGGCGGCGCATGAGGTTATGAGGCTAATTGAATAGGGTCTGCATTCGATTAACCTTTTGTTATTTACTTCGACGTAGAGCAGCGCAGGTATCCACATTTTAAGTCCTATTACATTCGAAGTACATGTTACCAGTAAAGGGACAATGGCAATTCACGCTGCTGACATGGTGCTAGTATTTGAAAGATTTCAAAAAATGTATTTGCCATTAGCAGTGACCACGCTTTTTATTTTGTTGCAGAGACATTGACCAAAATGGGTCATGCGAAGGCCCTCAGTTCACTAATTAACACAATGTTATATATGTACATCGTCCCGTCGAGGCCATGCGTCTCTGTATTTCCACATCAGTCCATGGGTTTAGTTTGCACCATAACATGCCTTAAATATATGTGCGCCAGACTGTCTAGTGAACATAACAGTTTCAATGTATCTTGGATAACAACACTATCAATCGATAATAGTACTGAACTTATTGGCTGAACATATACGACACCTGCGTCTATGAACAAGCGCGCACGAGGTCCAGCGAGCGAAGGGGACGCTGGTTTGTTTCACTGGTCAGCCTGCTTGGGCATTGATTACTACAAGTGTTACTGGCATGGAGGTCCGCCGTGGGGTCTGGTAAGGTAACTGAAGGGGAGGTCCGCCGTGGCGTCTGCTAAGGTCCGCAGTGGCGTCTGTAGGAGAGGGGAGGTCCGCCGTGGCGTTTGCTAAGGTAACTGAAGGGGAGGTCCGCCGTGGCGTCTGCTAAGGTAACTGTAGGAGAGGTCCGCCGTGGCGTCTGCTAAGGTAACTGAAGGGGAGGTCCGCAGTGGCGTCTGCTAAGGTAACTGAAGGGGAGGTCCGCAGTGGCGTCTGCTAAGGTAACTGAAGGGGAGATCCGCCGTGGCGTCTGCTAAGGTAACTGAAGGGGAGGTCCGCAGTGGCGTCTGCTAAGGTAAACTGAAGGGGAGGTCCGCAGTGGCGTCTGCTAAGGTAACTGTAGGGGGAGTCCGCCGTGGCGTCTGCTAAGGTAACTAAAACTTCTTTTTTAAGGCACCGTGGGCGTCCGCCGTGGCGTCTGTTAAGGTAACTGAAGGGGAGGTCCGCCGTGGCGTCTGCTAAGGTAACTGAAGGGGAGGTCCGCCGTGGCGTCTGCTAAGGTAACTGAAGGGGAGGTCCGCCGTGGCGTCTGCTAAGGTAACTGAAGGGCAGGTCCGCCGTGGCGTCTGCTAAGGTAACTGTAGGGGAGGTCCGCCGTGGCGTCTGCTAAGGTAACTAAAACTTCTTTTTTGGCACCGTGGCGTCTGCTAAGGTAACTGAAATTCCTCCAGTCTGCACCGTGCGGCTGTGAGGTGGGGTGGGGGGTGGGGGGGGGGGGAGGGGGCGCGTGATCTACTAAAGTTGATACGTTAAGGCCCGAAGTCTTCAGAGGTGTCAAACAAGGTAAGGTGACATCGTCACGTTAAAGACCATTCTAGCTGCCACAACGGACCTCCTCTCAAACACATTATCTGGGTATGCAAGCTAAGAAGTTATACACTAGTCTCGACAGTGAAATGGTGACGTCATCATTGTTCAAGTCGTAAGACCACAGCGGTGACGTACATCACCACAATATCATCATTCTTTTCATAATCATCTTCATGTCATACACTAAGCACGATTGCCGGACAACGCCATCACAACAATTGCTGTCTGTCTGGGAGGTGCGCTGGGTACCAGTGGGATAAACGGCTTCCTGAAACACTGGCGCATGGTGTATAGTTCGATCTGTGCCTTACCGCTCCGAGCAGAGAGTGTCTAACATGCATCAGCGGAAGGTGACTCAGCGCTCAGCAGTACTTTATGCCATTATGACATGAACGACGGATTGTTGTAGCGTATGCTGGGGTTTAGACGTTATGATGCTGTAGGTCCATGTGATTGGGGTTTAGACGCTGTGTTGCTATAGCTTCTTATGATAAGGGTTAGACGTTATGATGCTGTAGGTCCATGTGATTGGGGTGTAGACGCTGTGTTGCTATAGCTTCTTATGATTGGGGTTTAGACGCTGTGGTGCTATTCGGTCTTATAGTAAGGGTTAGACGTTATGATGCTGTATGTCCTTATGATAATGGTTTCGACGTTATGATGCTTTAGGTCCATATATTGTTTGTTTGTAAGAATTATAGTCGTTTTTAGCAACGTAGGCTATGTACGACTAGCAGTGAGTGTACGTCTGAGGGTGAACACCGCCAGGGAGCACGTCGTCCTCAGAGGATCTTTTACATCCCCTTTCAGAGATGGAACCGCAATGTTTACGTGATCCTCCGAGTCACGAGTAACCAGTCAGGTTGTCGCACATGGGAGTCGAACCCACAGCCTGTGGGTCGAAAGGCAAGGCAGTAAACCACCACGCCACTGGGACCGGCTAGGTCCATATGACTGGGGTTTAGACGCTTGTATACTAGGTCCTTATGATAGCGGTTTAGACGCTATGATGCTGTAGCTTCTTATGATAGAGGTTGAGAAGCTGTGATGCTATAGGTCCTTATGATAGGGGTTAGACGTAATGATGTTGTTGGTCCATATGATTTGGGTTTAGACGTTATGATGCTATAGGTCCATATTATTGGGGTTTCGACGTTAATATACTGTAGGTCCTTATGATAGGAGTTTAGACGCTATGATGATGTGGGTCCTAATGATATACAGGTTGGTTGGATGTAAGCAAAGATCTCTTGCAAATGTAGATGTCAGTACTAATGCCGCTATGAATGAATATATTCATTGTGATAGTTAGGACTGTTATTGCAGACACGGAACGAAAAGCGAGGGCCGTTCACATGGAATGAGAAAGCTTGGGCCCAGTTAAATTGTAAGTGAAGGTTGCAGCGAAAATCTCTGCATTGTACCCTTGAAAAAAGTACCCTTCTTGGTGGCAAATGTCGGGGCGGATGATTTTGTTAGGTAGAAGAACATGTTCTCAATGTCTATGGGGCGCGCCAGGCTCGTAAACGGGACTAAAGATGGTTTAGGCGAGTTTTTTGTGAGCTTGTGGCGCAATCGTTGTCCCTCTTTGGTTTGCAAATGCAAATCCCAGTGGCCGTATGGGGTGGAGTTTTATCTTTGCCATGCTGCTCAGAGCAGAGCGTGTCTTACATACATTAGCGGAAGGTGACTTTATGCCATTATGACCTAAACGACGGATTGTTGTAGCGTATGCTGGGGTTTAGACGTTATGATGCTGTAGGTCCATGTGATTGGGGTCTAAACACTAATATACTGCAGGTCCCTATGATAGAGATTTAGACGGTGTGATGCTATAGGCAACGAATTTATAGCTACTCTGAGATCGCCTCCTTAATAATAATACATTGCAATCGTTAGGTGGCGCTACCGTGATACAAACAAAAGCACATAGGAATACTGGGCTGACTTCACTGCGGTTGTTGAGAGCAGGAAAAATGTCTTTTCATAGAGCCTTGCCACTGCTAAAACACGTCGCACAATAGGCTTAAATAGCAAGTTCTCTACTTAATAAATGTCAACTTGATAAATCATGGAAAACGGTTCGCCTCAAAAAGCGTCCGCGCAGTTCACGATCCTCGATTTGTCATGTCCGCGCTGTGGATGGTAGTTATAGATTGTCAATAAACGTCTGAAGCGAGGGAACTGGCCTGGGGTCGACAGAACCATTTTGGGCATGTAAGGGGGATGTGAAGGTGGTCGAGCGAGGAGTTTATAACAACGCTGAGCTGCGTGACGATTATGAAATTACTCGATAGACACCCCGGACATCAGGCGACAATAAAGGAAATCAACAAAAGCACATGGGACTGTTGATCCAACGTCTCGGGGCTGTGAAAGATATGGAGTCTTCTGATTGGTCCAAAGTAAATAGAGCATTCCATGTGGTTTTAAGAGACGCTATGACAAGACGCTATGACAATAACGCTTCGGCTAACAGGTGGCGTCTTCACATATTTCCTCGGGCGGAAGCCTCGAGTGAGCTTTCTTAGCGGAGCTATAAACTCTTTGCTACAGATCCTTATGATAGGGGTTGAGACGCTGTGATGCTATAGGTCCTTATGATAGGGCTTTGAACATTATGATGTTATAGGTCCTTATGATAGGGCTTTGGACGTTATGTTGCTGTGGGTCCGTATGATGTACAGGTTGGTTGGATGTAAGCAAAGATCTTCTGCAAGCTCTTTGATGTCAGAACTTATACCGCTATGAATGAATAAATTCATTGTGATTGTTAGGACTGTGTGTGCAGACACGGAGGGACAAGCGAGGGCCGCTCACATGGAATAAGACAGCTTGGATCCAGTTCAGTTGATAGCGAACGTTGCAGCGAGAATCTATGGAATGTCTCTGCTGAAATAGAT